>WOXC01008258.1:835000-1435000 GCA_011680675.1 Gymnobelideus leadbeateri
TACACACCACATACACATGCACACTCAACTACAGTGGCTACTTACTTATTGTCTCCAGAATCAAACAGAAAATCTGTTTGGCCTTCAAAGCCCTTCATAACTTCTGCCTTCCTAAACAATAAATCAGTCAATCAAGAAGCATTTATCAAAGGCTACTATGTCCCAGTCACTCTTCCAAATTCTGAAGATATAAAAAGAGTCAAAAGACAGTCCTCAAGGAACTTATGTTCTAATGGGGGAGACAACAAAGATACTGGAGTGCCTTGCCATTTCCTTCTCCAGCTCATTTTACAGATAAGAAAACTGAGGAAAACAGGGTCAAGTGACTTTCCCAGGATCACACAGCTAGTAAGTGTCTGAGGAGGTCAGATATGAACTAAGGACAGTGAGTCTTCTTGTCTCCAGGTCTGGCACTATTCACTGTGTCTAGTTTGCCTGCATAGAGACACATACACACACACACACACACACACACACACACACACACACACACATATATATACACATATACAGAGAGAGAGAGAACATATAAGGATGAGAATGTGAACGAGTTGCAATTTGCATCCTTGGAGGGAGTGCCCAACTTCACTGTGATCACAGAAGTATCAATATATCAAAGCAGAGGGGCAGCTAGGTGATATATATATATATATCAAAGCAGTAAAAAATGGTGGTTCATTGAATATAGAGTACTAGGCCTGGAGTCAGAAAGACTCATCAGAAAGAACTCATCCTGAGTTCCAATTTGGCCTGAGATACTTATTAGTTGTGTGACCCTGGGCAAGTCACTTACCCCTGTTTGCCTCAGTTTCCTCATCTGTAAAATGAGCTGGAGAAGGAAATGGCAAAGCACTCCAGTATCTTTGTTGTCTCCCCATTAGAACATAAGTAAATATAAGTAAAAAAAACACTCCAGTTTCTTTGCTGAGAACACCCCAAATAATGTCACAAAGAGACTCTGTTAAAAAAAAAAAAACCCTACTGGAAGTAATGTCACATTTTGATAATGCTCAAGTTTGCAACGTCCTTTCCTCCCCTAAACCCTGGGAAGTATGCAGCAGAACAATTAAGAAATTAGTGGGAATACTGGGAAAGTGTATCGGGAACTATAGAATGATGACAATTCGATCCATCTGGAGAGAAACAGTACATTTCAGGGGGTAAATCTAAGTAGTGTGAATGTTAATGAGAATTTTGCTTATACTCCCACAGTTCCGTGTCATGTATTCAGTCAGTTGCCACCCCCCCTTCTCTGTTGGCACCTGTACAAACGGCAGATCTGGATTCCTCAGGTGTCTGTAGGCTTTGGAAACCTCGGCAGTCTGAAGTGATAGCTTTCTGAGATCAAAGCCTCTTTTATGTGCTTGCCCTGAGGGAAACTTTAGTCTTCCTTGCCATTGAACAGATCAGTAGAGGAGTGGAGCTCCAAGACCTAACTGCTTAAATTGGTTTAAATGATACTTATATGTCCCTAGTGACAAGGAGAAATCTCCAGGTCTCTCTATTTACGTAACAATAACAATATGAGAGCAATTGAATCATAAGTATACTAATGAGAAGCAGTCTGGCCTAGTGGATGGAGGGCTGGTCTTAGAGGCTGGCAGACATATGTCAAGCTCTCCCTCAAAAAGGACTTAGCAGTGAGACCCTGGGCAAGTCATCGTCCTTTAATCTCTCAGTGCCCCAGGAGACTCTCAAAGAAATGTGTGTATACATATATGTGTTTATGTATATATTGTGTAAATATGTATATAGACATACACTTAATCTTAATCCGTTATTGTCCAGTCCTGTCCAGTTCTCCACTGGGGTTTTCTTGGCAGAGATACGGGAGGGGTTTGCCATTTCCTTCTCCAGGTCACTTTACAGATGAGGAAACTGAGGCAAACAGGGTGAAGTGAGTTGCCCAGGGTCACACAGCCTGTAAGTGTCTGAGGTCAGATTTAAACTCAGGCAGATGAATCTCCTTGTTTCCAGGCCTTTCGCTCTATCCATTGAACCACCTAGATTACCTGTATGCATACACACATGTGTGTATGTGTATATGTGTATATATAAACATATGTGTGTGTATCATGCATTTATACACACACACACACATATGTGTATGCAGGTCTGTATCTGCTCTATATTTTATCAATATAGTTTCCTAAGGCATTGAGAGGTTAACTCACTTGCCTAGGAACACATAGCACAATATGGCAGAGGCCTCACAATGAACCCAGGCCTTCCTTAATCCCTGCTCAATCCTTTATCAATTATGCCACATTGACCTCTCATAGACAGAGATGGACAAATGTAGAAGTATAGCTATAGATATATACACATGTGTGTATATATACATACATGTATAAATACACATGTATGTGTGTGTGTCAGACTCAAAGACAGACAAAGAAGGAGGAAGAGGAAGAAGGGCTAAGTCCAAATTAATCCTTAGCTGAAAATGCTGGATTGAAAAGTCCTGATCCCTGGAAAGATAAGCTATATGGTACTTAGAGCTGAAAGAGAGCATTCAGTTCATTGGGGATCATAGATGCCATCTATTCCAGCTCCTCATTTTACAGGTGTGGAAACGGAGAGACACATAGGTTAAGTCACTTGCCTAAGATCATTTGCATAAGTAGCAACCCAGGCCCTTTGACTCCTTTCCATTATACCATTTGGCTTTCTGAGTTTCCTCTTTGGGGGTGGGGAGTGGAAGGAGAGAAGAGACAGGGTAGGGAAAATTGTGTGTCCAGACCTAAGATTTCATCAGTTGAAGGAACTTGTCATGTAAAAAAAATTCTCTTCGTTGATTGAGGTGGCAAGGACCATCATACTTTTCTCTCTGTATCCCCGGCATCTAGCTTAGTGCCTGGCACAAAGTAAATGCTTGTTGGTTGATTGATTGATCCAGAATTTATAATGTTTTAAACCAGAGTTCTTAACCTTTTTAGTATGATGATACATTGTTAATCTAGTCAAGTCTATGGACCCCTTCTCACGATAACATCTTTTGATGCATTAAAAAAATAGGATTATGAAAGAAACCAACTTTATTGAGAGGAAAAATTTACGTTCATGGAGCCCAGCTTAAGAAACCCATGTCGTACAACTTCTTGGGACACAAAGGGGTGAAAGTGATCTGGTTGTAGTTGCACAATTAATATGTATCAGAGCCAGAATTTGAACTTGGATCTTCCCAGCTCCACAACTGGCCTTCTGTCTTCTGGGCTATGCTACCTTAGCATTCTTTTTCTTAATTCTACTCCAGGACATCTTCCAGGATTCCATTTGACAGTTAAACAAATTAAGGGCAATCATCCTTAAAATGATCTGTTAAAAGTTACTCTGAGTTCTAGTGATAGCTTATAATAAAATGTTAGGGACATATTCACCTTTCATGCTCCCGGCCATGTGACCTGTTGCCTGTTTCACAAGGCTTCCTCTCTGTAAATTCTTACAAATGTCTAACTAGGGACCCTCAGGCTAGCCTCTGGCCCCTTATTGGAAATGCTGCCTTTGTGAATAAATCCCAAGTTAAAAACCAGCTTCAGCTGCCAGTAAATTTTGATCTCCCCTTTCCCCAAATGGCCTTTGCTCACATTTTTCCTCACAGCAAAGTAAATGATGTGAATCCGCTTATCTGCTTTGAAGTGGATTTGATGGGACTGCTCTCTAGTGATTGGCTCAGCTGTAACCCTCCTCCAAGTCTGGTCCCTGATCCCAAGTAATGATGTCTGTGTACCCCTATAGAGAAAAGTAATATTCAACTGGGGCTCAGTCATATCTGTTCGATGGTACACTTATCCCCACATTTAATAGGGCTGCCACAAATTGTATGTTTCTAATACTTTAATTTTAAGGAGAGAAAGTAGCCAACTGAGAGAACAGTAATACTTATTTTTTCATTTCTTTTTTCCTCTTAGTTGGGCATCTAGGATTTCTGGAACATTTTGAAAAATTTGTACTAAAATTTTAAGGGAATTGGTAGGCCACAATATCATGTTCTTTTTCAATAATGGATTCCCATTAGTGAGTATGTATTTATGTGTGTTCATATATATTCATACACATATATGCACATACACGCATATGTATATAAACACATGGAGCAGCTAGGTGGTGCCATAGTGCATAGAGGTGCTGGATCTGGAGTCAGGAAGACTCATCTTGAGTTCAAATCCAGCCTCAGACACTTACTAGCTGCGTGACCTTGGGCAAGTCTCTTAACTCTGGCTGCCTCAGTTTCTTCATATGTAAAATAAGCTATAGAAGAATTTGGTAAACTTGGTAAAAAAATTGGTAAACTACAAGAGCAGGACATGACTGAAATCACTGAACAATGAGAGAGAGAGAGATACATACACATATATATACACATGCACAAACATATGTTGTATACATGTATTTATGTATGTATGTATATTGGTTGATTGGTGTCCTTCATTCTCAAAGACGACCAAAATCGCATCACTATGTTAGAGTCAAGTTGCAGTGTGCCTGACTGTGGCTGATCAGACTAGTACAAGGTCAGAATGCTCTGCCACAGCTTGGGCACAGTCTCTGTGAACATTTGGGGTGGATTCTCTAACTTTGCCCATCTCACATTTCCTTTGAGCTGTTTCAATTCTGCTTTACTCATAGAGCATGGCACCTTCTCTGATGAGGGCATGCCGTGCTGAGCGGTCCTGTTCCAGTGAGTCCCATGTCACACAATCAATTCCAATATATATATATATGGAATACTCACCAAAGCTCATTCACTTTCCTATATAATTTATAGACCCCTGTCTCCAGTTCCAAGACTTCCCATTCCTCTCCTTCATACCGATCACATTCCAATCACTGGTGCACCAGCTGTTTCCCAAACTTGAAGTCATGGGATCAGAGATTTAGAATTGGAAGGGAACCTTAGAGTGTATGGCTTCCAATTGTTTGATTTCACAGATGAGGAAACTGAGGCACAGAGGGTATCATCTGAACTGCAGTTGGGGCAGTTAAGTCTGTTCCCCTGCTTCTTTCCTGGAAATGCCATGTTGCCTCCTGTGAAAAATTCCTTGAGTTCAGTCTCATTTTTATCTTCATATCCTTGATGTTTAGCACAGTTCCTGGAACATGATAGGTGCTTTAAAAATATTTGCTTTTTAGGGGTATTCAGTAGTTTTGCTATTTTGGGGGAGAGGGCAGGGGAAAGATGGGAGAAAATGGGTAACCCAAAATCTTGTGGAAATAAATGTTGAAAACTAAAAATGGATAAATTTTTTAAAATAAAAAATAAAAATATTTGCTTTTTGATTTTCTATATATAGATAATCTTCTGCTATCTCCCCTTTATAGACCAGGGGTGGGGAACCTGCAGCCTTGAGGCCGCATGTGGCCCTTTAGGTCCTCAAATAATGCCTATATGTGTGTCCACATTTGCACACATATTGTATGTAACTTGTGTTCATATGATTATATAATATATAACTACACATATACATGTTGTACAGATGTGTATGTATATTGCTGTATGTCTATGTTTATGCAGAATCACAGAACTTGAGTTCTATATAAACTTGAGAGTTTATATATGTATATAAATTTATAAATATGTTTACATGTGGATATACATATACACACATATAGATAGCTGTGTATATAAATACTTATATGTATAGATGTCCACATGTAATATAAACAAATACATAGATATCTATGTATATGTACAGATGTGTAGTTGTGTGTATATGTGTATTTATGTATGTACATATATATACACTGAGTCACAGAATTTGACTGTGTATGTCTAGAAACTGAGAGGCATATCTATAAATATATAACTATATATAGACATTCACACATTTATAAATGTGTTATGATATGCTTATACACACATATATATGTATACACAAACACACATACATATACCAATGTGTATACACAGCTAGTGTGTATATGTATGTATGTATGGGATATGTATGTACGTATACCTATAAAATCAATAGCAGGGTATTGTTGTGGAGAGGTTCTAAACAGCTTAGAAATCAAGAAAGATCTCACATAAAAGGGAACATGTCAGCTAAGCTCAGAAGAAAACAGAGGATTCTAAGGGATAGAGATGAATAGGGAGTGCATTCCAAGCATGAGGCATAGCCCGTGCAAAGGCACCTACACAGAAGATGGAATGTCCTGAATGAGGAACAGCAGGAAGGCCAGTTGGACTTAGACAGTATGATATGATAAGAGAAGTGATGTGTGATAAGGCTGGAAAAGTGGATTACAGCCAGATTGTAAAGGGGTATTTGTGTGAGTGTGTGTGTGTGTGTGTGTGTGTGTGTGTGCTTGTGTGTTTGTGGTTTTAAATGCCAAACAGAAGAGTTCATAGATTGTTGAAGGCGAAGGCATCATTGGAGCATAATGAGGCAGGGAGTGAGTGCTCAGACCCTTGCTTTAGGAATACCATTCTGGCAGCTGCCAAGAAGACAAGAAAGATGAGAATGGAGAAAAGGCCACTGAAATTACCAAGGAACAGATCAGACCTTGGAGAGCACAGTTTCAGCGGAGTGGTGATGTCTGACATCCGATTTCAAAGGGGTTGAAAAGTGAGTAAATGAGAAAGCAAGGAAATAAAAGCCACAAAGTATAGCAATTTTATCTGGGTAAGAGCAACAATCCCTTTGAAGGGAAGGAGACACTGAATCCCTGAGCCTTTGCAATGCTAGGGACCCTGGAGGAGGCAAAAGGCAGAACAATAAAATCTGGAAACTTCCTTCCCAATCCCCAACCAGATCTCACTTGACAGAATGAAAAATTCTGTTCCAAGCATAAGAATACCCCTGGCCCAGATTGGCATAGCACTGCCAGTCAGTACTCCTCCTCAGTCCCCTTCCTCTTCATGTTCACAGAATCTCCAAATATTTAAAGGGCACTCTTGCCTTTTTATTCTGGGAGCTGAGGAATTCTTCCCCTTTCTGTGTCAGTCAAGAAATGCCTCTTCCTGTTGTGTGATGAAGCCAGGTTGCTGCTCCTTCATTGGTTTCTTTTACAGGCATTCTTTCTGGGTTCTCTTACAATCCACCACAATAAAGCCAATATTGCAATAAAGTGACCTATGTGAGTTTCTTTCTTTTTTTTCTGTTTCCCAGTGTATATAAAAGTTATGCTTACACTATGTAGTAGTCTATTAAGTGTATGATAATATTGTGTCTAAGATACAATGTACATATCTTAGTGAAAAAATACTTTATGGATAAAAAATACTAACCATCATTTGAGCCTTTAACAAGGCTTTTTTTTGATGGAGGGTCTTGCCTTGATGTTGATGGCAGCTGCCTGATCAAGGTGGTGGTTGCTGAAGGTTGGGGTGGCTGTGGCAATTTCCTAAAGTAAGTCGGCAATGAAATTTGCCATATGGATTGACTCTGACTCTTCCTTTCACGTGAACACTTGGAGGCCATTGTAGGGTTATTTATTGACCTAATTTCAATCTTATTGTGTCTTAGGGAATAGGGAGGAGAGGGAGAGTGATGGGGGAATGGCCCATTGCTGGAGCAGCCAGAACCATGCAATTTTATCAATTAAGTTTGTTGTCTTATAGGGTTGTGGATTGTGGCATACCCCAGTTACAATATTAATATCAAAGATCCCTGATCACAGATCACATAATAAAAGTTTGACATATGACAAGAATGACCAAAATGTGACACAGAGACACGATATAAGCACAGCAGTTAGAAAAATGGCGCTGATTGACTTCCACAAAGAAGGGTTGCCAAATACTTTCATTTGTTAAAAAAAACAAAAACAAACAAAACAATATCTATGGAGTACAATAAAAGGAGATATTCCTATATTTGTAAGTGACTTAGGGATTTAGGTTTGGGGCTGGAATCTTTCTGTTCAGTTGTGTGACAAGCTCTTTCTGATCCCTGCCCTTTGGATAAGGGAGTCATGTCTCTCCTTGCCCTGCCCAAAGGCAACTGTTTCTATCTTAAGTTTTGTTTCTTTTCCCCAAACTCAAGTGAGGTCAGGCTCAGAACCCAGAGCAGAAACCATTTACTAAAGAGGAGGTGAAGAACTGGTGGGGACCCAGGAGGCCTTGGGAATCTCTGTGAACTCAAAGAAAGACTTTTCAAAAGCTTACTCATAGCCCAGGCAAAAGGCTTATTTGTTATTCCAGTAGGGGAGAAGAAGAGAATCTTGAGCTTACATGGAAGATGGCACCATGTTTTCACAAGAGATTTTTCCTTGCTCTAGGGCTACAGGAAACAACTGAATGAACTGGCAAATGTTTGGACTGGCACTACTGCTGGGATATTTAATAACAGCTTGAATTTATGCTGTGCATTAAGTTTTAAAAAGTTCCTTCACAGTTTAGTCTCCTAATAGTCCTATGAGGTAAAAGTGATTATCATATATTTTTAGAAATGGGGAAGCTGGGGCTCGTAGAGGTTAATGACACTAGTAAGTGTCTGAGGAGGGATTTAAACCCAGGCAGTGTGGTAAAATGGACTTCTCTGACTCCTATAGGTTCTGGGTTCAAATCCATTTCTGATGCTTATTCTACATGTGACCTTGGGCAAGTCACTTAACCTCCATGGGCCTGATTTTCCTCATGTGTAATTTGAGAAGGAGTTTACTAGAAGACCTTCAAGGTGCCTTCCAACTTTAGATGTATGAATCTCTGAGTGATAGGATTTGAGTTCAAATCCATCCTCTGATGTGTGGGTCATTAACCCCCCTTAGACTCAGGATACATTAAGTGTAAAATGAAAGAGTTGGAATAGATGGCTTCTCAAGTTGCTTCCTGCTCAAGACTACTCCTATGATCCAAACATTCCTGAGTTTGCCATGCTATCTGAGCATAAGGGCAGTAAATAAATGGGAAAGTTGCTGGTATATTCTTGGATATACCAGCCATATAATTATTGAAAACAATCAGTGGAGTGAGTGCTAGGGGAAGGATGGAGCCATCCATGTTGGGTCTCATATTCTCTCCTTGTAAGTCACCATTACCAGTATGGGGATGGTCATGGAGTCTCTCTTGGTCTATGTTTAAGAATTGCCCTAACCCCCAGTCCCCACACAGTATTAATCAGATCTAGGAAAGTTAATGAAAGCTATGTTCAAATCCAACCCAGCACTGTTCATCTGAACTGTAATGGTGAAAATTATTCATTCTTTCGTGCGAGCTGTCTCCCATTCCTGCAATGTTCTCCCTAGTCCTCCATGCTTCTGGCTTCCCTGATTCCCTTCAGGTGCGAGCTCAAGACTCAGATCAACTCAAAGAAGGAAGAGGCAGAAGGACCCACCTTCTGTAAGATGTTGTTCTTGATTCTGGTCCTCTCCCCTAATGCTTTTTTTTAATTGGCTTCCATTTATACATATATCATCATATCATCTCATATCATATCATACCATATCACATCATATCAGATCACATATCATGTTGTGTTATGTCATATATATGTATATATATACATATATAATGCTGTGGCATGATATATTGTGTGCTATAATAGATAATAGATAATACATCATATGTAATATAATGTGTACAACCTATCATGTCATATATGTAATATCACATATACACATGGATCTGTATATGTTTATATATACAAACATACATGCCATACACAGTTATATATATGTATTTGTGCTTTGACTTATTTGTTGAAATGTGAGCTACCTGAAGGCCATAGTTTTAACTTTCTTTGTATCTCTAGCACTTAGCAAAGTATCTGGCACATAGTAGGTGCTTAATGAATATTTGTTGACTTACTATCTCTAGAGAAGAGCACCTACAATTTTTCATCAGATATTCATTCATTTCATTTGGTTTGTTGTGGGGTATTTGGGGGTTGGGGGGGGAGGTCCTGACTGTTGGTTTTATCCATATTTGGCATTCCTCTTGTGAAAATTCCCTGGAGGAATTCTGATCAGCTCTACAATTTAGAGCCTTAGAGCATTGCTTGGGGCAGTGAACATTTCAATGACTTAAATGATATGATCAAATAGTTAACTTGGGTCAGAAGCTGGATTCAAACCCAGGTCTGGGCTGCTCTCTATTATGTAGTTAACTGTTCTAGCTACTATTATTAGAGTATAAAGATGGTCCCTGCCATGTGACCCTACTCTAGCATGGAAAGGAGGGCTGTAGTGCAAGTTCCAGAAGAAGAAATAGACCTAGCCCCACTTTTACAATCCAGTTTGGGTGATTGATTACAGCCAATTCACCATAACCCCTTCTCCCTCCAGATGTATAAGAAGATCCAGCATCAATAAGATTAGTGCCTATGCAGATTTTTCAGGGGAGAGGACATTTCTCAGGGCCCAGAAACAATATGAGTTTGTAGACTACTTAGTATATTGCTGCCTATGCAGAAATACCTTCCTTTGCCTTGGCTCTGTCCATGGTCTTGGATTATGTTGAACTAATTTAGGGCCATTCTTTTCTTTGCTCCCTTATGTGGACACTTTTCTTTTGTCATGTTCTTGGAGTTCCTTATTGGGAATTTGAGTAATGACAGCTAAAAATGGCTGTACCTGTCACATTAACCCCCTCTGCTGAGACGGTACCAGGCTTTCCAGGAACTAATGCAAATTAGATTCCATTTTCAGGGATGACCAAGAAGAGGGAATTAGTACATTTCAGGGGAAAGGTCATTCAGAGAAGGAATGTAAAACCCAGGGCTCTGCTTCATCTTCCAGGAATCAGAAATCTTGAACACTGCCATTCTCACTGGGAAGACAGTTGCCGTGCCTGTAAAGGTGGTCTCTGTGGAGGAGGACGGCACTGTGACAGATCTTCTGGAGTCTGTGGAATGTAGATCATCAGATGAAGATGTAATTAAGGTAAGCTGATATTTCTCTGGTCCCTGTAGAAAACTATGGTCATGTCAACATCTTTGTTCATTGACCGGATAGACCTTTAGCTCCCATAGGGTTCATTTACTACAATTTTGATTGTACTGCCATTAAAATAATTCAGGAATTGACTATTAGGCACTAAAAAAACAGAACTAAAAGAAGGGGGTGGGGAAAACTTCTGTTGATGGTGTATTCTATTTGAATGTCTTATATCTCTTTGCTATTAAAAATACTTTAAAATGATCTTCACTTTCTAATTTTATACCAAAAGTTTTACTCTTCTGACTTGGTTATTTCAGGAGCCATTGTGTAGTACATATGAAATCTAGGGGTCTTTGCCCAAACTCCCACTCACACTGGCATATTGAGTTCCTAGAAGTTGGCTACTTGGCCCCTCAAAGTTCCAAATCCTCTTGACTTCTGAAGTTCATAAAGTTCCCCTCTGGTCAAGAGTGAGGAAGAATGATGTGCTCTTCTCTCCCACAAATTGTTCCTTCTCAGGGGTTTGACTAAAATACTCTTTCAGCTTGACACTCTGTTGAATCCTCAAGTACTTAAATTCTCTTAATTCTAGTGCCTTCCCTCTGAAAATTTTTTCTAGTTATCTTACATATAGTTTGCTTTATTTATATTTACTTGTGCATTGTATTCCCCATTATATTGTAAGCCCCTTGAGGGCAAGAATTGCCTTTTGCCTCTTTTTGTATCCTCAGCACTTAATAAGGTGCCTGACACATAGTAGGCATTTAATAAATGTTTATTGATTGGTTGGTTAAATTATGACTAGTTCCCTGATTTTATATAGGCCAGAGGGTATGGTCCAGTCTCTCAGCCCATCCAAACACTTTCTCTCACACCTAAGGAAGTTTCAAATTCTTGTTCTCACCTAGTGAACAGTTGAGATGTACTTAACTTGGAATTGTATCCTTATACTCACAGAAACACAAACGGTTCCTACAACATTAACTCCCCCACCATGTGACTCCACTGGTTTACCAGAGGCAAAGGTAGAGCCATTTTGAGTCATTGGTGTGAGATGGCAGTGGAAAAAGCTAATGAAGTCTTAGGCTTCATTAACAAAACACAGAGTCCAGGAATAAGGCAGTGACTGGTGTATTGCAGTCCACCTTCTGTGTTCATTTCTAAGCATGACATTTCAGGATAAACAATGATAAGCTAGAGAGTAACCAAAGGATGCAGACCATTATGGAGAAAGGCCTCAAGTTTATGTCACATTAGGATTGAATGTCATATGGACGGTTAACCTAAAGAAGACTTTGGGGGTAAATAGTTATCTTTAAATATGCAAATATTGAAAAATGATTAGACTTGCTCTATTTGACTTTTGAAGTAGAGTAGGAGCAATATAGGGATTTTATGAAGAGCCTGATGTAGGTTTGATATGACAAAAATGTTGCTAATAACCAAAATACCTATAGGTAGCTAGGTAGCACAATGGATAGGGCCCTGGTCAAGAAGACCCAAGTTCAAATATATTTGGAGACATTTACTGGCTGTATGACCCTGGACAAGTCACTTAACCTCTGTCTGCCTCATTTGCTTGTAAATGTAAATTGTAAAAGAGGGATAGTAATGACACTTACCTCACAGTGTTGCTATAAGTATCAAATAAGGTAATATTTGTAAAGCACTTAGCACAATACTGGGCAAATCATAGGTACTTAGAAAATTCTTGTTTCCTTCCTTTCTCCCTTCCTCTTCCCTCTCTTCCTCCCTACCTCCTTCCTTCTTTCCTTCCCTCCTCTTTCTTTCTATTCTTCCTTCCTTTTTTCATTCCTTCCTTTTTCCTTCCTTCTTTCCTTCCTTTTCCTTCTTTCCTTCCTCTTCTCTCCTTCCACACTCCTTTCTTTGAATCTTTCCTTCCTCCCTTTCTTCCTTCTCTTCCTCCCTTCATTCCCTCCCTTTTTCTTCCTTCCTTCTTATCCCAAAACACAATGGGATACCTTGGAATAGATGACATTCCTCCTCATTGGAGGGCTATAGGAAAACTCTTGTGTGACTAATTATTGGAAATCTAGAAGTGATTCTTAGTCAGGTATAGGTTGGACTGGATGACCTCTAAACTCCCTTCAACTCTGAGATTCTATTCAGATCCCTGTAAAATCAATTCAGAGTATGATTGCAGTGACTGCTATTACTTCTCTGCAACATGATTTTTAAGCCTCAAAGTATTCTCTAAAGATCAGGATCATGGAAGCTTCTTATACACTTAGCATCGAAGCAGTGCCTGGAAGGTTGGCTTTGGGTTAGTAAGCCCTGGATTCTAGTGTACCTGACTGTGTGACCCCCAGTGAGTTATCTAACCTCTCAGAACCTGCACTTTCTCCTTATAAAAGAAGTCATAATAAATGTCATTTTCTGATCCAAGTCTCTGAGGCTCAGATCCCTTCAGCCTCTCAGGAATCAGGCAAGCCGCCTCTACAATCTCAAGCTGCAGATGAGTTGCTGTTTGGCAATGGCTGAGAGTTTCCACATAAAAGAAATCACAAGTCCAAGACCCCTTCCCCCTACCCCCAAAAAAGAACAGTTATTTACAGCTCTGCTTTACAATTCATGGCAACTTAATAAAGGAAGAATCTTTTTTCCCCATGTTTTACCAGCCCACAGAATTCTATGTGAGCCAATGATGCCAACTGAGGACCAGCTCCAGTCCTTCATAAAAAATGCATTTATTCTTCCTTCCAGCCTCTTCTTTCCCATTTGGGATCAAGTGCAAAAATAGCCCAAAATAAAGCAATGCTTGGAATATGTTAAGAGACAGCCCTTTGACTTTCCTTCATCAAGAGACTACATAATAAACTTTATGCAGCTGGAGGCCAATGGATTGGTGAAGAGAGCACTACCCTCTCTGAAGGACCAAATTTGGTGGTAAACCTGGCCCAGTGTCAACATCTGAAAGAGGTTTCTAACAAGTGCTTTATGTTTTCAAGACAAGCCCTGGAAAATGAGATCCTGTTTCTTTTCTGCTCTTCCCTCAGGTCTCTTTCCAACTCCAAAATTGGGTGATTCTAATTCCAAGGCTGAGGAGTACAGTTGCCATGCCCACACTCTGTCCTTGTTTAACCGAGAGTCAGCAGGGACCAGGGGAAAAATGCTGGATGGGGTGTCAAGGGAATTATAATCTATTGTCTCATGGTGTGATACAAAAAAGCACCAAACTTAGAGGTATGAGTTCAAATCCTAGCACTTCTACTTACAATCCAATCCAATCAACTACTATATGCCAGACACTATGCTAAGCATATATAATATGCTTAGCATATTATATATATATATATATATATATATATATATATATATATATATAATTCATATAAAGACATTCCCTGCCCTTGGGGAGTTTACAATCTAAATGAAAAAAAAAACACAAAAGGAGTCAGGAAAGTGGTGGTGTGGGAGATGAAATAACTGGCTTCAGGTATTTCAAGGGACGTTAGATGGAAGAGGGATTAGCCCTATTCTACTTGGCCCAAGGGGGCAGAACCAGGAGCAATGGGTATAAGCTGCAGAGAGGCAGACTTAGGTTTGATGGGCTTTTTCCCTTTCTTGGAGGTCTTCAAGCAGAAAACAGATCACTCTTTTCTGGGTGTGTTCCGATGAGGATTCATTTCATACAGGGGATAGACTAGGTAGCCCCTGAGATTGCTTACAACTCTTAAATTTGGTGATTCTCTAATGGTAATAGAAACAGAGAAAAGAAATTATTTTAGTTGTCCAGATTGTAGTCATATTGCCTGGGAAGTGCCAACTGGCTTCAGAGAAAAAGACCTTACATATCCAACCTTCTTTCATGGAAAACAGGTGTCACCACTAGCTATCTTTAGGTCATAGCAACTATATTATAAACTCAAGTAATTCAAGAATCTGGGATTTCTTTGGTGTGGGAACTCCCCTGCTAGCAGTTTCAGCCTCTCCACAACTTTGAGAACTGTTATGTGGCTGAAAAATTCCTCACACTATAGGCAATCTGTTGCTGAGCCTCTGGATTCAGCAAAGCTGGTCCTTAAACAAAGGTAGTAATAGTAATCATAAAATAATAATCATATTCCTGTAGTACTTTAAGATCTACAAAGTATTTCTCATTTGTTATTCCCCTTATATTAGCCATGTTTTACAGTTGAGGAAACTGAAGAAGATAATCTAACAGTCATGTCCAGGGTAACACATCTGAAGCTCATCTTGATTTCAAATCTATCATTCTATCCACTGCACCACCTTGTTACCAATAGCTAACCTTTATATAGTACTTCAAGGTTTGCAAAGCGCCTTACAAATATTATCTCATTTTGTTCTCACCACTGCTTTGGGAGGTGGGTGCTATTATTATCCCCTTTTTATAGTTGACTAAACTGAGAAATACGGAAGTAAAGTGACTTGTCAAGGGTTGCACAGCTAGGGATTATCTGAGTCCATATTTGAACTCATGTCTTCCTACTATGGCTCCAGGTCTCTACCCATTGTGGACCTAGAAATAATAGGCATTCACTTTTTCTCTGGATCTATTCACTTTTTTTCTTTGATTCTTTGTTTAAAGATGTTTTCTTGTCATTGTCCTTGTCTAAGTTTATGTCTTGATCTTCCCTGTCACCATGGTAGCTTTTTATGGTCAGGTTATTTTGTTGTTGTTGTTGTTGTTTCCTTATTTTCCCAGCTCATTTCTTGACTTTGGATTTTATGTTAGAGTTGGTTTCTGCTCACCCCTGGGACAAGGGGAGTGACTAACCTAAGTTTCAGACTTTTATGTCCTGCTGCTTTCATATTTAGGTCTGTGGCCCTATAGATTTTCAGAGTTTCCAAAATGGTATGATCTTGGGTTTGGTCTGGTCATTGCCCTCCTTGTCTGGGCTCTTGTCCTTACCAAAGCAGGTCCCTGCTTTCTTGTAATAGCAAGAACCCATTCCAGCTTGAAACTGTAACCTGGAGCTGGGTACTGAGCTATGGAGATTCCAAATGGTGCACAATCCTATACCCAGTGCTAGTATAGGGGTCCAATTAAAATCTCTTTCTGACTAGATGTTCAGTCTTATTGCCAACCCTGGGCATTATCCTACTGCCCTAGTTGTTGCCACTTTCAAGGTTCACAGTCAGTGATGAGCCATCGCTCACCCTATTGACCACAGACCTTTCTTTCTGTCCTCCTAAGCTACCTTGAACTGGAAAGAAAAAATGACTTACTGTGACTTTTTGTTGGATATCCCACTCATAATTTGTTTTGATTTGCTTTTTAAAAGCTATGAAGAGAGAAAGTTCAGCAAAAGTGCTGACTTCCTTTTCCATCTTGGCTCTACCCTCTACCTCATCACCCTGCAACTATGCTCAAAGCCTTTCTACCTTGGTAGGATCTGACAGAGCTTACGCTCCACTGACATAGCCTTGGAGAAACCAAAGTTACATCCATATTATGATGACATATCATCATAATAAATAACATGTATTATAGATAGTGTGTTAAAAGTTTCAACACAGTTGAAATACATTATCTTACAGTGGCACTATAATGTAGAACCCTCTATTTTACAGAGGGGAAAATTGAGGCATACGAGGGTTAAATTACTTGCCCATGTTTACATAATAAATGCCAGAGATGGGATTTGACCTTGTCTTCCTGACTTCAAGCCTATCACGCTAGCAATGATGACACTACCTCTTAATCAAAGAAAGAATTTCATGGAAGAAACATGTTACATGAGGGGGGAAAGCATTGAATGTTCAAGCATTAATGTATAATTCAATTATAGTTCAATTCAACAAATATTTATTAAGTACTTACTATGTGCAAAATGTAGATAGTCTGAAAAGAGAGAAAAAAGGAACACTGGAAGGGAAGAAAGAAAGAAGGAAGGAAGGAAGGAAGGAAGGAAGGAAGGAAGGAAGGAAGGAAGGAAGGAAGGAAGGTGAAAAGAGAAGGAAGAAAGAGAAATGGTCCTTGCCCTCAAGAAGTTGATATTCTATTGGGAATTGTTGGGAATTAGGGGGAGGCAGTCTGAGGGAATGAGGAATATAACATGTAATATAAAATAATTGAAGTAATATAAAGTAATTGAAAAGGAGATAGAGCAGTAAAAACTGGAGAGAGCAGTGTGCTTTGTGGGAAACAAAAGTTCTACAATTGATTGATTGAACACTTTGCAAAGACATAATGGCGAGAGATGGAAGGTCAAATACAGAGAACAATTAGCAACTAATCTTACTGGAATGGAGAGCCCAGGAAGGGACGTTTCTCAAACTCAGCATTCAACTCCTATCTCTGGGTCTTTGCACAGGTTGTCCACCATGGCTGAAATGCCCTCCCTCTTCAGAATAACTTAGCTCTTAGAATACCTGGCTTCCTTAAAGACCCAATGCAGGTGCTAATTCATATCAGAAGTTTTTCCTAACACCTTCACTTATTAATACTCCCTGGTGCTTCAAGTTATCATGGGCATGTATACACCTGTTTGTTTACTTGCTTTACTCCCCAGTAGATATTAAACTCCATGAGGGTGCAAGCTATTGTCTATATCCTCTTTGGATCCCCAGCACATAGTATAGTGATTTACTCAAAGCAAGCATTCAGTAAATGGTCATTGGATGATATTATTGAAGTAATTTGATATAAGACCTCAAAGGTGGGCAGTGGGATTGAGTCAAACTGTGAAGGGCTTTAAATGTTAGACTGAGGAGGTTGTATTTTAGCCTAATGGCAATGGGTATCCATTGAAGGCTTTTGATTAGCAAAGTGACACAGTTTAACCTATGTTTTAGACATATCAGTTTGACATCTGCATGGAGGATGGGTTGGAAAAGTGAAAGACTGAAAGTAGGAAAATGAAATCAGGAGGCTATTGCATTAATCCAAGAAAAAGGTATTGTGGTGTAAGGTGACTACCTCATGTGGTTTTTTAAAAAAAACTCCATCCAGGTTCCAAGGCCGTGAAAGGGTATGCTGTGTATTATATGCAGAAGGCATATAATTGGCAAACACTAGGATATTTTTTCTTTAAGCCCAAGGCTAAGATGTTAGCATTTTGCATGAGAATTCGGGGGCAAGGCTTCCATTGGCACTAATATGCGTCGCACAGCTACAGTCCTGTACATTGCATTGAAAATGTATCTAAGTGTCTAATATACCTGCTGTGACTCAGACCTCACTTTATATCAGGAAAACTCATTAATGAAGATAGAGGTGGATAATTAGTACCCAGCCTGGAGCTTGTTCTTATTATGATACTCTCTGTTCTCTGATAATATGGAGTTGAAATTAATAAGGGAAAAGAATTCCAAAAATGTACCAGGACAATATTGGGCTAAAGGTTAGGCTTGGGGCCATACTCAGAGTACTGGAAATAGAATCAGAGATCTTGACTTCTAATCCTAACCCTTTCACTCACTACCTCTGAGACCTTAGGGGACTTACTTAGGCAGCTAGATGGCACAGTGCTGGACCTGGAGTCAAGAAGACTTGAATTCAAATCTAGTCTCAGATGCTTCCAATCTGCATGACCCAGGGCAAGTCATGGAACCTCAGTCTGCCTCAGTTTCCTCAACTATAAAGTAGGAATAGTAATGCCCCTCCCTCATAGGGCTGTTGGGCAGCTAGATGGCACAGTGGATAGAGTGCTGGGTCTGGAGTCAGGAAGACTCAAATCTTGCCTCAGACACTCACTGGCTGTGTGACCCTAAGCAAGCCACTCAACCCTATTTGCCTTAGTATTCCCTTTTGTAAAATGAGATGGAGAAGGAAATAGCAAACCATTCCAGTATCTTTGCCAAGTAAAGCCTACATGGGGTCATAAAGAGTAGGACAGAACTGAAAAATGACTGAACAGCAACAACATATAGTCGTTATGAGGAACAAATGAGATAATATTTGTAAAGTGCTTGGCACATAGATGATTAATAAATGCTTGTTCCCTTCCTCCCATCTTTGAATCTCAGTTTCATCTTTTTATAAAATGAAACAATTGTACTAGATTAACTTTAAAATCATGAGAGGCAGCATGGTGCAGTGGGAAGAATGATAGACTCAGAGTGAATGGTCCTGGGTTCAAATTGGGTTCTACCACTGACTACTTGGGTTACTTTGGGCATCTGCCTTCATCTCTGGAGGCCTTCATTTCCTATCTGTAAAATGAGAACATTGGAACAAATGATCTCTGGGTTCCCCTTGAAAATTAAGTCTATGATCTCATGATTAAGACCAGGCTATTCCCAACTCAGAACCCAAAGGGAAGTCTTTATTATCTATCACTTTCTCTTACCCCAGTTACATGAAGGCAGGGGGTGTCCTGTGGAGTCCCTTCCATTTGGCCTGTTGGGGTTATAACACAGGCTTAGCTACCAAAGCCTCCCTCAGCACCCCCCTCATGGTCCCCCAGTACTGTGAGAGACAAAAAAAGGAGATGCAGCAAACTTAGCAAAGGGTCAGACATATAAATGGAAAGGAAGCCCAAGGCCTTGACTTGTTTCTCCTACAGAACCAGGTGGGAGACATAGAGATAGGCAGAGACAGAGACAAAAAGGGGGGGAGAGAGAAGAAGAAGAAGAGGAAGAAGAAGAAGAAGAAGAAGAAGAAGAAGAAGAAGAAGAAGAAGAAGAAGAAGGAGAAGAAGAAGGAGAAGAAGAAGGAGAAGAAGAAGGAGAAGAAGAAGGAGAAGAAGAAGGAGAAGAAGAAGGAGAAGAAGAAGGAGAAGGAGGAGGAGGAGGAGGAGGAGGAGGAGGAGGAGGAGGAGGAGGAGGAGAAGAAGAGAGAGACAAAGAGAAAGACAGAGAGGGAGGGAGGGAAGGAGGCATACAAAGAAATAGAGAGACAGGAAACAGACAGATAAGAGTGGGAAAAGAAGAGACAGAAACAGAGAGGAGAGGGGGTGAGAGGGAAGGAGAGAGAGAGAGGAGATGGAGGGAGGGAGGGAAGGGGAGAGAGAGAGAGAGAGAGAGAGAGAGAGAGAGAGAGAGAGAGAGAGAGAGAGAGAGAGAGAATCCCCAAATGCACAAAAGTTCTTCATCCTCAGCCCCTCAAATGAATGAGGATCCAAGCTCATAAAAATCCACCATCATGAAAGGGACACAGACAAACAAGTACCTTAGCCATAAACCCTCCACCAGGATGGCAGCCAAATCAGTTCAACATGAATGATTAGAAGCCTGGCTGAGTTTATTATTAAGGCATCCACTAAGATCAGAAAAGAATGTGTCAGTTTTGAATAAAGAGCTCAGGGTGCCCCTTGTTGGTGGAGGAAATGAGACTACAGAGTTGAAAATCCTGCTTCCTTGTGCTAAAGGAAACATATAGGTAGCAAAAAATGCCCTTAGGGTGAAGTTACAGGCTAGGCTGCATCTCAAAGACCTTCTCATAGCAAACTGAGCCATTAACAGTATATTGTCCACCCCAGCCCCTCCTCAGGGAAGATACCAAACTTAGCCACTGCACACAACACAGCCATAAAAACCTGCTTGCCTAGCTACCTTCTACTGTATCAACTAACCAGAGGAAGCACCAGTCAGCTAGCCATATGCCAAGAAAGCTTCCCTAGAAAGTCAGTCTACACATTCACACCCTCCCAACACCCTGCAGGCATATGTGGATCTGATCCTAACTATATAAGTAAACAAATGTGCCCAAAGGCACCAGGTGGGCAGACAGCCTAATTCTCCACCAGGAATGGATAGTTACTCTTCTTCCTTCTTAAATATCCTGGATAAAGACCCCCCTCCTCAAGGGAATCATTATGCTGGTAATAAAGCTCAGTGTCCCCATTTGTACTCCCAACCACAGTGCCAATATCTGACACTGAACATTTCTGTGAATGGCTCAAAAGTTGAACCCTAAAATAAATCGACCTGTGTCCCCAGGACAAGATGCCTGGAAGCAGCTCCTCTATAAATTATACCCTAAAATCCTCAAAGTTTATGCAGTTTCCAAAGGAACCTTACTTAGCACTGGGAAGAACCTTTTGCACAGGGAAACTTACCTTCCTAGAGAGTTTTTAAAAGCCCAAAGTCCCATCAATTCCCAATTATTTTAATGTGTGACACCCTTCATTTTCAGGTGAAGTGGGAAATAGTTCATAGCAAAATGATCTAGGGCTTATAAGTCCCCCGAAAGCACCTTGTTTTAACACGGGCGATGGTTTTATTTTCAGTAATGGCAAGAAAACATGACTGCAGGAAAAGAGAGAGGTGTGGTAACTGGAAGGAGCCCAGATGGGGTTGGTAATAGAAGTTAAGGGGGTAAATGTAAAGTTTTAGAAGGACATTATAGGCATTACTTTAAGACAGTCCTGAGTATGTAGTGGAACCAAGAGGAAATGCTCACTTTGCTTAACTAGTTGTTAAATAACAGGTGAGCTAAGGTTTAGCAAAGAAATATGACTGTTCCTGAGCAGAGAATGGCAAAGAAGTAGGAAATAAGGCAAGGAGTAAGGCTCCAAAACTTCCAAATGGGGCAGGGTGGGACATTAAAGGGCATGTACTCTCAGTGCAGCCTGTGTCCAAGTACCCCATCCTTTGGGTTCATATAGAATGGGTATAATCTTGGAGGCTAGCCAGAAAATCCTATCTATTTCATGTTGTTCCTACCTAAGGGTATGATGGTACAATGTTTAACAAATCTGCTCTCCAGGAAACCTGGGGCAGCTAAGTGGCACAGTGGATACAGTGTCAGGCCTGGAGCCAGAAAAACTCATCTTCCTGAGTTCAAATCTGGCCTCTTATATTTACTAGATGTATGACCCTGGGCAAGTCACATAACTCTGCCTCTGTTTCTTCATCTTTAAAATGAACTGGTGGGGCAGCTAGGTGGCACAGTGAATATAGCACTGGCCCTGGAGTCAAGAGTACCTGAGTTCAAATAAAGTCTCAGATACAACACTAGCTGTGTGACCTTGGGCAAGTCACTTAACCCCAGTAGCCCCTCCAAAAAAAAAAAGGCTAAAAATTAAAAAAAATTTAAAATTAAAGTGAACTGGAGAAGGAAATGGCAAACCATTCTTATATCTCTGGCAAGAAAACCCAAATGGGGTCCTGAGGAGTAGGACATTATTGAAATGACTGAACAATTCTGGGGAGAGGCAAAAAGTAGGCATGACACACTTTTAAGTTTGATCTGCATCATTAAGACTTTCTGAAGTCTAGACAA
Source organism: Gymnobelideus leadbeateri (assembly GCA_011680675.1). Classification (NCBI taxonomy): domain Eukaryota; kingdom Metazoa; phylum Chordata; class Mammalia; order Diprotodontia; family Petauridae; genus Gymnobelideus; species Gymnobelideus leadbeateri. The sequence goes on from WOXC01008258.1 coordinate 856,977, forward strand.
TCAACAAAACAAGGATAAAACCTAGATTTATATTATTTACCAATTTCTGAGGTATAAATTTTCACAAGGAAAAGTTAACAATCAGCTCCCATATCCTCTGAAAAATCTCAGAACACAGCTTTATTCTGGGTTTTCACAGATGTGAATAGCAGTTCTCAACTCTCATATTGGCAGTCAAGGTAACTTAGCCCTTATTAGACTGTCTTTGTTGGACAGTCTTGTTCTACTCCAGAGAAATGACAAACCTACATAAAATGACATGTCTGTAAGAACTCATTATAATTATTCTCTCCCCCTCTCCATTGATCCCCCCCCCACTTTCCAGCACTACCATGTGATTTAGATTCCCTACTAAGCACCTATTGTATTCATGGCTGATGTGCAAATTCCCATGTACATATTCAAACCACAAGCCTGGACCAAATAAGAAAAAAAAATAAGAGAATTATGCTGGGTATGAGAGAGTCAAAATCAAAAATGAAAACAGTGCCTGTCCTCAAGGGGCTTCCATTTCATTCTTTACATTATACTCCCCAGTTGTGCCTTCAGTCAGGAATCTGTAGCCTCCTGCACTTGAGTAAGGACCCTGCCACCTCCCTCCTTTCCTCCCTAGTGTGAAATTCATCACATTCTCTCATCATCAAACCAAAGATGATTTTACAAGAGAAAAAAATAGTAAGAAAAACAGCATGAAGCCAGAGAGCATGTTCAGCCCTGGAAGCTAACAGACAGATAATTGCCAGGCATTTGGGAGGCACCAGGTAACTGCAAACAGCCTCAGACACCAGATCAAAGTTGCATCCTCTTTGGGAAGACTCTGCCTGAGGCTGACAGAACACTGGCTTCATGCACTAATAACAGACACTAGACCAGATTTAGCAGAACCAACTTGTCTTGGCCTGAGAAGTATTGATGAGGAGCCCTTCTACCTGGCACTGCAAAGGCTAGGTAATTGTTATGGGGCATGCCCCAAATCATATTCTAATTCCTTGGATCCAATCAACCTGGCAAGACTGTCAAGAAAAAAAAAAAAAACAAAAAACCCCAAACTACTAAAATTGTCTATGTAGTTTCATTTGTTTTTTCCTTAGGACAAATCTACATGAAAGATTGCCTGTTGATAAGACAGGTGGTGAACAATTTCAACATCTCTAAACATACATTCATGCCCACATTGACTTTCTCCAAAGCTTCTGACCTTTGTGGTAGAGAGAATTAAAATAGCAATCATTTGGGGCTTTACTTATTTTTCTGAGCAAAAAAAGAAAGAGAGAATTTTAGTGAACTAGAATCTCAAGGGGGAAGCTGTTAGGTGTTTCCTAGTGGTACACAGAGCACCAGGCCTAGAATCAGGAAGACTTACCTTTGTGAATTCAAATCTGGCCTCAGACACTTACTAGCTATGGGACCCTGGGCAAGTCACTTTACCCCTGTTTACCTCAGTTTCCTAATGTGTAAAATGAGCTGGAGAAGGAAATGACAACCCACTCCATAATCTTTGCCAAGAAAACCCCAAATGAGGTCAGGGAGAGTTGGATAAATGAAAAACAACTCATAATCTCAAAAGTAGTCAATAATTAGAACATAGCATCATTGAGGGTGGGGTCGTTTCGTTCTTTGTATTTATTCCCTAGAACCTAGCATAGTTCATAGACCCAGAATAAGTATTTTGTAAAGCTTATTGCTGGATTAATTGTAGGTATTTTGTGTATATCTACACACATGTATGTATACATATATGCATATGCATGATGCACACATCTATATATGTGTACATATATTTTGTGTTGTATATTGTTAGATGTATGGATGTTTACTTGTCATCTCCCTGATAAATATCAGAATTTGAAAATGAGAAAAGGACTTGTTTCATTCTCTGTATATTTCCCCAGGACCTAAGAAAGTGACTGGTACAGTTGGCAATAAATAGATGGTGATTGGCTTATTGATCGATTGATTAATGTGGTAGCTGAGAAAAGTAATATGAATATGGGTTGTATTAAGAAAAGTAAAGTTTATGAAAAGAATGAAGTGATAGTCCCACCATGCTCTGTCCAGGTCTAGACATTTGGAGTATTGCTTTCTGTTCTGGGCACCATAGCAAAGGAAGGACAGGAATAAGTTTTAGAACATCCATAATAAGGCAACTATGATGGTGGAGGGCCTGAGCTCATGTCATATGGGATTGGGCAAAGGAGATGCAGATGTTTAGCCCAGAGAAGAGAAAACTTGGGGAGGACATGATGGCTATCTTCAAGTTGAAAACATTGTCATGTGGGAAAAGGGTCTGACTGGGCCCCAAAGGATATTTGTAAAGAGGTCTATTCAGGCTTGCTGTCCAGAGAAAACTTGGTGATGTGTTGCTCTTTATTAAAGATACTTAAAGAAAGACTAAGATAAGTGCTTGTGGGTGTGTTGTAAAGGGAATTGGACTAGACCACCAGATCTTCCATATCTGAAATTCAAAGGTTAATAAAATTAAGGTGCGGTCAATGATGGGCTCTCCAGAGGTCATCTAAGCACCAGAGTTTGACCACAGGGTGATCAACTTTTATTTATTTATTTAATTTTTTGTGGCAGCAAGTCTTGATGTTCATCTACAAAGTCATAGAGGAACCATTTTCTCCATTTGAGGAGAAAGTGCCCACATTGTTTAGAATAAGGGGTGGGGAACCTACAGCAGGCCTTGAGGTCACTTATGGCCTTCTAAGTCTTCAGGTGCAGCCTTGAGTTTTACAGAACAAATACTTTTATTAAGGGGATTTGGTCTGTGAAGTTTGTATTCAGTCAAAGAGCACCCTTAAGGACGTGGAAGGCCACATGTGTTCTCCAGGTCATAGGTTCCCCACCTCTGGCTTTAGATCATATGATCCTTCAAGTACTACAGAAATAATAATAACTTGTATCTGTATAGCACTTTAAGTTTGTAAAGTGCTTTTACATCTGATAAGTGATTTGATCCTTACAACAACCTTAGGAAATAAGTGCTATTATGATCCCAATTATACAGAAGAAGGGAGAAAAAAATCATCTGAAATGTATGATGCTGGCATGCCCCACCTCGAGACTATTTTCCTCCCCGTTCATGAGGTCCTAGATAATGTACATATTTACAATAACCTGCCGATGACTTAAAATGCTTTAGGCCCTCTCTAGGTGTATAAGATTCTATGAAATGTTGATAGAGTCATTTCTCTAGAGTTCATCTGGGGTCCTTGGTAATGGGCCCAAACTGAAATCAAATGCCAACACTTGGTAAGTGAAGAGGTTTGCTTTGCATTTTATCAAGGATCACACTTGGAGAAAGATTCTGGGATAGGCCTTTGCTTTTGTGCTGCAGCATTTTATAGATAGTCATTGATACTAAGAAGACAAACCAGGGATTCCTGTGCCTAGTCAATAAGCAACAAATGGTGGCCAGTTCCTTTTCCAGCCAGACACTGCTTCTTTTTTATCCAATAAACATTTGTTGCACATTTGTCATATGTAGAGGACAGTACTGCCTCCTAGGAGAAATAGTATTTGTGGTAGTTGTTGAACTGTTTCAGCCATGTTGGACTTTCTGTGACCCCATTTGGATTTTTCTTAACAAAAATACTGGAAATACTGGAGTGGTTTGCCAATTCCTTCACCAGCTCATTTTACAGATAAGGGACTAAGGCAAACAGGATTAAATTACTTGCCCAGGGTCCCACAGCTAGTAAGTGTCTGAGGCCAGATTTGAACTCAGGTACTCCTGAGTCCAAGACCAGGGCCCTATCCACTGCACCACCTGGATGCCCTAAGAGAAATGGAGAGTTTCAATGAGATGTAGCCCATGCCTTCATGGAACTTAGAGTTTAGTAGGGAGAGACAGGATGAATGAATGATGGTTGACCAGATGCCTAAGTAGTTTCTATGCTGATGAGGTAGGAGATTTTATGCAGTAACATGTCTTTCTAGAAAATAATTGTTTCATGATCCATGTCCTCATGGAGTTTAATGTCTAGTAGAGAGACATGATACCTAGCCAAATAACTGTAAAACTAAATAACACACACTAAATGTATAAAGGTTGTAGGAAAATAGTGCAGGGTCAGGTCATAGCAAACGTGTTACCAGTTGTAGACATTAGGAAAAACTGGTGAATGGAGCAGATGGCCTTTGTGTTTGGCTTTAAGATGGATAGGAATCCAATAAACAGTAAAGAGAAGGACACTCCAGGCATAGAGAATCATGTAAGCAAAGACAGGGAGTAGAAAAATACAGAGAAGATACTGGAGATATCGAGGAATCATTATTCATCAAAGCATGGGCTACATAGAGGAGAGTGCTAGAAAATTATGGTGTTCCCAGGTTGCCGAGAGCCTTGAATATCTGGAGCTTAAACTTTATTTGGTAAGCATGAGAGAGCCATTAAAAGCTTTTGAGCAGAGGAATGAGATGGCCTTATTCATATATCTATGTATAAGGAAGCCATATATCAGCCATGTAAAGAATGAACTGGAACAGAAAGAGAGGGAGTGCAGGAAGACATTAACAACTGTATCCATAGCTCAGACAAGTAGCAATAGATCCAGTGCTAAGAAAGTAGAATGCAAAGGAGGAAAGACAAACAGAGATATTGCAGAGATAGAATCAAAATTTGGTGAGTAACTGAATATTAGATTGGTTGGTTGTTGTCCTTCGTTCTCAAAGAGGACCAAAATGGCATTACTACATTAGAGTCCAATTTCAGGGTATACTACTTTGGCTGGTCAGACAAGGATGGACTCAGAATGCTCGTACAACAGGTTGGGCACAAACAGCCCACATGAACATTTGGGGATGGATTCTCAATTCTGCTTTGCTTACAGAACACAAGGCCTTCTTTGATATGGATATGCCATGCTGGATGATCCTTTGCCAGCATCAGATGCTGGCATGACATGGGATAAGTATTAGAAGTGGAGAAAAGGAAGAATCCAAGATGCGCCAAGCTTTTGAACACTGAGAGAAAGGATGAATGAATGATGGTTGACCAGACGCCTAAGTAGTTTCTATGCTGATGAGGTAGAAGATTTTATGCAGTAACATGTCTTTCTAGAAAACTTTGAGGTTTCCAAATCATTCTACTGATGCCAGCCCCATGAGATAAGTAAGAGAAACATTTTAATCCCAACTTTAAAATGAGGGAATCTAGGCTCGGAGATTTGTTCAAGGTCATGTGACCAATAACTGTCAGAGGCAGGATTTGAACCAATCCAAATCTAGCATTCCTTCCACTATGCTATGACCCTATCTCTAATTACTAGAGCTATGCCCTCAAAAGACTCAAATACTTGTATCTTGCTATATAACAGATGCTCAAAAAATAATTGACTGATGTCAGACTCAGTTTTGCAGCTTGGGAGAAAAATAGAAGCTGGATTCTCTCTTTTTGAAACTAAGACCCAAAGGGTTCATACCAAAGTTCTTCCCATGGGAAGACCTAAGTAGGCTTAGGAGAGCCTAGATACGTGATAACACTGTAGCCTGGTTATTTTGGGAAACATTGTGAGACTGATTTATGAGAGAGGGCAAAGGGAAGTCTTAGAGACATAGCCTTTATAACCTAGGTAATTAGAATATGTGACGATCAATTCAGTTCAGTTCAAAAGCATTTATTAAGAGTTCAGGGCACTGTGCTAAGTGTTACAGAATGCAAAACTAAAAGCAAAACAGTTCATGCCCTCAGCGTGCCAGGTTTGAAATCAGAAGACCTGGACTCGAATCCCAGCTTGGCCACTAACTACCTGTGTTGGGCAAACCACTTCATCTCTCTGGGCCTCAGTGTTTATCTGTCAAATGAATTGGTTGGAATAAATAACCTGTGAGGTCCTTTACTTCTCTAAATTTACATCTTATAAACACAGTGAAGTAAATCTATAGGACACTTAGGCGACACAGTAGCACAAAGCCTGTCATCAAGAAGACTCTTACTAGCTGTGTGACCCTGGACAAGTCACTTAACCCCACTTGCTTCAATTTCCTTATTTGTAAAATGAACTGGAGAAAGAAATCGCAGAACACTCTAGTATCTTTGCCAAGAAAACCTCAAATGGGGTCAGGAAGAGTTGTATGTGAATGAAACAACTCAAGAAGAAGAAGAAGTAAATATACAACAGATATATGAAGTAATTCTAAACAATTTGAAGAAGAAGACAACTGGGGGTCAGGAGAGGCCTTGAGTAGGAAGTGGTAAGTGAGAGAAATATTAAAGGAAAATAAGGATGTTGAGAGGCAGAGCTGAGGAGGGAGGACATTAAAGTTCAGGGGCTGACACCTGCTATCATTCATCCTTCATTCTTGAAAAGGACCAATGACATCCCGACTTGTGAGTGAATTGGATTTAAGTGAGGCAGAGCTTCCCAAAGTCATCAGCCTCACTCCTTCTCCAGAGTCATTGAAGTCCTGTGATAGCACAAGATTCAGGATGATTAGTGATGGCCCAGCATGCAGCGAGGGGACCTTCTGACACCTCTACAAAGGCATGGGAATGGGAGGTGACATGTAGAGTTTGGAAAACAGCTTGTAGTCTGATTGGGTGAGAACCTGAGAGTGAGCCAAAAACTAAGAAAGGCAGACAGAGGCAGTGAGGTAGAGAGGGAGCAAGAGAGGAAAGGAGAGACAGACAGAGATAAAAAGAGAGATGGAGAGAGACAAAGACAGGGAAAGGGAAAGAGACAGAGAGAGAGAAAGGGAGAGAAGGAGGGAGGGGGAAAGAGAGAGAGAGAGAGAGAGAAACACAGAGACAAAGAGGAAGAGAAAAAAAGGAATGAAAAAGAAAGAGAGAGGGAAAGAGAGACAGAAAGAGAGGAGAGGGAGAAAGAGGGGAGAAAGGGACATAGGGAGATAAGAGAAGAGAGAAACAAGAGAGGATTTATTAGTTATTGTGTGTCAGAAGAATTAATGACTGGAAAGGTAAGCTGGGATCAGAGTTTGAGAGATTTAAATTCTGTCCTTGCATTTTTCCAAAGTAATAGGGAGCTATTGAAAGCTTCTGGATGAGGACTATATTCTAGCTGAGAAGTTTATGAGTCAGGGAATGTTATGCAGCAAAAGAGGAGGACTTTCTGTTAGCCATCCTTACATTTTCCCATCCAGAATGCTAGACAGCCCTATGCCCAAACTGAGCCTCTAGCTATAAGATAAATGCATTAGCTTCCTGGTGTTTTACTCTTAAGAGCTCTGACTTGGACAGTGCCTGAGAACCATGTCCCAAGGGACTGTGGCAGGCTCAGAAGCTAATCACAGGCTCCCTCCCTCACACCTGGGCTGCTCAGTGCCTGCCTGTCACTTTCCAGTCTCCCTTCAGCAAAGCTGATTACTGGCAGTTTCTGCTGTGTCAGGAAGGACTCAGCACAACAAAGCCCAGGGGCTCAGGATGCAAAATTGAATATGTGATGTGTGATTGGCAAACAGGCGCGCACACACCCACCCCATTGGAAGAGAAGTAATTCAAATGTTATTAGAAACTGCAGATGAGCTAGGCTGAGTGACAGATTAGCTGGAAGGGGTCTTCCTCTTCTATATAAGATAAGAAAGGAACACAAAGCATGAGGATTATATAGTTGTTTTGTGTGTAGTGACCGAAACTCCCTTATTACCCTTTGGACCTTGAGGGACTCACATCATCCTTGGGCAATGACCAAGTTGGACTCAGTGACCACTGAGGTCCCTTATAGCTCTAAATCTATGTGGCATCTAAATGGTAGCATAGTGCACAGAGCAGGGCCTGGGGTTGAAAAGACTCATCTTCCTGAGTTCAAATCTGTCCTCACACACTTCCTAGCTGTGTGATCCTTGACAAGTCACTTTACCCTGTTTGCCTCAGTTTCCTCATCTCTAAAATGAGCTGGAGAAGGAAATGGTAAACTGCTCTAGTATCTTTGCCAAGAAAATTCCAAAATGGGGCCATAAATAGTCGGACATGACTGAAATGGCTGAACAACAGTACAGAAAAGACTAGGTTTGGATTTTATATACCACCTCTTTCACCTATGTGTCTTTGGGCAATATCAGTAGCTAGCATTTATAGAGTGCTCTAAGGTTTGCAAAGCATTTTATAAATATTATCTCATTTGATCCTCACATCCACCCTGGGAGGTAGGTGTTATTATTATGCCCATTGTACAGATGGGAAACTGAGGCAGATAGAAGGTAAGTTATTGTCTCAGAGTCTCACAGTTTCCAATTGTCTAAGGCTAGATTAGAACTCAGGTCTTCCTCATTCCAGGTCCAGCACCCTATCCACTTTTTCACCCAGTAGCCTCAAGGGCAAGAACAGCTCACTTCTCTCTGGTCCTGAGTTTTCTCAGATATAAAATGAGAGGGTTGAACTAAAGCTGGAAGGTCTAACAATAAATCTATGCTCCCATATATGTGAAAGGAAGGAAGGAAGGAAGGAAGGAAGGAAGGAAGGAAGGAAGGAAGGAAGGAAGGAAGGAAGGAAGGAAGAAAAGAAAGGGAAAGAAAGAAAGAAAAGGAAAGAAGGAAAGAAAGAATAGGAAGGAATGAAGAAAAGAAAGAATAGGAAGGAATGAAGGAATGAAGAAGGGAGGAAGGAAGGAAAGAAAAGGAAAGAAGGAATGAAGAAGGGAGGAAGGGAGGTAGGAAGGGAGGGAAGGAGGAAGGAAGGAAGGAAGGAAGGAAGGAAGGAAGGAAGGAAGAATAAACAAAGGCATTGTAAGTCTTCTCAAGATGGAGATGGTGCTTATCTAGAGGGGTCTCAAGTAGCAGGTGGAAACTTGGTTGTTCATCCTTTGTTCTCCAAGAGGACCAGAATGACATCACTAGAGTCAAGTTTCAGTGTGTCTGACTGTGGCTGATCAGAGCTTGGAATGCTCCACCACAGATCGGGCACAAATCGTCCATGTGAACATTTGTGGTGGACTCCCTAAATTTGCACATCCTGCATTTCCTTTGACCTGTCTCAATTCTGCCTTGCTCATAGAGCACAGTGCCTTCTCTCATGCTGAGTGGTCCTATGCCAGTGTCTCCCATGTCACACAACCAATTCCAGAGTTCTTGAGAGTGTCTTTGTGTCACTTCTTCTTACCACCAAGTGAACACCTGCCCTGTATGAGTTCTCCATGAAACAGTCTTTTTGGCAAGCAAACGTTTTGCATTCGAACAACATGGCCAGCCCATAAGACTTGCCCTATCTACAATAGAGTCTGAATTCTTGCAGTTCATTTTGAGTAAGGACCTCAGTGTCTGCTACCTTATCCTGCCAGTGATCTTCAAAATCTTTCTAAGACAATTCAAATGGAAGTGATGCAGTTTCCTGGCATATAGGTGGAATCTAAAGTATGCTTTGAAGGAAGCCAGAGGAGGCCAGTCAGCTTCTTGAGGGCAAGGACTGATGGCTTCTTGATTGATGGGATATCTGTACTTATGCTGTGTCCTCTGATAGAATGTAAGCTTCTTGGGTGCAGGGATCTCTTCCTATTTGTCTTTGCATCTTTCCTTCTATTAGGATGCCTGACACATACTAGCCATCTAACATATGCTTTTTTGAATTGTATTGAATGAAAAAGTAAGATGCACAGCTTTTTTCCCCTTTAATACAAATTAGCCCTTTCCCCAGATAACACATGGAGAGTGATGTAAATCGATTGTAGTCATTTATCCTGCTCCCCTGCAACTAATCATTATTCTCCTTGCCTAAATGACAGTTTGGTTGGCTGAACTAAGTTGGCTGACCCGAAGTTTGCTCAGCAGATTTGTCAGAGAACTATAATTAAAACTCTAGAGACTGAGAATACCCCTGGGGCCAGGGGGCCATGTTACCTCTCAAGGGAAACATTCCCTTCTGGGAGCCAGAAGATAATATCACAGCAATTCCCAGCCCTAAACTGGCAGCCCGTTGAGGTCTCCTGGCATCTCAAATTGTATTTTCTCAAAATATTTTAAGCTCATTTAAGAAATTTATGGGGGAGGGGAAGGAAATAAGCATATATTCATATGACCCAGCCATTGTGATAAGCTCCCTCCCTCCCTTCTTTCTTTCTTTCTCCATTGATGCTCACAACAAAAGATTATGCTATACTGGTCCCATTTTACAGTTGAAACTGAAGGAAACAGAGGTTAAATGACTTGCCCAGGGTCACACAGCTAGTAAGTGTTTTTTTACCATCCAATATGATTGAATGCTCGGAATAGTAAAAGGAAACAATATGAGGTCAAAAACAGCATTATGTCAAAGGATGAGGAACTAGCTGGGTTCCCATCAATTGAGAAATAAATTGTGCTGCAGGAATGTAATATGACTGGAAAATGAGAAATGGCAAAGATGGGGGAACAAAGAATCTTTAGAAGATTTATATGATCTAGTAAAGAATGAAATAAGCAAAAGCAGGCATACATACACAATGACTACAGCAAGGTATGCAAAAAGATCACTAAAAGGAAGGAGGCACCTAGGTGGCCTGGAGTTGAAGACTCCTCTTCCTGAATTCGAATCCAGCTTCTGACACTTACTAAGTGTGTGAACCTGGACAAGTCACTTAACTTTGTTTGCCTCAGTTTCTTCATCTGTAAAATGGCAAAACACTCAAGGTTCTTTGCCAAGAAAAGCCCAAATGGGGTCACAAATAGTTAAATACAACTGTAAATGGCTGAACAACAAATAAGAAAGTAGAAAACACCAGTAGGGGCCACTGAGAACAGATAAACCTTCCTTATCTCAGCAGAGAGGTGGGGAACCAGTAGGGCAGAAAGTTATATACCTTTTCATATAAGGTCACTGAACAGTGTTATTGTTTTTTTCTAAATTATTATTGCTGTTAGTGATATTACAAGGCAGTGGGGAGGGCATATTTGATTGTGGGAGCAATAGGATAGCTGAGAGAAGATATTCTATAACTTTGGTATATAAACAAAAGGTATCAAGAAAACTTATTTTTAGAAGAGAATAAATATTTATATATCATCTACTGTCTTCCAGGTATTGTTCTAAGTACTTTTAAAAATATATTATCTCCATTAATCCTCACAACAACCCTGCTAGATATATACTGTTATTATCCCCATTTTACAGCTGAGGAAACTGAGACGGATGGAAATGAGAAGACTTTCCCAGGGTCACATAGCTAGTAATTGTCTGAGACCAGATTGGAACTCAGATCTCCCTAACTCTAGGCTTAGCATTTCATCCACTGTTCCACTGGCTACCTCTAAAAGAAAAAAAAATTGCTTTCTATTCTGACTACTTCTGGGGTTCAGTTCCAGGTACTATAATCATGTTTTAAGAAAGTCATAGATAAACAGGTGAGTTACACAAGTAACTGGGTAATGTGGTTCTGGGGAAGTGGGATGAGGAGAAGGGGATAAGCATTTATTTATCCCCTACTATATGCAAGACTGTGCTAAGTACTTTTTAAAAATATTAATTCATAACAACTGTGCAAGGTAGGTACTATAATTTTCCATCATCATATATGAGATAATGCCAAGTAATTGGAAATGGTTTAAGAAGATTAGGGTGAGGTGTTCCTAGGGAACTATTGGGAATTGTTCTAGGTATATAATTACATAATTGTTTTCAGTAAGATTGTGTGTGTGTGTGTGTGTGTGTGTATGTGATGATTCTAGAGAAGTCTAGAATGAGATGAGTCTGAATAGGGATGAGTATGGTGGTTACAGATAAGGTAGAATATAATATAGATTGTACACACATAAGTTTAGAGTTGGAAAGGACCAGTTTAGGTCATTGAATCCAACCATCTCATCTTACAGTTAAGGGAACCGAGGCTGATAAAGGATATGTGACTTGCCCAAGGTCACATGGCTAATGTTTCTAGCAGCATTAGAACTCTCTTTTTCATTTCACCAAGCCCAACATTCTGACCACCATGCCACCTGAGGATTCTAGGTAGACTACAGTGTGATGGTGCTAGGTAAGCAAATGGGTAATTGTGTAAGAGCAAGCACCCTAGCACACCCAGGATGGCTTCCTAGCACAAGTTCTTTGATCTGCTTTCTTAGAGGAAAAAGAGCTTCAAAGGGGTCAATAATCTTACTTTAACTGAGCATGCATAAGTCATTTCCTCGTTTAGAGGAAAGGTCGGCACCCTGAATGTGGAGAAAAAACAAGCAGAGAAACATAGATAAATTAGCATGGAGATCCAATAGGCAGGGGTCCAACAGTGTTAAAAAATAATAGATACATAATTACTAGACCAGGGAGCACCAACATCTGGGTTCTCAAAGTCAGGAGAGTCCTTAACAACAGCTACCCAGAATCTCATCTGATCAAATCACAAAGACATACTCTCCCCATGAGTGAGCACCCCAAAAAAATACCAGCCTCCCAGTATATGTAGTTTTCAACTAGTAGACTCAGAGCCAGAAGGCATCACAACCTATGTGACTCAACTCAATTGTGAATTACCAGGGTTCAAAGTATATTGATCCTTCAGATGTTTACAATTTATGATGAGCCTGGGAAGCTGAACTCCAGAAATACAAACAACAAAAATCCCACCCTGCTTGCACTTACAAACGGTTCTAGGTAAATGACTTTTATGGTTCTAAGTGAATTAGTATGAGAGGGTCTGAAGGAAGCTGACATGAGATGGTTCCAGGTAGACTAGCATTAAGTTGTTCTAGGTACATGATGGGTATGGTTCTAGGTGAGCTAATATGAGAGTCTGAGGGAGGCTGACATGAGATGGTTCTAGATTAACTAATGTGAAATCATTCTAGATAGAGTAGAGTGGTCTTCTCTCACATGGTTTAGTCTACTGACTCAGAGACCTGGGAAGTCAAGTGACAAATAGAGGCCAGTAAGGCTTCTTGTAAGAATTGGTTCATAAGTAGATCAATCATTAAACATTTATTAAGCACCTACTGTGTGCCAGACACTGTGCTGATCACTGGGGATACTAAGAGAGGAAAAAGATAGTCCCTGCCCTCCAGAAGCTCATAATCTAATGGGGGAGACAACATGTAAATAGCTATGTACAAACAAGAAATAGACAAGGTAAATCCAGAATAACTAACAGAGGGAAGTTACTAGAATTAAGGGGGATTGGGAAATTCTTCTTGTAGAAGGTTAGGGTTTCTCTGCATCTTGAAGGAAAGCAGGAGGCAGAGATGAGCTAAGAGAGCATTCGAGGCATGGGGAACAGTCAGTGAAGCTGAGCCATAAAGGAAGCTAGGGATTCTAAGAGATGGAGGTAAGGAAGGGATACATTTCAGGTCTAGGGGACAGCTGGGGCCAAATCCCAAAGAGAAATGGTAGGTAGACAGCCAGGTTCAGAGAATCATAGGTAAGCCAGTTTGGCTAGAATAGAGACCCATATGCAATGGTCCCAGGAATACTGGTAGCACTCTATTTCTAGATAAAATAATAGTAGATGGTGTTAAGTAGGCAAATACTGCGTACTTCTGAGTAGGTTCGTGTGAAATGCTTTGTCTTAAGACAAGGGGCCATAGAAGTCAAAGAACTTGCCTACCATAACACAAGTAGTCATTCTTAAAGGGGAGATTTGAACCTCTGACCCCAGAGTGCCCCAGGGTTCTTTCCACAATCACATTTGAAATTCCTGAAACAATAATTAAGAATCTTCTCCAGCATTTCTACACCTAAAATTGGTTAGAAATAAGAAAGAGAAGCGGAAAAAATTCCATTACAAAGGATGTAAAGCCCCTGCCTTGAGATTCAATCAATGCATTAGTCATTATGGACATCCATAAAAATAAAGTGACCACACACATTTATGTTTCGCTTCACAGATGTGAAGTGAAAGCCAGTGACTTAGCTACAAAAAATGATATTATCGAGCCAGAAAGAATAATAGAGGAAATTGAGAATGCAGGAGGGAGAGCTGTAATAGAATTGAACATTGGCATAAATATAAATCACAAAGGGAGATTGGTTTAATGGGAGGTGTGAGAGGCAGAAACTGAAGGTGTTAAAAAAATAAAAAGATCATGGGCTCATATGGTAAAGAATCCTTTCAGTTCAGAAGCTTTGGACAAGAAATGGGGTGGTGGGGATGAAATAAAACTCTTCTCAGAGTCTCCAGATGTGGATTTAAAATGAGAAAAGAAATAGCTCATCATTAGAGAGCATCTATTTCAGAACTTTTAAGTACCATATATTGATAAAGAATCTTTAGGAGCATGAGGGATTGTGTTCTCACTGGAGTGGGGAGGGGAACACCCTTCCTTTTAAATGTAGTCCTTCATTGTAGAATATCTCAGGAGCAGGAACCTTGCAGGCAAGCCATTGTTGGATTTCTTATTTGCATTACTTCTCCCCGGTCTTTCTTTGTCCACCATAGGTTTTAGGGAAATTAATGATCTGATCACAGATACCCGGCTGCTAGGCTCAGATGGCATTATCTTTTATTTATCCTCCAGGTTATGTGGGGGCACAAGCATCAGGGAGCTGCCTGCCCTCTTTTCCTTACCCCTGACTTGGAGGTGGCAACTCGGATTGGGGAAAGGTGTTTGGAGACACTGCAATAGCTCTGGCTTCTGTCTGGGTTCCTATAGAGGCCAATTTAGGTGGGCTCTGGGGGAGGATGAATGGATGAGTGGATGGTGAGATGTGTGTCTACCTTCCTTCTAGTGCTAGGCACCAGACAGAAATCCTTGGGACTCTTTAGTGTGGATGGCACAACCTGAGAAGAGACAGGATGAATTGACCATGGATCATTTAAAGGGCTCCTAGGTGAAAACTGTGAGCCTAAAAGCATTTCACTTGAGACCCAGTAACTAAGGGGACTTTAAGAGGAAGCAGGGACTTGAAGAAACACTTTGGATAGGCCAAGTTTTGGAACTTCAGCTTCTCACAGCTACAAGACAAGACCCCAACTTGTCATGAATGCTGGTGAAGATTTCTCTGATTATCATTTGAAATTCTTCCCAATGAGACACAAACTTACCTTTCTAGACTTTTCATACATTCCTCTCCTTCATTTTCTTTATAACCAAACCAGGCTTCTTGTTCATCCTCACACATAAGACACCATCTTCTGCCTCCATGATGTTGCAAAGGCCATCCACCATGTCTGGACTGCACTCCCTCCTCCTAGCATCCCTGGTACCCTACAAAGACTACCTTTTCCAGGATGGAAAACTATTTGGTCTAGACTTTTAAGTGCACATTACCTCCCCTAATAAAATGTGAATTCATTGATGACAGGGAATAACTACTTTATTCCTGTCTTTGTACTCACAATGGAGAGTGTTTAGCAAAGAAAAGGTACTCAGTAAATGCTGATTGATTGACTAAGACTCTAGCAAAAGAAAGGGATGGTTGAATGCATGAAACAACATTAAATGATAGAAGAAGGCAAACAGATTTCTGCCAAGGGAAATATGAAAAGGTAGTGTGGCTTAATGGACAGGGAGTTATAATATCTGGGTTTTATGGTCTCTGCACTTATGGCCTAGGGTTGTTGTAAAAATAAAATGATTAAATGTTTAGAAAGCACTTAACACAGTGTCTGGCACACAGGGATTTAATAAAAACTTCTTTCCTTCCTTCTTCCTACTAACTTTGGGTAAGTCATTTAATATTATTAGGTTGTTGTGAAGATCCAGGGGATAAATATTTGTAAAGTGCTTACTTAACACAGTGCCTGGTCCACAGTAGGCACTTAATAAATGCTTATTTTCTTCCTACTAACTTTGGTTGTCATTTAACCTCTTTAGGGTTGTTGTAAAGATCCAATGGATGAATATTTATAGTTATTTAGCACAGTGTCTGGTACACAGTAGGCACTTAATAAATGCTTCTTTCCATCCTTCTTCCTACTACCTTTGGGTAAGTCATTTAACATTATTAGGTTGTTGTAAAGATCCAATGGATAAATATTTGTAAGTACTTAGCACAGTGCCTGGCAGACAGTAGGCACTTAATAAATTATTATTTCCTTCCTTCTACTAATTTTGAGTAAGTTATTTAACCTCATTAGACCACACCCCTAAAATGAGATGGGGGAGGGGAGAGAAGTTTCAGATTAGGGGATTTCTTCAGTTCCTTCTATCTCTAAAATGTTAGGAGATTAATTTATCTGGGTTGATTGAGGGTAGTTGTTGCTGTTGCTGTTGTTGAGTCATTCAGTTTTGTCCAACTCTCCATGACCCCATTTGAGATTTTCTTAGCAAAGATCCTGGAGTGGTTTGCTGTTTCCTTCTCCAGATCATTTTACTTATGAGGAAACTGAGGCAACCAGGGTTAAATATCACACAGTTAGTAAGTGTCTGAGGCCAGATTTGAATTCAGGATGATGAGTCGGCCTGTCCCTAGGCCTGGTGCTTTATCTCCTCTACCACCCAGCTGCCCCTGACTGAGGGTACAAATGGACAAAAAGATGAAGGACTGGTTACTGAAGACTTCCTTACAACTTTCATAAAGCAAGGCACTATACCAAACATTCTTTCTACTTTGTCGGGGGGGTGGTGGTGGAAAGGGCACTTAGAAACATGAAAATAGACAGGGATTAATGGATACTTCTTTGAAAGATGGAACATAAAGTGTAGAGATTCCTAGGAACCATTAAAGATGGGTCTCATGTCACATGTGGATTGGTTAGTCATCGGGGACATTTAACCTGGGGAAAATAAGGTTTAAGAAGGACACAATAGTTGTCTTCAAGTATTTAAAGGGCAGTTGTTGGCAGAAGGATTAGACTTTTTGACAGGGTCCCTAGAGGGGCAATGAACAAGAGGCAGATTTAGGCTTGATTTCAAAAAACAAAAAACTTACTATCCCTTTGAGCTGCCAAAAAATGGAAAACAGAGTATCAGAAAGTCATGGATTCCCCATCCCTGGAAGTCTGTAAGCCAAGGATAGATAAGTACTGGTCAAGGCTTCAGTAGAGAGGAGATTTAGGTCTGGGTTGTGCTATATGGCTTCTGTAATATCCCTATGAACATTATACCCTGAAAACACTAGGTATTTAATAAATGCCAAATTGAATTCCCTTCAACAAGCGTTTATTAAGTATCTACTACACAGAAGCACAGTGATATATTCTGGTGACACAAAGATCAATGAAAAACTATACCTACCTTACATTCTACTGGCAGTATACAATATTTCATGAGTTAGAGAAATACAAGGGAGAAAAACTAAGGGCATTAGGAAAAGCTTCCTGTAGGAAGAAATGCCTGAGCTGGGCCTTGAAGAAGTTTGGAATTGAGTAGAAACAGTCCCCTGGCTTCAGATGGTTTGCATTTTACCAGAGTGTCTGGAGGGAAAGACAGAGAGAGAGAGGAGAGGAGAGAGAGAAGAAGAGATAGAGAAAGACAGACAAGTAGTCAGAGAAAGAGAGTCAGTTAGATACAGGAGACAGACAGATATATAGAGATAGAGAGAGAGATAGACAGACAGAGAGAGAGAGAGAGAGGCAGCTGGACAGACTGACAAAGACAGAGACAGGCAGATAGAGATAAAGAAATTAATAAACATAGAGATAGAGACAGACAAGTAGACTGGCAAAGACAGAAATATAGATGGAAAGAGTGAGAGAGAGACAAACAGAGATGGACAGATAGAGACAAACAGGCAGAGAAAGTGGGGCAGAAGCACCAGCAACAAAGAGGATCAGGAAGATCTTGTAGAAGGCAGCTGAGCCTTAAAAGGATCAAAGAATATAATTGAATCCAATCTCATTGTATCTAGAGAATAGGGTACATATTTTCAAGTGATTAGATGGTAATAAACTGAATAGTGAAGAGTCAACCTGATGGTGACAGTCTACAGGAAGAGCAGTCTTTACAAGTGGGCAGAGATCTGGGTTTTTTATTCAGGCAAATACAAGGTGATGCTTTGGTACATTTACTAACTGTTCATCATCAGCAAGAAGCAGTATTGCATAATGGGAAGAAAACAGGCAATATCATTGAGTACAAAGTCCCCATGACTTACCTACCGGAAAGACAGCCCAGCAGAGGGGATCAAGAGAAGGCTTGGAACCAGGAAGACCTGTTCAGATCCCAGCTCTTGCACATACAGGCTGTGTGATGCAGGGCAGGGCATTTAACTTCTCATTGATCAAGGTAACTCCCCGACTATAAGCTGCAGAGTGGTTGTTGAATTGCATTGTTAGAGGAAATTTCTGCATCTGTGACTTCCTTAGATTAATGAAATCAAAGTGTGTAGAAGGGTGAGGAGGGGGGCAGTGTGAGTGGGTGATTGTAGTATACATACCTCCTATAAGTAAAAGGTATCTCTAAAGCTTAAAACTGCATTAAGACTTTGGAGATAGCATATATGTAGACATATATGTAAGGATATGGATAGATAGATGGATGGATAGATAGAGAGAGACAGATGTATAGACAGAGAGATAGATAGACACACACACACACACAAACACACATATATATACACAAACATATCAAAAGAGAGAGAAGGATTAAAATCAGCAGAACTTGTCATGGATTATTCCAGCTACTGCATAACTTGTATGACTCATGCCCACTCATTCTGTGCATGAATAATAATTATAATAATAGTTCATATTTATATAGTTATATATATGCATGTTTGCACATATATACATGTATATAGGTACATATAATCTCACTGAAGTCAGACATACAAAAACATGATTTCCCTGCATTTTCATCCCTCCATTTTAATTCATGAATTAATAACAGTTTATTTATTAGATATTAAGTAGACATTGTTAAATGCCTACCACATGCCCATGTACTAGGGATACAAAAGTAGACAATAAGGATATAAAAGATAAAAGGAAGAACAGTCCCTGCCTTCAAGGAGCTTTCATTCTACTAGATGAGCTTGGTTTCCTGTGGAATGCACCATTTTAGGTTGGAGTAGACTCTGGCCATGACCACTCCTTTTCCTCTTTCCTCCTTTTCCACCATATTGTTTTCCCTGAATCTCTATTAAGGAACATAAGATAATTCTTTCACTTTAGTTCTCTGACTTTGTGGTATTTTTTAGATTTATGTGGGCTTCACTTCAACACTTCAAAGATCTGTGACTCCATCCAGGTGGTGCCCCCTTCTGTCTCCTCCATGAATGAGGCTCATTGCCAGTGGACTAACCACCAAGTGTTTTTTTGTTTGTTTGTTTGTTTTCATCCATAGAAATTCAGGAAGATATCCCTAGACTAGAGGGGTTTGGGTGACAAATATCAACTACTATGTCCTATAAGTGGTCAAAAGCTTAGGATATAGGTCAAGATATCAGCCAACATTCACCCTTCATCCTCTACTGTTTGTGATCTGGGCTCATACTTAGGATTATCTATCACTCAGTCTCCCACAAGGCTACCACCTACATGGCCAATTCCTTCCTTTTCTTTCTCTGAGTGTTGCTTCCCTGATTCACTTTGACTCATGGTTTACTAATTCAAATATATAGGTAAATTAAATTAAGTCTTATATTTGTGAATAGGGAGCTGACCTCAGAATCAGATCTAGGTCCTAATCCTGCATCTGGCACATGTTTCCAGCTGTGTGATGCTAGACAGATCACTTAAAATCTCAGGATCCCCAGGCAACTCTGCATTGGTAAGTAGAGTTTTATTTTCCCACTGGGAATTCCTATTCCAATTATAGGACCCTACCTCCCAAGTAAATGCAGAGTAAAATCACAAGCGTTATTTGCACATAGCATAGATTATATATTCCATTCACTTCACAGATCATGTCCCTCTTGAGGCAGACATTACTTTCACATTAGAGTCCTTTTCCCTTCCTTCTTTCCATGTTAATGTAGCAAACTCCAAGGAGCTTCCCATTGTCCATGGACTGCTCTAAGAACTGAGGTCTAATGGAGACATTTAGATGTGGTATTTCTCCTAACCTCTCAGTGTTCCTGTCTTATACCATCATTCCCTTTAATGTGACTCACCATCACAGCTATCCCTCAAGGTCATCAGTCCAATTCAAGTCACTTATTTCATGCACATATACTCATATACAGGTATGAACATATGCATGCATGCACACAAATATGTGTGTGGATATATACACACTTTTATTCTTTGGACTCAATCTATGATTTCATTGGTATAGGAAGCTGTCAGAGAGGAATGTACTGTACCAGTGCAGATTGTCATGTAACACACAATTTTTATTCTTAGAGAGTTGCCTTGGGACACCAAGAGGCCAGGGGCACTTGTCCAGAGTTCCACAATCAATATGTGTAATAAGTGGGACTTACACACAAGTCTTCCTGACTCTGAGCCCAGTTTTCTATATACACTATGGAGTATGATGAATAGCTATGCATATATATGTATATGTGTGTATACCTTCATACAAACAAACAATATGTACGTCATATCCCTGCCAATGCATAAATATGTATTTGTTTATATGTCTGTGTGTATAATATGTAAATTGTATATGGGGCAGTGGTTAGAGAACCAAGTCTGGAGTAAGGAAGTCAAATCTGACCTCAAACATTTACTAGCTCTGTGACCCTAGGAAAGTCATTCACCTTGTTGGCCTCAGTTTCTATATCTGTAAAATGAGCTGGAGAAGGAAATCATAAACCCCACTAATATCTTTGCCGAGAAACACCCAAATGGGATCCATGAAGAATCAGATGCATATGAAAATAACTAAACAACAACATAGGCACATATAATCACACACTCACCTATATCCCCATAGCTCCCATCACAGTCTTCTACACACAGTAGCCATGCTCATGTGTGCCTCTGTGTGCATATATGTGAGTTATGGGGGCATATTCACTGGTTTCGATCCTCCCTCCACCAATCCAAGTGATAACGCTGTTTTGACTTAGGCAAAGGTTGTTGAGAATTACTATGATGGAAAGCTTCATTATTCTATGTCCAACCTGGTGATGAGACCCTTCAAACTTAACGAGGTCACAACATGAAAAATGGACACTAACTCCTTGTTTAAGACCTCTGAAGTTTGGTGGGATGAAGCTGATTTTGTGCCACACTGGTATAACCTTTGAGAAGCCAAGCTCCCCGACACCATAATAAGGCACGAGAGGCCTGGATGGTATGCCTGTAAGTGCATGTATATGTCTCTGCATACATATGTATGAATATATGGGAATACATATATGTGTGTGCCTATGTGTTGTGCATTGCGTATATGTCTATGCATGGGCAGGTTGGGTGCATGACACCACAATGAGGCAGGGAAGGATTCTGTGGAAGACTGAGTATGACTTGTGAATGTATATGTATATACATGTATACATATGTATGCATGTATATGTTCATGTGCATGTGTGAGTATATCTGTATGTGTATATGCATAGGAACATTCTGTGCATATTGTTTGCATTGTAATAAAGCCAGTGGGTTTGTCTATGTTACATATATACATATATAGCATGTACAATCTATATTCCTTTCCACAATTTAGACCCTCATCTAAATCGTAATGATATCTAGACAATTTATTTGTGTATGGGCATTATGAACACACACACACACACACACACACACACACACACACACACACACACCACATGTACAATCTATATTGTCTTTCTGCATAAAATCTCCGGTGAGCCCTCAGATACCGAGTCTTCTTTCTGACTGAGCATTTTAAAAAAGCATTTGAATGTGACAGATGATTTCTTAAAGAAAGTTATACAGTGATTTATTGCCTCAAAGTGTGAGCCATCACCGCCTGCCTGGCTGCCTGAGTCCCCACATTTCTGATCCCAGTCACTGGGTCCCATCTGATTGGCTATGATCTGAGTTCAGCGGAATGGGGCAAGCATGGTGGAGGATGAAGCCAGAACAGAGGCTCAGAGCTGAAAGGAGAGATGGGCTGATAACAGTCAAAAGACAGCAAATTAAAAGAGAGAGCCCTAGTGCTCCAAGATTATATCTATAAAGCAAGCTTGGCAACCAACCCATCCCTTTGTCCATGTCTTATGTTAT
Source organism: Gymnobelideus leadbeateri (assembly GCA_011680675.1). Classification (NCBI taxonomy): domain Eukaryota; kingdom Metazoa; phylum Chordata; class Mammalia; order Diprotodontia; family Petauridae; genus Gymnobelideus; species Gymnobelideus leadbeateri. The sequence goes on from WOXC01008258.1 coordinate 878,855, forward strand.
TCTCACTCTATACCCTGTGATTTCTGCCAGAAATTTATAGTTGATAGAACTCTCCTCCTTCTCTGGCTACAGATTTTCCTAAAGCACTTTTGTCTGATTCCCTCTGATGTATTCGTGACCCTTATCTAAATGAGATAGGAACCAACTCCTACCAACTCCTACCTACAAAAGTAAAATTTTCAGTGTAAGCATTTATACCTCAGATATCAACAAACACTGCAAATCAAGACTTGTGGTTTTCTAAATTGATGTGTACTTTGACAACCCTGGATTGGAGATATCCTGGGGGGACAGTGCTTTCAATGAATATAGATTGGCAACTTTTCTGTAACTTATACTTTCCAAACTTTTCCCAGGACACTGCTAGATTAGGTGACTCACCCAGGACCCCACACTTATGAGTCAGAGTTAAGACTGGAATTCAGGTCAATCTGACTCTAAGGCTGGCTGCCTCTATAGTCACTATGCAATGCTGCCTCTATAATATTATTATTAATATTAATTGCCATGTGTTCCATATGTAATTTATCCTCTAGGCTCATCCCCCTTGGGGTTTTCTTGGCAAAGATATTGGAATGGTTTGCCATTTCCTTCTCTCCAGCAGATTTGACAGAAGAGGACAATGAGGCAAGCAGGGTGAAGTGACTTTCCTAGAGTCACAAAACTAGTAAGTGTCTAAGGTCAAATTTGAACTCAGTCTTTCTGACTTCAGACCCGGTGCTCTATCCATTGTGCCACCTGCCCATATTGGATATGTAAAGAAAGGCAATAAGCTTTCCCTACCCTCAAGGAGCTCACAGTCTAAAGGGGGGAGACAACAGGCAAACAGCTGGATACAATTAAGCTATAAACAGGACAAATTGTAAATAATAAACAGAGGGAAGGCTCTGAAATAAAGAAATATTGATAAAGCATCCCTGTAGGAGGTAGAATTTTATCTGGGATTTGAAGGAAGCCAGGATATGGAGATGAGGAGAGAGAGCATTCCCAGAATGAACAGTCAGTAAAAATGCCTGGAGTTGGGAGGTAGAGTGTCTTGCTCAATGAACAGCAAGGAAGTCAATGTCACTATTATCTCAGGGTACTGGAGATGGAGGGAGAGGGTTAAGTATGAAAAGGCTGGAAAAACCATATTGGGATTATCCATATAGTTTCCATATTCCTATTGGATGTAGGGAAATGTGTGGCTAGAAGGAATGGTACTGAGGCAGTCTGTGCCCTGGGAGGAAGTTTGTGTTCTCTGTTGACCTCCTGTAGAACTGAGCTACTCAAATCCTCAGGCCTCCTTCAAAGGTAGACTGCTTCATCTATTTCCAAAAGGGCCTCACCCTTACATCTCATTGCATCTGTCTTTGCCACTTACAACCTTCCAAAGTGATGGAAGGAACTCATCCTGACACATAAACATCACCCATGTTGTAATCATATTATTTATATTAAAAATTATGTATTTATATATAATATACACAATACATTGGAAAAGCATCTCACTTTTAATAGTGATATACAAGATATGTGAAGAACAGGAAGAGACTAGAGTCATAAAAATTTGGGGGTCTTCTTAATACCAAAGGTAACATAGCATTAATAATTAGCAACTCAGCCATAACTACCTATCTTTATAACATCATTATAAGTTATCTACCCACAAATTGATAAAGGCATCCTTGATTAAGGCATTAGTAAGGAACATGTAAGGTTTTTGCAAGTGATGTTCCACAATGGATCACATCTTTATCTTTCATAAGTAACTAAAAGACACAGAAAATATCTGCGGCTGTTCAGTCATTTCAGACTCTTTGTGACATCATTTGGGGTTTTCCTGGCAATTTACTGGAGTAGTTTGCTATTTCCTTCTCAAGATTATATTAAAGATGAGGAAACTGAGGCAACCAGGTTAAATGTCTTGCCACACAGCTAGTAAGTGTCTGAGTCCAGATTTGAGCTGAGACAGACTCGTCTTCCTTATTCCATGCTCAGTGTTCTATCAACTGTGCCACCTAGCTTACCCATATAAAACTTAAGATTTTACAGTGTTTATTGTTTGTTAGCTATGAAAAAGCACTTGATTCTACAGAACAAAATGCTGCATTAAAGGCTCTATTTCAACAAGGTATCTCCTATGCCTACATCAAGATCATTCAAGATCTCCTCAGAAAATATAATAACAGGGGTGGTTAGGTGGCACAGTGAATAGAGCACCAGTCAGGAGGACCTGATTTCAAATCCAGCCTCAGACACTTAACACCAAAACTAGCTGTGTGACCTTGGGCAAGTCACTTAACCCCAATTGCCCTACCTTCCCCCTTCCACAAAGCAAATATATGTGTGTGTGTGTGTGTGTGTGTGTGTGTGTATTTGATTATTACGATGGAGGGGATTCGGTGCAGAGGCCAAGCTACAGAAAGGTTCCCTGTGGATGATAAGGCCCTTCAGATGCTTTTGCTTCTGGGAGTTAGTGTGCTGTTTGAATAAAGCCTCCTGGAAAATCACTCCCAAGAAATTTAGCCTGCCTATCAACACAGGAAATACCAAGTGGATGAAAAATTACTATTACCCAGATTTCAATATGCATTTTGATGAATACTCTATAAAGATTTTCAAACAGTATGTATACTCAGTTCAAATATTGTGGATGAATAACTAGTTAGATCCAGAGTTGGACTGTAGGAGAAAAGTAGGTTGAAATGCTTTGAGGAAATCACAAAGCTCTTTTGTTTACCCTAATCTTTCCAGAAAAAATATAGTCTCATCTTTCAATATTAATATGTGACCAGTTTTGCTACTTTACTGGAGGGATGTGAAACATTACTGAATCCAAAGAACTAGTCTAAACTCATCCAAAGATGAATCTCAACAGAGGGCAATGAAGGAGCACATGGGTGCAAGAGGGAGGGAAGGCGAGAGGGGATTAAGCAAGCTACCACACCTAAAAACACCAGGTACCACAGGACTATGGAATGTGGAAAAGACTCATTGTGCATTAAAAGAATGACCTAAAATATATTTCAATAACTTACTGTTGGAGTTTCTCAGAAGGTTGGCATATTCAAATCTTCACCAGGACGTAATTAGTTTATGTTATGGCCAAATAGTCACGGCCACATCCCATCTCCCTTTTGTACTGTCCAAACATTTCCAATCATTCTCTTGACAAGGGTCATATTCTCCAATGAAGAAATCTTCTTTCCCCCAATCAGCTCCACTCATTACAACCAGAACACGTAGACCTTGTAAACATACAGGGTCACCTCCAAGCCTGGACACATCCACTGTGTGAACAATGTTGTATCATCAACTCAGAAAACAAAAATCAGTAAAGGCAGCCAGGGACCCAGGTGCAGTCACCTGGTATAGTTTCCATATAGGTGTGGTCAACCTTGTGTTGGAGTAAAAGAGAGCTGGACTTCCCTCACCCTTGACTGGAAATCTACAACTTAAATGGTATCACCTGAGGGATTGAAGGAAAAGAGCCAACTGATAGCTGGCTCCTGTTCACTGAAACAGCATCCTTAACCTCTACCATGTTTGCAGGAAGGACCAAAGAACCACTCACACCAAAATGAAAAGTTTCTTAGTCTCTTCAACTTTGGCCCACCAGATGGTAGTAAGCAATCAGGAAGTCTGTCAGAAACCCCCATTCTTAGTCACCTTGTCTCTGGAATTCCCAGAATTTTCCGTAGGAGCTCCAGGTATATATTCTCTTTGATGCCTCAATACGCCAATTACCTTCTCTACATGTAATATCGTATAGTTTGGCATAATGGACAAAGGACTGAAACAGTCAGTCAACAAACATTTATTAGGTGCTGACTATATGCCAGGCACTGTGCTAAGTTCTGAGAATCCAAAGGAAAACGGAAAACAGACCCCGTCTCAAGATAGACACATTCTAATACATTTTAACATCCGGGTGGGAGGATAGGAAACAATATGTAAATAGCTGGGAAAATACAAGATATGTACTGAGCAAATGAAGGTAAACTGAAAGGGAAGGGATTAGTATCTGTGAGAACTGGGAAAATCCTTCTGCTAGATGTGGGATCTGAAGAGACTCTTGAAGAAAGCCAGGGAAGCCAATTAGCCAAGGTGAGAGGGAAAAGCATTCCAGGTACAGGGGAGGGCCATTGCAAGGAGACCAGTGCAGCTGAATCACATAATGTATGGGAGATAATAAGGTATAAGAAGACTGGGAGGAGGGGAGGACTTAAAAGAGTTTGGTTCAAATCTTACCTCTGACATGTAGTGGCTGTGTGACCTTGAGCAAGTCACTGAACCTCTCAACATTCTGAACCAATGAGTTTGCAGAGAATCTGTGGGCTTCCTCATCTGGATGTTCTCTGCACCAGTAAAATCATAGATCTAGTCCCTATGCCTCTAATTCTCTCTAATCCTCTATTAGACCAGAAGTCCCATAAAGGCAGGGACCACCTCCATTGCCTTACACAGTGCTGTGTTTTGTGGGCATATAATATACATTTGTTGATTGAATGAATGAATGTTAGAGAAATGAATTCCTAACTAGAGCATGGACAGCATAGTCTTGAAATGGGCAGAGGAACCCCTCCCAACAATTCTTTGTTCAGTACTTTGAATATTTCTCTAGAACAATAAAAGCTATACCTCTACTCTAAGGTCATCATGTCTAGTGAAAATAACCATTTTCCAAAGGTTATTATCTTGGTGACTTAAAAAAAAAAAAAGAATGCATTTTCCACATTCTGCAGTTTCTTGTTCCTTTTCATTCTTTTAACTCTGAGTCCTCTGACTTATCTCAGCTGTGCAGAATGAAAAATAGGGCTATCATTTCCATTTTTGTATTGAAAACTTAGTTTTATCTCCTAGACAGTATATTTGTATGGACATTTTGTAGGAGGAGGGGGGATACCTAGAAGAAAGAGAGACAGCTATCTGACCCATGTTCTTCAAATGATATTTTCTTCCAAGCAAAAAAGCTCAAATAAGTACCTACTGTATGCTGAGTACTATGATGTTCACACTTAAGACCTGGGATCATGGGAGTTAGAGCTGGAAGGGCTGGAAAATACCTGCCTCAACCAATTATCTTACACATAAGAAAATCGAGGTCCATAGAATTTAAATGCCTTGCCCAAGATCACACATTTAAGAAATAGCAGGCCACAGGGCGGCTAGGTGGCGCAGTGAGTAGAGCGTCAGCCCTGGAGTCAGAAGGACCTGAGTTCAGATCCGACCTCAGACACTTAACGCACACACAAACAAAAACCTAGCCGTGTGACCTTGGGCAAGTTACTTAACCCCAATTGCCCTCCAAAAAGCAAAAAAAAAAAAAAGAAAAAGAAAGAAAGAAATAGCAGGCCTGGCATTCAAACCCAGGTCTTATGATTGCAAATGCCATGTTCCCTCCAATGTATCCACCAATAGTTCTCAAGAAGAAACAAGCATAATGTTTTGTGGGTTGTTTAATTACCAATATATTTTGTTTCCCACTTCAAGATTTAGACTAACTTCTTATGCAATTATTTGTCAATCTTGGGCATTCAACCTCCACCCACACACACGCCCCACACACCCCTGCTACCCCAATCACAGAGCTTGGAAATAATTAGCCATAAGGCATCTTAAGATACCCATTTTAATTTCAAAGAGACTTTTGTCATTGTGGATCTGAAGATGACTCAGTACCCCAGTGTTTGTGGTAGACAGGCAGCAGGACTGAGCAGAAACATTAACCCTTAGGAGTTGAGTTTTAAGGAAAATGTTGGACCCTTGGGTTAGTCTTGCAATTCTATTTTGATTAGAGCTGCAAAATTATGTCAAGTCCCCACTACTGCTCAAAAGTTGCTGCTGATTCTGTTCTTCCTTCTCCCTCTTTTCTTCCTTTTCTCCTCCTTATTTTCTCCTCCTTATTTTCTCCTCCGCTTCTTTCCTCCTCAGCTTTTTCCTCCTCCTTCCCCTTATTCTCTTTCTCCTTGGCTTTCCTCTCCTCTCACTCTTCTTCCCTCCTCTTCTTCTCCTTCTTTCCCCTCCTCATCTTTCTCCATCTTCTTCTCCTCCCTCCTCTTCCTTCTTTGTGTTATGTGGTCATAACATTTAAATATTTCATGCCAGTGAAATGAGAGATAACTTTGAGAAGCCAGAAAATTTACTAGGGAGCTAGAGGGTTTCCTCGGACAGTAAATTTTGGTGGCATCATTGGAAAAATAGAAAGAAACTGGAAGGAAATATCCTCACCACCCTTCCTATTGATGAACTTCATCACCAGTTGACAAAAGCACCCTTAAGGGATGACAAGCCAGAAGAACAATGCAAAAGGAAGGTCTATTTAGAACTCACATGACTATGAAAAAATGTTCATATATGTGTAAACTCAGAGTAAATACAGTGTAGCAGCAAGCACCCCAACATCCCCAGGGTGTCTGCCAACACAGGTTCTTAGATCTGCTTTTTAAAAGGAAAGCAACTCTAAATCGGTTAACAAGCTCACTTTAATCAATCAAACACACATTACCTAGTTCAGGGGGAAAAGGTCAGCACCCCGAACTTCAGAGTATACAGACAGATCAAATAGACAGGCTACCAAACTGTCCAACCATTATCAATACCAAAATCACAGTTAGCAGAGAGGGAAGCATCAACATATGGGTTTTCAAAGCCAGGGGCTCTCAGTGGCTGCCCAGAGTCTCATCTGTTCAAATCACACAACACTTCTCAAAGTGAGCCCCAAAGCAAAGCCTCCCATCAGGGTTTATATAGCCTTCTCCTGGCTCAGAGAATGTAACAACCTTCTTGACCCACTGCCTAAACATAAAGTATCAAGGTGTGGGCTTTCCTGAAAAACAAGCCTCCCACCCCAGGCTCCAAGTGCACTTAACCTAGGGGCAAGGAAGATCTTTAAATTTGCATTTCCATTACATACAATCAATTCAGTTCCCGTCAAGTGCTCCTAAGTGAGGGAAGGAGTTGGACTAAGCTTCCAGATGTTTCCAGACCCAGGAATATGCCTTTTTCCTGGGAAGTAGTTGGTTAAAGGAGACTCTAATCAATTTGATAGACCCTGGAGGGGTCTCCAATAAAGACTTCTCCATAATAGTTCATTCCCCTGAGTCTCAACCAACCAATCACAAACAAAGGAATTCCATCTATTTTCCCAGCAAAGGGTCAGTGAGCAAAACTACTGGTCTTGGAGGAATGCCTCTCAAATGTCTCCAAATAAGAGCCATGCTCTTACAACTCATACAATCTCATCAGGTTATTTGGGGAACTCAACAAATTGGTCAGCAATTCGCCTGAACATTAAATTACATCACATTCTCTTTTATGTTACAATACATACAAAATCTCCTTGCATAACCAAAGATTTTTTTAATACAAAACAATCTTCCTGAGAAACTGGAAACATAGTATTTTCCAGGTAATCCCCTCTAGTGTGGAATGGTACAAAGAGTATTAGTACTGGAGTCAAAAGACTTACATCCAAATCTAAATTCTGATGTTTCCTGGCTTTGCGAACTTGAGCAAATGATTTCACTTCCCTGGGCCTCAGTTTTCTCATCTGTAAAATGAGGGGTTTGGACAAGATGATCTTTGATATCCCTTCCAGGTCCCAAACTTTGGTCCTTTAGAGTGTGGAGCTGGAACGAACATTAGAGGTCATCGAAGCCAACCACCTCATTTTTTACAGATGAGGAAATTAATGCCCAGAGAAGTCAAGAGACTTGCTTAGGGGTTATAATGCAGCTAGAGAGGATTGGAAGTAGGATTTGAACCTAGGTCTTTCTGATTTCCAATCCAGTAACCAATATTCACTATGCCATGGACCTAAGTTTCATCTTATACACAAATGAAGATCTATGTCTATGAATTCTCAAAGCTGGGGGGAATGGAATGGGGTAAATCAAGGAGCTGTCCAGGATCTCAGAGAAGAGTGAATGAAGGTAGTATGTGATCAAAGAGACTGTGTCCTTGAATTCTGATAGTGAGTGAGCTAGGAAACATAAGCTTTTACTCACTGCAGATACCCACTTTTCTGGAAGCTAAATTAGTGTAAAGAGTCCTATTACACCTGGAGGATGTTTGTGTATGAGCTGCAGCTCTCCCCTAGGGTGATATTTATTGGGAACTACCCAGCCATTGCTAGAAACAATTTAGGGCATACAAAAGACATTGATGGAAACTATTCAAAACCTACAAAAGATGCTGACCCTGTTCTCTAGGCAACGTATCTCTCTTCCATTTTCATGTTAAGTTTGCTAGAAGTCAGGTCATAAGACTGAGAAATATGCTTTGGTGATGGCTGTCACCTAAATGACTTGGGAATGGAGGAGGAACTAAGGAAAAATGAAGTCTAAGCATGTGTTTATGAGAATGGGGATCTGGGTGTCTGTGGATCTTATAACAGCATAGCCATGGGTGGGGAACCTGCATAGACTCATTGATTGTAGTACCCCTATCAAGTTAGGGGTACTACAATCCAAATCTTTCCATCTTACAGATGTGAAAACTGAAGCTCAGAGACAATAAATGACTTTCCCAAGGTCGTGGAGTGAATTGGAAGCTGGACCAGGCCTAGTACCCAAGTGTCCAACCCAAAAGTACAGTCATCAGTCAGTCAGTCAGTCAACAAGCATTTATTAGACATCTACTATGTTTTACTTCCAGTGCCATGCACTGCAGATATAAAAACAAATATGAAACAGCCTTTGTCTCAAGAACATCCTAGTCTATTGAATAAATACTCCAAATAGGAAATAAATATAGTTCAAAAAAGATTGGGTTAAGGACAGACATGCCAGGGAAGTTCTGACTTATGGACATCTTGACCTTCTTAAAGAAAATAGCCTCAAATAAACATATTGAAAATCTATAGGTGAACAGATGTTTTGAATGACTTCACAAGGAAAATCAATATCATACTGCTTGCCTTCTCAAAGGGTGGGAGGGAAGGGGAGAATTAGGAACTAAAATATTTTTTGAGTGAATGTTAGAAATTTTTTACATGTAATTGGGGTAGATTTAATGAAATAAAATATATATGCTTATCCTCTCTATATGTGTGTGCATATACACATATACATATATATGTACATGTATATACACACATATATACATGTATATGAAGTAGTATATAGGCCATACCTTCCCTTAAGACATAGCACTTAGAAAATAGGGCCAAAATTCTCATTGCAAGCCAGGAACAGAAGTGAGAAGCATCTCTGCATTCTATAAAGAGTGATGGGTTTGCAAACACAGGATAACCATTCAAATGTCAGCTCTGTTAATAGGATTTGAGGCAGCTGGTAAATGGGGCTATGTTTAGAATCAGAGAAACTGAGTTCAAACCCCAGCTCTAACTCACGACCATGACAAAGGAGAAAGAGGACTAATTTCATATTTGGAAGACCAGTGTTCAAATCCTCGTATCTATATGACCTTACCACCTGCTACCTATGTGATCTTGAGCAAATCACATAACTTTCTTTGGCTTTAGAGTCTTTCTCACCTTTAAAATGAAGGGATCCAACTAGATGACCCCTGAGGTCCATTCCAGTAGTAGATCATGATCTTATGAAGTCACTTCTTTGGGACAAGGTTTTGTCATCTGTGAAATGAAAGAGTTGGATTAAATGACTTCAAAGGACTATTCCAGCTCTAAATCGCCTACATTACTTGGACAAGTTGCTTTTCTTCTCTGGGGTTGGACTAGAATGCTTCTAAAGTCCCTGCCCAGTTCTGAATTCACGTTTGATTATGCATTTGTAAAACAGTGGAATGGAAAGGAGAGAAAACATCGTGGGGTGAGGGTGTAGAATTTCTTCTCTTGTCTTACTAGCAGATATTCCTTCCTCTCAGGAAAATGAAATCAACATGAACATGGCTTCATGTTTGCAAAAGTCAGAAAAAAATGTGTAATTGACAAAGCAGGACAGGTGGCAATGGGGAGTTGGAAGACAATCTATTTAATAGCTCTGTGCTGTGGTGTCAGGGAGGGAGCATTTTCATGAAAGCTGAAACAGAAGAATAAGATCATGTCTTACTGGAGACAGATGAGCTGCCTTGGGGCGTTATATAGGGTGGGATAGGAGGGGACCACCACAAACTCTAGATCTCTTTTGTTGTGTTGGCTGCTTGGAGAAGACCATGTGTGTATTTCAGGCTCAACATCATGGTATCCAGTGGAGGAATTCAATTCAATATAATATCACAAGCATTTATTAAATATTAACTATGTGCCAGGAATCATGCTAGAAAATGGCATAACGGAAACAAACATCCTACTGACTTCAATAGAGTTAATTGTAGATGGACTCCACTAGATGGGGTAATAGAGGGAATGGTGGACTTAGGATCATAAAAATCTCAATTCAGGTCCTATCTCTGACACTTACTAGCTGTGTGACTCTGGACAAGTCACTTAACCAACCTCCCCAGTTTCTTCATCTATAAAAAGAGGATAATAATTATACCTCCCTCCCAGAGTTGTCATCAGAATCAAATGAAATAAAATGTAAAACTCTTTGCAATGATTTATAAATGTGAGCTGATATTATTACTTTCTTCTGAGGGAAGTAACAATAATATAATAATATGCCTAAAAGTACAGGGCATAGAGAGGTAGACCTGGAGTCAGGAAGAAAAATACAAATTTGGACCCAGCTACATTTATCTGTATGACCTTAGACAAATCATTTAACTTCTGTTTGCCTTAATTTCCTCAACTGTCAAATAATAGTACCTACCTCCCAAGGTTATTGTGAAAATCAAATGAGATAGTGTTTGTAAAGTGTAAAGTATTTGTAAACTCCCTTGAGAATCAATGAGATAATAATTGCAAAGCACATAGCACACTGGTTGGTATATAGTAAATGTTATATCAGTGTTAAAAAATGTTCAACACAGGGGTGGCTAGGTGGTGCAGTGAGTAGAGCGCCGGCCCTGGAGTCAGAAGAACTGAGTTCAGATCCGGCCTCAGACACTTAATGCACACACAAAAACAAAAACCTAGCCATGTGACCTTGGGCAAGTTACTTAACCCCAATTGCCCTCCAAAAAGCAAAAAAAAAAAAATGTTCAGCACAGTGCCTGGCATATAATAGGTACTTAATTAATTTTTATTTCCTTCCTTCCTAATGCTAAGAATTGTTGACATTTATATAAGCTCCTTAAGGTTTTCAAAGCATTCTTATTTTTTTTGTATTAACATTTTTATTTAACGTTTTGAGTTCCAAATTCTATCCCTCTCTCTTTGCCTCCCTAACCCTTCCCTGAAACAGTAAGCAATGAGATTTAGTTTATACATGTGCAATCATGTAAAACATTTCCATGTTAGTCATTTTGTACAAGAAGACTCAGAAAAAAGAAAAAAGAAAAGAAAGTGAAAATAGCATGATTTAGTCTGTATTCAAATAATATCAGTTCTTTCTCTGGAAGCATATAGTATACTTCATCATGAGTCCTTTGGGATTGTCTTGGATCGTTGTATTGCTGAGAATAGTCATTCACAGTTCTTCATTGAACAATATTGCTGTTATTGTATACAATGTACTCCTGTTTTTGTTCACTTCACTATGCATTAGTTCATATAAGCCTTTCCACATTTTGTGAAGCCATCTTGCTTGTCATTTCTTATAGTACAGCAATATTCCATTGTAATCATATACCACAGTTTGTTTGGCCATTCACCAATTAATGAGCATCCCTTCGATTTCCAATTCTTAGCCACCACAAAAAGAACTGCTATAAATATTTTTGTACAAATGGGTTCTTTTACCTTTTTTGTATGCCTTTGGGATATAGACCTAGCAGAGGTATTGCTGGATCAAAAGTTATACACAGTTTTATACTTCTTTGAGAATAGTTCCAAACTGCTTGCCAGAATGGTTGGATCAGTTCACCAGCTCCACCAACACTGAAATAGTGTCTCAGTTTTCCCACATCCCTTCCAACATCCAACATTTTCCATTTTTGTCATGCTAGCCAATCTGATGTATGTGAAGTGGTACCTCAGAGTTGTTTTAATTTGCATTTCTCTAATCAATAGTGACTTAGAACATTTTTATATGACTATAGAAAACTTTGTGGTTTTTGTCTGAAAACAAACTGTTCATAAACTTTTGGCCATTTATCAATTGACTTATATTTTTATAAATATGACTTAATTCTCCATATATTTGAGAAATGAGATCTTTATCAGAGATAATTGTTGCAAATTTCCCCCTAGTTTTCGGCTTTCCCTTATAATTTTGTTTGCATTGGTTTTGTTTGTGCAAAAACTTTCTAAGTTTATATAATCAAAATGATCTATTTTACATTTTGTAATGTATTCTATATTTTCTGTGGTCCTAAATTATTCCCTTATCTCTAAATATGACAGATAAATATTCCATTGTAATCATATACCACAGTTTGTTTGGCCATTCACCAATTAATGAGCATTCCATGCTCTGTTAATTTGCTTATCATATCACCCTTTAAGTGTAAATCATGTACCCATTCTGACCTTATCTTGGTATACAGCATGAGATATTGGTCTACACCTAATTTCTGCCATACTGCTTTTCCATTTTCCTAGCTATTTTTGGCAAATAATGAGTTTTTGTTCCAAAAGCTTGGATGTTTGTGTTTATCATATATCAGGGTACTATGGTCATTTGCTATAATGTAATTAGTATCTCATCCATTCCACTGATCCACCACTCCTTTTCTTAGCCAATACAAGATTGTTTTGATAATTATCATCAAAGCACATTTAAATAAATTATTTCACTTGTGACCAGCTCATTCACAGATAGTCTGCCTCAATTTCCACATCTATAAAATGAGCTGGAAAAGGAAATGACAAACCACTCCATTGTCTTTGCCAAGAAAACCCCAAATGGGGTCACAAGGAATCAGACACAACTAAAACAACTGAACAACAAAAAAACAAAATGCAAAGTAATTGTCAGGGGAGGATAGTACTAACATGATATTGTGCCAAGATGTGTTTGTATTAAGAGGACCTAAGGTCAAGTTCCGGCTTGCAACTAACTGACTGGTGATTTTGGACAAATATCTGAATCTTTCTCGTCTCGGTTTCCTCATGTATAAGATGAGAAGGTTGGACTAGACGACCTTTGAGATCCCTTTTGTCTAGTTCTAAAACTGTGAAACTATGAAACTTGGGTGGATGAGAGGATCCAGCTATCTGATGAGTTTAGCAATCAGCTCATCAGTCAATACCAAGTTTTGTTACAAGCACAGATACTTGGCCTTGGTACAGCAGCCATTTTGAAATTCTTCAAAGTTTCTCAATATGTCCTTGGTCTCCTTCTTAATGTGTGTGTCTTTCATATTCCATACCATCATAGTCAGAAATTCTGGGAAACCGATAGGCCAATTACTCTCCAAAGCTACTTTACAGAAGAGCCTCAAGAGTTAGAGAAAGATTAAGGATAATGGTGGGCCTTCTGGAATTCTTAGAAATATAAAATCTCGTCCCATAAGCTGGGTGGGAAATCATTCATTACTTTCATTCTAAAATTCTGTTCAATAAAATAGAATATCCCTTAGCACAAAAGCTGAAAGTAACCTACGGACCCATCTAGACTGACCTTCCTATTACAGAGAGGAGGAAACTAAGAAAAAGTGCCTTATCCCAAGTTACATGCTTTGTTAGTAGGATTTGAATCCAGGTCTCCTTATGCCTTGTCCAGGCTTTCCCACTGCCATGTGGGGACCTTTAGGAATCCATTGTTCACTGAAGCAATGAGAGGTCAGTCCATTCAATATTCCAACTCCGCAATTCTATTTTTGAGGCTGAGTTTGTGCTAGAGGAAATAGTCCTTTTGAAAAGTTGTCCAAAACAAATTCTTGCCCATTTAAAGATCTGTATGAGCTTTAAATTATTAACCTCCCAAGGGACCACTAAGAAATGATGTCCTCATGCAGCAGGCCTGTTTACCCCAGCCAAGAGTAGATTCAGAAGTGGTAGTCTAAGACAGAGGCTAAGAGAGAACCACTTAATTATTTACAAAGTGTAATGAAGCAGTGATCTGGAAAACATGTTTCTAACATAACAAACACTTTTCTCCCTCTTTAGAAAGTCCAATTTTCCTCTGGCTTCCCCATTGTTTTAAAGCAGTACTTTTACATCGTGATCAGTTCAGGAAATGTTTGCCAGAGGAAATGAGGACTACTATTCTCTTGGTCCTCAGATGAACTGTCCCTTTATAAAGCAGATACCAAAGAGATAGTCATCCTCTCATTGGAAAAGCACTGGATTTGTGGCCAGAAAACCTGTGTTCAAGAGTCAGCCCTGATGCTTACTTGCTGTGTGACCCTGGGCAATGAACCCCAGTTTCCTCATTTCTGAAATGAAAACCATTAATGCTTTTCCTGGTCTAATACACCATCAAAATAATTACATTACAGAAGCACTTTTTTTGTAGTAGAGAGAAAACTGGAAACAAAGTAGAATGCCCAGAAAATAGGGGATGGCTATTCCCCCAAACTGTAGTACTGGAAATGAATGTGATGGAATATTACTGTGCCATAGGTGATAATGTCCATGGAGAAGATGGGGAATCATGGGAAGATATATGAACTGATGCAAAGCAAAGTGAGCAAAACCAGGAAAACTCTATTAATGAGTACAACATGGTGAACAGAAAGACTCATAAGAATATAATTCAGTAGAAATTAAATTCTGTATAATGAAAATGACCAAGAAAGGAAGGAGGGAAAGAGGGAGGGAGGGAGGGAAGGGGGAGGAAGGGAGGGAAGGGGGAGGGAGGAAGGAAGGAAGGAAGGAAGAAAGGAAGGAAGGAAGGATGAACATATTAAATTCCTACTCTGTACTAGGCACCATGCTATACACTTTGCAAATATTATATCATTTGATCCTTATAACATCCTAGGAGGTAGGTGCCATTATTGTCCCCATTATTCGGTTGAGGAAATGAGATAGATGTTAAATGGCTTGCCCAGGGACATACAACTAGTATGTATTTAAGGCTGGATTTGAACTCAGGGCTTTCTGACTCGAGAATCAGTGTTCTTTCCACTGGACCACATGCTGCTTCCAAACTATGAGCATGTACCTCCCTCCCTTCCTGGTGGAGGTAGAGGACTGCCTATACATTTGGATTTGATTGATTGATGCTGGTTACTTTGACCATATCATCCCTTTCCCCACTTTCTTTTTATTCTTTATCATAACTGATGTTTGTCTGGGTAAAGGAGGAAGGAGACATATATTTGGAACTGAATGTGACATAAAACTAAAATGTCAACAAAATTAATAATAATAATAATTATTATTATTATTATTATTATTAGCATTATTTTACTTGTCTCATTGGACAGCCAGGTGGTGGAGTGGATAGAGCACTGGACCTGGAATCACAAGACTTATCTTTCTGAATTCAAATCCAGTCTCAGACACTTACTTGTTGTGTGACCCTGGACAAGTCACTTAACCCTGTTTGCCTCAGTTTCTTCATCTGTAAAATGAGCAGGAGAAGGAAATGGCAAATCATTCTAATATCTCTGCTGAGAAAACCACAAATGGGGTCACCAAGGGTTGGATATAACTGAAAAACAAATAAAACAACAATAATATCAACATGTACTAAGTGCTTGTTATGTTCTGGACATTGTGATACACAATGGAGATAAAAAAGGGGGGAGGGAAAAACAGTCCTTACTCTCAAGTAGCTGCCAATTAATGGCCAGAAGTGCCAGTGGTTGAGACTTCTTTTTGTCCCCCTCATGCTCTATCTCTTGACCTCTTTACCTGCTCTGTGGACGTTCATCAAGTTTCAAGCTAGAAAAAGAGGCATAGAACAGAGTGCATAAAGGCCAATGTCATCTAGAGTACTGAGGACCAACCTGGGAACACTTTCCTCATTTCCTGATTCCAAACCAATGAATTTTTCCACCATGGCCATTAATTCCAAACAGAAAGGTGTTAACAAAACATAGCCATATCTAGGAATTTTTTTTCTGCCCATGGAAATTGTCATAAACAGAATTCAAAGCAAGAAACAGGAAACGTTCCCTCAGTTGGAGTTGGGTGGGATGCCACACCAGGGAGGGAGGAAGAACCCAGTTCACCAGTACATGTCCATGCTAGAAAGGCCAATATGTGTATAGGTTCGGGGAAGAGAGAGAGGAGGGCAGAACAGTACCCCAACTCACCTAGTGGTTAGTCCTGTTTTAACTAAGTAGATACTAAGCTGGGTTGTTTCTAACCTGTAAAAGGACTGGAAGTACCCTGTAAATTTGACACCCGGGGCCCAAAGTCCCAGGCACCCAAACCCTAGTTATAAGCTCTGAGATAGAGGGATTAGCCAGATCACTTAGTTAAGTCTGGAGATGTGGTAGATCCAACTCTAATGGCATAACTACAAATCAGAGCTTGAATTACAATTTTGTTGATTGCCTAAACTTAATTTTTTGGGAGGCAATTGGAGTTAAGTGACTTGCCCCCAGCCATACAGCTAGTAAGTGCCTGAAGCCACATTTGAAATCAAGTCTTCCTGATGCCAAGGTCGATGCTATTTGCCACTGTGCCACCTACCTGACCCAATTGCCTAGACTTGGGAAAGTGATGAAGAAAACATTTATGATGCAGATTAAATTTAAAAGTGTGTCGTGAATTTTGGAAGAGGTTGTTAAACATTTACTAGTGCACCTTAGATGCACCTGGCCACAGGGTGTAACTGATCCAGTTATGCTCTAAGGTCATTGTATGGTGGCTTTCAAATCTCCATTTCAAGCAGATAGATTCCTCTGTATTTTTTTAGGCAAACTTATTTTGTTTTTGCTCTGTGGGACACGAAAATAATTCACAGAAGTAGCATCTGTTTTTACCCCTCCAAGGGTTGCTAATGTAAGCAAGGAAGAACAGCAGATGGATTTTTTATAGGTAGGATTTTGTAGTTTTCCAGCTGCCATGGCAGAAAGGGCCCCAGATTTGGAATCTCAGGGCCTGAATTTGAATTCTAGTTCTGCAAGTTACTTTTTGCATAACTTGATTAACTCATTTAGCCTTACTGGGCCTCAGTTTCCTCATCTGTCAAATGAAAGAGTTAGAATAGATGACCTTCAAGATCCCTCCCAGCTCTGAGTCTAGGGCTCTGTGTGTCCTGTGGGAGTGAATTTGGATCTAACTGTGAATGTTTTAAGATCCCCCCACCAACTTCCCTGGCAGATGATTTCTCTCCTGCTGCATATGTTCCATGAAGGTTAATGAAGAGGTCAGTGTTATGGGGAGTTCTCCAGCAAAAGGGAGTTTTTGAAAGGAGAGCCCAAATGGGCCTTAAAACTCCCATGTGCCTTGCAAGCAAGGCCAATGATTTGGAAAAATTGAGTGTATTTTTTGTCTAGTGAATCTATCACCCAGCACCAAGCCCTTATAGCAGGGAGCCTGGATCTTACTTTCTGTGAGCTGCCTCTCAGACCATGTTTTAAATTTCAGGGTTTAATCCTGCTTCTCCCTTTGACACCAGCACCTTCTGCTGTTCAATGGCTTGTCTGGTGTTAAGCACAGCATTGGAAATGATAGGATCAGAAATTCCTCAATTTAGAACCAGAAAGGACGCTGGAGGTCAGCTTGTCTAAAAACATTCATTTCACAGATGATAAAACTGACAATCAGAGAGGAGGAAAGGTTTTCTCAAGGTCACACAGGCCATAGGTATCAGAAGTGGTATTTGAACCCAGATGCTCTGACAGCTAGGTAGTACAGTGCATAGAGTACCAGACCCGGAGTAAGGAAGATCTGAGTTCAAATCCAGCCTCAGATACTTACTAGCTATATGACCTTGGATAAGTCATTTAACCCTATTTACCTCAGCTCTTTATTTGTAAAATGAGGTAGAGTCAGTATTTCTTCCAAGAAAACTCCAAATGGGGTTACAAAAAGTCAAATATGTTTGAAACACCTGAACAACAACTCTGGCTATAAATTCATTATTCTTTCCACACTCTCACTGGACTAGACATCCTCTTACAAAGTTCTTTATTTCAAATTGTCAAGAGGTGATGGCAACTCCTCAAAATACAGAGGATTCCAAGCTGAACTGAAAGCAGAAAAGTTTTTTTTAGGAGGAAAAGCAGACACCAGTGCCGAGGTTCCCTGTACAAGGTACAAAGGAGCCCATAGCCTAGGAAAGGCAGGGGAGATATATGCTTGAAAACCAGAAAGGGTCGGTTCAGGGAGAGATTGGGTGGGAAAATGGACAATCTTTCCCAGTAACAGGTGGATGTAGAAGCAGGATGTTTTGCAGGAACAGTTGAGTGCAAGACTGGGGAAACAGCTCAGCAAGGTCAGCTAGCTAACAATAGCAAAGGCATCTGGGAGTGAGCAAGACTGTAGTCTTGAGTGAGCTCACTGTAGTCTCCTGATTGGTTCCTTTAAGTAAATAGGCTTACTCTGGGCCCAATGCAACTTCCTGGCAAGGTAACTCATAGAAAACAGACATCTTAATCTCAAGAGTATGGCCACAAAATCAAGAAGATCTGGCTTCAAATCCCACGTCAGAGATATACTAGCTAGATGATTCTTATTAAGTCACTTAAACCACTGGGTCACAGTTACCTCATCTGTAAAATGGGGACAATAATAGGGTCAAACCATTCCCCCCCCCCATCCCTTTGTATTAAGTTGTGGGGGGGAAGCTCATGTGTGGACAATGTATGTCATTGGGTTTTTTCAGTGTGTTGATGGGGTTTGCTGAATTTTTTTCCCTCAGTTTCCTCAGGAAAAAAATTGTTGTGAGGATTGGCTCTCTGAGAAGGAGTAGGTAGAAAAATACAGTGAGGCAACAGAAGTAATATTTTTAAAATCAGTAAAATTTTATTTTATAAAATAGTATAACAGATCCTTCTCTGTAAAATGAGATGGAGCCATTATTTGTGATCAAGATCAAATGAGGGCATGTATGTGAAGTGACCCAAGTAGGCAGTACTGTAATGAGGCATTTCAGCATGGAGTGGGGAAGACCGTAGTTCAGATCCTGCCTCAAACACTAGCTATGATTCATGCCAAAGCATTTAACCTTCCTCTGAATCAGTTTCCTCATCTACAAAATGGGCATAAAACACCCCAAAGTACTCACCTCCCAGGGTTGTTGTGAAGCTCAAATCAGATCTGAGGTCATGTAAGTGAGGCACTTTGCAAACTTTAAAAAATAATATAACAGAACAGAACACCATCTTTAAAATGGGAATATAAGGAGCCCCAGCCTCCCAGGGTGATTGTGAGATTCCAGTGAGGACAACATGGAAAACACTTTACAAATCTTAAAGTGCTGCATAGAGTGTGCCAGAAGTATTAGTGCAACTTTAAGCAAAAGTGCACTAAGACTTTTGGGACACCTTGGATAAATGTCTGTGATTATTATTAAAGTGCTTTGTGAATCTTAGAGCTATGTATAAGTCAAGTCAATAATGAATTTATTAAGTGCCTACTATGTGCCAGGCACTGTTCTAAGGGCTATGGTTACAAAGACAGGCAAAAAAAGCAACTCCTGTCTTTAAAGAGCTCATAGAATAATGGAGGAGACCTTAATATGGTGTCTTACCTATAATAAACAGTCAATAACCAAGATTGGTTTGAAACAAAGATATTTACTGCAAACAACTATGAACAAACAAGCTCTAGACAGGATAAATAGGAGATAATTAGCAAAGGGAAGGCACTAGAATTGAGGAAAAACAAGAAAAGTTTCTTGTAGAAGGTGAGATTTTTGAGTAAGACTTGAAGAGAGACAAAGGAACTTCTAAGAGGAGATGAAGAGGGAGAAGCATGGAGTACAAACAGTGGAAAAACCTAGAGTGAAGAGGAGTGTCCTGTGTGAGGAACAGCAAGGAGGACAGTTATTATCATGTAAGCTTCTAAAGAGGAGGGATTTTTTTTTTCATTTTTGCCTTTAGCTCCCCAGCACCTTGCATGGGATGTGACATACAGTAGGTGCTTAATGAATGCTTTTTGGTTAATTGGTTCATTGATTAATTGTTTCCAATATTGAGTTGGCATTCAATATTTGTGTTAGGACTTCACTACTACATCTTTTTTCCACTTCTTAAATGAGGAAAGGGTCTGGTCAGCACCACGGACAGTGCTTAGCTGCCATCTTCCCCAGGTTCCAATTTGGAACCTTTTCCAATTCCAGTCTGGGTATTACACTGTTGATATTGTATGAAACAGTCTAGCCATGTAAGTCA
The DNA here is from genome assembly GCA_011680675.1 of Gymnobelideus leadbeateri. NCBI lineage: Eukaryota > Metazoa > Chordata > Mammalia > Diprotodontia > Petauridae > Gymnobelideus > Gymnobelideus leadbeateri. The sequence goes on from WOXC01008258.1 coordinate 899,045, forward strand.
GGAATGCCATAAGTTTTCTTGATTTCCCTGACCCTCACCCCTCCCAAGGTTACTACTTGTTGAACATAAAAATTAAAGTGTTAGTTCCCTCCAAACACCCCCCAAAATCTTCCATTTTACTGAGAAGCCTGTTTAACCTCCTGGCAAGTGTAATATCTGTACAGAATGGCTGGTAATTACCAAAATGGCTGTTAGCCTGGGCAGAGCAGCTCATTATTAAAATATCTTCAAATCAGGTCCGAAAAATGTTCAGTTCCAATCTGTGGGATTTTTCCCTGTACTTTATGTGACTGGGTCGCCTAGCAGTGAGGTTAGAAGTATTGTGATAATGAGCCAGATTTCCATTCTGTACCTTCCCTCCCCTGATGCTGATTAAAAGACAAATTGGAGATGAGGCTGAAATGCCTGTGCCCTGTGAAAGCTGTGGCTTGAAGAATTTTCCAGCTACAACAGACCCAAAAAGTCGTCTGATCCATCCCTCTGCCACCAGCATTATGGTGCCTGGAGCATGTCATAGATGTGCTTCAGTGTCAGACAAGGTGTAACCTATTAGGAATTTACAATTGGTCCTATTTCACACTGAATATGAAAATGGTGGCATCTTCTTTCAATGAAACATGTGCATGTCATCTTCCCATCAAAGAACTGAGAGCCTTTGCACATATTACTGAGACCAGCCTAATAAATAGCCTTTTCTAAAGTCTATGTTTGCTTATTGCAAGAAGTATTTTTTGCTGAGAGGGAAACTATCAGACAAAGAATATCCATGTGAAATGACAAGGCACAGTGCTCACAGAATCTCACAGCTGCTAGGCACCTCACAAACCATATAATCCAAGCCAGATCCAGAAAAGAATCCCTTAAATTTGATCCTGACAATTGGGCATCAAGTCAGACCTCCAATGAAAGGAAATACATGTATTTTCAGATGTTCATCCACTTTGGGAGGGTTTCTAAATGTTAGGAAGTTTTTCCTTACATAGAACTATTTCCCCACTCACACTCATGGGTTGGGTTCCCCAGTTTTAAAGGATACTTTGTGGGTATACTCTTTAAAATTATAGCTCACGAGCCCCCAGAAATATACTTACTTTTAATAGTCAATAGACACAATTGGCTCAAAACAAAGGCATTTACTAAAGTAGTGCAATAAAAATAAATAGTGGCTTCAACAACATTTCACCCATATATCCAGAGCTTCATACACATAGTACCTCCCCCAGATATTTTTTCAGACAAACTACTTCCTCTGTCTTATGCTTGTGAAGTTGGTTTTTAACCTAAGATTTTACATTTTCCCCATAAAATGTATCTAATTAAATTTATCACAATATTCTGCCCTCTTTAGACAAAGACTCACCATCCAATGTGGGTTATCCATCCCGGCTTTGTATCACCTGCAGCGATGTTGTTTTTCAAGTCCCTTGTTTTCCAGAGAAAGAAACAGACCCAGAGAAGAAAAGTGAACTATCCAAGCTCACAAAGGCATTCAAGTCAATTCAACAAGAATTTATTGACTCCATTCTATATACAAGGCACTGGACTTTTTGCCAGTAACATGAAGCAGTTGTCCTCACCCCCTCCAGTAACTTACAGTCCTGGGATGATACGGTAGCATATAGAAGAGTCAGAATTAAAATCTAGGTCATCTGCCTCAAAACCTAGTGGTCTTTTCAATTTCTTGACCTATGTCAAAGGTGACTTGTAGCCTCTTGGGATACCTTGAATAATCCACAGAGATTGTCTGTCCCCTTTAGCAACAGAAGGATGAGAGATTCTGTATTTTAGACCAAATTTCATAGATATATTTTCCCCCTCTAGTTTTGAGAGTCTGGGACAGGCTCCCTGCTGCCAAGGATTCTTTGATTGCCATGTTTTGTTTCCACTAGCCCTAATTTCACCTGTCCTGTTTCATTTCTGTCCTAGATAAAGACAATATGAATGTCTATTGCTTATAATCCTGACCCTTAAGGCTCACATCTTTTTTCCCTTAGTATTGCAAAATTCCAAAATCTCAGAGTTGGAGGGACAACAATCACCTAATCTGAACCTTACCTGAACAAGAATTCCTAATGAAACATATCCAACAAATGCCATCCAACTTAAAGACATCCAGTGAGGGGAACCCCACTCCTGAGGCAGCCCATTATACTTTGGGACAGCACTAAGCAAATTTCTCCTTATAGGAACACAAAAAAATGTCTAATTACTTTAATAAATAATTTCCAGTGTCTTCCTTCCACTAAAGCAGAGCACAATTTATCTGTGACTTAGTAAGGAAGTCTTAGGGAGTTACTGGAAACTCATGGAGGTTAAATGACTTTCCCAGGGTCATATACACAGCCACTAAGTATCAGGGGGAGAATTCAAACCTCCATAGTTCAAATCACAGTCGCTATTTACTAGACCACATCCTCTCTTCTCTTGTCATTAATCATAAATTTTAAAAATAGCTTCTAGCTAGTTCTGTCCTCTGGGAATCAAACAAGTCAATGCTAATCCCACTTCTGGAAGGAAGGAAAGAAGGAAGGAAGGAAGGAAGGAAGGAAGGAAGGAAGGAAGGAAGGAAGGAAGGGAGCGAGGAAGGGAGGGAGGAAGGAAGGAAGGAAAGAAGGAAGGAAGGAAGGAAGGAAGGAAGGAAGGAAGGAAGGAAGGAAGGAAGGGAGCGAGGAAGGGAGGGAGGGAGGGAGGGAGGGAGGGAGGAAGGAAAAAGAGGGTAGGAAGGAGGGAAGATGGGAAAGGGATGGAGGGAAGATGGAAGGGAAGAAGAAAAGAAGGAAGGGAGTGAAAGAAGAAAAGAATCTATTGAGCCAGTTAACTGTCCTTAAGATTCTTAAAGACAGCTTTCATGCTTCCCTTGATTCTCAAAGCTAAGCATCCATAACTTCTTCAACTAATCTTCAAATATTACAGGGGGTTAAGAACCAGAATATATAGTAAACAATGTTCAAGTGCTACTATGCATTATGCTAAAGTAAAATTTGTAGTCAGAGGGCCTGCTTTAGAATCCTCTCTCTTCTGTTTACTAACTGTGCAGTCATGGACAAGCAGGTCACTTAACCTCTCCCAGGCCTCCATTCTATCTCTGTACATGAGGACATTACTGCACTAGACAACTTCTGAGGTTGTTTTCTAGCTTTCTCTCTCTGGTTCTGTAATTCTAGCTCTGTCCATGGTGGCCATCTGTATGCCTTTTCTTTGCATTGTTCTAGTGACTGGTCCTACCTAGGCCATTCAAAACAAAGTGAAGAAAAGACCCAGTAGGTTTCAGCCATGCCTGAGCAGCCAGCAGTGACAGCTGAAGCTGACTTTCTTTAAAATGACCTAATGGAAAAACCCTAAGATAACAACGTTGGCTCTCAGACTTGTGTTCAGGGCCAAAAGACTGAGCACTCTTAATAATTCAAGGTTGCTCTTGCAGAACTAGTTGAATTTTCCTAATTTGTCAAAATAATGACCTTCATTCTTGAATCAGGACAAATTACTTTTGAATCATTGTCTCCAGGGAACTGATAGAGCATCCTAGATTCAGCTCCTCTCTTCCTTGAGTTGCTCTTTTTGAAGTCTCTGAATAAGGCATGTGCCACCACACTGGCCACATCCTTGCTCCAGTATGTGAAAGTGGAACCATCCAAAGGACAGCTTCTGTAACATCTTGATCTGTATCTGTCATGTGGTGTCTAGCCCACCATCACTTAGGACAAGGAGGGGGCAGAATTGGTCTGTAGGCGGGATCAGGGTATAAAAAAGTAACAGGGATCAGGAGGAGGATTACAAGAATGAGGTGCATAGTAGAGAAAGACCATAGTCTTAGGAATGGCAGAATCATTGAAATTGAGAGCTAGAAGGGACTTCAAAAGTCTTCTTTCTTATAGAGATGCAGCACCATAAACTTAGAACTGGTAGGAATGTTAAGAGGTTATCCAATCCAATTGCTTCATTTTGCAGATGAGGTGGAACTTGCGAGGCGGCTAGATGGCGCAGTGAGTAAGAGCGCCAACCCCGAAGTGGGGAGGACAAGGGATTGGTTCCGGCCTCAGAAAATTAGCACCCACACATAAAAATAACTAGCCATGTAACCTTGAGCAAGTTACTTACCCCAATTGCTTTTTAAAAAAAGACTAAGGGACTTGCCCAAGGACACATTTCTAGTAAGTGGAAGAGTTAGTGTTCAAACTCACATCCATGACTTCTAATTCAGTACTGAAGGTTCATCACTCTTGCCGTTTCACCATACCAACTCAAAGTCAACTCTGGTCCAACCCAAATATAAAGAAAACCCTCAAATATACCCAACAAATGATTATTCAGCCTTTCCTTCAGGCCCTCCAGCAAGGGGAAGCCCATTATATCCAGCAGCAGTCCAGTCCATTTGGAGTGACTAATTGTTATGTTGTTCCCCCTGACATTAAATCTCATTCAATCTGAATTTCTGACCATTTTTCCTAGTTCCTCTCCCCCTACCACCCAGGGCCAAGTAGAAAAATTCTAACCCCCTCTTCCAACCTTTCGAATATTTGGATACTTGTATAATAGATACATATAATATCTCCAAGGTCTCTCCCAGCTCTAAACCTCTGATCCTATCCCCAACCCTCTATTTTTCAAGATAAACATCCTCAGCTCCTTTAACCCACAACTATTAAATAGCTGAGGCAGAATTTGAGCCCAAGACTCCTAGTACAGCACTCTATCCGGCTTATCAGGCTTTCTCTCTATTATATTGAAGTAGGTAGTAGACCATATTCAAGTTCAGCTTAGCAGTGTGATATAGTGGGGGAATGTTGGATTTGTAGTCAGAGGACCTGAGTTCAAATCCAAGATTTTATGTTTACTACCTGTATGACCCTGGGAATGTCATTCTCTCTCCCTCGGCCTCAGTTTCAACCTCTGTAAAATGAAAAGGTTGGAACAGATGGCCTCTAAATTCCCTTCTAGCACCAAATCTACCATCTTAAGTCACTTCACCTTGTTGGGTGGAGATTCCTCACCTATAAAACAGTAATATTTAGCTTTAAGGTTTGCAAAGTTCTTTATATAAATTATCTCATTTCATTTTCAAAGCAATCCTACATGAGGTAAGTCCTATTATTATTATTACCATTGTATAGTTGAGGAAACTGAGGCTGAAAGAGATTAAGTGAATTTCTCAGAGTCACACAGCTGACTTTCTGAGGCAGAATTTGAACTCAGAACTTCCTGATTCCAAGTCAAACATTATCTGTCTCACCACCTAACTACCTTTAATATGGGGGCGGGGTGGACAAGATAGTCCCTGAGGTCCCTTCCAAATCTAAATATGTCATTTTAAGCCAAGAGTTAACCCAGGATCCAAGCATCCCATTTGCTATCCCCAAACTCTGACTTCTAGACTAATTTCTAGCCCCAGTGGCACAAACCATCAAGTTTTCTGTCTCCCACTTACCAAGCATCATGTCCTGCACTCCCTAGGAAGGTCTTCATCCTGCCTGTTTACCATCTGTGCTTTTATGTCCACAGGGAAAAATGTCAGAGATAGACACAGCAAATGCTCCCTTTTGCAGCTACATCTGCTTTTGTACTTTGACTGAGAGCTGGAATTTCCCCCCGAAAGAAACCAGTGCCACAGGAGTCTCATAAATTGGGGAAAGTAATTGCTTATACTAGGAAGCACGACTATGGACCATGGTCTCAGCTTCATTTCCTTCTTTATTAGTGCAATCTACCATCCCGCCATTAGCTAGACACACTAAAACGAGTTTATCAACTTACCCTTTTCCTTCATAGCATATCCCAACAGTGCGTAGGAGAGTATATCATTGCTGGTTTGGATAAGGGCTCTGAAAGTGAAGAGTGGCTGTGAAATAGACCATGGCTGCTCTTGTTCACTGTCCATTCACTTCTACCAGATTTCCTTTACCTTTAAATTTCACCCAGCATTCCAGGGGAAATTCTATGAATGGGCAAGAGAGAAATAAATACATTTGGTTCTATCTGTTTGTCCCATCCCTGATCCATGCTTCAGTCCTGTTACCTATAAGACTTGGGCAGCAGGGACCATTCAGGAGAAGGGAGGCAGCATGGCGTGTTGAAAAGCATGTTGAACTTGGAATCGTAAGACTAGAGATCAAGAGGAAGAAACCACCCAAAGAATTGGAAATTGAAAAGATGCCCATCAATTGGCAAATGGTGATCAAGTTGTGGTACATGATTGTAATGGAATACTCTTGTGCTGTAAGAAGTAATGAAAGGATGCTTTAAGAAAAACCTGGAAAGATTTACATGAACTGATTTAAAGTGAAGTGAACAGAACCAGGAAAACATTGTATGCAGGAATGATCAACTATGAATGACTTAGCTATTTTCTGCAATACTATGATCCAAGACAATTCTGAAGGACTTATGATGAAAAATGCTTTCCATCTCTAGAAAAAGAATTCATGGAATCTGAATGCAGATTGAAGCCTACTTTTAAAAATATTTATTCTTTTTTTGGTTTTGGTCTTATTTCCCCCTTTGTAGCATAGCTAATCTGGAAATGTTTTGCCTTCTAAAGGAGGAGAATGGAAGGAAGGGAGAGAATTTGGAATTCAACACACTTTTAAAAAACTAATGTAAAAAATTTTGCTTACATGTAATTAAGAAAAAATAAAAATTAAATAATAAAAAGAGGTGGAAGCTATCTAATTATGTCTCCCAGACTCCCTCTCATTTTACTGATATGAAACTAAGGACCAAATAGATTTAGGTTCTAACTAGGTTCAAAGCCTTGTAACATTTATTGGCTTTGTAAGCATGGGTAAATCAATTAACCACTCGGCTTCAGTTTCCTCATCTGTGACATGAGGGTATCAGCCTCAACATCCTCTAAGACCTTTTTGTGCTCTAAATCTGTGTTCCTACAATAATCTCATTTTAACAAAAGGACCATAGGACCATTGATTTAGAACTAGATGGTATTGAATGCCCATTAACTCTAGACCCCTTGTTTTCAGATAAAGAAACCGAGGCCTGCAGAGAGTCAAAAGATAACTAGGTTCCAATATCTTCTCTGCCATGTTCTGATTGTTCACTCAGACTCTTTCAGTCTCATTTTCCCCATCTAGAAGATGGTGACAATGATAGCGGCTACCTCATAGAATTGTCATGAGCATCAGATGAGATACTATATTTAAAGCACTTTGTAAATCTTAAAGCATCATATATAATTATAACTGACATTTTTAGAACAGTCTTTTTTTACTGGACCTGAGATTTCATTGGTGCAGGGATGAAGAAGTGGAAACTCCCTCTACCAATGTGGATCAGCACATTCTCTGCATCTTACAGCCTTAGAACCTTACCTGGAACACTGGAAGGCTGAGTAACTTGCTCTGGTTCACACAGCTGATAAATGTCAGAGGCAGGATGTGAAACCAGATATTTTTTATCTTGAGGCTAGAATTCCATCTTACATGGTCTACTGCTTCTCATTTTCAAGGTTTACCAAGTACACAACCTAAGTTACATCACCTAATCCTTGCAATAGTTCTGGAAAGTAAGTGCTATTATACAGATGAGGAACATACAACAGATGAGGAAACTGAGGCCAAAGCCTCATAGCTAATAAGTATCCAAGTCAGGATTTTAATCCATGCCTTCCTGACCCCTGATCTAGGGCTTTCTTCATTATACCATGATACTATTATTATTATTATTATCATTATCATTATTATTATTATTATATATGGGAAGGAGAGGACTTATCTGGGTAGCATGGTGGATGACCACAGTCTCACCTCCAACTGAAAAGGGCTCAGAATTTTTGTTTTGTTTTGTTTTGGGAGGTGGGAAGGAAAGGCAATTGGGGTTATGTGATTTGCCCAAGGTCACACAGTTGTAAAGTGTGTCAAGTGTCTGAGGCCAGATTTGAACTCAGGTCTTCCTGATTCCAGGGTCACTAGATTCACTGCACCACCTACCTGCCCCAAGAGCTAAGAATTTTGCCCTTACCTTCCTTAATCTTTCAATTTTGATTGAGTAACTGGCAACCTCAGCATCCATTTGAATGGCAAGATGATGAGACCTTGTGACTTGGAATTTTATAAGGGACTCAAGGATAGTACTCTAAATGGGGAAACAACTACCTTACACTGCCCCTCCAAGGGCCAGCCTCCCTGGAACTCTACTGCCAGCAAGGCTATATATAGATTGGGCAATGGGATGGGGGGAGTGTTAGGAAGAAAAAGGTCCCATCTGGTAGCTTCTTATTTTAACTAATGCTTGCCAGCTAGATTCTGAGAGCATCTATTTCTGCCCAATGAATGAGCCCACCTACTAACAACACCCTCTAAATTTCTTCATATTAGGCAAATCACCCTACCCTAGTGATACCTCTTCTGGTTGACAAGGTGGAAGAAATGGAGCCCCTCTTTCACTCTCACTTTCTAGATGAAGTGGGAGGTTGAGATTTGGCCTGGATGCTGGTTTCCTCCCTCCCTTCCATTTCCCGAGGGGTTATTCTGGTCTGCACACCATGGTTGATTTGAAGGTGAATAAAACAAAACAGCTGCCCTCAGGGAGTGCCCTGTCTTTTTGGGAAGCCAGGCCATGCCCAGGTAAAAGTTAAGAAACCATGAAGATGGGGAAGAAAACTATGAGACATCAGAGATGTCCCCAGGCAGGCTGTAAGTAATAGAAAAGTAATATAGACTGTAAGTACTTCTAGCGCATTTTCTATGGAGGGATGGATCATTTCCTTTTAAGAGAGATCGTCCTTAAGTCTGAAGAGCATCATTTGAATACTCTATTGAGAGTTGGGAAGGGGAACAGTGTCAATGCAGAGGAATGGAGTTAAAAGAGTTTTCTCTGCATGAAGGCAGTGTTGCCCCCACAAACAGCTATGGGGATGCTCTAATCAGAAATTCCAGGCCTGGGGAAAGAGAGGCAGTGTGGTACCAGGAAGGGGGAAGTATGTTGGCTCTGAGTTCAAGGACCTGGCTGCCAATCCTGATATTGCCACTCCTTACTCATGTGATTCGAGGCAAGCCATACAACCTCAGTTTCACTGTCTGGAAATGAGTGATTGGACTAGATGATTTCTAAGATTCCCTAGTGGGAAGTGGAGGTGAAGAGGAGAGCAGTTGGAAGCCTATGCAGACTCGTGGCAGCCAGGTGGCCCAGTGGATAGAGAGCTGGGCCTAGAGTCAGGAAAACCTGAGTTCAAATTTGACCTCAGACACTTACTAGCTGTGTGACTCCTGATAAGTCACTTAACCATATTTGCCTCAGTTTCCTCATTTGTAAAATGAGTTGGAGAAGGAAATGGCAAACAACTCGGATGTATTTGCCAAGAAAACCCTAAATGGGATCACAAAGAATAGGACATGACTGAACAACAAAAGCAGACTCATGATGGCAAGAGATGAAATGTGGTATTTTAAGAACTTCTAGCCGACCAATTGGGCTGGAAAATAGAATATGTGAGAAGCAATGATGTGAAATCAGTCTAGAAAAGGAAAGGCTAGGAACAAGGACTGGCCATGTGATTCCACTGGTATAGGGAAGCACCAATGCAAGCCGGCAGTTTTGTGGCATCTTATAGTTTTAAAAAATTGACTTGAGCATTGAGAAGTTAAAAGATTTGCCCAACGACACAGCCAGCATGTCAGCCTTGATTCTGAACCCTTTTATTAAGGAGATTTGTCTGTGAAGTTTGGAATTCACCAATGGGATGTTCCTATGTTATAAGACTGCAGGGATAGATGGATTTTCCAAGGTATAAAGGATGAAAAGGCAACTGAGACATCAAGGCAGCAAGTCTGGAAAATCAGAAGCAGAACTAGCAAGGGAAAAATATTAAGTGTCTTCCATTGTCCTTGTAATAGCTATTCTTCTAAGGTTATGGAATTTAATAATTCATAGTCATTAGAAAGACAAAAATTAATATTTTTGTCAGCTGTGAGCAGTTTTGGACCCTTGAAAATATCTTAATGCAGGGTAGCCCAGTCTTTTCCACTTTCTCAAATCTAGGTCAGGCTCTTTATCTCTAACATGTGCCCAAGATTGATGGATTAATTTAGTGGGCACATATCTACATGCCCATTACCTGGACAATTTTTCATCCACTTTGTTTTTCTAATCTCTATGGTTAGTTAAGAAATTTGTGTAGTGTCCTAGGGCTTATACAATAGGATACCACCCTACCCCTTTTCAGAGGTGAGAGGTCCATGAGTATAGTATATTGTACATATTTAATACCTTTTTAATATATTGATCAGTTGTGCTAATTTTTTATCCTCTTCCTCCTTTCTTTTTCTTCAAAAAAAAATATGGAATGAATCCCGCTAAAGAGGAAAGGAAGAAATACTAGGGAAAATAATATGTAAAAAAACCAAAAGACATGAATAAAATATTTTAAAATATAGTGGAATGTTAAATGGATTTAAGGTGAGTAGATGGTGAAAGTAAATAGCATGTTTGACAACATGGAGTCAGGAAGACCTAAATTTGAATTTTGTCTCACACATTTACTTGCTGTGTTACCTCAAGCAAATACCTTAACCCTTCTCAGCCTCCGTTTCCTTATCTATAAAGTAGGGACAATAATAATACCTACTTATTATATTGTTATGATAATGAAACAGGATAACATGTTAAGTGCTTTGCAAAACTCAAAGTACTATATGAAAATATTATCATTAACTTCAGATAGAAGCATTTGGAAAACCTATATATCAAAATAGCATCTTGGTTTTGTTTGGGCTCTGTGTGGAATATAGTCTATGAATCACAAGATCTTAGCATAGCAAAGTACCTCAGACATCATCTGAACAAGAATTCTCTCCATAACATTCATTCATTCAATGAGTGTATTTCAAGGACTTACTAGAGTCAGACACTGAAGTGGGTAGTGGGTACACAAAGACAAAAAGGAAATCAGTCAGTCCCTCCTTGCCCAGAAGGAACATACATTCTATTTCTATTAGGGAGAAACGGCATGCTAGCAGGTGATTAAATTAAATATATTATATATGTATGTAATATATAAATATATTTAAAATATAGTAAATATAGAAATATTGTCTATTATTATAATATATTATGTATTGTATAATTATATTGTATAATCTTATTTATTGTTAATATAATATATTTTAAACATATTAAATATAATATATTAAAAACAAAAATAAAATATATACACAGTAAAAGAAAATTAGAGTAATAACCTGATTTAAGGGCATTAATAACTAGGGCGATCAAGACAGACATAATGTAGAACAAATATGTCAAACACAGGCTATATTAGAAGCCACAGGCCAACTCATATTACAATATAATTGCGAAACATTTAACAAAATAAAGAAAAATACAATAGAACATTAGATTATGATAATATGTGGCTTTCCAAGTCAATATGCCTTTACAGAGATCTTTATGTATGGTTGAGTAACCCTGTTTCTGTTTCAGTTTAACCTCATTGATATAGAGGTATTTGAGCTTAGCGTTGAAGGAAGCTAGGAATTCAATGAGGCAAGTGATGAGAACTTTCAAAGCCTGAGTGCCCACTTGTGAAAAGGCAAGGAATTCCATATACAAGAGACAGTTCCAGGGTGTGCTGGACAGCACACAAGAACTGATGGTTAAATTTTCAGTGTGAGCATCTACATGTTGGAAATCTGCAAACCAAGGCTAGGTTTATTTTCTTATTAATTGTCTAGAAATCAAAGGAGAAAATGTTAATACTAAGATAAACTCAAAAGTGTATTGTGTGTAGATTTCTTTTTTTTGCCCTGGAAAGTCAGTTGCTTAATATTTACTAACACTCCCCTGCTATTGTTAGTAGGCCTCTCTGACAAGAGTTTGAAGAGTAATATACAGTAAGGCTTTCAAGGTGGGCTAGAGCCATATTGTTTAGGGTTCTAAAGGTCAAACAGAAGAATGTTTATGTCTATCCTAAAGGAAATAAGAAGCCAGTGGAACTTTCTGAGCAGGAGAATACCATAGGCCTGTGCTTTAATAATGTCCTTTTGGCAGCTCTGAGGAGGGTCAGTGCGAAGGAGGGAAAACTAGAGGTAGCAAAGCATATTTAAAATCTATTAAAACAACACAGGTGAGACAGAATGAAGACCCAAAGTAGGGTGGCGGTCTAGCTCCACAAGTGATCATCCAGTCTTTGAGAGACAGTTCTTTTTTGTTGTTGTTGTTGTTTTTAAGCAATTGGGGTTAAGTAACTTGCTCAAGGTTACACGGCTAGTCATTATTTATGTGTGGGTGCTCATTTTCTGAGGCCGGATTTGATCTCGGGTCATCCCAACTCCGAGGCCGGCGCTCTTACTCACTGCGCCACCTAGCTGCCCCTAAGAGACAGTTCTTAAGCACCTACTATGTGCCAGGCTCTGTGCTAAGCAATGGAAATACAAAGAAATGGAAAAGACAGTCCCTGCCCTCAAGGAGTTCACAATCTAATGGGGGAGACAATATGCAAACAACTACATTCGTATCAAATCAATAAGCATTTAAGTATCTACTGTGCCAAGCACTGTGCTAAACTCAAGGGATACAAAGAAAGGAACAAAAATCCAGCCTCAGACTCTTATTAGCTGGGTAATCCTGGGCAAGTCCCTTAACCCTGTCTGCCCCAGTTTCCTCATCTGTAAAATGAGCTGAAGAAGGAAATGACAAACCACACCAGTATCTTTGCCAAGAAAACTCCAAATGGGATCATGAAAGGTTGGGAACAAGTAAATAACAATGAACAAGGGGAAATTCAGGGAGATCAGGAGGGGCTTCTTTTAGGTGAGATTTTCAACGACCCTGGAAGCAAGCCAGGAAGCTAGAATGTGAAGATGAGGACAGAGAGCATTCCAGGCAAGGGGAATAGCCAACAAAAAAGCCTTGCGTGGATAGGTCACCTGATCTGTACTGAGAAACCCTTTAGTTTAAATCCCACAGAGGATACTTATTAACTCTGTGACTCTGGGAAAGTAAGTTTTCAGACTAAGTTTTCTTGTTGGACTCAATAACTTCTTTTTAATTTTTTTTTTTTTTTTGCTTTTTGGAGGAAGAAGGCAGGGCAATTGGGGTTAAGTGACTTGCCCATGATCACACAGCTAGTAAGTGTTAAGAGTCAGAGGTCAAATTTGAACTGAGGTCCTCCTGACTCCAGGGCCAGTGATCTATTCACTGTGCCATCTAGCCACCCTGACTCAATGACTGCTAAGATCCATTCCAATCCTACATCTGTGATCCCTCCTCACACTGCCAGAGCTCTCTGCCTCCCTTCCAAAACTTTAATCAAGGACTCAGAGACAGGTATCATACCCACCCCACCCCCCAAAGTTTTTTCTCTCCAAACTATATATACCCATTTCCTTTGACTTATTATAGTCTGATCTCAATGACCTGGTTTATGTTTTGAAGAAAGCAAGAGATTCTGAGAAGCAAATCTGAGGAGGCAATGCATTCCAGACATATTGTTACTGTGAGATGCTCAGGAGTTCTTGAACCATTGGAAGCACTGTGGTTGTTGCCATATGTACACTTACGAGCAACCATCAAATGCAGACCCTAAGAATGAAATTAACTTAGCAATTTTATCGTGTCTTGTCTCTGGTCAGTGAAGCATTTGGTACAAATGTGTGTGAAATGTTTGTTTGCCCAGTCTTCTACAGAATTTGTTCATCTTTCAAGAGATCACAAGGTGAAGGTGGGGAAAAAAATCTCTGTTTTGATATAAATGACTAGAAACATCAAAACTTTAATCAAGGAGATGTGTGCTTTGGTACATTTAGTGTGTGGATGATGGGAAAGCCCTTTGGCAAAATGTGTTCATCTTTTTTATGAGCATCTCTCTTGGCCTTCATGATTGATAGACAAGTCCATTGGTCCTTGGCAATAAATGTTTCTCTTTAAAGCCAGCTTTGAAAAAAAACAAGTTAGTTTTTGTCTACAGACCATCCTCTTTAAAACTGCTTCTCCAATGTGGTCCCATCAGGCTGCCAATATCACTGGCAAGCGACGAGACAGTGGCTGCTGCTCTCAGTCTCTGGGTACCGCGATGACAGATGTGCACACAAATACAGTACACACTTTCATGCTGGGCTCTGCTTCTCTTTGCAGTTACCCAGTGCTAATAATAAAGAGAGAAGCTCACGGCTTCTGTTAAAGTTCCCTATTGCTACTCGGCTAGATAAAAACATGGGATGATAGCTCATGTATCTATCTGACTATAAAAAATGGATCAAAATAGAATCGTGCAAATTCAAGGGAATGCTAATTTATTACCTAACATAAATCCAACTCTTGCCAAGAGAATTAGGATTGCATTCAATTATTCCCTTATTGTTCACCCACTCTCCGGACAGTATTTGCATATTTCTACACAATAATTAAGCCAAATCCCCTAGTTCCAGATGGGATGCTTCCAGCTTTGAGTGGGCTAGCATACATGCAATGTAATTTTTCCTAATTAAAGAGAGAAGGGAGAACCCAGAGTGGCATTTATCTCTGGCACACATGACATTTCTGTCTTTCTCATGGATAGTCCACTATATTATTATTTCTGTCAGCAAAGAGGATCAGCAGGACTCTTCTTCCAAAACAATGGACAAAGTCATTGAATCAAACAGCTTGAAGAAGGCTTTGGGAGATCTGCTATCTCCATCCTTTTTCTGAGCCTCAATTACCTCATGGCATAATGAGGGTAATTATGCCTGCCCTCTCCTTTCAGAGGGTTGTTGTAAATACCAAATGACATAAGGTATGAAAATGCTTAGTAAATATCCAGAGAACTAGAAGGTGGTAGGAGGTGTTTGTATTGGTATTTTTTAGTCTTTATTGGTTTCTTATTTGGAAAGAGGGTGCCACCATCCTTCCAGTTACCCAGGTTCTGTATCTCAGAATCGTCTTATGATCCTGCCATTTACTCAACCAACATCTTCAAACTCTTGCTAATTTCTACCTCCACAATAGCTCTGGAACCAGTTACCTTGCTTCCATCCACACTATTACTACTCCAGTAGACTCTCATCAACCTTGAATATAGACTATTACAACAGCCTCCCAATTGTTCTTCCTGTCTCAAAGTTCCCCATTCTCTAATCTCACACACACACACACACACACACACACACACACACACACACACACACACACAAATGTGATTTTCCTAAAGCCCATAGATCTGACCATGTCACCCTATGACTCAATAAATTCCAATGATTCCCAAAGACCTCTGTGATTAAATATAAATCCCTCTATATAGCATTTAAAGTCCTTTACATCCTGGCCCCAAACTCCCTTTCCAGACTTATTACACATTTTCCCCTTCGCATACTCTACAGTCCAGCAAATTCTCCTTATTCTTCTTCATACACGGCAGTCCATCCTCCTCCTCCATGGATGAAATGCTCTTCATCCTCACCCCTGACTTTTCAAAGTCTCCTCAGAACTATATGAGATCCTTATTAAATCTTTCCTCCTCCAATTATTTCTTCCAGTGCTCTTCCTCCTAAAATAAACCTTATATCTAATAATTATCAATCATCTATCATCTACAGAAATATAGACATGTATAGATATCAATACCTATGTATGTACATGTTGTTTCCTTCAACAGACTGTAAACTCCTTGAAGTCAAAGACTTATCTTTTTTTATGTTTTTGAAGGTAGCTAGGTCACATAGTGGGTAAAGATCAAGCCCTAGAGAAAGGAAGACCTGGGTTCAAATTTTGTTTTTCATACTTACTACTCTGTTACCCTGGGAAAATCACTTAACTTCTTTTAGCCTCAGTTTCCTCTTCTGAAAATGGGTATAATAGCAGCATCTACTTTCTAGGCTTGTTGTGAGGATAGAAAGGCATAGTATTTATAAAGTGCTTTGCAAATCTTAAAGTGTTATATAAATGCTAACTAATATTATTATTCCCAGCCACCAGTACAAGGCCTGGCACATAGCAGGTGCTTAATAAATGTATGTTGACTGATAAGTTAATTGATTGGTAGTCTGATTCCTTCATAAATTTATCCAATAAATATTTATTAATGCCTAATATGTGTAAGACTGGCAACTAGGTGGCACAGTGAATAGAGTGCCAATGCTGGCATCAGAAAAACATGACTTCAAATCTGGCATCAGACATTTACTAGCTGTGTGACCCTGAGCAAGTCACTTAACCTTGTCTGCCTCAGTTTCCTTATCCATAAAATGAGCTAAAGAAGGAAACAGCCAACCATTCCAGTATCTTTGCCAAGAAAACCCCAAGTGCGGTCATGAAGAGTCGGGCACAACTTAAAATGATTGAAGAGCAAATGTGCAAGGAACTCTGTCCCCTGCTAGGGATACAAAAATTAAAATGGCACCATTCCTGCCCTCAAGGATCTTACATACTCTTTAGGAGGCTATAAAATGTATGAAGATAAGTATAATACAAAGAGGGGAAGTTAGGTGGCACAGTGGGGAGAACACCAGGCATGGAGTCAGGAAAACCTGAGCTCAAATGTGCTCTCAGACACTTACTGGCTGTGTGACCCTGAGAAAGTCATTTAACCCTGATCACCTCAGTTTCCTCATATGTAAAATTGGAATAATATAAGCACCTGCCTCCAAGGGTTGTTGGGAAGATCAGAGGAGGTATTTGTGAAGTGCCTGGTACATGATAAGAGTTATATAAAAACTGTTGCTGTCGTCATTATCTTTATTGACCATTATTATCTATGACCATCTGACCATGAGCAAATTGCTCTTGTGCTCTCTGGAAACGCTTTAAGACTGTAAGTTACAGACAAAGTGATGATCAGCACTGGTAGAGGGAGTTTCCTCACCGAGAGATCCCTGTGCCAATGAAAACACAGACTAGATCTCACCCACCATGTTTTTCTTTTGTAGGCAGAATAGTATAGTGGAAATAATAGGAGACAAGGGCTCTAGACATTCAATAGCCCAAAGACCTGCTTCACACAATGGTTAGGTTGTTCAAATAACATAATGGAGAGAGAGAGAGAGAGAGAGAGAGAGAGAGAGAGAGAGAGAGAGACAGAGAGAGACAGAGAGAGACAGAGAGAGACAGAGAGAGAGAGAGAGATGGATGGATGGATATAGAGGGATAGAGAGATCAATGGATGTGTGGGTGGATGGATGGATAGATATATAGATAGATTAGATGGATAGATAGATAGATAGATAGATAGATAGATAGATAGATAGATAGATGGATAGATAGACAGAGGGATAAAGAGATCAATGGGTGGGTGGGTGGATGGATGGATAGATAGATTAGATGGATAGATAGATAGACAGACAGACATATGGATGGATAGAAAGAGAGAGATGGATGGATGTATAAACAGATAGACAGATGGATAGAGACATCAAGGGATGAATGGATAGATAGATGGATGGATGGATGGATAGATGGATGGATAGATGAATGGATGGATGGATGGATGGATGGATGGATGGATGGATGGATGGATATACAGAGAATAGAGAGATCAACGGATGGGTGGGTGAATGGATAGATGGATGGATAGATAGATAGATAGATAGATAGATAGATAGATAGACAGATAGATAGACAGATGGATAGAAAGAGAGATATGTGTGGATGGAGAGACAGACAGATGGATAGAGACATCAAGGGATGAATGGATAGATAGATAGATAGATAGGAGAGGATAGGAGGTAGGTAGATAGGATGGCAGGTAGGTAGATAACAAGATAGAAGGAAATATATTTTACATATAATTTTATATCCCATAAAGCATTAAGTCTTCATAAATTATTGCTCTTATTATTAACGTACAAGGAGGCCAAGGTGGTGCCCAGTGTCCTTGTCACCAGAACACCTGATTATTATATATTAGCAAGATAATGTTTTCATTTGGTTTTTAATGTTCTCTATATAAAAGTCAGTGGTTCATGAACCTTTGAGGCCATGTCAGATCCAGACCTGGCTGACTGATGGCTTCAGGACTAGCTGCAGGGACATCTGCAGATCTTTCTCCTGTTTGTCACTGATCACTGAGAGTCTGTTATCATATTTTCCTCCAAAGTTGTCACTTTAAGCTTATGGAGCATAGGCCCATGCTGAGTATAAAGATTTCATGATAGCTCAGACATGGAATGATCTTCTTTTCTTGCTTTCAAACCAGGAGAATTACCTGCCATTTGGGGCTTTAAGGCTAGACAAATAGGCTCATTCTCTTTTTCATACAGGGAGCAGATTATCAACATCAACTTTCATGGAACTCATGGTGAAAAGTTCTGCCATGCAGGTTAGCAAAGGCCCATACAGTGGCCTGGTACCTGAAAAATAAAACTAGTATTGTGGTAATGATGAAAGCTGTAATCCATTCTTCAACTTGTAAATGTTCACAGTCATCAAAGGTACCAATGCTGGAGCCCAAGAAAGAGTAAGTATAAATGGGCATAAGGGGAAAATACACTGACCCTGGAGTCAAAGGAAATAAATTCAAATCCCAGCTCTAACACTTACTCTCTCTATGTGACCCTAGACAAGCGACTTCACCTTTCTGGGCCTCAGTTTCCTCATCTGTAAAATGAGCTACAGAAGGCAATGAAAAACCACTCCAGTATCTTAGCCAAGAAAATCCTAAATGGTGTCAAAAATGTTAGACACAACTGAAAAGCTACCCAACAACAACAAAATCTTAAGAATCTCCAGATAACATTGTGTTTGGGGTGCTACATTTCAGAAAATATGCTGGGAGGCTGGAGATCATCCTGAGAAAGACAAGCTGGATGTTGAATAGCCTAGAGTCCATAGCATATGTTCATAGACTGTCTGAGAGAATAGGGATATGTAACCTGGGCAAAAGACTTGGTGGTAGGGGGTTGTAGAACATGGCAGCTGTCTTTATTTGAAAAGCAACCATGTGGTATTAAACATTCTTCTTGATCTCAGAGGACAGAACTGAGAGAAATGGTTTGGAAGGTACAAAGAGACAAATTTAGGTTTCATATAAGGAAAAACTTCCCAATGATTAAAACTTTGCCGAAGGAGGATTGGCTCCCATAGAAGATAATGGGTTTTCCTCATTGGAAGTCTTCAAACAGGCTGGATTTTATTTATTTCTCAGTATCACATTTCAAGGAGGCCATTGATAAACAGAAGAAAGACTGGGATGGGGAGGGAGGGGTAAAAGACCAAGCACTCATTCCTCACATACAACTATCAGAAACCTAATTTGCCTTCAGAAGGACAGGAATCATTCCATTGCACTTAGACCCTATTGAGGCAGAATATTGAGTTCAGCTCTGGGCCCCACATCTTAGGAAGGATGTTGCTAAGTTGAAGTATACCCTCAGAAAGGCATCCAGGGTGATGAAGGGGCTTCTTACTGGTACCATATGATTACCAGTGGAAGGGGCTGGGAATGCATAGCCTAGAGGAAAAGAAAAATGACTTTAGCAGCAACATGATAGCTTTCTTCAGCATTTAGAGATCTCTGATGAGGAAAAGAGATTAGATTATTTTTGCTTGGCTCCAGTATAATGTTAACACCTTGAAGGCAGGGACTGTTGGATTTATGGCTTTGTATACCAGGGACTAGCCTAGTGCCTGGCTTGTAGCAGACGTCTAATAAATGCTTGTCAGTTGGCTCCAAAGCCTCTAACTAGGAGCAGTGAAATGGACTGGGGAGAGAAAGTGCAAAGAAAAAATTTCATCTTGATGGAAAAAAGCTTCCTAATAATCAGAGCTGCCTCACAGTAGAGTGGGGCCTCCTTGGTAATGATAATTAAATAACATTTATAGAATGCTTGGAACAGTGCCAAGTGCTTTACAAATAAAATCTCATTTAATTCTCACGACAACCCATGAGGTAGTTATTAACTATAACTAACATTATTATTTCAATTTTAGAGATGAGGAAATAGACAAACTTGTGAGTTGCCCAGGATCATACTGCTAGTAAGTATCTGAGGCTGGATTTGAACTCAGATCTTCCTGATTCTAGGCCCAGGGCTCTAAGCTACTTTACCACCTAACAGTTCCTGGTAAATAGCATGTTCTCCTTCCCGAGGCTGGATGAATACTTGAAGAGGATGCTGTAGAGAAGACTCTTGTTGAGACACATGATGGGTGAGATGGCCTCTGAGCATCCCTTCCAAGTTTGAGACCCTGTATCTTTAGGTCAGGAAGACAAGGAGCCAAGATGGGAGATGAACTGGGTATTCATTTTCCCTTAATACAAAATCAGCCAGGGTTGATCAAGGGAAAGAAAGAAGGAAATTGAGAGGAGCAACTATGGGTGGAAATGAGGTCCTCTAGAGGTACATTTAAAAGTTGTAACTCATAAGGTACATAAGGGGCAGCTAGGTGGTTCAGTGAATAGAACACTTACTAGCTGTGTGACCTTGGGAAAGTCACTTATTCCCAATTGCCCTGACCTCCCCCTCCAAAAATATTTTTAATTAAAAAAATTAATTATTAAGACTTTGCTACCCTTGGAGCTGGGTCTCACCTGCCTATTGCAAACACTATGTTAGATCAGTCACACTCACATGGGAAGCATCTCACTCCTCAGTGGAACTGGCCTCTTGCCCAGAGCAGTAAGTCCTTTTAATAAGTTCCATAGAATATTTTACTTAGGTATATTTCACCAGAGTGTCTATTGATGTTTGTTACAAAGCCAGAGCACCAAGTAAATTTTATTCCTGAAATTAATTGAAAGCAACATTGTTCAACTGTGAAGCCCTGAAAATATACCTGGGGGTGATTAGTGCATCTGAAGATGCATTAGAAAGGCATCTGTAATCCTGATGGGTTGGTGATGAGCTTTGAGTATCCTTGGAGGCCTGGCAGATGAGAGCAAGCCCAGGGTCTCTGAGTGCTAGAAAGTGGGAGCTTTGATCTGCTGAGGACTCTGGGAAGCCAGAGAGGCAATGACCCCATTCCTAGTGCCCAATAACAGGGTGGGCATGGGTGTGAGTGGCAGGCAGAGTCATGGATTGGCAGGTATGAGAATCCCCATTTAACAAACACTCTCTACATAGTGTTGATTTGAAGATTTGTTGTTAATGACAAAAGTAATTTGATGACTCTGAGGGAGACAAATTAGTGGAAACAGACCTAGGTTTAAATCCTGCCTCTACCATTTACTAATTGTGTAACATTGAGGCAAATAACTTTTCCTCTCTGGGTCTCTGTTTCCCCATATGTAAAATGGAATTATATGTTCCCTACCTACTTCATAGGATTAGAAATCTGCAACAGTATCACCTATCAACAGATTGTAGCACAATGTCTGACAGATAATCAGTGCATAATAAATATTGATTGATTGACCAATCCTGAGAGGCAGTGTATAGTGTGGTAAAAAGAATACTGGGTCTGTGGTCAGAGGATCTGAAGCCCAATCCCATCTCTGGTGCTTACTATTTGAATGACCTTGGGCAATTCCCCTAATTTCCCCAAGGGTCAATTTCTTCATCCGTAAAATGAGAGCATTGCAGTGGGTGGTTTCTAAGGTCCTTTGCAGTGCTAGAGTCATCCCTATCAAGTTTGAAAGCCCCTGGATGTACTCTATGCTTGTTATCTAAGGACCAGCCTAGCTGAGTTGATGAAGCCTCATTATTAACTTGGCTATGGGGCAATGATTTTTTTCCAGAGTATTTCTCAAACACTGTCTATTCAAATTGAATTCACAAATCCTTGAAAAATTAAACCTCTCTGCATTTCAATTTCCTCATACATAAAATGAAGATGTTGTACTAGATGCCATGTGAGTCCCCTTTGTGTTCCAAGTCAGAGCTGGGAGAAGTCATACCATGGCACTGAGTGGGTCCACTACGGATTTATGTGATCTGATCTCAACTGAGCTCCCACTTCATCAAGCCAATCATTTTACCCTTCTCTAGTTGGTTCTCTACACAGTTCACTACAGCAGCTCTTCCAAATCTTCTCTATTTTCCACAAACCTCCAATAACATTCCTTCTACCAGCAGCTCAGCTGAGGACCTCAGCTCATACTTCACCAAAAAGAAAAAGAAAGAAAACAAATCTGAAATCTTTTCCCAAGAACTCTCTCTTCTCCTTTCCTCCTCATCTCACAGCCTTTTCACACCACCCCCTCCTCACCATTTCTCTCTTTACCCTGCTCTCTGATAAAGAGATGACCATTCTTACTGAAGCTAAATTTCTCCCTGATATTACCTCCTCCCATCTATTTAGCAGATTATTCTCAATTTTCATCCCCTCAATCTTCATTGTTTCCTATCTAATGCATACTACTTACCAAAATATCCTAGTATGCATCACACACACACACACACACACACACACACACACACACACACACACACACACACACACCCCTTTTTGATAGATCCCACCAGCCCTTCTAGGTATCATCCAATAGTTCTTCTCTCTTTCCCAATTAATAAACTTGAAAAATCCATTTACATTCATTGGCTCCATTTTTCTCTTCCCACTATTTTTTTAAATTCTCTGGCTTCCAACCCCTCAACTAAATTTTTCTCCAAAGTAGCCAGTTATTTCTTAGTGGGCAAATCTAATGGCTTCTCCTCAGTCATTTTCTTGTCCTCTCTGAAGCTTTTAACGTTGTTGATCACCTCCTCCTGAATACTGGTTTTTTTTGTGTGTGTTTAGAGGCACTACCTCTTCCT
Source organism: Gymnobelideus leadbeateri (assembly GCA_011680675.1). NCBI lineage: Eukaryota > Metazoa > Chordata > Mammalia > Diprotodontia > Petauridae > Gymnobelideus > Gymnobelideus leadbeateri. Next base: position 921,658 of record WOXC01008258.1, read on the forward strand.
GCTTTTCGTCCTATATGTCTGACAGCTCTTCTTGTGTCTTCTCTGCTGGAATATTACCCATGACATGCCCTCTAAGTGTAAAGTGTTTTCCAAGGCAATGTCCTTAGTCCTTCTCTCTTCCTTCTCTCTCTCTCTCTCTCTTTCTCTCTCTCTCTCTCTCTCTCTCTCTCTCTCTCTCTCTCTCTCTCCCCCTTTCTCTCACTGTCTCTATCTATGTCTCTCTGCTGCTCTCTGTTTCTGTCTCTGTCTCTCTCCCCCCCTTCCTCAATAATTCAGTTTTCATGAGTTGATTTACCAACTATATGCAGATAACCTCTGCATCTTTACATCTAACCTGTCTTTCCTGGGTTCCTATGGCACATTACCAACTGCCTATTCATCATTTCATCATCTTGTAGTCCTGAAACTCAAAATATCCAAAACAAAATTCCTTTTGTTTCCCCCAAATTTATACTTCTTCCTAATTTTCCTATTGCTTGTCAAAGGTGCAGGTAGTACCATCCTTACAGTCTCCCATGTTCCCAGCCCTGGTGTCACACTCAATTCCTCATCCTCACCAACACCACCTATCATCTACCAAATTGTGGCATTTCCATCTCTACCACAATTCTCTCACATATCCCTTTCTTCCCAGGCAAATAGCCACGTCATCCTGGACTATTTCAATAGTCTCCTAATTGGTCTTGCTGTCTCAAGTGTTTTCCCACTCAAATCCATCCTCCACACAGCTGTCAAAATGATTTTCCTAAAGCATAAGCCTCACCATGTTACCTCCCTACTCAACAAACTCCAGCAGTTGCTTATTATTTCTAGGATCCAGCATAAACTCCTCTGTTTACCATTTAAAGCTCTTAACAACCTGACTGATTCCTACCTTGCTGGTCTTCCTTTGTATTACTACCCTCCATGTAGTCTATGATCCACAGAGGGTAACTTGTGATCCTTCACACACAATGCTCTATCTCTCATTTCTGTGCTTTGCCTTTAGCTTTCCTTCATGACTATAATATTGTCCCTCTTTTCTTCTTCATTTTATTTTCTCTGGGTTCCACCAAAACTCAGGCTAAGCACCACCTTTTCTGAAGTTTTCCCTGCCTCTGCTCCAGCTGCTAATGTACCCCATCCCAAATCTATCTTGCATTTGTTTGGCATATATTCAGTATTCACTTATATAGTTATCTCATCCACATTGCAACTTTCCCCCTTGTGATTTCGATATTTTGCCAATTGGCATATGAAATCAAATGGGAATTTGGGGAGAGTTTTGCAGAAGCCGTAGACAACACGCAAAGTCTAGCAGATGACACAGAAAAAAATTAGAAACTCAGAAATGCATAAAATACATATATAGTATTGTATAATATCAACATATTTTATCTTTTAATGCCACAATAATTCAGACTTCTCTAGGATGAAAGGAGGACCAAAAAGTTTTATGCATATTTCCTGGTTCCTGGGTATTCTGCACCCCTAATTCCCACAATGTAGAAAGGATAACTGTGCATTTTATGTTTATGTTGTCTTCCCGTTCAGATTTTAATTACTTGAGGGCAGGTATTGTTTTCCCTTTTGTTTTTGTATCTCTAGCATTTAATACAGTGTCTTGAGCATAAGAAATGCTTATAGATTAATTGATTGATCCAATGATCTCATTTACTCTCAGATACATGTTATGGTCTGCTTACTCTCCTTCCTTTTCCTCGGGCTGAAAGAAAAGGAAAATGGACACATTTATCTCCCACGTATTTGGTCATTTTTAAGGACAAAAATATACTCATTAACATTTAAATTAGAAAGTTGAACCTTCATCAGGGAACAAGCACTAGTTTAACAGTTCAAGTAGGCTAGAGCATGCCTAGCCTGTTTCTTGGAAAGCACAGCATTTTTCAATGTCCCACTTCTCATATAGCTTTACACTGTGAGATTTTTGAAAAGGGAGGAGGAGGATTCTTGCCTCTCCATGTATCCAGAGCACTTAGCACAATGCCTGGCATGTAGCAATGCTTAATAAATGCTGGTTGACTGTCAATGTTGGATCATAGGTCTAGGTCTGGGAGGAGCCTTCAAGATCATTAAGGCCAACACTTTATAGCTGAGAATGCTGGGGTTCAGAGAAGTTGGGACTTTCCCAGAATGACATAGGTAGTAAATGACAAAGCCAGGAAATGCCTTGTAAGGTTATCCCACTGGATCCTTAGCTGGCTCTGTTCATTCATTCATCAGCACTTCCTCAGGATGACCAGCTACATAATTAACCTAGCAAGAATGAAGAGACAGCATGATAAAGTATATAAAAATAATGGATTTTGAGTTTTAAAAAGCCTGATTTAAATCCTGCCTAGATGAGAGATCCTGACCAAGTCATTTCTCCTCCCCAAGTGTCAGGTACCTTGTCTATAAAACGAAGTGGCTGGATTCAGTGACTTGTAAGGTCATCTCTCCAAATGCAGATACGTTCCTTTTCTACCATTTAAAGCCTTAGGCAGTTGCAGTTGCCCATTGGCTGGGACATTTGCCCAGGGTCACACAGCTAGGTATGTTGGAAATGTGAAATAAACCAATCTCTCCTGCTCACATATCCAGAAGCAAACCTTGGGTAAATAGAACATGACAACTGTTCCTGCAGGTCTTAAAGCCTCCAAAGCTTCAGTACTACAGCTACTGAACAACTAGAAAAGAAAGTTCTCCCCACTAATGTCCTTGGCACTGTCAAATGGTTCAACTTCAGAAAAAGATATGGTTTTATCAGTGGAAATGACATGAAAGAAGGGGCATTATCATCTACTTTGCTTCAGCACCCTAAGAACCATGGGTCCTTAATATCTTACTTTCACTTGAGACCTTTTATTTGCATTGTCTCTTCCCCATTAAAATATGAATCCCTCAAGAGCAGAAACAGTCCCTTCTACTATTCTATATGATTTATTAACATTTATTTCCATGCATTTATTAAGCACCTACTGTATACCAGGTATTGTGCTAAGCACTGTGGATACAAAAAGAAGCAAAATATAAGTCCTTGCCCTCAAAGAGCTTACAATCTAATGGGAAGACAATAAGGAAACAGATAATCACAAAGCAAATAATGTATAAGATAAATAGAAAATAATTAACAGAGGTAACTCACTGTAATTAACAAGGGTGGGGTAAGTTTTCCTTCAGAAAGTGGGGTTTTACTTGGGCCTTAAAACCAGGTCAGTAGTTGGAACAGAAGAGGGAAAGTATTTAAGTCATGTGGTACAGCTAGAGAAAATTCCCAGAGCCAAGAGATAGAGTGTCTTGTTCATGGGACAACCAGGAGGATCCAGGGTCCCTGGGTTGAAATATATGTGTTGGGAAATAAAATGTAAGAAGCCTGGAAAGGTGGGAGGGGGATGGGATATGTTTGAATGCCAAACAGAGCAGTTTGTATTTGCTCCTGGAAGCAATAGGGCATCACAGGAGTTTATGGAGTAGGGGATAGGGGAATGACGTGATTGGACCTGGGCTTTAGGAAGATGACTTTAGTGGCTGAATAGATGATGGATTGGAGTGGGAGAGGCTTGAGGCAGGCACCCACCAGAAGCTATTGCAGTAGACCAGCAGTGAGGTGATAAAAGTCTGTACCAGGATGGGGGCAGTGTCAGAGGAGAGAAGGAAGAGTATGTGAGAGATGGTGCATCTCACTTGGTCCTCACAACAGCTCTATGAAATGGGCATTTTTTTTCCTTGTCCATTTCTATGATTTCATAAGTGTAACACATTCCAGATGAGAAAGTTCCCTCTGCTCAAGCATATTTGTCATTATTCTGCAACTTGGAGTCTTCACTGGTTGGCCAGATCATTGAGAGGTTAAAGGATCTGCCCGAGGTCACACAGCAGTAAGTGTTAAGGGTAGGATTTGAACCCAGACCACATAGTCAACAAGCCCAACACTCGCTTGCCTATGTCATGTGCCCATTTGGGTTTGGAGATCAGACTTGTCACTTTACTGCAGAGCGCTTAACCTGGTATCCTTCTAATGTTGGGAAAAGTCAAGAAAGGACTCCAGTGTATTAGATGGACCGCCATAGCAAAATTTGGAGAGGCCATGGGCAAGGGATAGCAGGCATGAACTATAGTCTGCCAGGCTGGAAGGGGCTCCTGCATTGCTGAGATCACAGGAATCCTGTATCTCTGACAAGTCTCTATGAGGATATTCCCTTTGGTGAGACCAATAAGCCCCCTACTCTCTCAGTTATATTCTCAGAGAGTAGTCAGGAGTCCTGAGAGGTTAGGGCCCTTACCCCAGGTCATTCAACTGGAGGTGTCAGAGAGAGGATTTGGAGCCAGGTCTCCTTAACTCCGAGGCCATGAGTTCCATGGCCCCTCTCAAGAGGCCTATCTTCATGTAACACTTTCAGATAGTTCAGATGCTGTTCTTGTCCTACCCTGTGAGGTAGGTAATAAAAGTAATAAGATGATGGGATTTGGAAGTAGGAGGCAACTTATCACAAGGGTTCTTAATCTGGGATCTATGGTAGCTAGCTAGATAGAAAGATGATGGATGGATAGATGATCTATCGATTGATCGATCGATAGATACAGAGATACAGAGATAGAGAGAGATGATGGATATATAGACTATTGATAGATAATAGATGGATAGATAGATGATAGAGAGATACATAGATGATGAATGGATAAATAGACAGATAGATTAGATAGATAGATAGATAGATAGATGATGGATGGATTGATAGAGATGTGTGTGTATATATATGTGTGTACATGTGTGAGTATATTATATATTTATAGTAATAACTATTTCAATATAATTAGTTTCCTTCACACAACTCCATATTTTGTTTTATGCATTAAAAATATTGTTTTGAGAAGGGGTCCATAGGCTTTACCAGAATCTAGTTTGATCTCATTTCACAAATGAAGCTCCATTATTTATGGCCATTTAAAAATGAGGAGCTTGATTTGAAGGGAGGTCATGTGACTAGCCAGCAGGAGTTGTCAAAAGGATTCAAACTGAGGTCTTCTGACTTGAGGAAAAGGACAGTGATTTGGAAGTAGCGGGGAGCCAGGTGCCATGGTGCATAGAGTTAAAGGCCTGATGTGAAGATTCATCTTCCTAAATTCAAATCAGGTCTTAGAAACTTACTAGCTGTGTGAACCTGGCAAGTCACTTAACCTGTTGACCTCAGTTTCCTCATCTGTAAAATGAGCTGGAGCAGGAAATGACAAACCAGTCCACTATCTTTGCCAAGAAAACCAGATGGGGTCATGAAGAGTAGAACACAACTGAAAACAACTGAACAACAAACAAGTTCTCATTGTTTCTGGTCCTATATCCTAGAGCAGCTGAATAGCATTTCCTAATTGGAAGTGTTTACAATTTGGAAATGCCAAGGAAACATTCTGGTCTCATGGATGGCATTAGTTTTAGACTTTGGCTGAGAAGACAGCTTCTCCAGCTGTGGAGAAGTCGTGCTTGAAATGCACATTTTGTACACATCTGGGAGGAAATAGACGATATCTTGGTGGGCAGACTATATCCCCTGGGGTTAACATTGAGGTATTCAGTTGTGGCGGGGAGGGTTGGACTTTCTAATACTATAGCTCAAAAGTAGCCACTAGTGTGCTTCCCACCCTGTTTATCTATTGATAACGATTAGACAAATTTAATTTGCTTTTAGAATGGGTATTTACTCAGGGATATAATGTCAATCAGCAAATAAATATTGATTAAATACCCACTGGTCTTTTATCTTACCTTTTCAAATATATTGCTTATTGCTACCCTTCATGCAGTCTTCTATAGAGACAAATTGAGTTGCTTGCTATTCCCTGACCTTGACACTCCATTCCTGACTCTTGGGCCTTTGAACAATGTGGCTCCTGTATCTCCTGTACTCACCTCTACCTCTTAGACTCCCTGGACTTGCTTCAAGGCTCAGATCAAGTGCCATCTCTTACAGGAAGCTCCACCCCACCCTGTACTCCTCATTGCTAGTGTGGTCTTTCTCTCTTTCCTCAAATCTTTATGGGATCACAGCTGCAGAGCCCAAAGGAACTTCAGAGGTCATTTAGTGAGAACCTCTCAACTTACTCATAAAGTAGGGTCTCAGTCCTCCCACACCATGTAACCCTGATGCATTTATCAGGTAAGACACATTTCTAACCCTCTTCTCTTCTCTCCTCTGACACTGCCACCATCTTGGCATAGGCCCTTATCACCTCATGCCTGGATTAACACCATAGCCTGTTGGTTGGTGGCTCTGCCTGCCTCAAGCATCTCCCTGTTCCAATCCATCCTCCATTTAGCCACCAAAGGAATCTTCTTAAATGGCAGGTTCAACCATATCACCAACTACTCAGGAAACACTAGGAGCTTCCTATCCCCTGCAGGATTGAATACAAAATCCTCTGTTTGCTGTTTAAAGCCAGAACCTGCCCCAACTCCACCTTCCCAGTCTTCTTGTACCTTACCCACCCCCATACCCACACCTAAGGCACTCTGGAATCCAGTGACATTGGACTTCTTGCTGTTCCTTAAATGATAAATTCCATCTCCCAATTCTTGGTATTTTCATTGACTGTTTTCCATGCCTGGAATGTTCTCTCCCCTCATTTCTGTCTCCTGACTCCCCTGGCTTCCTTTCTCCAGCTAAAATCTCACCTTCTCCAGGAAGCCTTTCCCAAGCCCCCTTAATTCTATCATCTCAACCTCTGTTGATTATTTTCCATTTATTTCTGTATATAGCTAGTTTGTTCACAGCTGTTTATAGGTTAAACATTAACCTATTACACTGTGAGCTCCTTGAGAGCATGGGCTGCTTGGCCCCCACTAAGTATTTAATAAATATTTATTTGCTAACTGACTAATTATATGCCTGAGTAAACACCCATTCTGAAAGCTAATTAAATCTGTCTCACTATTGGTATCAACTGATAAACAGGGTGGGAAACACACTAGTGACCTGTGAGCTATAGAATTAGAAAGACCCCCCACCCTATACCTCAATGTTAACCCCAGACTCTGTGGGGATACAGCCGAAGCTCAGACAAGTGCCAGAGGTGGCATTGGCCTACGGATGTCACATTAAGCATGATTAAACATAGCATTTTGGAGCACCTGGGGGACATTCTTTGACTTTAAAAAGAGAAGCTATAAGCCTCCTGTGCAGAGGCACATAGAAGTAGGGCTACGTACAGAGTATGGAGGTTAGATCCTGCACATAGGCAAGACCCTTGACGGACACTGTATGATTCTAGGAAAGATAAATACTTGTCTGCACAAGCAGAGGTAATCATGTGCCTCCAGACATGTCAGAAGACAGAGCAATAAGGGATTCTCAGACAAGCAGGAGAAATCAGAAACCAAGCCTCCTAGACATAGAGGGAGAGTCCTTGGGTCCCTAAAGCCTGGACCAGACCTCCTGGAAAGAAGACAAATTGTTCTATAATCCTGAGTTCCTAGACCCAGTCTCCTAGTGAGAAGAGTGGAAATTACGGGTCAATGACAAGTTTTTGGACTAAGTGGAAGAGTCCTAGGATCAAAGCTGAAGAGCAGGGTGGGGTAGAGCCTGACTGTGGAGAATAATCCAGGCCCTTGCCCTTCACTAGTACTGTGAGCTATGTAGACTGTGCAGGCCTGGGGAGAAATCATCCCCCTAGCAATTCCAGTGGTTTTCCCCTTGAAGCAGAATCTCTATCTTAGGGTAGTCCCATAATTCTGGAGGACTTTTCAGGTCCCTTAAGCAAAATGGAGCTCACACTGGAGGAAAGAGTTCAATCTCTAGTGACCACAAGGTTTTTCTTCTGTTTATTAAGTAAAGAGAACTGCATTAAGGGTCTGGAGAATGTGGGGGCCTTATAAAAAGGGACAGAGATTGTTGGTGTTATTATTGTTGTTCTTGTTTTTGGTACATAGGCTCATGAATGAATTCTTTCTTTTTAATATTTTTGTCAAGTTAAATAAACCCTGTCCTGTATTCAATATATTGTTAGCTGAGTGCTTTCATGGGAGTAGAATGTTTTTTATCTCCTCTTCTTTTAGAAATGTATACATATATCCTTTGATTTTATATCTCCCTAAAAAGTCATTGATTGTTATAATCAATTTTTTTTGTTATAATCATTTTTAAAGAAAAAAAACAGTTCATCAAATCAAATTAATCCATCCGTGTTGTCAGTCAATATATTCTATAGTCTATGCTCATAACTCTACATTTCTATAGGAAGGTGAGGAAGGGAGAGAAGAACATTTTCTTCACTCTTATCCAAGGCCATACTTGATAATTATAATGAAATAGTGTTGCATTTCACTGTGCCATTTTGGATGTTGTTTTTCTGTTTTTGTTTATATCACTCTGTATCAGATGAAATATCTTCCAATGCTTCTCCAAATTCTTCATATTCATCATTTCTTATAGTGTATAAATGTTGCATTATGTCCATATACTACAACTTGTGACCATTTCCCCATTAATGGTCATCTTTGCATCCAATACTTTACTGTCACGAAGAGGGCTGCTATGAGTATTTTCATTATCTTTGGGATCTTTTTGATGGGCTTTTATCTCCTAAGGATATATGTCTCATAGTACAGTCTCTGGGCCAAAGGATATGGGCATTTTAGTTAATTTTTTAGTATAACTTGAAATTGTTTTTCCAAATGTCTGGATCAACTGACAGTTTCACAAACAGGATATTAGTATTGGTGTGCCTGTCTTTTCACATTGGCTATTCCTATCTTTTATCATCTTTATCTCCTTTATCTTCTGCATCATTTCTGTAGAGAACTTAACATGAACAATATCCTGATGGCCTCAGGGGAAACCCTGGTTAGGGGCATGAGCCAAAGAAAGTGATTAGCGAGGTGTCCCTGTGATGAACCTGCTCCCCCTAAATCCAGGTCTCCGTTCTGTGTTATGAGTGAAATTGCCAAAAGTCTAAAATCATCTATGTGTGTTCCTAAATAAATGCTCCTGTGCCCAAAGAAGGTCCCTATCCTGCTTTTAATTCAACAAGCCTTTATTAGCTATCTAATATGTGACAGACACAGAGACAGAAAGACAGAAGTGAAAACAGACCATGTTTTCAAGTAACCCCTATTTCTCTAAGAAAAAAAAAAGATATAAATACACACATATGTAAGTATGTGTGTATATATGTATGTACATATATACACACACACATACACATATATATGTATATATACATATATATATATGTTCCCATTTGATTCTCACAACAGCTCTGGGAGGTGGGGGCTATTATTATCCCCATTTTATAGATGATATAATAGAAGAGACAAAAAACAGATATTTATGTACATCTAAGATATATACAGTGTAAATGGGATGTAATTTCAGAGGATGAGGGACTAAGTTGAGCATCTAGGTGTCAAGTGGATAGAGTGCCTGGCCTGAAGTCAGGATGACCTGAGGTGAAATTCAGCCTCTTACTCAGACACTCTTAGAAACTTCCTAGCTGTGTGACCCTGGGCAAGTCACTTGGCCCTGTTTGCCTCAGTTTCCTTATCTGTAAAATGAGTTGGAGAAGGAAATGACAAATCACTCCAGTATTTCTACCAAGAAAATCCCAACCGGGGTCACAAAAAATCAGGCATGACTAAACAACAAGAAGCGATTAGAAGTAGAAAACTGGAAAAGGTCTTTTTGAAAACAAAGGTCTTAAAGGAAAAACAAGAAATAGAGATGATGAAGAAGAGTATTCCAGGCATGAGAGACAACTGATGCAAAGACCTGGAGATGGAGTATCAAGTCTACCTCTCAAAAGCAGTTCATACCACTTTAGGTATGTCTCATTGCTAGGAAGCTTGTTTGTTTTTCCCTTCTGTCAAGCCTCTCTCTCTCTCTCTCTCTCTCTCTCTCTCTCTCTCTCTCTCTCTTCATTCTCTACCCTCCTCTTAGTTCTGCTCTCTGGGGCTAAGTAGACCAAATGGATCCCTCTTGTACAGGGCTGCCCTTCAGATACTTGAAGCCAGCTCTCCTGTCCCCTATAAGTCTCTTTCTTCCCAGCCCCAGAGGTGTATGAACACAACAAAAGGAGAGCCCATACCATTCATCACCGCCACCTCTGGAGCTCTCCTGGCAGTAATAGATGTTTGCTGCTAATGGGGCCAAGAAGTACCAACGACTCATCGAGACAAAAACTTGGAGCTGCTTTTGTGGGTTGCATGCTAAGCAGGGTGTCCTGTGCTATTGCTGACACTGGCCAAGGAGGAGAACTCACTGCATCCCCACCCATACCCAGCCCAGTGTCTGGACAGCTCCTTATAGTACATACCCCCACCCCTCCCCACTCTCTATGCAAATAAGCTCTCTTCATCTTTCATGCCCCCCATTTTTACTCCACCATGAAAGGGACACACATTTCCCTTTCCTTCTGCATTTCAAAGTCTCAGTTCCAGCTTTTCCTGTCCACCTGATAGTACATCCCCTCCCCCAAATTACCTCATATTCACTTCACATTTATTCCATGTTTGCTTTATATGTCTACATGTTGGTTCTCCCATTAGAATGTAAGCTGCTTGAGGGCAGAAGTACTTTTATTTTTGTCATTATATTCCTACTGCTTAGCAGGGTGGGCTTACTAGGTAAGTAAACATTTGACTGGTTGATTGGTGTATGGGTGACTAATAAAACTCCAAAATCCCAGAGATAATGAGAAACAGAGTGGTAGAAAGGGAAAAGAGTCTGGGATTTAGAGTCTGAGGATGTGAACTAGAAGCCTGTGTCTCATGCTTATGATCTGTGTGACCTTGACCAAGTTGTTTCCCCTCTAAGGGTCTCCTCTGCTTAGATGGCTTCTGTGGTCCTTTCTCACTCTAGGCCTGTGATCCTTTGGACATCAATGCCAGGTTGAATTAGGATGCTGATGGCTTCATCCTTCTGATTAGGAGAGGCTGGATTCTGCCTCGAGGTGGGTTGGGTTGAGTTTCTCCACAAAATCAAAGTCTCAGAATCAGAAGGAACCTCAGAAGTGGTCTAGTTTTTCCTATATCTCATTGCCATCTTGACAGAGCCATAACTGGGAACTCTGGAATCCAAAGCAAATTAATGAGATAGGGAGTAAGATCAGTGCGTCTTGGTTGTGAACAGTCACATCAGAAGAGGGGGAGGAGGGCCATCATTACCCAGAATCTCTTATCTCAAGAGTGTCAGGCTGGAACACATAAAGTGGGGAAAACAAGCCTGGAAATTCAGATGGCTCCTTGGGGTAGCACCGTGCAGATTAGGGCCAGTGGGTCAGAGGACAGCTGGAGAAGGGACGAAGTACTTACATGTATACACACTTAGATACCAGCACCCTGGAGCAAAGCACAGATGGCCTAACCCTAGGGACAGCTCGTGGCTACAAAATACCTCTGACAAGTGATCACCCAGCTTCTGTTTGGAGCCCTCCCAAGAAGGGGAACATACTGCATCTTAAGGCAGTCTGTTCTCCTTTAGGAGGGCTCTAATTATTACTTGCTATTATTGTTTTTCCTTAGGGAAGAGAACAAACATTTAATAAGACTGTACTAAGTGCTCCACAAATAGTGTCTCATCTGATCCTCCCAATAACACTGGGAGGTAGGTGCCATTATTATCTCCATTTTATGGTTGAAGAAACTGAGGCAGACAGAATTGAAATGACTTTTCCAAGGTCTCAAAGCTAGTAAGAATCTAGGACCAAATTTGAACTCAAGCTTTGGTGACTCCAGGCCCAGTACTCTATCCTCTTCACTGCCTAGAGAGAGCATAAACACCATGAAGACAGGGACTGTTTATTTAATTTTTGTCTTTATGCCCTCAGTGCCTAACACAGTATGTTGTTGTTGAGTCATTTTTTTCAGTTCTATCTTTTTCAGTTAACTCTTTGTGGCCCCGTTTGGGGTTTTCTTGGCACAGATGCTGAAATGGCTTGCCATTTCCTTCCCCAGATTATTTTACAGATGAGGAAACTGAGGCCAACAGAATTAAGTGATTTGCCCAGGGTCATTTAGCTAGTAAATGTCTAAGGTCGGATTTGAACTCAGATCTTGCTGATCCCAGACCTGGCGCTCAGTGTACCATGGTGCCCCCTCACAGCCCTCAGGTACATTATAGGCACTTGATTATTGATTCTGGGTCCTGATACTTATATTGAGCTTTTCTGTATCTCCCTTCCTTCCTCTCCACCCTGCCTCGGTTGCTCCAAATTAGGTCCTCTGGGACCACTAGAACAAGTCAAATCCCTCTCTCATGACAGTCCCCATTCTCTCTTCCCCTTCTCCCACCAATCTTCTCTTTTCCAAGCTAAACATCCCCCGACCTTCAGCAAAAGCTCCTTCATGTCCCAGATTGTATTTGCCATGCAGGGTACCATATGGGCCTTGAAATACTGTCTTCTTTCCCTCCTCTGCCCCCTGACGGCATCAATCTATGCAGGCGTAATTAATACAACTTACCTGCCTGAATAATGTGCTTATCCTCATGGTGGAGAACCACATTTAGCACATTATGCTAAATAGACAAATATCTTGTAAGCCTGCCAGCCCTGCAAGACTGCGTTTGAAATATACATTATAAATGGGGGACGTCCACCAGCAAAGTAAGGATTACTGTCTGACAGTGCTGTGTGTTTAGATCAGAATCCCCAAGCTCAAAGCAGTCTGGAAAATCCTGGCTCTGGCTAAGTCACCACAGGGAGGGTTGTTTTCTCTTCATCAAGGGCAGGAGATCAATGAGAGAAAGCAGTTTAGTCTGGCTTGATTCAGTCTTTATTGGAAACTTGCTGTGTGCTAGGCACTTTGCTAAGCTAAGGATACAAAAAAATTAAAATGAGCCAACCCTGACCTCAGGAAGCTTGCCTTCTAAGCAGGGGTAAGACATATTCACAGGTAAGCAGACACTAGGCAATTTCAAAAGGGAGAGAATGCTCACAACTTGGGGGCCACAAAAAGCTTTGCATAAAAGGCTACATCTGAGCAGTGCCTGGGAGAAAACTTGGGGTTCAAAAAGGGTGGAGCTGAGAAGGAAACATTTCAGATGTCACCAACAGCCTCAGCGAAACCCAAAGGCAAGAGCCTATCACATTCAGAAAAAAGCTAATAGGTCAATGAAACTGGTCCATTGAATGTGTGAAGGAGGAGTTCAGGGACCTGATTGGAAAAGTAAATGGGAGTTATGTTGTAGAGGGATGTAAATACTATGAGGAGAATTTTGTGTTTTATCAGTGAAGCAGAGGAGGGGCCAGTGGAGAGGTTTGAGTAGGAGACAGACATTGGCCTTTGGCAACAGTGCCCAGGAGGGATTACAGCAGGGAGAGACAGGAAGCTAGGAGATTAATTAGGGATAGCCTTGGCAAGAGGTGAGGGCAGGTGAGCTGGACGGGTGGTCCTGTGAGTCGAAAGGGATGGTGGAGGAGAGGTCCTTGGCACAGTATCCTTACTGACGTCTCCTCCAAGTGCTTAGGACAGTACTGGTATGTACAACTATGTTGGTCCTGCAGGCTGGTTCTGAGCTAAGCTGTAAATCTTGTCTCTGGTCCTCTTGTCTCAATACGCCTTCCCCAGTTTCCCTGCCCTTCCTCATTGATGCATGTACTGACTTCCCTTCTCTCACACCAACCCCAATACTGACAGTGTTATTCCGTTCTCCCACACCATCCCTAGTTCTACTAATTTACTATTATTCCCTTCTCCCACACCATCCCTAGTTCTACTAATTTACTATTATCCCTTCTCCCACACCATGCCTAGTTCTACTGATTTACTATTATTCCCTACTCCCACACCATGCCTAATTCAGGCTTTCATTACCTTCTTCCTTGATGATGGCACTGGCCTCCTAATTTCCTCCCCTGCCTTGAGTCTCCTCCCCCTATCCATGTTTATTCTGTAGGTAATAGGGAGCTTTTTGAGGAGGAAAAATGGCATGGCCCAGCTCATTCTTTAAGAATATCCACTTGACTGGCATATGGAAGGTGGAGTATAGTCTTCTAAAATTAGAATGAATGAACCAGACACAGGAGGAAAGGAAGCTGGAGAAAATGGGAAAGAGAGAAGGAAAGAAACACATGTTTGCTAAGCACCTACTATGAGTCAGGCCCTGAGCTAAGTGTTTCACAAATATTATTTCATTCCATCCTCACAACTCTAGTCTCCAATCTTTCCCTATCTACTAGCCCCTTTCGTGATGACCGTACACACACCCATCGCTTCTCCTTCTGTACTAGAGGAAGCTGGGTGGTACCCCAGCTGTGGTCTCAGACACTTACTGGTTGTGTGACCCTGGGCAGGTCGATTAACCTCTGTTTGCTTCAGTTTCCTCACCTGGAAAATGGATAATAGTCCCTACCTCCCAGGGTCATTGTGAAGATCAAGTGAGATCATAATTAGAAAGGGCTCAACACAGCACATAGTGAGTGATGCATAAATGTTAGCTATTATTATCACCAGTTCAATGTCTCTTCTCCCTTCCATGACTAAACTCCTTGAGAAAGTCATCAACAATCTGTCCCTTCTCGCTCATTCTGTTCTTAACTCTTTAGAGCCCGGCTACCAACATAAACTTTCCCCTGAAATCGCCTTCGCCAAAGTGACCAACAATTTCTTGATCACCAAGTCCAGTGTCCTTTTTTCAGTCCTTATCCTTCTTGCCCTCTCTACAGCCATCCATACAGCCGATAACATTCCTCTCTCCTCGGTCTCCTTTGTGAGATCCTCTTCCAGGGTCATTCTCCCAAACTGAGAGTCACCAAGTTTCTGTCCTGGGCCCCTTTTCCCCTGACTCTACAGTAGCACATTTGGTGATCTCATCAGTTCCCAGCTATCATTTCTATGCAAATGACTCTCAAATCAATTTACCCAGCTGCCTAACCTCTTTCCTGACCTCTAAATGCCTGTTGGACATTTTGAGCTGGATGTCCTGTAGACATTTTAAACTCATCATGTCCAGAATGGAACTCATTATTTTTACCCTAAAGCCCTTTCTCCTCTTCCAAATCTCCTTATTACTGTGAAGAGAACCGCCATCCTGATATCCACCCAGGCCTCAACATGGGTATTATCCTGAGTTCTCACTTTCTCTTATCGCTTACAACCAATTAGTTGCCAAATTCTGTCTGTCCTATTTTTGCAATATTATATATGTGTGCATATGTATATATGTGCGCATATGTATATATGTGCATGCATGTATATATACATATTTATACATGTATATATCTATTGTATACGTACACATGTAGATGCATGTATATACATGCGTGCTTGTGTTGTATATGTGTATATGTACATGTGTGTATGTATGTGTACACAGGTGTATGCATATATGCATACGTGTGTATGTATATACCCCCTTCTCTTCTGATACTGCTATCATCCCAATGCAAGCCTTTATCCCCTCACACTTGGAATATTGCAATAACCCACTGGTTTCTGCTTCACACCTCTCCCCATTCAGTCTGTCCTCTACTCAGCTCCCAAAATGACCTTCCTTAAGTCCAGTTCTGACCACGTCATCCCTCCCACCCTGCTCACTAACTCCAGTGGCATCCTGTCACCTCTAGGATCAAATAAAAAATCCTTTATTGAGCTTGTAAAGCCTTTTACAACCTGACTTCTTCCAGGATAAGTATTCTTTACCCCCCTCTCTTTGTACTCTACGATCCAGTGACACCGGCCTCCCAGCTTTGCTTGGACTCCATGAATTTTCTCCTTCCTCATCTCTGCCTCCTGGCTTCTGTGGCCTCCTTTGAATCCCAGCTAAAATCCCATCACCCACGGGAAGCCTCTCCGAACCCCCCTCACTGCCTTCCTCTGAGATTATCTCTAATTTAACCTTTCTCCATCTAGATGTTTGCAGGTTGTCTCCCCGATCATGAGCTCCTCGGGAGCAGGGACGGTTTTTGCCTTTCTTTTTATCCTCAGCACATAGCACAGAGCCTGACACATAGTAGGTGCTTAACAAATGCTTTATGAGTGACTGGGTAAGCCAGGATTTGAACTCACTTCTCCTAATTCCAACCAAATACCTCTGCCTTCAGTATCTCATCACATCTCTAACACCTTTCAGTTCTACAGAGAAGGAAACTGCAATAGGCCCAAGGCTGGAATCCCATTCTCCTGACTCCTCTGGAGTCCATTATCCCTCCTACCATAGTTTGGGTTTTTTGGTCTTTTTTTTTGTTGCAGGGGGGAAAGTAGGGCAATTGGGATCAAGTGACTTGCCCAAGGTCACACAGCTAGTAAGTGTCACATGTCTGAGGTTGGATTTGAATTCAGTCCTCCTGACTCCAGGGCTAGTACTCTATTCACTGTGCCACCTAACTGCCCCTCTCCTACCTTGTTTTAAAGCGCTTGGGTATTGCCATGGTAGAAGAGAGAGCTGGGCTTTGGAGACCTGGATCCAAATTCACCCTCTGATACAGACTGTGTGACCTTGAAGCAGTCACATCTCAGAAGCAGGAATTCTCAAATACAAAAGGGAACTGAGAGGTCACCTCACTAAACTTAGTGCTGAAAGGGAATCTTTGCTATGCCTACCCAACAAGGATGTGTTCAGTCTTTATTGAAGACCTCTGGTGATGGAGAATTCACTACCTCCCATGGCAGCTTTGGGACAGCTCTCATTGTTAAGAATTATTTTTCTAACACAAAACATAAAATTGCTTCTTAGGAATTCCCAATCATTCGTCCTAATTCTGTCCTGAGAGGAACCAAAAAAGTCGAATTTCTGTTCTTCAAGATAGCCCCCCAGACTCTTGAAGACTACCCTCATGTCCATTCTGTCTTCTCTTTTCCAAGCTAAATATCTCAAGTTCCTTTCACCATTCCTCATAGGCCATGATCTCAAGGCACTCCACCATCCTGGTTTGCTCTTCTGTGGGTGCTCTTCAATTATTAATGTCCTTCCTTAAATACAAACTCAATAGGGATTTAACTACTTGAATTAAGTTGTACAGTTCTTTGGTCAGCATCTTTCAGAGAAGGGATCAAATTGGGCCAGATTCCTTAGGTGGGCCCAGATAGTTGCTGCTATCAATCCAAGAGAAGACTTTTAGATAAATATTTCAGGTCTACCAACCCATGAGTCTGGCTACAGAAATACCAGGGACTACACAACAGGTTTAGTGTTGGGAAGGCATGTTTCCAGAGAAGCAGTTGAGAAATAAGAGCCCATAAAACATCTGGCAAAAGATGCAGGAGTGGGATGGCTTAATGATGTTATTCTATATTGCATTGGCAGTAACCATTCTTGAAGGGAAACTTTTGTGGCAACAAGCAGTGGTAAGTGGTTTACAAACCTTAAAACAGTATATAAATATGACAGTACTATTATTGTTGTTGTTAGAGCCGTAACTAGCAAGGGGCCACTGAGGCTTTGTCTCAGGGTGCTAACATGAATGAATGTTTAGTTTTATCCTGCCTTCTCCCCTTCAAGAGGGACATGTTTGATGGGAGAGAGTTGGCATTATAGCCTTAAGGTTTGAAAAGTATCTCATTTATATTTCATTTGATTCTCAACCCTATACCCTGTGAGATAGATATTAATGTTGTTCATTCGTATCAGTCATATTCGACTTTTTGTGACCCCCTTTGGGGTTTTCTCAGCAAAGATACTTGAGTGGTTTACCATTTCCATCTCCAGCTCATTTTACAGATAAGGAAACTGAGGTTAAGGTTAATGAGGAAGCAGGGTAAAGTGACTTTCCCAGGGTCACACAGCTAAGTGTCTGAGGCCAGATTTGAACTCAGGAAGATGAATCTTCCTAACTACAGGCCACACATTTTATCCACTGTGCCACCTAGCTACCTTTAGGTATTATTACTATTCCTTTTTACAGATGAAGAAACTGAAGCCCAGGGCTTTTAAGTGACCTGCCCAAGTTCATTTAGTGAGAAAACTTGTAAGACAGAGTTAGAGCTGAGATCTTCCTGAATCCAAGTCTACCGCTCTCTCCACTCTACTGCTTAGCTGCCAATAGCTAGTAACTGGGTAGGTGGAGAATCAGACTCCTCCCTACATATCAGGTCCCTGTGGAGCAGAAGGACTCCCAGCCTTGGGTTGCACACAGTCTCACCTACATCCCTTCAACATCATGCCTCTTTGCCCAAGTTATCTTCTCCCATAGTGGTACAGGAGAAAAAAAACACTATTTCTAAGGTCACAGGTTCAAATTTGGCTTTTGATGCTTGCTTATTCTTGTGACGTTGGGCAAGTCATTTCCTTTCCTGAACCACAGTTTTCTTATCTGTAAAAGGGATTGGTCCATATGATGACTGAGATTCTTTCTAGCTGCAGTTTTAGGATCCTATGACCTCCACACTGCCCAACTACAATCAACCAGTGCAGAGTGCCCATAATGCCTGGGCCCATCTCACATATGACACTCAGAGGCAGTGACCATGTTGGCCCACATCAGGATATATTTCCTTATCACCACCAAAAGAATCTGCCTCACATGCTAGAATTCCCAGCTAATGGCACTAATTATAAGTAATGAGAGAAATAGCACTGCAATTTAAATTATGCTTTAAGATTTATAAAGCACTTGATATAAGGAACTTCTCTACCAAGACTGATCACTATCTGCTTGCCACAGGGCCACACAACCAATATGGGGTCACAGTGGTAAAACTTGAACACAGGTCTTCCTGATACAGAAGTCAGCTTATATCCATTATATCAAGCTATCTCTCTAAAGAGGCACTGTCCATATGTATATGACTTGCTCCTCTGAACAACCCAGTGAGAAAAATCTTACTGCTATTGTTATCATCATTTTGCAGATGAAGAAATTGAAGATAAAAAAAATAAAGCAACTATTTTCTCACTGCTTTTTAAGTGCCACAAGCATGATTGGAACCCAGCTCCCTGCTGAGATGGATGTCCTTTACACTACCCCATGATGTCTTCCTCCTGGTGTCTCTTTTCCTTCTCCTCCAGTAGAATACTCTAGGGGAAGAACAGGAAGGCATAAGGGAATGGGTCAACCTTATTCTCATTGAATTTAGCTCAGGGAGGGAATGACATATACACTAAATAGGGTATCTCACCCTACAGGAGAGTAGGGCGGAAAGGGATGAGAGGGAGGATGGTGGAAGGGAGGGCAGGCTGGGGGGAGGGAAGTTTGAGGCACCTACTTTTGAAAAGGGACAGGACCAAAGTAGAGAATAGAACAAGTGGGAGGTGGGATAGGAGGGATGGAAATATAATCAGTCTTCTACAATATACCTACTATGGTAATGTTTTGCATTAGCTACACATATACAACCTATATTGAATTGCTTATTTTCCCAGTAAGGGTGGGTGACAAGGGAGGGAGGGAATGAATCTGGAATTCAAAGTTTTAAAACCAAATGTTTAAAAAATATATATATATATACATATATATATATATACTATTATTAATACTATTTTACATGTAATTAGGAAATAATATATACAGACACTGAGGCACAGAGATCCACCATGCCCTACTAGAAAAGTCAAAGGGGTATGGGGGAAGACATAAGAGAGAGCAGATTGGAGGAGGGAATATTCTGTGGGACTGCTGTTTTGGGGAGGTGGGTAGGGGAAAAATGGGGAGAAAATTTGTAACTCAAAATCTGGTGGAAATGAATGATGTAAACCAGAAGTTAATAAAGCATTTGAAAAAAAAATAGAATAATCTAACCTCTAGTAAAAGACACTAGATTGGAAGTCAAAAGTCCTGGGGTCAAGACTTGTTTATATTCTAATAGTGCTTTAGAAAGCCCCTTCCCCTCTCTCTGCCTGGGAAAGGATGTCTGCATCTCCTGATTCACAGGATCATCTAGAGAAAGACAGACAGATAGAGAGGGAGAATGAAGATAGAGGGGCTGAGGGAAGGAGGGAGAAGGAGGGAAGAGAGAGATAAAGAGAGAAATGAGGGGAGAGAGAAGGAGAGAAGAGAGAGAAGGAGGGGGAGAGAGAACTGAGTTGTGATTTCAATTCCTTGGAGGGAAAAAGGCATCATAGAAATGCAAATTGGCACAGGATTTGTTATTGTTGCTATGTGCCCATCAAACCCCTAGATTCAGGAAATCAGAAGTGGATTAAAGGAAGGATCATCAATGGAAACTGCATAAAAACTCTGGGATTAGTTTCAGAGAAAATAAGCTTCAGTGCCAAAATGAAGTATTTCCTGGTTCTAAAGTTGTTAGGAAATTCTTCCTTTTTTTCCCTGCCAACTAATATGTCCCTGGATGATTAGAGAGGCAGAAGGCAAGGAGGCTGGACCTAGAGTCAAGAAGGCAAGAAGGCTGGACCTAGAGTCAAGAAGGCAAGGAGGCTGAACCTAGAGTCAAGAGGGCATTGATTCCATCTTCCAATATCAACATGTAGTGGTTGTAGGACCCTATGCAAGTCATCTTCCCTCTGTGAGGTTGTTTCATCTGCAAAATGGGGTAAACAATAACTACAGGTTATAGTGAAGACCAAATAAGATCATCATAATGTCCTTGTAAAGAACTTTGTTAACCTTAATATGCCACATATTTATATTTATAATATTATCAATATTCCAAATATATAAATATTAGATATTATCATTTTTACATGAATGATTAACTCCTTTTTCCCAACTTGCAAAGGTTAATGGCTAGTAGAATCATAAATTTAGAGCTAGAAAGGATCTTAGAGGCCATCTAGGCCTGCTTTCTCATTTTACAAATAAGGAAACTGAGACCCAGAAAGGTTAAGTTTTTCACCCAAAGTCACACAAATAGTAAGCAATGGAGGTGGGACTTCGACCATATCCTTTGACTCCAAAGCTATTGCTTTTCCCATTGTATTACACTGATTCTTTTGCCCTTCCTCAGTTTCTCAAAGAGGGTAGAGTGATGCTCCTTCTGGCTTGGACAACACTAGCAGTGTATATTATAATCTAGTCTTAGTAAAGAGACAACAGGAAGAAGGAAGAAGTCGACATATTGATGAAATTCCTTGGTGTGGTTGTTGAGTGTTTCATACTTTCTCAAGAAAAGGAATTTTTTTAGATTGAACTATTGTTCAGTCGTTCAATTGTGTCAAAATCTTTGTGATCCCATGGACCATAGCATTCCAGGCTCTTCTATCCTCCATCATTTCCCAAAGTCTGTCCAAACTCATGTTTGTTGCTTCCATCATATTATCTATCCTTCTTATCCTCTGCCATTTCCTTTCCTTTTTCCTTCAATCTTTCCTGACATCAGGGTCTTTTCCAATGAGCCTCAGCTTCTCATTATGTGGCTGAAGTATTTAAATTTCAACTTCAGTATCTGAACTTTACTTTAAGTCTTGACTGACTTGACCTCCTTGCTGTCAAAAGGACTCTCAAAAGTCTTCTCCAGCTCCACAATTTGAAAGTGTTTATTCTGTAGAACCCAGCCTTCTTTATAGCCCAACTCTCACAGTCCTTCATTGCTACTGGAAAAACCATAGATTTGACCATACAGACCTTTGTCAGAAAGGTGATGTCTCTGCTTTTTAGTTGCTGTCCAGATTTGCCATAGCTTGCTTTCTGAAAAGCAAGTGTCTTTTAATTTCATGGCAGCAATCGCCATCTGCAGTGATCTTTGAGTCCAAAAATATAAAATCTTATGTTGCTTCCATTTTGCTTCCTTTATTTTGCAGGAAATGATGGGACCAATTGCCATGACCTTATTTTATTTATGTTAAGCTTCAAGTTAGCTTTTATACTGTCTTCTTTCACTCTCATCAAAAGGCTTTTGAATTATTCCCCACTTTCTACCATCAGGGTGGTATCATCTGCATCTTTGAGATTATTGATATTTCTCTCAACAACCTTAATTCTGTCTTTTGATTCATCCAACCTGGCATTTCTCATCATGTACTCTACATATAAGTTAAATAAGATGACAGTAAACAGCTGTATCATACTCCTTTTCCAATCTTACACCAAGAGCAGTTGTGTTCAATTCTAATTGCTGCTTCTTGACCCATATATAGGTTCCTCAGGAGGCAGGTAAGATGATCTGGTACTCCCATCTCGTTGAGGAGTTGTGATCCACACAACCAAAGACTTTAGTATAGTTAATTAAGCAGAAGTAGATTTTTTTTATCCTGTAACTCCATCACTTTCTCCATAATCCAGCAAAAGTTGGCAATTTGGTCTCTAATTCCTCTGCCTCTTTAAAAAACAGTCTGTCCTGGTCATTCTTGGTTCACATATTGCTGAAGTCTAGCTTACAGAATCTTAAGCATAAAGTTACCAGTGTGTGAAGTGAGAACAATTGTTCAGTAATTTGAACATTCTTTGGCATTGCCCTTCTTTAAGATTAGAATATTAAATGATTTTTTTCCAATCCATTAGCCACTATTGAGTTTTCCAAATTTCCTGGCATATTGAGTGCACCACTTTAATGCATCATCTTTTAGGGTTTTAAAAATGCAACTAGAATCCCATCACCTCAACTAGTCTTATAACTGTTAGCAGTGCTTCCTAGAGCTTACTTGACTTCATTCTCCATGATATTTGGCTCTAGATCACTACCTATACCATCATGATTATTGGTGATGTTAAGATTTTTCTTGTATAAATTTTCTTTATATCCTTGCCACCTCTTCTTAATCTCTTATACTTCTGTTAAGTCCCTACCATTTTCATCTTTTTTCGTGACTATTTTTGTATGAAACATTTCCTTGATATCTCTAATTTTCTTGAAGTGATCTCTTGTCTTGCCCATTCTGTGGTTCTGTTTCTTTGCATTACTTATTTAAGAAAACCTTCTTATCTTTCCTTGCTGCTCTCTGAAATTCTGCATATTCAGTTGGGTAGATCTTTCCTTTTCCCTTCTTCAGACTAGACTAGATGTTTACATAATTTCATTCCAAATCTAAAATTCTATGATTCTGTTAAAGTTGGCCTCGCATAATAAAAATACTGGGTCCCATTTTGCAGTACTCACTTATTCTGGCCAGAAAGTGACCCAGATGCTTCCATTTACCCCTTAATCAAACCCATTATGCCTTCTTTCTTCAAAAGAATTACCTTAGCCTCAGTTTCAACACCACTAAAGTGTGGGTGATCAGTACAGAATCATAGAATTTCAAAGTGGACCACAGTGGCTATCTGCCCCTACCCAAACCCAGTTTGGGGAAGGAAAAATGCCTACTCTCCCTTCTTCACAAGACTGTTATGGGGAAGGTGCCTTAAATACCTCAACCATGCTACAGAAATAGGAGAACGATTATTTTCATTATTCTCTATGTGGAAAATTGCTGACAAATTGCATTGTCCTGGAGAGCTGGGTTTTTGTGGAATTTTCTTTTGATTCTCTCTCACAGAATCAAGTAATGCCACTTGTGAGTTATGAGGGTTTTGTGCTTGTCCAAATTAATTTCTATCTTTTGGATGTAGTAGGCCCAATCCTTTCAGTGAGCTGTGAATAGAGACCGGCACCCCATCTAACTCTGATTGGGTCTAAGAAAACGTATCTTGAAGCAAAATGATGCTCGTTCAGAGAAGGGCCTAGGAGAGGGGAGACCATAGTTCCATAGAAACAGTGATGTGCTTCCATATTCCAGGGTAGAAACTCTCACTGTTTTTTGTCTCAGGACCCTTTTACACTCTTAAAAATTATTGAGGACCTCAAGGGTCTTTCTTTTGTGTGAGTTATATCTATTGATATTTATCATATTGGAATTTAAAACTGATATAATGTTTAAACTATGTATTTACTCATTTAAAATAACAATAATAAACCCATTACATGGTAACATAAATAACATTTTTATAAGAAAAACTATTGTTTCCAAAAGAAATTAGTGTGAAGAGTGGCATTGTTTTACATATTTTTGCAAATCTCTTTAATGTTTGACTTAATAGAAGACAGCTGGATTCTCATATCTGCTTCTGCATTCAATATGTTGTGATATGTTGTTTTGGTTGAAGGATATGAAGAAAATCTGGCCTCCCACAGATATGTAGAAGAAAAATATGGGATTTTTTTAAATGGGCAGATAACACTGTAGTAGTGTTGTGAAAATAGTTTTCAGCTTGCGAGCCCCCTGAAAGATCTTCAGGACCCTCAAGGATCACAGACCACTCTTTAAGGATGATTGTTCCAATTAGATCATATATCTGTAGTTGTATAAGAGTCTAATCCATTCCATTCCCCATCCCTGCCCTTATTTTATTGATGATAAAATGACCCAGAGATATTCGGGTCAGCCAAGTAGCAAGTGAACTCAGTCTCTCACTCCAAAGTCAGTACTTCCTCCAAGCCTTCCACACTGCCTCATGGATCCATGATCTCAATGTGACTAATGCCTCCAAAGGTGCTCATCACAACCCTTATACACCTCCGTATCCCATGGCATTGTTGCTCATATTCTTCTCTACAAAAGAGGGTTCATTAGACCATTTGGAAGCCTCCTTATTTTGAGGTAACTGACCCAGGTAACCCCCAGACATGCAATTAATCATCTGTCCATCACTAAGCTTGTATTAAGCACCTACTATGTGCCAGACACTGTTCTCGTCCCAGTCAAATCAGCAAGAAACTTTTAAGTACTTACTATATATGAAGCATTGTGCTAAGTATTAGGGATACAAAGAGAAACAAAAAGAGTCTAATGGGGGAACAACATAAAAACAGCTATATATAAACAAACTATATTTATGAGATTTGGACAGTGGCTTATCCCAGTTTTCTCAGATAAAATTGTGTCTTATCTAAGATAAATTATAGATAATCGATAAAAGGAAGGCACTAGAATTAAGGGGGATTGGGAAACACTTCCAGGATAAGGGGGTATTTTGAAGGAAGTCAGGAAAGCCAGGAGGTAGAGACAAGAAGGGAGAGTGTTCCAGGTAAGGGAATAGCCAGAGAAAATGCCTTGTGTAAGAAATAGCAAGGAAACCAGTGTTACTGTGGAACACAAAGACAAAAATTAGCAAATCAAATATTTCTTAGGCACCTACTGTGTGTCGTGCCCACTGCTAGGCCCTGTGAATGTGAAGACCAAAATGAAACAGTCTTCTCCCTCAAGGAGTTTTCATTCTAAAGGGAGAAGATAAATCTCAATTTTTAGATATATAGAAAATAAATACAACTTAATTTGTTTTTGCAGGGAGGGCTCTATTGAGAGAGACTTTATCACTTATCCCTCATTCTCATCCAATCCAGTAAAATAATATCCAGTAAACATTTATTAAGCACTTATTATGTTCCTGGCACTGTGCTAGACTATAGCAAATAAAAAAAGAAAATTAGTCCTTAACCGCAAGAGACTTATAATCTGATAGGAGAAGACAACACACAAAATGAGGCAGGAGAGTGGGGAGAGGGCCCAGAGGGGATCTTGTTCTGTGGAGCTACAACCAGACAGAACAGCAGATGTGAGTGGACAAGTCAAGTTTCTGCCCTTTATAAAGGAAGGCATTGGGAGGAGTTTGATACTCAGCCCTCCAATCAGAAGGGAGAGGAAGTTAAAGAAGGTGTTGTCAATCAAGGTCATGACATGACCAGATTTCCTCCTTTTCTATTCATACATGAATTTGGTAATGTCTTTGCAACGTTGGACGCATGCAAGGCACTATCATAGAGCAAACATGGCAGAGAGCATCCAGGTGAAGATCAGCAGAGGCAAAAACAGTCAGCACTGTCATCAGAGAAAAACTAGAGACCACCTGAACAGAAAGAAGAAATAGATGAAATGTGCAGGGAAGAGGTTGCAAAACCTGTCAGAGAGGTATGAGGGAGTAGTAATGGGAGATCTCAATTAACTGGATTTCAGACTGGGAACTAGGGGAAAATTTAGAGGTCATCTAATTCAATCCCTTGATTATAGAGGTGAGGAAAATAGAGGCCCAAGCAGGTTATATAACTTGACTAAATACACACAGTTTGTGAGAAGCAGAAGTAGGATTTTAGTCCAGGTTCTTTCATTCCAGATCTAATGCTTTTTCTACTTCATATCTATCTTATATCTCTCGCTCTGCCCAAAGCAGAATAGTGAAGACTCTTGACTTTCCTTGATAATAATTTCCTTCCTAAAAGAAATGTTATCACTGAGGGAGACTGTTATTCTGAATCTGATTCTCACTTGCAAGGAAAAACCAGTTGCTTGGGTGGAAATGATAAGAACCTTAGGGGAAATTCTCCCCTAGAATATATTATAAAGGAGAGAAGAGTCGGGCAGTCTGCCACTTACCCTTGATATGGGGAGAGCAGATTTCAAAATGTTTATAGAAAAGATAGGTAGGATGTGATGACCTAAAATTCTGAAGAGGAAGTCATTCCAGGAGACTTTCAAGAATAAGATGCTGAAATATGTGTGTGTATGTATATATAGATATAGATTAGATATAGATATAGGTTAGATATAGATTAGATATAGATATTTAAAATAACATGGTATCAGAAATGCCAAGCACAGATCATGGGAAATCTGGACAATAGAGAATGTTCAGCTGCCATTCCAGGGATCAGAACTTCAATACTGACACCATAGCCCCTCCCAGCCATTCCCCCACCCCCCCGCCCCAGAATAGGAGCCAGGCTGGTCCAAAAGGCTAAAGCATCTCTCAGTGCCATGCTTAAGTGTGGCTTTCTGTACCATCCAAAGCAGTTTAGATCACAATTTGGAGCCAGATGGAAAATGGGAGATGGAATTTTCAATGGACTTTGTTTTGTGGGGGAGTTTGGGGTGTGCTTCCTTGGTTTGATTTTAGCCAAGTCTGGCTTTTATTTAAAAGGAAAATTACATATGTTGCACCTTTTAAATGCCAATGTTTAAAAATAAGCATTTGTGTGTTTCCTTGACTGACATCCAATGCAGTCATTGTCTCACGTCTCAGACTCATTGTCTCCCCTTCCACCACCTTCTTCCTTTTCTCCTTCTTTTCATACTCTTTTATTGGTTCCAATAAATGGTTACTTTTCAACTCTGAAAAAATAACATGCTAAAGAAAGAGAAATAATCAACTAAGGGGAAAAGAGCATGTTTTCTAAACAGACAATAGAGAATGCACTGATTATATTATGAAGAAATAGAAATAAAAAGTATGGACCAAAGATGGAAGCAAGGGAAGGTAAGCAAATGAATACAAGATCGTGGCATGGTCTTGTAAGAATCATGTCAGAAAGTCTAAGGTTCTGAATGAGCTGAAGCTGGCAAGGCAAGTTACAGACAACAAAAGGCCTCTTCAGGCTATCTTGGTGAATAGAAGAGGATTTCAAAAATGGGATAAGATGGCTGCTTAGGAGATATGAAGCAATGAAAAAAAGATGACAGAGGAAGGTAGAGCTGCTTTACTTTTCATTAGCTTGTTTCTCTGCCAAAGAAGATGACCTTTGGACTGAAAAGGACAGAACAAAAATGACTAAGAGGGAGTTGATGCCCAAATCAGTGAAAAATAGCAAGAAAGCAACTAGCTGTCCTTTGTGAGTTCAAATCACCAGGAGCAGCTCTACTGCATCCTAGGGCTGAAAAAGAAGGGAAGTGAAGGGAAGGATAAAAGGGAAGAGAAAGGGAAGGGAAGGAAAGACATTTATTAAGTGTTTAC
Organism: Gymnobelideus leadbeateri; assembly: GCA_011680675.1. NCBI lineage: Eukaryota > Metazoa > Chordata > Mammalia > Diprotodontia > Petauridae > Gymnobelideus > Gymnobelideus leadbeateri. The sequence goes on from WOXC01008258.1 coordinate 949,159, forward strand.
CATATGCCAAGCACTGGGAATACAAATTTAAAAAGCTAGACAGACTCTGATCTCATATAACTCATATTCTGAAGAAAAACTTAGAGGGAGATTCAGAGTCAGTGCAGATAGAATGGCCTGGTGTCCTAAGGGATCAGGGACCTTGGTGGGTAAGATCTAAAGTAGATGATTCTGCTGAGCTAGTGTTTTTGAATGATCATGGAGAATGGGAAAGGTACCAAAAGACAAGAAAAAAATCTGCCCCAATTTTCAGGAAAGGGAAGATATGGATTGCATCAACTATAAGCCAATGAACTTGATTTCAATTTCTGAAAAAAAATTAGAACTTATTATTAAAGAGATGGTTAATATACATCTAGAAAAGGAAGCAGTGATCCAAAAAGCCAACATGGTGTCATTAAGAAGAGTCTGTACTAACCTAACCTCTTTTGACATAACTAGAAAGCCAAAAAAGTGCTAGAAAGCTAGAAAATCAGAAAAATTCAATATGCCGGAGGGGGATATAATACTTAGATAAGACACAGTACCTGCACTCACAAAGTTTATAGTCCATGAAAAGGAGGTTCTATTAGTCTAATATATATATGCAATAAAATATTTTATGATAAATGCATAAAGGACATCTTTTAATATATGTGAGACCTAGATCCTATTTTTTATGTCTTAGAGTCCTCTAAAGAAATGAATTTGCATGCTGCAGTTTAAGGATCACTTCTTGAACCTCTGCTATTTAACATTTTTATCCGTGATTTGCCAAACATTGGCAGAGGGGATATGTTTATTAAATTGACAGATATCCTCACGCAGGGAGAAAGAGCTAACAGTGAATGAGTCATATTCAAAACAGGGTGCAACAAGGTAGAATGTTGGTTTACATATAATTTAATGAAATGTAATAAGAATAAATATAAACTATTATGTTTGAGCTTAAAAAATCAATTTCCCACGTACAAGATTATAAAGTCATGGCTAAAAAGCAGTTTTATGAAAAAGTTCTAGGTATTTTAGAGGCATCCAAACTTCATGTAAGTTGATAGTATGTTAGGGTGGTCCCTGAAGTAAATGAAATCTTAAGTTACATTTTTTTAAAAAATGCATAGTGTCCTGGACTAAAGAAATGAAAGCCTTGCTGTAACCTGTCTTAAGAAGATGGTATCTGAAGTAATGTGTTCAGTTCTGGGCACTATATTTTAGGAAGGACATTGACAAAATGGAGAGCATACAGATTAGGGTGACCAAGAGGCTAAGGGAACTCTCAAACCTATGCTCTAGGAGGTTGACTTGAAGAAAAGGGAGATTTATTAGCCTTGAGAAGAGAAGCCATGTAGGATACATGATAGCTGTCTTCAAGAATTTGAAGGGCTGTCATGTATGTGGAAGAGGGGTTGAATCTATTTTGCTTTGCTCCCAGAGACCATCACTAGGAGCAATGAATGGATATCTCCCTCAACAAAATGTAAGCTCCCTGAGGGACAGGGACTTTCCCCTGCTTTTGTCTTTGTATCGCCAGCACCTAGCACAATGCCTGGAATAATGGTTGGTTGGTTGTTGTCCTGTGTTCTCAAAAAGGACCAAAATGGCATCTGTATATTGGGGTCAAAGTACAATGTATGCACTGTAGCAGATCAGACCGATACAAGCTCAGAATGCTCTACAACAGGTTGGGCACAAACAGTCCATGTGAATATTTGGGGTGAAGATGTCTTTAAATCTTCAAATCTGGAATATAGTAAGTGCTTAATAAATGTTTGATTGAGTGGTGATGTAACTAAACTGCTAAGACTTAGCTCATAAATTGAAAATGGACTGAAATTTGCGTTGATGGGTCCCCAAGTGCTGGGATTTCCCTATGCTGATTCAAACTGATCTCCATATTGTTTTAATGATATTGATAAAATTAACCTGAAATGAAAATTTTTAGGCTAACTATATGTGGAATAGATTAGTGGCTCCCTTTGAAAAGGGGTCTAGACATTCCCCAGCTAGTAGACATTCTGTCCAAAGGACCAGTCCCTGAACATAATAGAAAATAGCAATTGGTTTCCTTCTTTTTGGAAAGGCCTGCACAAATAGAAGATACAAACAACTACTTCACATTAAAAAAAATTTGCTGATTCAGATTCAAGAAAGTTTAGTGAAAAGCATAAAGTGAAATAAAATCCCTCGGCTCAACATTTTTAAAAGTTTGCTCAAGTCGTCCAAGGACTATAGAAGAGGCATTGGTTTAAAAAAAAAGTATAGAGGAGGAGGGGAATGCCCTGAGAGTGTGACAGAAAAAGAAAAATGGGTCGATTTCAGGAGTTTTTTTTTTTAATTTCCAATTTTTTCCTCCTCAGCGGTATTTACTTTTCCTTTTTATATTTGAGATTAATGGCAAAGGTATTGCTAATGCAACACAGGATAAAGATAAACAGCTTTTTATATGGATGGCATCCTTCTGGACACATGGCCTGATTTATGAAAATGTAGTCTATTTACTTCACTTCATGCCAGACTGTTGAGACGAGAGAAAAACGTGTACCTGGTTCTAAAAGCTCTGGTGCATCTGTGGTCACCTCTTCCTTGTTCCCCCTCCTCCTCCCTGAGCTATTCAGGTCACAACCTAACACTAATAATAATAGCTAGCATTTATATGGCATTTTAAGGTTTGCAAATATATGTATATGTATATCTATATAACATACACACAAATTCATCTGCATGTGTATGTGCGTATATTTACTTATACATTTATTTATGTATTTGAATAAAAACATTTGAATGTGCTAATTCATTTGATTCATTTAAATATGTATTCCTTTGATTATATATTTATTCATTTGACTACATATGCATATATATACATACATATGCACACATACATATATATGTTGTTGTTTAGTCATTCTTCAGTTGTGTTTGATCCTTCATGACCCCATGTGGAGTTTTCTTGGCAAAGATACTGGAGTGTTTGGCCATTTCCTCCTCCAGCTCATTTTACAGCTGAGGAAACTGAGGCAAACAGAGTGAAGTGACTTTACCCAGGGTTACACAGCTAAGTGTTTGAGGCCAGATTTGAACTCAGATCTTCCTGACTCCAAGCCCAGTGCTCTATCCATTGTTCCACTTAGCTACTATCTATTATCTATCTGAATACTTATATGTATATATGTATGTATTCATATAAATGAGGATATGTATGTATGTGTATATTCATATTAGTATATGCTTATACATATAATGTGCATATACATGCATAGAGGTAAGAGCTATTATTACCCCCAATAATAACCCACTCTCTAGGGTGGGAAAAAATGCTCTCATAATAGATTGTTAAGTTTGCAATCATTATTACCATATTTTACATCACTTTCTTAGGTCTAGATCACCAAAGAAACAAATCATCAAACCCTGATATATGACATTTGTCAGTTTCTGAGGAGTAAATGCTCACACTGAAAATTTAACAGTCAGTTCTCACCATTCCAGTTGAGTTCAACCCATCTATGCTCCCATTCCACATTTATGTAACTGTCATAAGCTTCCTCCATTCCATCTTCCATCCCTTGCTCCGAGCTCTGCTCTCTGGGACCAAGCCAAACAAGACTAACCCTACCTTCCAGGTGGAGACAGCTACTATCCCTTCAGCCCACACTTGTAATCTTCTCTTCCCTTCACTAAATACCTCAAGTTCTCTCAACTTCACGTCACAGACTTGAGGATGTTTATCAGTATGAGGTCTCACGCATAGTAAGTCTTTAATAAAAGCTCATGGAAAGGAAATGAATTAATTTTCTATATTAAATAAATATTTTATATAAAAGAAAATCAAATGGTTCTATAATGTGGATACACATTTTACCTTGTGAGCCCACCAAGGTAAAGACTTGGGTCTTCTGAATGATGTCAAAAGGACAGCTGAGATGGGTCATGGGATCATGAGAACAAGGGATGTTGAGGATCAACTAGATTCCTCACTTTACAGAGGAGTAAACCAAGGCTGAGGGGAATGAGGTGACTTGCCCAAGGTGGCCCAGGTAATAAGCATCATAGGAGGGATGAGAACCCAAGTCTCCTGATTCTAAAAAAAAAAAAAAACATGGCTTTAGGTCAACTGAATCAACTGAACAACTATCCAGGGAGTTCTTTCTATTGCACCATATTGTTTTGTTTTGTTTTGTTTTGTTTTCATTTAGGGGTTTTTTCCCCCTGAAGCATTATTTGGGGGAAGTGGAGGATGCATTTTTATTTCCTATCATTTGCAATCCTGAGGTGATGCTTTTTTAACCTCTAACCATTTGCAATGGAGGACAATGAGGTTACCCTCCTATCCTTTATAATCCTGGCATAGATACTTGGTTTATGTCCTTGTGCTTCCCTCATAATAAGACTTCTCTTCCGGTTTCTCTCAGACCTCAGGATTACAAAGCACTTTAGGGAAGATCAGTGGACTGACTCCATAGCCATCCAGGAGGTTCAAGAGCAGAAAGAACTTCTTAGAAATGGAAAAGTGGGGTCCACCAAGGAAGTAATGCCCCCCCTCAAAAAAAAATGCAGGCTAAAATGGTGATCAAATGTAAGAAACCACCTCCATGAGCTAAATGCAGTTCTTAAGTCTGTCTCATTCTTGGCATCCGCCTCCCCATCGCCCAAATAAAACCTAAGTCTTGTCTCGCTTGATTGGCTAACTTCCCCCCAGAGAGCTAGGGAATCCTGCTAAGTGGAGGAGACCTAGAATTTGACCTTTAGAATTTTCATGTGCCTTCATTTGGGTTCATGAATTCTGAAATCTCATTGCTTGATGGTAAAAGGTACTAGTGAAATAAGACCAAGAAGTCTGGTTTCTTTATAGCTAGAGACCTAAAAATATTATAAAATCTTAAAAAAAATAAATATTTCATTAAAGGAAAGAAAGAAAGGGGGCAGAGAGAGGAAAAAGGTGGAGGGAGGAATTTAAAGTGGCTGTCTGATCCAGTTCTGTCCCTTTCCAGAAGTAAAATATTTTACCGTCCTTCACAGTTTCTTTCAGTATTTCCTTTCTTTCTCTCTTCTTCCTATTCCTCCCTTTCATTTATCCCTCCCTTCTTGCCTATCTCCCATTCTTCCATTCTTCCCTTCATTCCTCTTTCCCTCAGATTCATCTCTCTTTCCTCTCTCTTTCTTCCTTTCAGCCCATCCTCCATACTTCCCTTTCTGTTTGCCTTTCTTTCCTTCTTTCCTCCCTCCCTTCATCCCATCTTTCTTTTCTTCTTTCCTTCCCTGTTTCCCTCTTTTCTCTCTTCCTTTCTTCTTTCCCTCTCCCTTGTTTCATTCCTTCCCTCCCTTCATATTTTCTTTCCTTCCCTGTATCTCTCTTTCCTCTAATTTCTTCCTTCCCACTCTCTCTCTTCCTCCTTTCCTTCCTTCCCTCCCGCCCTTCATTTTTTCTTTCCTTCCCTCTTTCCCTTTTTCTTCTCTTCCATTCTTCCTTCTGTCCCTCTCTTTCTTCCTTCCTTATTTCCTTCTTTCTTCTTTCCTTCTTTCCTTCCCTCTTTTCTCCCTCCCTCCCTTCCATGACTGTTCTTGATCCAAAGACACACAGAATGCATGGGGCTTCAAATGAAGAAGAGATCAAATCAGACCTAGTACAAAATATATATATATCTTGATAAGTGGATATTAAAAACTATTGTTTCTACACTGAAGCAAGATTGTAAATTCAGTCAGGGACCCCTAAAATCACCACTCTGGGCCAACTCTCTTTTCCCCAACTATTTATGGCTGTTCAAAGAGGGGGTTGCTATTTAGCCGTGAGCCCTCAGAGACAGTTCTGGGCTGCACACAGGTCACTTTGGAAAAGTACGCAGCCAATATCCCTTTTGTTAAGTGATTTTTACTCAAGCCCCAACCTCCTCAGTTTGAACTTTGGAATATAGCATCTGACTAAAAGTACAAAAGCTTTGGACTTCTTTCTTCTGAGTGATTTTCAGATTAAAAACAGATATAGGGAAGTAAGTGGCACCTATTAAAATCCATACGCGTGGACTGTTCTGAGCATTTCCGGGAAAGATTTTTAAATAAGCCATGGAGAGGATGTATGGAAGGCAGAAGCCCTGATCCGAGGGGGAGGCTCCTGGTCCTTTCCAGATGGAGAGGGAGTTGGAAGCTGTGACACAGAAGCAGTGATCTTAGGAAATAAATGTCATCTCCCACAATGAATTTTCTAGAAAGACAATAAAGGGGAAGAAAAATCACTGCCTGAGGCTATTGTAACTGCAATTCTCCCAAACTGAGAAAGGGCAAAAAACACAAGGTTGGGAAGAGACATTGTGTGAGTAAAAGAGAAGGGCAGATATCTTTATTGATATCCAGGGATCCTTCTAGAAACGTGAATTCAGAGATCTGCAGGAGAGACCTGCATTTGAACTGCCCTCAAGTATTAGCCAGTTGAATCTAGGCAGTTAATCGACCCTGTCAGCCTCGGTTTCTTCCTTGATAAAAGAGAGAGTATAACAGCTCACCATCTACTTCACTATGTTTGCTAAGTTGATCAATCACTAAGCATTTATTAGGCATTTTCATTGTACTGGGGATACAAAGGCAAAAATGAAATTCACTTGTCCCTGCCTTCAGAAAGCCTATACACTCTTAGCACATGAAGCAATGTGTTCAAGTACAGATGTGTGTATATAGGTAGATAGATGACAGATAAACAGGCAATTCAGTTCAGTAAATATTTATTAAGTACTTACTATTGCTGGGCACTGTGCTAAGTGCTAGGGATACAAAAAGAGGCAAAAGATAGTCCCTGCCCTCAAGGAGCTTACAATCTAATGGGAAAGACAACATGCAAACAAATATACAGGAAGCAAGCTGTGGATGGGATAAATAGGAAATGAGCAGAGAGAAAACACTGGAATTAAGAAGCAATAGGAAAGGTTTCCTATAGAAGGTAGAATTTTTGCTGGGATATAAAGGAAACCAAGGAGACTAGTATGATGGGTTCTCTGTACCTTGTCTGCCCCAGACAAACTACAGCTAGAGTCATGGAGCTAGGTCTGGATGCCACATGTTGGGAAGGACCCTGGTAAGTAGGAGAACATGGAAAGGAGGTCGACTAGAATAGTGAGGGGAATAATAGTCATATACCACATGAGAATTGGCTGGCGTAACTGGAGCTTGTTTCGGATGGAGAAAAGAAGACTTGGAGGATTTTGAAATATATGAAATTCTATGAAGCAAAAAAAGAATCAAACTAGATCTCTTGGCCACAGAGGAAAAAAGTAGCTGCAAGGAGCAAAACTTTAGTGAGGGCATATTTAGACTCAAACAGGGAAAAACTTTCCCAGAATTAGGGAAGTGAAATGAGCTCTTCAAAAGGTAGTGTGCTCCCCTTTCACTGGGGCAACTAGGTAGCACAGTGGATCAAGAACTGGGTCTGGACTCAGGAAGAACTAAGTTCAAATACAGCATTAGATATTTACTAGCTGTGCGACTCAGGGCAAGTCACTTTACTGCTATCTGCCTCAGTTTCCCCAACTGTAAAATGGGAATAATAATAGCACTTATCCCATAGGGGTGATGAGGATCAAAGGAGATAATAAACTTAGCACAGTACCCGGCACATAGTAAGCACTATATAAATGTTACCTAATAGTAATAGTAGGGCAACTAGGTGGCACAATGGGTAGAGATCTGGCCCTGGAGTCAGGAGGACCTGAGTTCAAATCTAGACTCAGACCCTTACTAGCTGTGTGACCATGGGGGCAAGTCACTTAACTCTGTTTGCCTCAGTTTCTTCATCTGTAAAATGAGCTGGAGAAGAATGGCAAATGACTCCACTATCTTTGTGAAGAAAATCCTAAATGGGGTCACACAAAGTCAAACACTGAAACAATGCAACAGTAGTGGTGGTGGTGGTGGTGGTGGTGGTGGTGGTAGTAGTAGTAGTAGTAGTAGTAGTAGTAGTAGTAGTAGTAGTAGAGTGGTGATAATAGTAGTGGTAGTTATTGTAGTACCAGTAGTAGTAATGCTGTAGAGAGGATTCTTGGTCAAGTTCAAGGTGGACTAGATGGCCCTCAAGTTCCTCATAACTCTGAGAATCTAGGATACTGGTGAAGAAGACAAAGATGAAGATGAAGGAGGAAGAGGAGGAGAAAACAAGGAGGAAGGGGAGGAGGAGGAAGAAGAAGAGGAATTTATAGAGAGTGCTTTTAAGGTTGGCAAAAACTTTTACACATCTCATTCAATCCTCACAATAGTGTGTGAGGTTTTATTATTATCATTGTACAGCTGGAGAAACTAGGACTCAGAACAGTTATGTGACTCTCTCAGGGTCACACAGCTAATTGTTTGAGCCAACATTTTAATTCAACTCTTCCTGACTAGATCCCAGCTGACTTGGAAGGGTTCACTCCCTTTTGAGTGGCTTAATTTTGCACTTTTCTTCTCTCCAATTCCATAAATGTTTATTTGCTTGTCCAGAGTGAAATTCAATTCCAAACAGTACAATACATCACCACAGAATGGGGCCAATGGCTTCTTTTAAATAACGCCTTCTGCCAGGTAGGAGGCAAGAAGAAAGAACAGAATTTCAAACTTGGCCGATCTGTCTTTTAAAAGGAGAAAGAAAAAGAAAATACCAGCAACATAAAATGTACCACAAAATCTGGTGATATTTAAATAAGATTTATATTCATTCCGCATTTAAACAAAAAAATGGGAAGTGGTATTAAATTCACATAAATGCAAGATTATGCCGATCAGAGTCATGTTATGCCCACATAACGGAAGAGAAGATGCCAGGTAGTGGGTTCAGAAGAGGGCTCTGAGTCTTAATAGATCGTTCCACCAAACCATGGGCATTGTGAAACAGTGGTTAATAAATTATTTGACATGTCCATTTACTCATATTTTAACTAAAACTAATGAGCAAGCTTTGTCAGCTTGCCTAGGGAGCCAGTGCTCCAAAACCAGCTCTTAGAGCTGGAAGCTGAAGTAGTGGGTTACTGCATGATTAACTAGGAATTAGGCTTTAGGGAACATGGGAAGCAGGGATCACCTTCTTTTTTTAGGACAATTGGGGTTAAGTGACTTGCCCAAGGTCACACAGCTAGTTTGTTTTTGTTTTTTTTATTAACTATCTGAGGCTGGATTTGAATTCAGGTCCTTCCTGACTCCAGGGCTGGTACTTTACTCACTGTGCCACCTAGTCACCCCAGATCACCTTCTTTTGGCCTCTGGGGTCCCACATAATTTTATTAGCATCTCTTTTTCCCACTTTTTTTTTTAAAGCAATCGGGGTTGAATGACTTGCCCAGGGTCATACTGCTAGTAATTGTCTGAGGTCAGATTGAATTCAGATTCTCCTGACTTCAGGGTCAGGACTCTATCCACTATGCCACCTAACTGCCCAATATTCACTTTCCCTGGTAGAATGTAAACTCTTTGAGGGCAGGGACTTTTTTTTTGCTTTTCCTTTTGTATCTCTAGAATTTAGCCCAGTGTCTGGAACAGAGTGAGATCATAGATCTAGACCTAGATCTAGATCTCAGAGGCTCTCTAGTCCAACTCTCTCAATTTAGAAGAGGAAAGTGAGTTCCAGAAGTGATTTTCCAAAGGTCACACAAGGGGATTTCATTCAATTCATAGGTTCTAGAGGATGGATAAAAAACTGGAAAGGAACTCAGAAGCTAAATAATACTTCTATTTTACAGGTGGGAAAACTGAGGCTGAGGGAGGCAAAGTGACTGACCCAAAGTCACCCAGGAAGTAAGCATGGCAATGGGGGAGTGGAGGCAAATTTTTGAACTCCAGTGCCTCTGCTTCTTAATATCTATCATTTATGTTTTCTTTAAGATTTGCAAACAATTTTACACTCATATCTCGTTTAATCCTCACAGTGCCAGGAGTTGGGTGCTATTATTATCCCCATTGTAAAGATGGAAAAACTGGGACAGATAAAAGTTAATAAACTTGCCCAAGCTCAAACCACCAGTAAATTTCTGAGACCAGATTTGTACTCAACTCTCTCTGATTCCAGGTCCAGCATTTTTTCCATTGCACCATATAGATGTCAATAAAAAATATTTTGGGATGTTGCCTAAGGTTTAATTGTATATCTGAAGCATGTGAGAAATAGGAATAGCCCTAAATTTGGAACCAGGTGATCTTGGCTGGGGACCCACCTGGGTCTCACATTTCCTAAGTGGGTGTGCCTAGGCAAATCCCTTTACTTTTCTCAACTCTTGTTATTGTGGTTCAGTCATGCAGGTGTATTTGACTCTTTGTGATCCCATGGACACCATGGTCCTTCTATCCACCACCATTTCCTAAAGTCGTTTCTATCTATCTCATCCTCTTGCCATTCCCTTCTCTTTGCCTTCAGTCTTTCCCATCATCAGGGTCTTTTCCAATGAGTCCCATCTTCTCATTATGTGGCCAAAGTATTTAAGCTTCAGCTTTGATATTTGACCTTCCAATGAATAACCTATAAGTACTGACAGATTTGATCTCCTTACTGTCCAAGGGACTCTCAAAAGTTTTCTCCAGCACCACAACTCAAAAGAATTGATACTGGAAAAACCATAGCTCTGACTATACGGACCTTTGTCAACAAGGTGATGTCTCTGCTTTTTAGTGTGCTGTCCTGATTTGCCATAGCTTTCCAGTCTATTCATCTGTAAATAGAGGATAGTCATTTATACGCCACTTAACTAACAGGAATGTAGTGAAGAAAGTATTTTGTAAACTTTAAAGGTGCTGTCAAGCTCTTGTATTGTGTCTTCTCTTAGTCATTAGACTGTCAATTCCATGAAGTGGGGGACCATTTCTTAATCATTCTTGCATTCCCCACATAATCCAGTTCTGCCTTCTGTAGCATGTAAAGAATTTCCCTGTAGGTCTACTGTGTTTATACAGCTTTGGGCCCAGGATGATTCTCTCTGTTCCAGGAGGTCATGAGTGAGCGCTCAAACATCTTTGAAGTAGGAGGTTCTGAAGAGAATGGGGTACCCAGATAAATGAATGACCATGTCATTGTGTGTGGGGGGGGGGTGTACATATGACACACTTTAAAGCTTAATCGGCATTATTATTAACATTTTTCCATCCCATTATTAGGCCTAGATGATCAACAAAACTATGTCAATTCTGATTTGTAGCATTTGCTGGCCACCAAGGCATCAATGCTCAGAATGAACATTTAACAATTGGCTCTTACTAGCTGATTCCAGTATAGCCCCTGCATTCTGGAGAAGTGAAGGAATTTTCTTTTTTGTGTTGTTTTGTTTTTCTTTTTCATGGTTTCTCCCATTCATTATAATTTTTCTATACAACATGACTAAGGTAAAAATAGGAATGTTTAATAGGAATGTATATGTAGAGCCTATATCAGATTACATGCCATCTTGGGGAGGGAGAATGGGGGGAGGAGGAAAAATTTAAAACTTGTGGAAGTGAATGTTGAAAACTAAAAATAATAAATTAACTTTAAAAAAAAGAACTGGCTGCTGAACTGGGGAGATTCACTCTTTATATCACTGCCATGTGTAAACATTTTAGTTTTCCTTTCTTTCCTCTAGAGGCAATATGGGACCGTAAAAGGAATGTTAGATGTGACAGAAGGAAACCTCATTTAGAATCCCTACTCTGTCATTTCCCTATGGTGTGACCTTTAGGAAACTAATTTCTCTGGGCCTCAGTTTTCTCCCTAGTAAAATGAAGGAGCTGAGTTAGCTGACCTCAAATTTCCATTCCAAGCCACTCTGTTGTGAGCATCAAGCATTTTCCTCATTTTTGGTAATCTAAGACTTGTGAGTCAATATGGTCTCATCCCACATACCCTGACTACGTCTAGAAAGTATGCAGTCCCACCTCTATCAAAATCAGTCATGTGCTTTGTAACCATCCCTGAAAAGTGGCCAACCAAGCCTTGATTGAAGAGCTGAAGAGCTAAGTGCATCAGTATCTTCACCTAATCCTCTCTTAATGTAGCCTGAAATAACTGGCCTTTTGGGCCGCCATGGCTCACTGCCAACTAATGTTGAACTTGCAGCCCACTTATACCCCCACATCTTTGTCAGATGAGATACTATCACAATTACTGCTGTAATATAAACAGGGCCATGAGAATCTCCTCCATTGCCCAATCTCAAGCATGCCCATATTTGTAGTAAATCAAGCCATAGACAATGATTTCAGTTAACTTAAAATTTTACCAGTCTGCCCTTGGTTTCAGAATCTGCAGCTACGGCTTCATGAATCAGTATGGTAGGAACTGCTGAGAAAGTAGAATGAGTCCTAGTCTGCATTAGGCAAAACAAAGTGTTTTCTTAAAAAGTGAAGGTGTATATATAGCTTTGTAAAGGTATCTACTTTGGGCAATATGAATGATTAACTCCTAAGGATTTCAGCAGTTCAGAAATGTGGTGTCCTGTTGTAAAGCTATGGGAGACTGCCAATGACAGAATGAGAAGACAAGACCCCATCCCCAAAGTCTCTCCCCCCCTCCCCCACAAGTCTTAAAGGACAGTAATGCACCTGGCTTAAATCATGATAGATCCCATATATGTAATGCTTATTGACAACTGTCCTTGATGTCAGTCCAACTGGTGGCACTAGTTGGGCAACCTTGGGCAGGTGACAATGTCTCTGTGCCCCAGGAAACTCCCTAGAGCAGATCTAATGGGTGGAAGGTGGACTGCCACCTATGTTGATGGAGTATTTCCTGTCCTGAGAGTTCTCCAAGCTGATGGGCTAATATTGCCACCACATGTGTGAGTTGTTATTCAGTTATTTCAGCCATTTCTGACTCTCTGTGACCCCATTTGGGGCTTTCTTTGCAGAGATACTGGAGTGGTTTACTATTCACTTCTCCAGCTCACTTGACAGAAGAGGAACCTGAGGCAAATAGGGTTAAATGACTTGCACAAGGTCACACAGCTAATAAGCCTCTGAGGTCAGATTTGAACTCAGGAGGATGAATCTTGCTGACTCCAAACCCAGCATTCTATCCACTGTACCATATATGTGTGTATGTATATATGTATATGTATGCCTATACATGTATATGTGTATGTACCTATATATGTATAGACATACATATACATACATATAAGTGGGTGTGGGTATGGGTGTACAGAGTGACTTAAAGATTTGTAGAAAGCTTATATTCATTGCCTACTAGTGCTAACTCCCATGAAGTTACCTGTTGAGAAAAAGAAAGATATTTCAAATATAAAATCTATTTATAGATTATATATAAATTGTATATTTATATTATTACATATAATTACATATGATGTCTATTTATATAGATAATATATATTACATATAAATTATATAATTATTTTTATTATATATAATATATTTTATTTTCATTATATTTATAACATATATTTACATATAATATGTATTATATTTTCACATATATACACGTATATATTTGTATGTAGGGATATGCTGGTAAATGTTTAATTGTCTCTCCAAAAGCAAAAAAAAATGCAAGCATGACCCACTTTTAAAATTAATCTTCATGATTAACATTTTCTCCATCACTTCTTTAAGTCCATGCAATCAATAAGACAATAAATCAAGCTTTGCCAGTTTCTAAAGTGTAAATACATTGAAATTTTAGAAACCAACTTTGGGGAGTAAAAGTTGGCTCCAGCATACTCCTGCTTTTAGGTGTCCGCGTTGCCTCCCCGAGTAGAACGCAAGTCCCTTGAAGGCAAGACATTCTGTTTTTGTCTTTGTATCCCCCCCAAAAGATTAGTACAGGGTTGGTTGAAAATAAATACATGATGCCTGACTGACTGAGCCCCACAAAAATATTTAGAGGGGTGCAATTATTACTAGAGTTAGGGACTGAACCTAAGATTTCTTTGGCCTAGGGATCTCCCCTGGTAAGACAATGCAGATCAGCAGCTGCTCTGCAAATTACAGTCTTTAAGAGAATTATCAAAAGCGCCTTTTGTTGATTAGTCCTTTCCTTCCAGAATTCCTAGAATTGCCCAGTCAGATATGTCTCCACTTTCTTTCTTTCTTTTTTTTTTTTTTTTTTGGAGGGCAATTGGGATTAAGTAACTTGCCCGAGGTCACACGGCTAGGTTTTTGTTTGTGTGTTCATTAAGTGTCTGAGGCCGGATCCCGAACTCAGGTCCTTCTGACTCCAGGGCCGATGCTCTCTACTCACTGTGCCACCTAGCCGCCCCATATGTCCCCGCTTCCATTCCTCTCCAGACTTTGCTCCTTACTCTCTGAACTCTTTTCTCTCCTATCTGATCCTTTCCCTTGCCCTCCCACCTACCCTTCCTTCCTTTTTGTGTTATCTTCTCACTTTAGAAGATAAGCTCCTTGAGGGCAGGTTATCCTTTTTGTTTATATTTCTATTCCCTATTCTTAGCAGCAAGCATCTAGGTGGCTCCATAGTGCAGAGTGTCTGGTCTGGAGTCAGGAAGACATCTTCTTTAGTCCAAATCTGGGCTCAGACACTTACTAGCTGTGTGACTCTGTACAAATCACTTAACCTTGTTTGCCTCAGTTTCCTCACCTGTAAAATGAGTTGGAGAAGGAAATGGCAAACAACTCCAGTATCTTTGCCAAATGGAGTCATGGAGAATCAGGTATGACTGAAAATGACTGAAAAACAAATTCTTTGCATGGGGCCGAAGCATGGTATAAATGTTTGCTGACTTGTGATTGATTTCCTGGCTTCAAGGTATATTCTGTTCATTAAACCACGATACCTGTCACTACTATAATTCACAAAGGAAGAAGCTGAAGCTGTCAGGGCTTGAATAACTAACTTACCAGTGACCCAAGTAAATGCCAGGCGTGGGGCTTGAGTCTAGGAGCTTGGCTTCAAGGCTCATGTCCTAAAATACTAATAAAAGCTTATATTTCTACAGAACTTTGAGGTTTTTCAAAGTGTTTTCCTCAGAACCCTTTTGTGAGATTGATAACATGTGTCTTTTTCTCTCCCATTTTACAGATGAGAACATCAAGTCGGAAAGAGATAAAAAGATTTGGCAATAGGCAGGTCAGAACTTGCAGAGCAGGGATTCCACCTCAGCCCTTCTGAGTCTGATTCTATTTGTTCTTTCTACTGCTCCCCAGTCTCTAAAGAAATCTTTCTACAATAGCTGTATTCACTTCTGGTTACTCCTTTAAAAGCAACCCCGCAGAGCTCTTGGACTCAATTTGTATTGAATAAGCCATCCATTTGCCTTTATTGCTCTGTTAGAGGTCTTGGATGATAGGCACACACGTGTGTGTGTTTATGTTCTTTCTCTATTTCAGAAACATAAGTAGGAATTTTTGCACCCAGGGCAGAGTTACTGTTGCTGCTGCTGTTTGTCCTTCACTCTGGAAGAGATTCATGAC
The DNA here is from genome assembly GCA_011680675.1 of Gymnobelideus leadbeateri. Classification (NCBI taxonomy): domain Eukaryota; kingdom Metazoa; phylum Chordata; class Mammalia; order Diprotodontia; family Petauridae; genus Gymnobelideus; species Gymnobelideus leadbeateri. The sequence continues at coordinate 964,501 of WOXC01008258.1, forward strand.
ATCAGAACAGTGATATCATGACTTGCAAGTGGGTTGGATTTAAGTGAGGCAGGGCTGTGCAAAGTCACCAGCCTCACTTTCTCCTTTGGAGTCATCTGTGTCCAGTGGCTAGATATGGATCAGGACAACTGGAGATGGCCCCCACCAGGGGCAGAGCCAATTAATTGGGAATGGTAGGGAGTTGAGCAGGGCAAAACCATCATAGAGGATAATCTTTTGGTATATTCAGTCCATTTGGAAAAGCAGTCCTTTACTTCCATGGGGATCTGAGGAGAGAAATGGACCCCATATAAGAATGCAAGCAATATGCTCCTGGGTGTGGTAGCCTAGAGCCAGATAAAAGTGCGTTCACACCAGGAATCATGGATTAATGGAAGGAAGGTAGTTTCCAGACTGCCATGGGGAAGAAATGCCTCATCCCCTAGGATATTTTTACTATAGGGCAAAGTCCAAGTTGTCCTTGGTATTCAAATGGATTAAGCATTAGACCTGGGGTGAGGAAGATCTGAATTCAATTCTGGCCTTAAACTCTTACTATCTGTGAGACCTTGGACAAGTCACCTACAGTCTCCTCACCCTAGAAGCTCACTCTGCCCCAGTGGCCCCTTTCTCAGATTGGCCAGATTTTTAAAAAATCATTTATTTTAGACTTAAATACTAAAACCTAAATACATAATAAAAAAAGAACAAATATTATTAACTTCAGTATTGAAACTAAAATACAAAATAAGAAAAGGGGGGGAATCGTGTCATGTGCACAACTGAATGTAAGGGAGGATTCAAAATGTGTAGTAATAAATTTCTATTTCAAGAAAACCTATATAATAAATATCATGTTCAAAGCTGTTTGTCTTTTCTTTACTTCCTTTTAAGTTTTATTTTGTTCTTAGTTATGCACTTTTTATTTTGTTTTTCCCCCTTCCACCCCTGCCCTACCCCCAAAGGCTACAATTAAATGTGAATATATTTATTTCTATATATATTTACATATATACACATACATAGATGCATATATAGACAAAATACTTTCCCTAACAAATTCCACTCCTGATCTTTGTTTTTATGTTTGTGCATATCTCTTATTATCTATGCCTCCTGACCCCTCTATTTTATTTCTAGGCACCACCTTGCCCTCCTATTATTTAACCTACCCCCCCCAAGGACCCTCCATTGTCCTCCCATTCCTATAAACATAAACACCCTTCTATACCCTCTTCTGTACCTCTATTCCCTCACTTTATCCTCCAAGGATCCCTCCCTTATCCCCCCATTCCAATAAATCTAAACACCTTTTTTATATCCCCCCCTTAGGCCCTCCCTTTCCCTCTAGAGATCCCTCCCTTATCCTCCATTGGTCAGATTCTTCAAGAACATGCCCAGGCTAGTCACGTTCTCATTCTCTTCAAGACTCTACTCCTGACTCTCTGGACTTTTCCCACCAAGCTTCCATATGGTTGTCTTCTCTTTCCTTCCCACTCCTTACTTTGCAGCCTTCTGGGGACTTTCCCCAGTTAGAATGGAAGTTCCTTGAGGGCAAGGACTATTTTTCTTATTTTTATTTTAGCCCAGTCTCTAGCATAGAGTAAGCCCCTAATAAATGCTTGTTCTCTTGACTTAACCTCTATCAGCCTCAGTTTTCTCATCTGTAAAATAGGGATATGCATATCTGCCAGGGTTGTTGTGAAGATAAAATTAATTCATGTTTGTAAATACATCACAAACCTTAAAGCATTATATTAATGCTAACCATTGTAATTATTACTTACCTGCCCCAGTTACCATTCTGTTTCAGTTAGACAGAAAGTGCCTTAAGGTAGGGACTATGCCTAACTTTCTTTAGTGTTCTTTTTCCAAAGTTATGCACAAGTTCGTTCCTAACTTTTAGGAACAACCATATGTTTCTCCTTTGCTTTTCCCTTAATCACTGGGAAAGGTTAGCCCCATTTCATTTGCTCTCATTACTAAAGAACAAATCTGGATTAGAGGAGATATATGTCTAATAATAGTCATATAACTTCTGGACCCAAGGGCTTAGGTTTTGGCTCATTTCGAGGGTCTCCCCAAAAGAGTAGAGTAGAAAAAGAATGTGAAATATGAATCAGGAATGAGACAGAAACTCGTTTCTTTTCCACAAAAGAAATGCTGAGAGACACAAAAGAATCATAGCCTGCATTGACAAGCTTTAAGCAATCAACGCTATAATTCCTCTTATAATCTACTGGGATGTTGAGTCATAAATGTCAGGAAATTAATCAGTTTTGGGGATTACTGAATAGGCATCCCACATTTCACCTTGGCTTGGCACTGTTTTCCTTCCAGCAGTTCTCTTTTGGCAAGCCTAACCAGGGACTGAGTTCATTTTCCTACTGGTAATCACCTCCAAGAAATGCTAGAATAGTTTTTAGGATCTCTTCTCCATGCCACCATTCAGCACTGATTGAAGGACCCAGAATCACCAAAACTCTTAAACTTGCAAGGGGGCCTCCAAAGCTAGAAATGTCCATCTCAGGATTTAGGCTCCTTCAGCTAAGATCAGGAAACAGAGAAAAGACATCCCAAAATCAAGAATCAGGGTGACTTGGGCAGAATGGGGTTTCAGACACCATGCACTCATGGCCACATGGTTGCCAGAGTGGCAGATACGTAGAATTGCCTTTCTCTCACCCTTCAAAAGAAACAGCTTGACCCACAGTCGGGAAGAGAAGAAGCAAAGAGACCCAGAGGGCAGATATTCTCCCTTTTAAATGCTGCTGTATCATCAGCCCTTCCTGCTCAATAAGAGGGCTATTTTGTCATCTCCAGGGCAGATGAGCACTTAGTTACAAATGGCTGACAGGAAGCAGCCAAGCAAGAATTTTTTTTTTATTCTAAAAGCACCCAGGTTCTGAGCCAGCACACCTGGCCAGAATTAGAACAGCTTTACAATATGACCTTTTCAAACCCCAGTTAAAAGTGCAAGGTGTTTTAAAGGGGTATCAAAATGCTGTCCTCATTCCCACCATCAGCTATATCTTCATCACCAGCATCAAAAAAAAACATCAAATTTTAAAAACCAGGGAGTTTTAAAATCACATTAAGCTAATTGCTTTATGCCTTTTCATCATTTTTATTCAATAATGGAATTTTCTTATTCCTTACCTAAGTAAATAGTCATGCACTCTTATTTGTTGAAAGGCACTATTTTGTGATAAAAAGATCACTGAATTTGGAGTAAGAAAGAGATGGGGATTTGAATCCCTCCTCTCTCACATCATGACTTTAGACAAGTCATTTTTCTTCAATGAGCCTCAGTTTCCTCAGTTATAAAATGGGGGAGAATAACTCCTACCCTGCCTATATCTCATAAGAGAACATATAGGTATATGTATTTTGTGAATTCTCCTGGACTAACCATGAGAGGGAAATAGGCCATTGTGACTAAAGATCAAGAGCCTCAACATAGGCTTAAATCCGCACACACTGGCTTTGTGCCCTTGGGCAAATCACTTAACCTCTCATTGCTCTAGGCAACTCTGTAAGGTGTGGACCTACAGTAGCAGAGAGTTTTTTGTTTGTTTTGTCTTTTGTTTGTGTGTTTGTTTTAGCAGGCATTCCCTATGGTGCTGAAATAGAGACCTCCAGTCCCCCATCCTATCCTTCAGGCACAAAACAAAAATTAAGAGATTATCTGGGGGCAGCCAGGTGGTTCATCGAATAGAGCACCATCCTGGATTCAGGAGGACCTGAGTTCAAATCTAGCCTCAGACACTTGACACATTTACTAGCTGTGTGACCTCAGGCAAGTCACTTACCACTGTTTGCCTCAGTTTCCTCATCTGTCAAATGAGTTGGAGAAGGAAATTGCAAACCATTCCAGTATCTTTACCAAGAAAACCCCAAAAGGGGTCACAGAGAGTCAGAACCGACTGGAAAAATGACTAAAATACAAAAATGCTCCCAGGCATTGTGCTAGTTACTAAGGATTCAAAGACAAAAATGAGACAATCTCTGTCCTCAGGGAGCTTACATTCTCTTAGAGATTTTCCAACATGGAAGCTATAAGTATATAAGAAAAAACAAAATAAATATGAAAACATTTCAAGAGAATCTGAAGAAGGGCCTCATGTTGTATGTTGTTGGTGGCACCAAAGTAATTCTTCAGAATCTGTAGCCTGGAGAAATCTAGGCATCCCCTGGCTTGGAGCCAATCCTCCTGAACTTGTTTCATTAATTTTTTCAATCAGGCTTAAGTAGTTTTTCTTTTGGCAGGTATTTTAAGACTACGAACATCTCAAACTGATAAATGGATCTATGTCTGAAATATTATTATTATTTCTGTTTTTTTTAATTATTGATTTTTTTCCTCTGTGTATTAAGCTACAAAACATTGCCTCCTGTTTTGTTTTGTTTTTACTGGCACTCCCTCAGCTTGAGAAAGCAGCCTTCCATGGAATTGCTTCCTATAACATCTGAACCTCCTTATTTCTACCTTGCTTTTTCTTTAATCTCTCCCAAAGGCTGAGTAGCAATTTTGCCCTTGGAAATAGCCACCAGCAGAAGGTGATGATGTAGCCTGATACTTAGGAGTCCAAGGCCAGAGTGAGTGAGAGAGACTCGTTTTTGACATCAGAAAATCAGAAATACACCAGTCTTCTAGTTGAAAACCAGAGGGGCAACAGGGGAAGCCCAGCAGCCCTCCTTGGCACTTGGCCTTGCTAAATGCTCATTCATGTGTATACAACCTAAAAGAAAACACAAAGACACTAAACAGTGTGGTGTTTATGGAAAGTATGATGGATGTAGAGTCAAGGGACCTGAATTCAAATCCCCTCTTTGTCATTTTCTTTTAAGTAATTAGCCTTATTTTTGCTTCAGTTTCCTCAACTATAAAATGGATATAATAACAGCATTTACTTTGTAGGGTTGTTCTCAGGATAAAATGAGAGATTATTTGTAGTGTTTAACACAGTGCTTAGCACATAGTAGGTGCTATATAGATGTTATCTGTTGATGAAGAAGATGATGATGATGATGATGATGGTAGTGGTGATGGTAGTCCTTGACCTTAAATACCAAACAGAAGTTTGGTTGGTTTGTTTTTGGGTTTTGGTTTTTTATCTAAGGGTGATAAGGAGCCATTGTGACTCTTCAAACAAAAAAGTAACTAACTCTCCACATAGGAAAGACTAAATGGATGAAACATGCCTATGGTGAGTCCTAAATGTGAGATATGGAATACCACCACCTCTGAGAAACTGAAAATGAGTTTCCCATAGAGCAGGTAGGTGGTACAGTGAGTGGATAGAGCGCTAGGTCTGGAGTCAGGAAAACCTGAGTTCAAATCTGACCTCTAATACTTACTAACTAGATGACCATGAGCAACCCTGTTTGTCTCAGTTTCCTCATCTGTAAAATGAACTGGAGAAGGAAATGACAAATCACTCCAATATCTTTGCCAAGAAAATCCTAAAGTGAATCACAGTGAATCAGATATGATTGAAACATATGAACAACAGCATCTCATAGATCAAATATGTCAAATTTGCAGCCCCCAGTGCAAATACCAGATTAAAATGTAATTGGGAAGTGGTTAATAACATAAAAACAGGGTAGAACACAGATAATGCTGATTTGTGGTTTCTAAGGCAAATTACATGGCTGGAATCTATTTCTATCTGAAGCTGATCTCCCTGACCTAGTGGTATGTAGCACCAATGCAATATTCAAGGCACCAACAGTGACTATGAATACGCTGGCATAGTTCTCAATTGAATATGCTGGGATAGTTCTCAATTGCAAAATATAACAGACTCTCCATATAGAAGACAGAAGCAAAACATTTATTTTATTAACCAGAAAATCAAATTCCAACACCAGAAAGTCAAATCCATCAAAAGAACATGAGTTGATCTTATATAAGAGGAAATCCATGGCTGGTCATTACAGTCTACCAGTGTCCTCGTGATGTGAAAACAAAGAAAGATCAGTCCTTGTCACATTGTCCATTGCCTGTAGCAAATTCACATCTTTGGACATTGAATGGGTTGCATTCGGCATGTTGGACTGAAAGTCCATATTCATGAGATCAGATTCATTTACATATGTACTGGGAACTAAGGATACAATGAAATATAACTCCCTTGCCTTGAGAAACTTAATGCTCTGATATATCTCTCTAGATCTTTCCTTTGTCCCCATCATACTCCACTGTCTTTATTTCTGGTGGTATTTCTATTTCCAGCATTTATCACAGCTCTTGGTACATAGTAAGTGTTTTATAAATGCTCATTGAATTGTTGACTCTGGGTCTTTTGTTCTTGTTGTTCAGTTGTTTCAGTTACATTCAATTTTCTATGACACCATTTAGGATTTTCTTGGCAGAGATACTGGAATGATTTGCCATTGAGGCAAGGTGAAGTGACTTGGTCAGGGATATATAGCCAGTAAGTGTCTGAGGCCAGATCTGAACTCAGGTCTTCCTGACTGCAGGCCCACCTCTGTATATACTGTACCACCTACCTGCCCTGCCTTCCTTTATTATAGCATGTTTTATATCATACTACAACCTCAAATAGAACATAAGCTCCTTGAATGGAGGGGCTATATAATTTTTATCCTTGCATTGCAGGTTCTAAACAGATACTAAGTCTATCAAGAATATACTTTTGGAATTAATTTGAACTGTTATCATTGGGTGACAGATATAGATGGACATTGACACAATGAGGTGTCACAGCTGGTGCCATATGAAATTGTCATGTAGAGACAAGAAATGAGTAGGTCCAAAATAATTCCATGTAAACTGAGTCTAAGGGCTAAAGGTAGGATAGATAGATAGATAGATAGATAGATAGATAGATAGATAGATCAGGTTAGTTTGGTGAAGGAATCCTGAAGGAGATATCCCAGTAGAATATAAGCTCCTTGAGGGCAGAGACTGATTTTCATTTTGGTTTCATATCCTCAAAAGCCAGCACATTGAGGGATGACAGTGGTGTGTCAATAATTATCTCTCAAAAGAAAATACTCATTACACACTTTTAAGTTTAATCTGCATTATTTACATGTTTCCACCACTTTCTTAAGTCCACAAATCAATGAAACCATAAATCAAGCTAAGCTTTATAGGACTTGCTGATTTCCAAGACATAAATGCTCACACTGTAAATTTAACAATCAACTCCTCCTAAGTTAGCTTCAAACATACCACTGGGGAGGGAGTCATGAAGAGAAGTTGGTTTTAACCTGTGATTTTTTTCAGTGTCAGGAATTCCTGACACTTCATCAATTCATTTATAACTTATAGATTGAAAGAATTTCCTGGGACAATATGAGATTAGATGATTTGCCAATGGTCACACAGATGGAATGGGTCAGAGGTAAGACTTGAAACCAGCTTTTTCTGATTCCACAGTTGTCCCCCTATTAACTATGGCATGCTATTTCTCACTTGTACGTAGTTGTAATGGCAGGCAAAGAAGTAATTAACACCTTGTTTCAGTTCTTGTCCAAGATTATATAAAGTCTTTGTTGAGAAGCAAAACTTATGAATCCCACAACTTGTTAACCCTAGAACTTGTGAATGAATTCCTGTTGCTGATGCAACAGAAAGAGGAGGAGCTAATGACCATATATAAGGAAAAGCCCAGGCTGGAGAGAGCAGAACTGAGAAAAGAGAAGAAACCAAGAATTGAGCAGAACTGAGCAGAACTGAGAAGAGAACTCTTGTGATGGCAGAGTCAAGAAGAAGAAAACTTGTGGTATCATGGCACTCTGTCTGCTCTGTCTGTGTTGATGTTTGTTTATGATAATTTGTACAGAAGCCCTGGGACCTTACTGGAAGCCTGAAAGGATTTTCTGCTTGTCTGTTTACAGATGTCCTTGAGGAGGGTTTTGAAGGTCCTGGGACTTTACTGCTGATTTGTGTTGAACTCTCAGACCTTGTTTGTGGGTCTCTGTTGATTTCACAGGCAGATTGGGAATTGATGATGGTGCCAGCAATGTGCATGAATATTGTTTTTGGCTCTGTAGAGCTTTGTCTTCCCAGAAAAAGGAACCATGAAGGACTTGATGTGGACTGGACACTGTAAGCTTCAATATGGGACAGGAACTGGACAAGGAACTGGACAAAGAACTGGACAAGGATCTGGACAAGGAACTGAGAGCTGCCTGCCCTTTAATCCAGAAGACAATTGGGTAGATTCAGGCAGGATATGGGGCCATGCGAGAGGAACCATGGAATGTGAGAGCCAGCCTCAAGTCAAGATGAAAAGACCTCTCCTTGGGTATTTAATACAAACTGAGAAAGATCATGATTTATTGTGGCCTAAGGGTAGGAGGTCTTGGTACTCTGTATTCTGTACCTCTTCAGGATGATTGAATTAAGGATGACTGGAAACTAATCTCCAATTAAGAAGAAAAAAGACTTTTTGACTGAGAGATTAAGACAATGTGATCTAAGGGCAAAGAACTTTGACCTTTGTATTTTGTTTCCCTTAAGGAGACTTGCTTCTTAAGAATGATTAAGTTAAAGACTTACTGAATGATTGTACTTTGTGTCCCTTAAGGAGGTTTGCTTCTTAAAGATGATTGAGTTAAGGACATACTAAATGATATCTTTTGTTTAAAACTCCATGGCCACTTTGTTGAAAACTATGTGGCTGCTTTAGTGATAACTTATTATATCATAACATTGTGAATGCTGTACTTTGACTTCTGTCGATGTTTTGTCTTACTGTATTACTGAATAAATAGAGAGTTCACTATACTATGTAATCAAAACCTTGAAGCTGTTCACAGCAGCAGTCCTCTGGAAAGCTGCGTGTGCTTGGCTTTACAATAGTATTTATAAACTTTTATTGAACCATGTATACTCTCCCCCTCAAATAAATGGTATTGATTTTGCATAAAATGTGTGTGTATCTATCTACATAATGTATCTGCTGAGAGAATGTAGTAAACTCCTTGAGGACAGATACTGTTTCATTCCTGTCTTTGAATTCCTAGGATTTAGCACAGTGCTCTACATTTAGTAGGTTATTCACAAATGAATGTTGAATTTTTTTTCAATTAAGTTACATTTCAAAGTGATAGTACAATATTAGCCACAGACATTATACTTCCTTCTACTCCCTCCCCTTTTCCTTCCTTCCGTTCCCCTGGGAAATGGATCCATCAATAAATAAACATTTATGAAGCACCTACTATGTGTCAAGAAGTATGCCAGGCAATGAAGACAGAAAGGTGAAAATAGAACAGCCTTGACTTCAAAGGGTTGACATTCTATGTTTCCATCAAGTCTCATCTCTTTCTTTTCCTTCCCTTTGTTTCAGGTGTCTGACAGATGTGACTACGTCTTTGTCAATGGAAAGGAAATGAAGGGCAAAGGAAATGTTGTGGTGAAGTTTACCTACCAGCACCTGAGCAGCCCCCTGGAGATGACTGTGTGGGTGCCCCGGCTGCCACTCCAGATTGAGGTCTCTGACACCGAGCTCAACCAGATCAAGGGCTGGAGAGTCCCCATTGTCTCGAATAAGAGGTAGATTTCATCAGACCTTAGCCCCTACACACGCTCACACACACACACACACACACACACACACACACACACACACACACATGCACACACACACGCACACGCACACGCACACACACACACTTTTGCTATGTTACGGTGGAGAGAGTGTTGATTTTGGACTCAGACTTGACCACTTACTACTCCTTCTGGACAGGAATCATGACATAGTGGAGAGAGTCCTAGATTTAAAGTTAAGAAGACCTGGTATGGAATGGCTAGGTGGTACAGTGAATAGCATACCAGCCCTGGAGTCAGGAGGACCTAAGTTTGAATCCAGCCTCAGACACTTAACACTTACTAGCCATGTGACCTCGGGCAAATCACTTAACCCCAATTGTCCTGAACTTCCCCTTCCAAAAATTTAAAAAAAAAAATGAAGACCTGGTTTGACTACTTCCTCAGGTACTTGGCTAGCTGTGTGGCCATACATAGAACAACTAATGAGACTACCTCTCTAAACCTTAGTCTCAACTTCAAAGTGGGAATAATAATACTTATAGTGTCTAAACCATAGGTTTATTTTGAAGTTTTATTGAGATAGTTTTAAAGGCCTTTATAAACTTTAAAGCACCATCTAAATGTCAGTTATTATGATCACCTAGGTCACCTTGGGTCAGACTTCTTGCTTAACAACTCCTTGCTTCAGTTTCCTCATCTATAAAATAAAGGGACTGGACTAGATGGCAGCTCATGTCCCTTCCATCTCTAAATCTGTAACTTCACACATGGCCCCTAATCTCCTACCTCTGTGCCTTTGCATAGACTTTCACTCATGCCTGGAATCCATTCTCTCCTCAACTCAACCCCTTAGGATCCCTAATTTTCTCCAAAGCTCAGCTCAAGGGTGACCTTCTACATGAAGCTATTTTTTCACCCCTCCCCCACCCCTTAGTGCCACCCCAATTAGCTTGTGTTTATTATATACATATTTTACTTATATGTGTACATGGAGAGACTGTAAGTTCACTGAGGGCAGGAACTGTTTCATTTTTTAATTTTGAACTTCCATCACCTAAAATAGTACATGACACATAGTAGGTGCTTAATCAATGCTTGTCAACTGAATAGCCAGTTGATTACATGATTCTATGGTCCTATGATCTGAGCAATTTCTCCAAAATTCATTGAATCAGGAACTCTGAGTACAGTCTTAATACAATTCCATGGAAAAATAAAAAACCTGTCACCTATCCACACCAGTTGGGTAACACTGAGGGTGTTTGATAAGAGAGGGATGGAATTTAATGAGGACCACAATCTTAACCATCAAAAACTTTCCACTATAGCAACTAATGGAAAAGGATACCTTGGTCTAGTCAATATAAAGAGAATTGTGTAAACCCAATCTCTGCCTTTGAGGAATTTACCATTGAAAATAGACACCCTGGGGCAGCTAGGTGGTGCAATGAATAGAGCACTGGCCCTAAGTCGAAACGGACACTTGACACTTAACTAGCTGTGTGACCTTGGGTAAGTCACTTAACCCCAGTTGCCTTGCCTTATCCCCAAGAAAGAAAGATGGAAGGAAGGAAGCAAGGAAGGAAGGAAATAGACACTCTAGGACCAAAGTCTTTAAAGAGACTTTAGAGGTCATCTAGTTCAACTCTTTCATTTCATAGAGAAGGAAACATTTTCCAAGGCCAAGAGAGTAAATTACCTGCCCCAGGTCATGAAGATAGTAAGGATGATAACCCAGATCTTTAGATTCTAAATTCAGTGTTCTTTCTTTTGCACCCTCTTCCCTAGTGTGGACTAGTGCATAAAGGACAGAGACAGACACAGATGACAGAAAATTATCTTTATCTTGAAAACACAAAACATGTAGACTGGCAGATGGCACAGTTTATAGAGCCCCATGCCTAGAATCTGGAATATGTGAGTTCAAATCCAGCCTTAGACAATTCCTAACTGTGTGACCTTGGGCAAGTCACTTAACTTCTGTTTGTCTCAGTTTCCTTGTCCGTCCTGGAGAACAAGTACAAAGAAAGAAACACACCCTACTCACAGTGAGCTGACATCCTAACTTGTTGATGAGTTAAAATAATATCTACCCCAAGTACATAAAGACTTCCTCCAATGGAATGGGTGAATGAGAACAATTTGTTCCAATGGCCATTAAATTAGTGGAAACAGGTGTTATGGAGCACTTAGAACTTGCTCAGATATTGAAGATGCCAATGTCATCCACTGAATCCCTGGTCATCGCCAGTCATCTTGACTTTTGTCTTGCCATTGAACTTCCATGATTCTGGAAGAGAAAGTGAAACTTTGTACAACTCTGCCTCACTTAAGTCCAATTCACAGGGGAATCAAGATGTCACCCCATGATATCATTGGTCCTCTTTGAATCAAGGACAAAATAAACAAATGCAAATATATACTAAGTAATTAAATACAAGGTAATTTGGCAGGGAGGGTACTAGTAGGTGAAGGGATCAGGAAAGTTTTCAAGCCACAAGTGTGGCTTAAGCTGAGATGAATTCTGCAAGATAGAGATAAGAAGGGAGTCATCACATAACGATGAAGAATATGTGTTTTGGGTAAGTGCACTTTAGCAAAGGAAGAGGGATGAATTCTCAGTAAGAGAATAAGGTAACAAAGCCCTCTTCTCCTTGGGATAGTTCTACTAGCCTCAGGAAGAATCAGGTTTCTGACTTTGATTGGGAGATGAAGGTGGAGGAGAGGTTGTTGCCACCACTGAAAGGAGCAATGAGTGCTGTCTCCATACAAGTCTGTGTCAATAAGGGCAGAGTGATTGAGGTGGGAAGCAGTCCTATGGTCTAGCCCAGATGCTGTAACAGCTGCATAGTCCAGATGGTTAACACAAATAGTTTGTGGGACTGAGTAACCACTGTGGTAGAGATGGGGATGTGAGCATCTATACTGGGGGTTTGAGGAAGGGGGTACCCTCAGGTCTAGTAAAGGAAACAGAAAGTCTAAAGAGGAACCAAACAGAGGAATTGATCCAGATGTTGCAGTGGGCAGAGCTAAGTTCATCATTTTTAGGTGCCCTACAGGAAATGGGGAAAAAAGATGCAAACATTAACCCAATAGCACACAGGTTTGCCTGACCTTCTTGAGTGGGGGGGCCCTGGCCCTGAATGAACCGTATCAGCCTTCCAGTTCTAGCATCCTAAGAATCTGGTGCACCAGAGACTTCCACAGGGCATGGATCCTAACCTGTCTATTTGGCAGGGATGTGAGGACTGGTATGAGGAAGGGAAATAAGAGAGGTAAGTCAAATAGTTTGGTATGGTACAGGGAATGGGTCTGCTCTTGCTACTGACTAACTATGCGACCCTGGGCAAGTGATTTAATCTCTCTATCTCACCTCTTTTGTAAAAATGAAGAAGTTGGACTCAATGGCCTCTAAAGTTCCAAATAGTTCTAGATATCTGATTCTACAGTTTGACTTGAAGCCAGAAAGACCTGAGTTTGAATCCTGCTTCATATACTTATTAGCTGTGTGACTCTGGGCAACTCAGCCTCTGAATCACAGTAAAATGGGTAAAATACTTGCATTTCTTTTACAGGGCTATTTGTGAGGAGCAAATGATATTACAGATATGTGTGTGTTTATATATTTGTAATTTATAGAGTACTTTGTAAATATCTGTAATTTATTATTTTCTCATTTTGAAATAATGAATTTGTATGGCACTTTACAGGTAAAGTGTGTTATTGGGTTTTTTTAACTCATGTTATATGTGTGAGTATACATTATATATAATACACATATACACACATACATCTATATATATGTATAATGGATTATATATAATTGCAGTGTATATATACAGTATATGTACACATTACAGTTGAGACATTTATTTCTATATATGCATATATACACACATAAATAGATAGATAGTATTGACTTGTCTTTTGTATCTTCCAAGTAGTATGTAGGCTCCTTGAGGGAAGGGATTGTTTTACTTCTGTCTTTGTATCCCTAGGGGTCAGAATGGGGCCACCTGACTGAATTAATGCTCGTTCATTGACTGGCTGTTGATAGCATGATCATTATACTGACACAGAACTCCCTAACCCATTCTTTGAGATCTTAAGTTTCCTGAGACCAATGATGTCAGACTCAAATAGAAATGGATCCCTGTGAGCCAAAGATTGACGTAGAAGTCACACATTAACATTGCGTTGCTGTGTTTTTATTTATTTTGTTAATTTCTCAATACATTTTAATCTGAGTCTTGCTGACTGGTCTGTGACAATAGGCCATGAGTCTGACACCTTAGACCACAGAATGCCTAGTGTCTTCTTGGTTGTTATAAAAAGCAATCATACTTACAATGTTTAAGGCATTCTGGAGATAGAATGGAAAAAAGTCAAACAGTCCCTTTTCCTCAAAAAGCATAGACTCTATGGGCATAAAGGAAGATAATTGCCCCTGTTTTTGTCCCCTCTGCTAGGCCAGTCCGGGACAGCGATGATGAGGAAGAAGATGAGAGACGGGGCAAAGGCTGCACTCTCCAATACCAGCACGCCATGGTGCGTGTCCTTACCCAGTTTGTGGCTGAGGCCTCCGATTCTGGAGGGCAGCTGGCCCACCTGTTGGGTTCTGACTGGCAAGTGGACATCACGGATTTGGTGAACAATTTCATGCAGGTAGAAGAGCCACGGATAGCCAAGCTGCAAGGAGGACAGGTTCTGATTGGGCAGGAGCTTGGAATGACCACCATTCAGGTAAGGAAGCCCAGAGAGCTGAGAGCTTGGCTCTCTCTGCCTCAGCCCTGCTCCTTCAAAGGAGTTTGCCCAAAGGTGAGGATTCAGCTCTAAGGGAGGGGTGGGGGCATAGTATCTAGGGTCAGAAAGAAGGCCATTTTCCTCCCTACACCCTTATGAAGTTCTTGACAAAGTCAAGAAGACCCGGGATTAAATCCCACCTCTGACACTAACATATGACAATGGGGAAAAGCAATGGATTTCTCTGAGCCTTAAGCTACTATCAAGGTATATGTGGGCTGTGCTCTTCAAGGGACTTCCTTATGCTGCCAAAACCAAAAGTTTTTTCATGGCTGTGGACTTACTCAAGAAATCAATGAAAAATCCAGAAAGACAAGAGTTTCAGGGTAATTAATAATCAGTTTATTGATTAGGTTAGCTAGCAATTCATAAATTGATGGTCAGTGGTTTCTCTTGGTAACTAAAGACTCCCAATGGAGACCCTCAGAATGTCAGGAATACCCCTGGCAAGGAAAAATCGGCCCTGACTGGTGGGCGTTTAATGAGGAGGTGGGCTGGAAGCCTTTAGCAGCTCCTGCTTAGAGCAGGCTTGATCATGAGACTCAGTCTGGACAGAGAAATCCATCTCCATCCAGACCTTTTTCTCCTTCATGAACTGTCAGCCTAAACTCTAATGGAGTGGTACAAGGACAAGGGCTCCTTTCCTCAGGATAAAGACTCACCTAGACTGGATTCTGTGTAAACAAATGCTAAGTCTCCTGGTTGGATGGGATCCTGCCCAAGACTGAAGACCATGTTCCTTGAGGGCTAGGAGTAATTTCATCAATCAGTCCTTCAAAGACTGACTTTTTAAAGCAAGTGGACCCTAATGAGAAATTAGAGGAGGAAAGGCTGGATTATAAACTAATAATTAGTTATTAATATAATAGTATAATAATAATTTATGTCGCTCATTGTCTGAAATACATTGAACAGGCGCAGGAACCCACATGACTATGGGCTTTCTCATTGTCTAGGATATATCTTCGAAATTTTCAATATATTGTAAGATGGTATTCCCCAAATAGGGAATTTCCAAGGATAGAGATGGGAGATCTATGGGATGTAATGTATTTTTTGAGACAACAAGACACCCTGCCCTGCTTTCATCCTCGGCATGATCTGTTCCCTTGTACTCCACTTTATCTTCTCATCCCCTATCATCTTCTCCTTACTATCACTTCAAAAATCATTCATCAAGCCAGAGCTGTGGGCAAGGCACTATGCCAAGTGCCAGGGAGAAGTCCAAGTTAGCCTAGATAGGGTAACTGTCCTCACAGACCTTCCAATTTGAAAGGAGGATACAGCAAATAGATAATTCAACTTTCAAGAATTTGCTAATCCTTCCCATGATGCAAATTGCAATCTATCCATGCCTACCTATTATGGGCAATTCTTAATCTGTGTCCTCTGACAGATCTTCATGAGATACATGGAACATGCCCAGGGCTCTTTAAATTTCTTGACATTGCATGGATACCATGGGAGAACACTAGTATGTATCTCTCAAGATCATCTTTTTATTTTGATCATGCATTTCTTAAATGATAGACCACTAGGTGGTGCCATAATGCATAGAGTTCTGGGCTGAGAGTCAGGAAGACTCATCTTCTAGAGTTCAACTCTGGCCAAAGACATTTAGTAGCTGTGTGACCCTGAGCAAGTCACTTAACCCTAACTGCCTCGGTTTCCTCATCTGTAAAATGAACTAGAGAAGGAAATGGCAAGTCTCTCCAGTATCTCTGCCAAGAAAATCTCAAATGGGAGTCACAAAAGCTGGACATGACTGAAAACAACTGAACAAAAATTCTTAGATGACATCCTGTCCAGTTCCTTGTTTGTAATGTGTTAAATGCTGATCCTGTCCACAATGCACCTCTGTATTGTCCTTTGGGTGATTCTCAATTTCAGTTCTTCCAACTGTAGTGTGCTTTGACTTGTAGCCAAAAGAACATCATGGACATTATGGAAGAATATCAGTGTTAAAAATGTTGAGGGGGGAGGAGACAGAGAAAGACAGAGAGACAGAGACAAAGAGACAGAGAGACAGAGAGAGACAGAGACAGAGAGAGACAGAGACAGAGACACAGAGACAGAGAGGGTCTAGAAGCCAGGGAGACCTGAGTTCAAGTCTTACCTTTGATGTGTATTGTCTGGGTGACCCTGGTCAAGTCATTTAACATCTCTGCTCTAGGCAATTTTCTTACTATAAGTCACAGAGAAGGTGCTGATCTACATTAGCAAAGGGAGTTTCCACACTGGTAGTTCCTTGTACCAATGAAATTATGCATCTAATATAAAAATCCTGATGAAGACGAGATGATGATGATGATGATGATGATGATGATGATGATGATGATGATGATGATGATGATTAGGAACAAGTAGGCAAGTTGTGAGAAGGTAAAGGAAGATAATCCATTTCTAAAAGCTCTTCAGGCTGTTTGAAGATTCAGTGTTTGCTGCTTGAGTGGGAAGACATCTTATATAATTTATAATTGGGAGAGATCAATCGATTTGACAATCAGTAAGAATTAATGTGACCTACCATGTATCAGGCACTTTCACTAAACATGGAAAAAGCAGAAAAAAACAAAATGGTTGCTACTTTCAATGAGCTTATATTCTATCAGGAAAACAACACATAACTACATACTTGAGATTTTAGGAAATCCCCAGTAAGGGAAGAGGCTATGACTCCCAACCAGTAACTCTCATGCCTGTGTATTTTACAATCACAATATTTCACAGAATCATAAAGCATCACCTTAGGAAAGAACATTATCCTCTATCTAATCCAAACTGTAATCAAAACCATAACACGCTCTTCTTGACAGGTGTCCATTCAGTCTTGTCTTAAAGACTTCTAAAATTCATCTCCTGAGACAACAGCTTTGGGACAGATCTAATTTATAAGGAAGTTGTCCCTTAAAGGGAGCCTAACTTCAACTCTTGAAAATTCCTGCCCATTGCATCTGATCTTTATTACTCATTAGTCTTCTGCATGACAATCCATGTTTTCCATTAGCTCTTCTAGGCTAGAAATTCCCTTTTCCTTAACCAGTCCTCATAAGGCATTAACTCAATACTTTCAACTTTCCTGTCTATTCCCTCTTTACAATCTCAAGCTTAATCAACATCTTTCTTAAAATATGAAACCCAAAATTGAATGTCATTATTTTCTTACGTTATTGTTCTGAATTTTAATTCCCATCTCAATTATGTCTTCCAACTACCAAGATGATTTCATTTCTGGTGATAAAACATATCTATATTACTTGCATGAATTTATCTCATTGATATAAGCACTTCTTCCAGTGGGACAGATCCATGTTCTCTCATCCTTTATAATTCCTGCCCATGTTTTCCCCTCATTTTTCCACCCCAGGGTGTCCACTGAACTTCCTGGGGAGCATCCACAAGATCACTTGAGAATTTCTAGATGCCAGTGAAGTATGCAGAGATATCTACCAACTATCCTTTATTCTGGCTCCATGGCTACCTCCTCCACTTCCTTTTCCATATCTGGAGGCAGTAAGTGTAGTAGAAAGAGTTCTGAACTTGGAGTCCCAGGACATGGGTTTATAGCCTGATCCTACTCCTAAGTAACTGTGTGAACTTCTGCAATTCACAAATTCTAGGAGCCTTTGTCTCCTCATCTGTAAAATTGGTTTCAGTTAGATGACCTCTGAGTTCCCTTCTAGTTCTAGATCCATTATCTTCTCTGACACAATTCTTTGTTAGTAATAATCGACACCCTACTTACTACTACATTGTGTGACCCATGATTTGCATTCATCAGATTCGTGATATTCCATGACACATAGCCTTACTGGAAAAGTACTGATATTAAAAAGATGCTCCCTTTCCATCTTTTGTGATAAAAATTTCAGAAATTAGGGACACTTTTTATAGAGTATTCAGAGGTCTTCTCAGATCCCTAAATATATCTACTTTTCCACTGAGGGATACTGAGTCCCATTTGTGTGCTGTGCCAATTTTTCCAGGCTAGAACAATGGCCCCTCTAATCTCGCATTAAAAAAAATAAAGCCATTCTTGGGTTGCTGCTAAAGAGCACTGTTAGTCTTCTGTCCCTGGGGCCATCAAGTGTTTCTTTTTCCTTATTGCTTCCTTATGCCCTCTTGGCACATGTTTTCTCACCTGCCATCACCTTAGAACACACAGCTCATCTCTCCCTGTCAAAGTCAGACATGGGAATTGATGAGGGTGGCTGGATAGAACCATACAACTTGGATATCAAGGCTTAAGGATTTGGGGGT
Organism: Gymnobelideus leadbeateri; assembly: GCA_011680675.1. Lineage (NCBI taxonomy): Eukaryota > Metazoa > Chordata > Mammalia > Diprotodontia > Petauridae > Gymnobelideus > Gymnobelideus leadbeateri. The sequence goes on from WOXC01008258.1 coordinate 983,078, forward strand.
CTCAAGGTGAAATTCGACATGTGTACTCATAAATCTCCTTGGCGGTTCTGAAAGGGGAATTCAGAGAAAGACAGATGTCCAAGAGGTCAAGCTTTCAGCAGCAATTCAATTATAATAAATTCAATCCAGAAAAGTGAGTCTCCAAAGAGTACTGTTTAACCACAAGCCCATCGCATTTATTTATTCAGGCTATGAAAAAGGGGGGAAAAAGTCTTTCCCAAACAGCATCCCCCCAAGGAATCTTTATGCCAATACCTGTTCCAAGTGGCCCATTATCTAGTGGTTGTTGTGTGGTTTGTCCCTCATTCCCAAAGAGGACTGTGACATCAAGGAGATTATGACATGACTGGCAGTTGACTTTGATTTGAGTGAGGGAGGACTGTGCAAGCTCACCAGCCTCACTTTCTCCTCCAGAGCCGTCTGGGTCCAGTGGCCAGATATCGATCAGAATGACTGGAGATGGTCAAAGATTCTTTGCTAAAGATCTAATGAGATAGACATAAAATTCATCGTACAAATTGTACCAAAAAATTATACATTATATTTAAAAAAAAGGTATACAACACCACTGACATTGGGGAAGAAAAGGAAAGTTATGTCTAGATGGTACAATGAGTAGAGGGCTAGACTTGGAGTTAATATGATCTGAGTTCAGACCTTGCCTCAGATGCTAACTAGCTGTGGTGTGAGCCTGGGCAAAGTTATTTCAACTCTGAGTCTCAGTTTCCTCATTTATTAAATGAGGATAATAATATCACCAAATTCCCAGAGCTGTTATGAGGGTCAAATGAGAGATATATAAAGTTCTTTGCAACCCTTAAAGCGCTAAGTGACTTACATTTTAATGATATTCTATGACCAATTAATCAAAATATTATTAGTTATTGATATAGGTTGTTGGTTAATAATTAGTGTTTGATTCATATTGATTATTAAATTTATTATTTACAGTCTTATTATTATAGGCACATTAAAGGCATAGGGTGGGTTTTAGTCTAGCAATGAGTAATATTTCCAAATGTATATAGAGCATATCTAGTTGGTATTCAAAGTAATACATAATGAATAACAGCTCCCATTGTGGTGAAGTAGGAAGAAGGCTGGACTTGGAGTCAGAAATCCAAGTTCAAGTCCTGGCACTGAATTTAGGATCATAGGGCCAAAGATTAAGAACTAGAAGGGGCCATTGAGGCCATCTAGTCCGACTCCTTTTTTATAGATGAGGAACTGAGGTCCAGAAAAGTTTAATGACCTATCTAAGATAACATAGTAAGGATCAATTGAAACAATAGCTGTAAGCAGCTAAATGGTGCATTGAATGGATCTCTGGACCTAGAGTCAGGAAGGCCTTATTTTAAATCCTACCTCAGTCTTGCAAGCTGGACGAATCACTTACTTTCAGGTAGCCTCAGTTTCCTCATCTGTAAAATCGGAATAATAAAATCACCTTCATCACAGGATTGCTGTGAATATCAAATGAGATAATATATGGACGGGGCTTTGCAGACCTTAAAGTGCTTCATAAATGTTAGCTATTATTATTGTTATTAAATAATAAAGTGCTTTGCATTCTCTCTCTATATGTATATAATATACATAAAATATATGATATGTAATATATATAAAAACACATGTAGCTATATAAATGCTAGTTATTATATAAGTTCTTCGCATCTCTATATGTATATATGATATGCATTAAACATATTATATATAATATATGCATAACTATGAATTTTAGATATTATTAATAATACCATTATTAGTAAGTGGTAAAATTCTAATATTCCTTCCAGATCTACCTCATGACTTAAACACTTCCTTCATAACTTCCTTGGAAAATAGGTAGTGCAAGTATTTCTATACCCATTTTGAAGATCAGGAGACTGAGGCTTAGAGGGGTGAAGTGACCTCCTGTAGTCACAGAGCTAATTAATGACGGTTAGAAACTCACTCTCCTGAAACCCAATGCCTCTGTCTGCTCTACTCCTAGTGAGGAATGAAGATGTTTCCCTTTAATAATACAAGATTGAGTGGAAGTTTGATTGGCATTAACTCTGGTTCATGTGTTCTCTCTTTTTTTTTCCTCAGAAAGTGTTGCTTCTGCAGGTATTGTTTTTCAGAGAGGAATAAATATTTTTAAAATAATTCTAATGCTGATTCTTCTGTTCAGATCCTGTCCCCGTTGTCCGATGCCATCCTGGCTGAGAAGACAGTGACTGTGTTGGATGAGAAGGTGACAATCACTGACCTCGGGGTCCAGCTGGTGACTGGGCTCTCCCTCTCCTTGCAGCTCAGCCCAGGAAGCAACAGAGCAATCTTTGCCACCTCCATAGCTCAGGAGCTACTACAGACTCCTAAACAGGTATCAGAGCTCCTGGCCATTCTATGGGGCAACAGCTCCAAGATCCAGTCTGATTAGACCCTCCTCACCCCCTGGGCACCATAGGTGTTCAAGAGGAGGCTGCCAGCAAGGTTGTAGGGGGGAATTCAGGAACCTATTGCTGAGAGCAGAAGACCCATAGGATAGGCCATTATCTCCCTTTCCAGGCAGTCCCCCAAGTAGCTACCAAATAACCATTCTTAGGTCACAGATTTGACGATGTCACTACACCACTGAAAACATTCTCCTGGAAACCTGGTCATTTTGTTCGTTCCCAATCATTTTCAAACCATGGCACCATACCAGCACCACCACCCTTTCAAGCTCCCTTATATTCTCCTATTAGAATGTAAGCTTCTTGAGGGCAAGGGTTGTCCTCCTCCCTTTAGGACTGCCAGTGTTTAGCAGAGTTCCTGACACATAATAAGTGCTTAACAAATACTTTTCCATTCAGTCATTAATTCATCCATTTGTTTTTCTTCAGCAACTCCTTATTACCTCTAGGACAGAATATCAAGTCATCAAGCATTATTAAGTACTATGGATCAGAACTGCCCTCAAGGAGCTCATGATCTAATGGGAGAAGCATATGCAAATAACTATGTACATATATGCACACATACAAACACATGCACACAGAGACGCATGTAAATATATTATATTATTTACAATTCATGTGAATACATACATATTTATATTTCATGTAAATGTGTGTATATTTAATGTAAACACATCTGCATTTTATGTAAATATATACATGTTTGCATTAAATATTTTTCTAAATGTATACACACACAGAGGAGTGTGCTTATAGATGTTTAACAAGAAACTGAAAAAATGTGCATGACATTTTAAATATTAAATTAAAATTGCATGAGCACTTTGTTAAGTCTAGACGATCAACAAAACCATAAATTAAGACTTTACTTGTACCGTTTGCCAATTTTTGAGCTTGGAAAATTGAGAATTTGATGATTATAAACCAGTTTGCTGGTACCAACAAAATTATATATGTATGTGTGTGGAAAAAATATAGATATTGTTAGACATAGACATGTGTATATATATATATACATATATATGTACGTGTGTGCTTGTATATGTATATATGTGTATATTAAAAACATGTAACATAGGTCACCATGGTCACACATATATGTGTGTATATACACATTCATATCTTCATATACATATTGTGATAATATATATCTGTAAGTGTAATATATAATACATACCCATATGAGTATAAATAAATTGAGAGTAATCCTAGAAAGTCTTCTTGCATAAACTCATTAAGAGCGCTCTGCAATCTGGCTCTAGCCTAACCTTCCATAAGACTTCCCTTTACTCCCCTTAGCACACTCTGTTCTGGCTAGACTTGCTCAGAGCTCTTCTCCTGCTTTGATAAACCATCTCCTGCACAGAGGTGCCTAGACAAGGGTTGACCCCATCACTTGGAATACATTCCCTCTTCACCTCCACTTCTTAGAATGCTTAGTTTCCTTCAGTCTTCAACTCAGGAGTCTCCTCCATGACATCTTGCCTCCTACACAAAATGTTTCCTGATTCTCCCAGTCATTGATCTTTTCCTGCTGAAATGACTCTGCATATGTTCATCTAACCTAATCCCCCCTGAAAGTCCCTCTATGGAATGGATCTTCTTGAGGGTAAGGCTCTGTTCCATTTTTTTTTGTCATTGTTTTTGGTAACCCAAGTTTCTAGCCCAGTGCGGTGCATATAATAAACACTTGGCTGCCATGTACAGGATACTCTAACGTTTGCAAAACATTTTTCATGCATTATTTCATGTGAGCCTCAGTAGGACTCTATTAGGCTGGAAATATTGCTATTCCTGTTTTACAAATGAAGAAACTGAAGCTGAAAGTGGTTAATAGACTGATCAAGGATCACACTGTTCCTAAGCATCAGAGGCAGGATTCAAACCCAAGACATCTTGAATATTGTTGAATGGAATAGACTGCTCACCTTTCCTGTTAAAGATCCTGTGATTCACAGTGCTAGCCAGTTATTCCCAGGCATCCCATCTGTCTTCCCCTAGGCTGTAGCCAATTTAAGCTTTCTGCTACTGTTCTTTCAGGGAGGAGTGCCGGGTAGTAGGAAGTTAGCCCCTGGATAACATGAACCTCCTTCCCATTTTGCTGTGCCCGCTCGTACTCCCAGTCCAGGTGTTCACTAATCTTCCTTTGCTCTGGTTAAACTTATTGGCTTTTCAGGCAGTGGCTGCCATCCAAAAAACACTTGAGTGTCAATGATCCCTATAACTGATCAGAATTCTTGCTGAGGGCCAGCCATGGTCCCTCCAAGAGAACCAAGCTATAGATCTCAAGTGAGAAATTGAAAGTGAGGCTATGTTTATTAGGTGATAAAGATCAGCTCCCCATGTGTTGTCTGGGAAGAGTTCAAGAAATTGATGTGCCTTGGCTGGAAACCAGGCCAGTACACTAATCCATTCCTGACATAAAGAACTAAACGTGCTACCTTGAAATCTCTTCCAGAATTGGTTCTGATAGCATTTAGGCCCAGCATGCAAGTTGGCTCTGACATTTCAGTTGCAAAGAATCAAAAATGCATTTGAATTCCTTCTCTGATTTCTCATAGAACTCTAACTTTGATGGTGTGACAGGGGTTCTGCCTACCAGGAGTGCCCACGTCAGAGGGCACTGAGGGTACTTTTAGCCCTTTAGCAACATAGAAAGAATAAGTTATTTATTTTGGATCATAGGTATAGATCTAGAACAGAACTCAGAACTCACCTGGTCTAATCCCTCTCATTTTACAGATGAGGAAACTGAGGCCCAGAGAAGTTAAAAAACTAATCTTCTCTACTTCTTCGCTTCCCTGAAGTCTATCGAATCCCAACTAAAACCCTATCTCCTATAGAAACCTTTCCCAATGCCCCTTAATGCTTATACCTCCCTCTGAGTTTAGCTCTAACTTATCCTGTATATATCTGCTGTTTGCATATTATCTCCCCATTAAACTGTGAGCTCCTTGAGATTAGGGACTGATTTTTTTTAACCTTTCTTTGCATCCTTTGTACTTAGTTTAGTGTCTGATACATAGCAGGCATTCAACAAATGCTTGTTGATTAGATTCTCTAGAATCCAGAGGTGGGGAATCTTCAGCCTTGAGGCTATATATCACCCTCTAGGTCCTCAAGTGCAGCCCTTTGACTGAATCCAAACTTCACAGAGCCATTTGTGGAGTTAGGATTTAGTCAAAGGGTCACACTTAGGGACCTAGAGAGCCACATGTGGTCTCAAGGCTGAATTGTGAATTCTGGATTCCATCAAAGGGCTGCACTTGAGGACCTATGGAGCCACATGTGGCCTTGAGGTCAAAAGTTCCCCACCCCTGCCCTGGACAGCTATTAATTTTATTGTAGTTGTTCAGTTGTTTTCAGTTGTGTTCAACTCTTTATGACCCCATTTGGGGTTTTCTTGGCAGAGATACTAGAGTGGTTCACCATTTCCTTCTCCAGTTCATTTTATAGATAAGGAAACTGAAGCAAACGGGTTTCAGCAACTTGCCTAGGGTCACACAGCTAGTAAATGTCTGAGGTCAGATTTGAACTCAGGTCTTCCTGACTCTGGGTCCAGGAATCTATCTACCATGCCACTTAACTGCCTATTAATTGTATGTTCAACTTCACCAAGGCTCACTTTCTCCATCTATAAAATTGCAATAATAGTAGCACCTACCATACAGGATTGTTGGAAGAACCAAAGTAGATAATGAGTAACGCTTTGGAAGCCCTCTAGCACCATAGAAATACCAGCCATTATTACATTCAGAGATAAGCATTTGATCAATCTCAACCAGAAGGGTGTCCTAGTTAAAACTATAGAACCACTGGAAATTGAAGACTATTATCTGTTCTGTCTAGGCCTGCCTGAGCAAGCAAATGATTCACCAAAGGAACCTGAAAAGGACAATATTCCAAAAGGGATCAGAGACAGAAGTGAAAATAGCACCGCTTCTCTGGCCTGTCGTTGGCCCTAAGATGCCAAGTCTGCAGATGAGATAAAAGATAGCTCTGAGTCAGGCTGGTTTGATTGTTAGTGTCCACAAAAAGCACATAAACCATGGACTCGTACAGAATGTACTTCTTTGCCTACAGAGTAGTCAAGACCTAATAAAGCCAGAAAATGTGGCACCGTGAGGGCATCATCTCTCAGACTGTGTCCTCTGATGTTTGTTATAAGTAATAAGTAGAACCTTTGTATTAAAGTAGCTTATAAAAGAATGTAGTAAATATTGTGTTTTTTCTTTTCACTTAAACACATAGCACTTGTAAATAACCCCAGTAACCAGTAATGCCTTTTGACATGTGATTTATTTTCCTGCAAAAGTAGAAGCCATAGAGCCCAGGGGACACATCTTTCTCTTAACACCTCTAGGAAAAACAAATCTTATTACCAAGTGTTTAAAACTGGCCGTGTATTTTATGTCTTCATAGAAATTCATATTCTTTCTTAGCCAGGGTAGGTCTTGGCTTTTATTTCCACTGAATATGAGAGTTCACCCTTTGTATTTCTGTTGTCTTGTGGCATGAGGGCCAGTCACAGAGAAAGAATCATGGTTTCACACAATCTCAGCATTGGAAGAGACTTCAGAGATCATCATAGCATTCTCTCTTCTGCCTCCATGATTTTCTTCAATTTTCCCCTCTGCCCCTGCACTCCACACATTCACACCTGCCTTTCTGGAAATGAAATCCACTCCCTCCTCTATTCTATGTCTTATAATTTCTCACTCCCTTCTAAACACAGCTCAGGCATCACCTCTTTATGTGATGCCTTTCCAGAGCCCCTCAGTTATTAACAGTATTTCTCCCTTGAAATTATTTTGTTATTTTGTATATACTTCATATTTACTGACTTGTATACTTATTATATTCCCCATTCCTGATGTACTAGAGATTCCTTGAAGAAAAGGACTTTTTTTTCTTTGAATCCTCAGTGCTTAACAAAGTGTCTTTATAATAATAATCAACACTGAATAAATGTTTGTTGAATTAGATCAGATTGGATTGGATCAGGTTTGGTTGGAATGGCTTGGGTTGGATTGAGTTGGAGTGCATCAAAGTGGAATGGGTTGGGGTAGATTAGTATTCTGTCTATAGCAACCTTGGTGAGTGGTTCTCCAGAGTCTGAAAACCTCCAGTGAGAGGTAATCCACTCTAGGCAGCCAGACCCACAGTTTGATCACTCTAGTTGTTAGAAAATTTCACCTGCATCAAATTTAAAATTGCCTCTCCCCAACTTCTACTAATTACTCCTAGTTTTCGTTCTTGAGGCTTAAGCCTCGGTAACACTTTTTTGTTTTGTTAATTTGTGATTTGTATGTGTGCTTTATTAACAGGAAGCTGCCATAAGTTGCTGGATCCAATTCAGTGATGGTTCAGTCATGCCCTTGGATATTTATGATGTAAAGGAATTCTCTCTGATGGTGACATCTCTTGATGAGAAGGTGGTCTCTATTCACCAAGACCCCACATTCAAATGGCCTGTTATTACTGCTGAAATGGAGGAAGGGCAGGGTGCCCTAGTGAAGGTGGAAATGGTGATCAGTGAATCATGCCAAAAGTCTAAGAGGAAGAGTGTGCTGGCTGTTGGCACAGGAAATATCAAAGTTAAGTTTGGCCAGAATGATGCCAACCCCAACACCAGTGACAGCAGACATGGGGGAAGGGGTCACCTGGAAACCCATGCCAGTGACAGGAGGTCTAAAACAACCTGGCAAGAAAGAATGAGGCCAGATGGGCAGTTTTTCAGCAATTTCTCAATGGACCGCATGGAAGGCAGGGGAGCCACAACAGACAGGTCCATCTTCTGGAAGAAGAATAGGCAAGAAAATCTTTTAGATGATAATAGCCACCTACAAACCATCCCCATGGACTTCACCAGCTTCCCTGCTCAAGTGGATCTCCCAAGGAACAATGGAGAGCTGGAGGAGAATGACCTAGTCCAGACCCCCCGGGGCTTAAGTGATTTGGAGATTGGGATGTATGCTCTCTTGGGCGTCTTCTGCCTTGCTATTTTGGTCTTCTTAATTAACTGTGTGACCTTTGCATTGAAATACAGGCATAAGCAGGTTCCTTTTGAGGAGCAAGAGGGATTGAGTCATTCACATGATTGGGTGGGGTTAAGTAACCGGACAGAACTTTTGGAGAATCAACTGAATTTTCCCTCCCCACAGGAAGAGCAGATCACTGCTATTGACCGGGGACTAGATTTCGAGGAGAGTAAGTATCTCCTCAATACAAACTCCCAAAAGAGTCTTAATGGTCAGGTTTTCAAGACTTCAGAATCTCCATTTGCTGATGGGAAAGACCAGAAAAGTGAACCCACAGCTTCCCCTACCTCTAAGCGAAAAAGGGTGAAATTTACCACCTTCACCACCATTTCCTCAGATGAGGGATGCCCTACGGTTAACTCCATCCTGATGAGCAGTGTGGATGACATCAAATGGGTTTGCCAAGATATGGATCTAGGAGAATGTAAAGAATTGACAAACTACATGGAAAGGTTACATGAAAAGGTATAACAGGACATGGGTGAACATTTGTTTTTCTGCTCACCTTCTGCCTTTAATTTGGGGTAGTGGGGCACAAGGACATCTCAGAAGCAAGTAAATTGGCAGGAAAAGAGAAGAGCCACATCTTCAGCTGAGGACCAGAAAACCACCTGAAATCAGCGGGATGGAGTCCAGAAGTCAGAGTCAAGAGAGGAATTCCCATTCCAAAAGAGTTATTCAAAGTTAGGTTTATCTGATGTCTGCCAAGCTTGGCAAGATTTTCACAACTGGAAACAAACATCAGATCTGATTCAATGAACTTTTCCAGGAAAGAACAATTTCTCTTTCTCTTTTTCTCTCTATCAATCTCTCTCTTTTTAAAAAATAAATGTAGCAATTTGGATATTACAAAATCCAAGTAGCTCCGATACAGACTGTGGAGGAAAAAACAAGACTTAGGGTCAGTTTTTTTTTAATGGATCAATGAAAGGAAGCACACCAGCTAAAATAAAAGCAAAATATTTAGCCATGAACATTATTGATAATGGACAGAGATTGGTTTCACACTAGACACAGAGAAGTGACTGTTGTGACTTCATATTCCCCAGAGAATCGAGGGGGGGGGGAATCTCCTTGGCAACTGAAAAGGCAAGCAATTATTGCCCCATAGAGAAAGGGGGAAAGTGTGTCGATAACATGTAACCATATGTGTAATGAGATGAGAAATAAACTCTATGGGGTGCTTTGGAGTAGTCTTTAGTTTTTAAAGTAAGGGACAATCACACTGGCATCAATTTACCAGACACAGAATTCCAATTAGGTTCAAAGAACCAGTTTCTTTTTAGCAAGCTCACTCCATCCATCTCTTAACATTTCAATTTGTACACCTCATCCACAAGCCTACCATTCTATAAGGGTTTAGTCACTGGTCACATGGGAATTTACAGCCAAAGGTTTTCTGGATTGCAGAGGTAGTATTAGGATGGAATGTGTGTGCCAAGAATAGCTGCCATCTTCCTCCCTACCATGGACCTCTCAGTTGCGATCCCTGAAACTTCTTACCCTCTGCATAACATAACCACCCCAGTGACTTGCCAGCCCCAGGGCTTGGGCTAAACCCTCTGGGGAGCTGCACCCAAAAGAGCAAATTCTTGCTCTTCCAACCTTTCTACCCAGATGGATTTTCCTTGAGTAACAAATTCCTAGTTACATCTCTGCTAAGTTGGGAAACCATCCTTGACCTTCCTGTATGCCCCTTCCCTTCCCCTCGAAGCTCTGCATCATTTGCCAGGATTCATTCTACCAAGCCTTCTGGGATCACTTGGTACTTGCTTCCCATGTGGTTATTTTAATAAAGTAGCTGATTGAGTTTAGAGGGGGAGGGGAAGTGTTATTCATGCTGAGCTCAAAATAACCTAACTCCATTTAACTTTTAAGAAAGATCACTGGGCTATTTCATTAGCCATCTCTAAGTCTGCCCTCTGGTGTCTCACATCTGAAGACTTGCTTCCATAGACACAAGATGGGAAAACCAGGTCTGAGAGCATGAATGTGTAGGTGATAGGAGAAACTGATCACTTAATAAAACCATTTGTCTACCAAGAAAGTCATTGTACTTCTTCCTTACACTCTTTGCACCCCCAGGGCTTAGCACAATGCCAAGCAAGAGCACTTAATAACTGTTTGTTGACTTAACTGATTAAGCTAAACTCTCTGCTGGGCTACAGAAGGACAAACCTTAGTCCTTGCCCTCAGAAGCTTACAGGCTACTTGGAGGGATCTAATACGTCCATCAGGAAGGGTTATTATAGCAATTTATTTCAAGAGGGAATGAGCATTGCCAACTTAGTGAGGAGGTGGAGGTGACAGGATGGAGTTGTTGTTAGGGATCAAGAAAGGGATCCTTGACCCCTGATCTAGTGAATTGAAGGCAATTAGGAATCCTAAGGGGATGAAGAGAAAGTTTGTCCCTAAACTGGGGCGTCAATATCTGGACATCACCTGCTTCCCATCCTAAAACTGGCTAATTTGCTTTCACTGCTTTTTATACCCAACACACATTTCCCAAGTTGGGTTTTCTTTTATTTTTTGGTTCAGTTACATTCTTATGTCTCTTTCACTTCTCTTCACTGCCCCCATTCAGCTCACTGCTCCTCCCCCTCCCCCATCACTTCCGTCTCAGAATCGACTATACTTAGAATATACTGTAGATTGTAAGAATGTAATATATATTTATAAATATACTAACTGTAAATAAAATTTGCATTCAGTGGCTTCAGTTCTTCCCTTTTTTCTGCACATTGTCCCCTGGAAAGGCTTGGCAGTCAGTTTTCAGTGAGCCATCCAAGGCTCTGGTTTTCAGTAAATGGAAATGCAGATTTAAGGATCCCTGCACAATCTAATTACAAACCTTTACATCATGTAACACTGCTCTTCATGTGGAGAGGATGTTGACACCCGATGACAAAAAGCACTGTGCAGCAAGGCTCTCGTTCTGAATTGGAAAGTATTTTCAAATAAATCACATGTGTGCATCCCTACTAAAAGCCTGCTGAGTGTGCCTGAGATGACAGTAAGTGGTAGGCAGGGAGAGGCAGGTGCTGAAGGCCCTCAACAAGGGGTCTGCCTGCCTAGAAGATGGGAGATCTTCAGTATAAATAGGCACATTTGGATTTCTCAAAGGAAGAAAGTGCACACACCCAGACATGTGCCTTCCAGGGCATTTAGTGGGAAAGTACAATTTGAGAACTCTTGGTTCATATAGTGGGTGGAATGGAAATAATGGGGGCAGGTAGGGGAGGTAGTGGATAGAGCACTAGGCCCAGAGTCAGGAAGACTTGAGTTCAAATTTGGCCTCAGACACTAGCTGTGTGAACCTGGCCCTGTCACTTAACCCTGTTGGCCTCAGTTTCCTCATCTGTAAAATGAATTGGAGAAGGAAAATGAAAACCACTCCAGTATCTTTGCCAAAAACAAACAAACAAACAAACAAATTGGGTCACGGAGAGTTGGACATGACTGAAACCCCTGAACAACAACAAAAGTGGAAATTATGCCAGATCTGTAGTCAGAGGACACATATTTGAAGCTCAGCTCTATTTCTGTCTCTGTGCAACCCAGGACAAATAATAAAATAATCTAGTATATTTGCAGAAAAATGCTCTGTAATAATAAAATAATAATGATAACTGACATTTACATAGCACTTTAAGGCTTCCCAAAGCACTTAACTTAAATCACACTGTATGCGTTTTACAGCAGCCCTGGCAGGTAGTGCTATTATTATCCCCATTTCACAGTTGAGGAAACTGAGGCTGAAAAAAGGTTCATTGACTTTGCCAGGGTAACATGACTAGTAAATAGATGTGACAGGGTTTGAACTTGGGTTTTCCAGATTCCAAGCCCCTCCACCAAGGCAGATCAGGACTACAATTTATAGTATAAGATATGACAAAATTCAGACTAGTCATCTATTTGTACATGGACTTCAAGTTAGGCAAGTGACTTTGCCGCTCTGTGACTCAGTTTCCCCTTCTGAAAAATAAAAATGTTTGACTAGTTGGCTTTTGAGGGTCCTTCCAGCTCATGAGTTACTATGTTGGATATGAATATATGTGTCATATTTAATAAAGAAATGTACCCCTCACCCAAAAATATATTACATAGAAACATGATCTAGAAGAAGAATAGCAGGGTTTGGAAACAGAGGAACTGGGTTTGAATCCTGTCTCTGCTATTTATTACCTGTGTGACCTTTGATATGTCACTGAATATCTTTGGACTTTATTTTCCTTATTTGTCAACTGAGAGGTTGGACCAGATGACTGCTAAAGTCATTCTACAGTTGAGTTAACTGAGGCAAGCAGAGGTTACATGACCTTACAGGTCATCTAGTTCAACCCCTTTCATTTAACAGATGAGATTTAGGGGTGGCTAGGTGGTGCAGTGAGTAAGAGCGCCGGTCTCGGAGCTGGGATGACCCGGGATCAAAACCAGCCTCAGAAAATGAGCACCCACACACAAATAATGACTAGCCATGTAACCTTGAGCAAGTTACTTAACCCCAATTGCTTTAAAAAAAAAAAAAAACAGATGAGATTTAGAGAGATGAAGTGACAGCTGAGGTTGCATAGGAAAAAAAGGTGTCAACATCATGATCTGAGCCCAGGGGCACTGACTTCAGTTCCATTACTCTTTCCACAGAACCTTATTGTTATTTCTGATCTCTGCCCTGTATTTACTTCCATTCAGTCATTCTGAAGCCATTTATCTCATGTTTACTATATGTAAAGGATGGTGTGCTCCTGACCCATTCCGAGAAAAAGCTGCTATTTGGGTAGGAATATTTTTACTTTCGAAAACCCAAATTTCTTAAGTCGAGTTTGGAACATAGATGAATATCAGGTCAACTGAAAAAATCTGAGGATTGTAGTGAATTGTGAGCTTAAAAGGAGTCAACACTATGATGGAATATGTAGAGATCTGTATCTTGATATATAATAACTTATAAAGAAAGATAATATTATCTTAATTTGCATTGAGAAGATTCTCCCCCAGGACAAAGAAAATGAGCTATGATCAGAAAGAGGTCAAGTTAAGCTTGACAGTCAGAACACCTTTCCTAACAATTTGAACTGTTCAAAAGTGGTAGAAAATGCCTGAGGAGGTGCTGGCTGCCCCTCTCTGGAGGTATTCCCACTAAGGCTGGATGACAACTTTTGAAGTGAGATGTAGAAGAGAGTCTGTCTTGAATTTGACAAGGTGGCCTCTGAGACACCTTCCAACTCTGAGGCTAGAATTCAATAATCCCTAACGTCATTTCCAGTTCTAACTCCTATGAAAGCAAAATCCCAATAAATTCAAGGCTGGATATGGAGATCTGGAGTCAAAGTAGTTGCCAATGTGGATGAAAAAGCTAATACATAGTGACAGTGGCTAATTCACTTTTTCCAGGTCACTAGGACACTGAAAAGATGGGGCTTCCTTCCTTTTTTTTCTTGTCTCTCCCTTTCTCTCTCTCTTCCTTTTTCTCTCTCCCTCCCTCCCTCCTTTCCTTCCTTCCTTCCTATCTCTCTCTATTTCTATTTTTCTTTCTTTCTTCCTCCCTCCCTTCCTTCCTTCCTTCCTTTCTTTCTCTCTTTTTCTCTTTCTCTTCCTTTCCCTCCCTCTCTCTTTTTCTCTCTCTTCCTCTTTCTTTTGCCCTCCTTTCCTTCTCCTTTTTTCTCTTATTTCCTTTCTTCCTTTTTTCCTTTCTTTTTTTCATTCTTCCTTCCTTTCTTTTCTTCTCTTCCCCTTCCCCCGCCAAAACTTATAAAAGCCTAGAATCCCATGTACTGGCCTCATGGGGAATGAAAAATTAAGGCCTTGTCTAGCAGACAATCGTTGATAGAGAACAAAATTCAATGTTAGACTTTTCTCAAAGTGGAATGGAATACCATGGAAAGTAATAGGTTCTCTCTTGGGTCTCCAAGCAAAAGCTGGATGACCACTTTGGGGTTACGATATATTAGGGACTCTTGTTCAAGTATAGGATGGGCACAAGATACTTGTCAATATCCCTTCCAGCTCTGAGATGTTGTGATTCTATGATTGTCCAAAACAAGGACAAGTCTTCTGACAGAAATTAGATGTGTACAGATGAGAAAAAGCTAAAATTTTGGAAGGGTCCTAATAAAGTGTTCTCATGCTCCGTTGATGTCATAGTTGTGTTTTGTTTCCATAGTCATTGAGGGACTATCAGGAGATAGGGATCAAACCCTACCTCTGATACTTATCTATATGACCCTGGGAGAGCAATTCCTCTCCAACTCCTCACCTGTAATATGATGATAGTAAGACCTGAAGCATTATCTCATAGGCTTGTAATGGAAATCAAATAACCCTTAAAGACAGCTAGGTGGCATAGTGGCTAGATAGACAGAGTGCCAGGCCTGAAATCAGGAAGACTCTTTCTTCCTTAGTTCAAATCTAGCCTCAGACACTTACTAGCTATGTGACCGTGGGCAAGTCACTTCACCCTGTTTGCCTCAATTTCCTCATCTGTAAAAATGAACTAAAAGAAGGAAATGGCAAACCATTCCAGGATCTTTGTGAAGAAAATCCCAAATGGGATTGAGTCAGACACAATTGAACAACAACAACCTTAAAAATGTTGTTAGCAGAAACCCCAGTTGTGAAGTTCTGTTGACAGCTTAAGAATGTAAAGTACTATATTTAAGTACTTAGGACGCACGTCTCATCCTTATGAACGTTAAGCTTGATAAAAGCAATGAAATAAGTATGTAGTATTTTTAAGGTTTGCAAAGCACAACAGCCCTGTGAGATAGATGCCGTTGTTATCCCCATTTTACAGATGAGGAAACTGAGACTGAGAGTGGCAAAGCTGGTTGCCCAGGGTCACACAGCTATGAAGTATCTAAGGGAGGAGATACACTCAGGTCTTCCTGATTCGAAGTTCAGAGCTCTATCCACTGCCCATAGGTCAAGTGTCCATAAGTCTAGAGCTGGGAGGAAATTTAGAGATGGTTTAGTACAACTTCCTAATTTTCCTGCTGAAAAAAAAACTGAGATCCAGAGAATTTAAGATGCCCAAGGTCACCCTGCAAGTAAATGTCAGGGTCAGAATTTGAGCTCACAGCTTATGACTTTAAGTCGAATGGTTTCTGGAAACAATGCTGTGTTGATCACATAAGGAACTTTCAATATTTATTTGAGGATTTTTGCCAGTCTCTGGAGAGACGTATATCATCCATATTTGGTAGGAGGAACTATTCCTTTATTTGTTCAGGAAGAGCCTGGAATATTATGAAGAATGCTCAGGTTATGAATTGAATAACTTAACACGCAATAAGTTTCCTTCCTCCTCTAAGTCTCTCATTTTAAAAGATGGAGAAAAAACAGAGAAAGAGACAGAGAGAGTCAGAGAGACAGAGACAGAAAAAGGAGACAGAAAGAGATTTGCTTTGTATAAATTTTGTATTTGCTTATCTTTGTACAGTTAAACATTCACACTTACCCAGCTAGGAGGTCTGCGGCTAGAGCTCTAGGCTTAGAGTCAGGAAGACCTGAATTCGAATCTTGCCTCAGACACTGATGAGTTCTGTGACTCTGGGCAAGTCACTTAACCTCTCTCAGCCTCAGTGTCCTCTACTCTAAAATGAGAATCATAAGAGCACCCACCTCACCATGTTGTTGTGAGACTCAAATGAAATCATTTTTACCAAGCACTTAGCACAGTACTTGGCATGTAGGAATTCTTAATAAATGCTTGTTTCCTGCCCCCAACAAAAATGTAAATTCCTTCATGGCAGGGACTATTTTGTGGTTTTCTTTGTATCTTCAGTACCTGACACATAGTAGAGCTTATTGAAGACGTTGAATAAAGGAATGAATGACTCCAAGAGGATGCTAAGTGGGAAATAAAATACCAAGAAACACCTGAGGAATAGTTTTCACTTTTTCCAATTCACTGGAACACTAGAAAAGCTAGACTTCTTTTCTTCCTTCCTTTATTTTTTTTCTTTTTCTTCTTTCTTTCTCTTTTTCTCTTCCTTTTTCTCCCCCTTTCTTCCTTTCTCTCCCTCTTTTTTCTCTCTCCCCCTCCCTCCATTCTCCCTTTCTTCCTTCTCCCTCTCTCTTTCTCTTTCCATCCCTCTCCCTCCATCTCTCCCTTCCTTCCTTCCTTCCTTCCTTCCTTCCTTCCTTCCTTCCTTCCTTCCTTCCTTCTTTTCTTCCTTCCTTCTTCCTTTCCATCTTCTCTGTCTCTCTCTCTGTGTCTCTCTGTCTCTCTCTCTCTCTCTGTCTCTCTCTGTCTCTCTCTCTCTGTCTCTTTCTCTCTCTTCCTCTCTCTCCCTTCCCCCCCATCTTGGAAAAGCCCAGAATCCTATGTACTGGCCTCACGGAGAATGACAGATTAAAGCTTCCTCCAGCAGCTACCTGGGAGGGCAAGACCACATACAAGCAGCCACTCTTAGAAAGTTCCAAATGAACAGAACTTAGAGCCAAAAGGGAAGCAGCACTAGTTAGTACGCCCCTGCTAAGTCCAATTTTTTCGGTGTTTCTCTCAGATCTTTCTTTGTCCTCCTGTTTCCCAATTATGCTGACAGCTAGCAGGGAGCATGGCTTCCAGCCAACTGGACCTCAGATTCATGGAACTAAAATGCAGAGGAGACCAGTGCGCAGCAGTCCTTCCATTTTCAGTCCTAATTAGTGGCCCTGGCAGTTAATTGAACTCATTGTGGCTTTAGGCTAGAGTAATGGCTGAGTTTGGGTAAGTGACAGGCACACCAGTTGGTATACTTGGCTCAAGAGGGAAGGTATTAGGGCTCACTAAAGCCTGACAGGCCTTCCAGGAATGTAGCTTATTGAACAAGAGCTTTCTGAGCTTAGGCCCTAGGCCACACTTGGCTTCATACCTTGCACTGTGCAAAGCAGGCTATAGAAAGAAACTAGAAGGGAGGGAGAGTCTATTTTTCTCTCTGCCCCCTCCCTCATGATAATCATAACTGTGAATGAATGATGCTGTTAATTTTGTTAATGATGTTGTTTGGCTTTTCGCCAGATTTAGGCATTATCTTCTCACTGCTTCCTAGTTCTGCCCTTTGCCATCCTACCAATAATAATGGTTTGAAAGGATTCCTTGGGCTGATCATTGAAAACTCTCCAAAGGAAACCCAGAATTCCAGAATCTCAGAGATGGAAGAAACCTTAGTGGCTGGCTGTTTCAACCCATGTTTTAACCAGAATTTTTTTCTATGTTAACCCTGACAAGTGATTATCCAGTCTTTACTCAAAGACAGCCAGTGAGAAGGAATCCAACAGCTCCCAGAGTAACCCATTTTCCCTTGGAATGACTAGATTGGTGATGCAAGCTTAGATTTTCCTCTTTCTGAATTCTTCCCCTGGTTCCCACTTTTGCTGTCTGGAGTCAAGCAGAAACAAATCTAACTACCCTTTGAAGAAGGGATGGTCAAATACTTGAAGATAAGTTATCATGTCTCTCTTCAGATTTCTCCAAACTAAATATTTCCAGTTCCTTCAATGGGTCCTTATGGAATAAACTGAGATATTTCACTATCCAGTTTGTCTTCCTTTGGCATTGCTCCTGCTCCTGCTTATGGCAGACAATACTCCAGATGGGATCAGGCAGAGACCATCTACTTTGCCCTGAATGCTGGACCTCTCTTAATAAAGTTGAAGATCAAATGTGCTTTTCCTCAGCTGAGATCAACAATTCAACTAGCACTTTAAGTGCCTACTATGTGCCAGGCAGGGACTGTGATAGGAAATGGAGACACAAATACCAAAATGAAATCTTCTCTACCCTTTAAGAGCTTACATTTGATAGGGGAAGATAACCTTTATGCAAATATATGCAAAACAGATTCAAGCCACTAGAAACTTAGGAGATCAGGAAAGGCATAAGGAGTAGCATTTTCATTGGACTTTGAAGGGAAACTAAGTATTCTAATAGATGGAATTAAAGAAGGAGGGCAATAACAGGTGTGAGGTGGGGCGGCTAGGTGGTGCAGTGAGTAAGAGCACTGGCCTCGGAGTTGGGATGACCCGAGATCGAAACCGGCCTCAGAAAATGAGCACCCACACATAAATGATGATTAGCCGTGTAACCTTGAGCAAGTTACTTAACCCCAATTGCTTTACAAAAATAAAAATAAATAACAGGTGTGAGGGACAGCCTATGCAAAGGCATGGAGACAGGAGATTGAACACAGTCTCTAAAAACCAGCAGGGCCAGTTTGGTTAGGTCATAGATTCTAGCCTAGAGGCAAGTAATCTATAATAAGACTGGAAAGTAGGTTTGGCTTTATGCACCAAGAAAAAAGCTTGTATTTAATCCTAAAGGTACAAGGAGGCACAGAATTTGAACTTAGTTCAAATAATTTGTCTACTATGTCCAAGGCCCCCTGGGGATGCAAAAACAAAAGCTATCGCTGCCCCCTTAGAGTTTACGTTCACTAGGTGACTACAATATGAACAATCAAACAATCAATACACATTCATCAAGCATCTACTATATACAAGGCATGGTACTAAGCATTGGGGATACAAAAAGAGGCAAAAGACAGTCCCTGCCCTCAAGGAGCTTAGAATCTAATAGGGGAGACAACATGCAAACAAAAATATACAAAGAAAGCTAAAAAGCATAAATAGGACATTTATTAAGCACCTACTCTATATCACAGCACAAAAGAGGCAAGAGACAGTCCCTGCCCTCAAAGAGCTTACAATCTAATGGCTACATGAATAAGTATGATACAAAGAAAACTGAGGGACCACTGCCTAGGAAGGATCTGGAGAACTTCATGGAAGATGTGGCACTGAGGCTGGGCCTCAAAGGAAGATAAAGATTATTGGAGACAGAGATGAAGGTGCAGTGGTATTCCAGCCACTTGGATACAACCTGGACAAAAATTCCAGCCATTGGGTACAACCTGGATAAAAGCTTGGAGGAGGGAAATTGAGTTCAGTAGTTCAGCTGGGCTGGAATATAATCACCCTGTTTATTTGCCATATCACACACCTGACTCATATTAAGTTTGCAGTCTATTACAATTGTCATGATGGAACCTTTTCAGAGGAGTCTGCCCTCCCTTGGAGGGGAATAAGGAAAGGAGGAAGGGGAGGAAGGAAAAAGGTCTGCATTCCATTTTAGAACTGAGTGCTAAGGTCAGAATCCAAGGAAGACCTAAGGGAGTACCCGTAATTTGGGGAGCTAGAATGGTGGTGAAATTTTTCGTGATATAATGTCTAAAGTCACCTCTTTCTGAGGGACAAAAGGTCCCTCCTTGGAAGAGTTTACCATTCAATAGGTAAGATAAAGGATTAACACTAATTCTATAAAGGTACAATGGAAAAAGAGAACTTTCAGCAGAGAAGATCAGAATGTGGAGTCGAGAGTTCTGGGTTCATTGACGTATCAATAGGCACTTATTAAGCACCTACTATGTGCCAGGCACTGAACAAGGTTCACAAACCACAAATCTCTAATGGAGAGTCCATGTAGACCACTTCTCTCTTTTAAAAACGAGGAAACTGAGTCCCAGAAACATGCCCAAGACCACTGGAATAGTAAAGAGAAAGGATTCAAATCCAGCTCCTCTGACTCCAGAACCAGTGATTTTTCTACTGTACCACCATTCAGGTCCCTAGTCTGTCATTTACCAGTTGTATAATTCTGGAAAAGTCACTTCATCTCTCTGAATCTCATTTTCCTCATCTGTAAAAGGAGTATGATAATACTTTCATGCTCTGCCTCCCAAGGCTGTACTCTCTGAAATGTGTCACTGAGAATAGAACATGGTAGTCCAAATATAGGGGGCTTAATAGCCAGCAAGTTCAATATGAATCAGCAATAATATGGGAACCAAAAAGGCTTGTGTAGCCATGGGCTTCATTTAAGAGAATCACAGTGTCCAGGAATATGGAGGTGAGGTTCTCATTGTACTCTCCCCTGGCCAGACTACAACTAGGGTATGATGTTTAGTTCTGGGTGCCCCCAATTAAGGCAGGGCACCTTGAGATCAAGTACTAACCTTTGCCAGTTCCTAGTATATAGTAGGTGCTTAATAAATGAATGTTTATTAACTGACTGATAAACTGTAGAGAGTCCAGGGGAAGGCAAGCAAGGATGATGAAAGGCTTTATGATCAACCCATATAAAAATCAGATAAAGGAACTGGAAAAGCGGGGTGGGGGATGGAAATAGAGGCATATGTGTTATGACATGATAGCTATCTTCAGGTATAAGAAGAGCTAGAAAAAGGAATCTACTTGTTATCTTTGGCCTTCTTTGTAATTTAACAAAAATAGTGGCTCGAAGTTGCAGATTTAGGCTAGACTTCAGGAAGAATTTCCTAACAATTAGGGTGGTCCAATTGTAGAGTGAACTACCTCAGAAAGCTGGGAGCTACCGTCCCTGAGCCCCTTGAGAAAAGATTGGATGATCACTGTCTGGGTATGGCCTATAATCAACAGGCTGTTCCTAAAGTCTGGTCACATAGGAAATCTCATTAATGATGCATATTTTCAAGAAATGAAATGAATGAAATTTTCAAGAACATTTTATTTAATTAGGATAAATTTTAGCCATGACAATTTCATATAGAATAAGAGCTTTCATTAGCTATCGGGAACTATTTTCCATATTAATGAGATTAATTTATTTTAATTAATTAATGAGATTTCCTATATGTCCCCTATATCTTTCTATGAAATCTTATTTATGCTAATTAAATAAAATGTTAAAAATTTATTTTCTTGAAAATATGCATAGTTAATGAGATTTCCTATGTGTCCAGACTTTAGGGACATCCTGTATTTCATTAGATTGGGAGCTTCTTGAGGGCAGAGATTGTCCATTGTCTTTCCTTGTATTCCCATTGCTTAGCAAAGTGCTTGGCACATAGTAGGTACTTAATAATTGTTTATTGACTGTATTGTAGAAAGTTTGATCCTCATACAAAAACAGGGTTTAGATAAGATAGATGGCCTCTGGACATCTGTGCCAACCCTGAGATTCTCTAGGATTCTGTGAGCCAACACTGAGAGAGCAGAGATGGTGCAAACCTGGGTGGGGATGTTTCCTGAACTGGGTAACTATAGAAACTATTTTCACACTTGGTCTGAGTAATAGTTGAGATAGAAACTAAATGCTACCATGGAGCAAGGCCCTGGAGGCCTGTTAGTAGAAAAGGGTCTGTGTGAGTATCTTGTCCCTCCTCCCTCTGCCTAATCCTCTGCACTCAGGTAGGACTTTGGCAGTCAGTCATTGGCCTGATCTGTGAAGAGCACTGAGACAATCTGAATCTGCATGTGACCTCATCCTCAGGACTTTCTCTGGTTCCCATCAGGAAAGTTCTGCACCTCTGTTTGCTTGTTGTTAAGGGAAAAATTGTTCGGTGTAAAGATTAAGTGCTAGGGGCCTAGAGAGGAGTTGGCTATTCTTCGACTTGCCAAAGGAGTAAAATCTTCATGTGCTCAGGGTGTACAACAGAGAGACCTAACTCACAGCATCATAGATTCTGACCTGGAAGACATCTTGAATTGACTTATTCATATTAATTAATTAATTAATTAGTATTAATGATTGATCCATGAACATGGCACCTACTATGTGCTAGGCACTTTGCTAAGCACAGAGCATCTTAGACATCCAAGACCCTCATTTTAAATAGAGGCTCAGAAAGGTGAGCTTACTGGTCCAAAGTCTCACCTTTTCCTTTTTTTTAATAGCATCTTATTTTTTCTAATTTCATGTAAATATCATTTTAGCATTCATTTATTATAAAATTTTATGTTCCAAAATTTTTCCCTTCCCCCTCCCTAAGATGGAAAGCAATTTGACATAGGTTATATATGTCTCACATCTTCTAAACAACAGATCTGGGATTACTTTTGTCTTTTCGGTAACATACTCAAATGTGGAGTAAAAGGCATCCTGTTGGAGCCTAAAATTGCCTTCTTCCTATGAAAGGCAATGAACCTGTCTTATTCCCCTCTATACTCCCCTTCATCTGACCCCAATAGGGTCTTACACATTTCTGGGCCCCTAAGAAAGGAATTAACTTTACTTGGCAGTTAGATGGTTCAGTGGGTAGAGCTTGTTGACTGACTTCATATCCAGCAATCAATCAACTAGTCAAAAAGCATTTATTGAGTACCTACTATGGGCCATTAGATTGTGAGCTCCTTGAGGGCAGGGATTATCTTTTGCCTCTTTTTGTATCCTCAACACTTAGCACAGTGCCTGATGCTTAATAAGCATGTATTAATCAATTGACTGACTATGCTGCATATTAGGCATAACAAAACAAAATGAAATCCAGCTGAATTTTACCTCTTTTAACTTCCACCCATTCCTCCTCCTTCTTTCCTATATGATGGAGCAGAATAGCCCTTCCACATGACAGTCCTTACATGAAGACATCTAGGAAATGCCCAAGGCTTCTGCAGTCTAAACCTCCTCAGTTCTTTCAATTAGTACTTAAGTAGAAAGAACTTTAGGTGCCTTTTCATACTGGACACTCTCCAGTTTATCAAAGTATTTCCCAAAATGTGATACCTAGATAGCTAGGTGGTGCAGTGAATAGAGATCCAGGTCTAGCATCAGGAAGACCTGAGTTCAAATCCCACTTCAGACACTAGCTGCGTGACCCTGGGCAAGTCACTTTGCCTTGTTTGCCTCAATTTCCTCCTATATAAAATCAACTGAAGAAGAAAATGTTTCTCTGACAAGAAAACCCCAAAAGGGGTCATGAAGCGTTGGACACAACTGAAAAACAACTGAACACCTGACACCTAGAATCAAATTCAGCACTGACAAGGGCAGACTACACAAGGGCTAGTACCTCCTTAGTCCTGGACACAACATGTCTTGATTCAGCCCAAGGCTGCCCTAGCTCTCCTGCCTGTATATCACACAATGGGCACATATAAGGTTTGTAGTCTACTGAGACCCTTAGATCTTTTTCAGGAGAACTCTTTCAGTAATTGATCAATGACTACAATCATTGAATTGCAATTTTCTTAATGGAAAAAAAGGCTGGGGAGAAAAGGGTTGGGGGGATCATTATCTAAGCAATGGAAAGCAGACTCTTCTAGGGTCTGCAGGGATCCTGGCCAAGGGGGCCAGAACACATCTGACATCCAGAGAGAGGGAGCTGATAAATTCTAATCCTGCCTCCAGTGGAAAGTTTAGGAAAAGCATGTGCCCCTCCCATTGATCTGGTGACTGGGGGATTAATTAGTCAGCATTGCTAATCAAGGCTCCTCTGTAGCTGGGTTGCAGCAACAGTCTGAGCCAAGAGCCTGGTTTTTCCTGTGTGCTCTGCTGATGGCCTTGTTCTTTTTCTGGTTTAATACATGACCCTAAGTAGCCCTAAATAGTCACAACAACAGCAGAAGCAGCAGCATTTAGATGGCATCTTAAGATTTGCAAATCAATTTACATATGTTAGCTCCTTTTGTCTCTTCTGCAAAGTAAGTGCTATTGTTATCCCCACCTTGTAGGTGAGGAAACTGAGGCCCTGAGAGTTGGAATGATTTACCCAGTGTCACAAAGCTACAGGGTCTGAGGCAAGATCCAAAAACAAATCTTCAGGACTCCAAGATCAGTACCCTACACACTGGGCTCTACAGGGAGGTAAAATCTCACTCTATTTGACTAGCCAGGGCTAAGCTCCTCCCCTACCAAGCCCCAAAGAGCATGGGTTTCAGAGTCCAAGAACCCACAAGACTAGAATCATAGAGTTCCCACTGGAGCATACCTTAGACTTAGAACATACCTGACCTCATTTTCCAAATGAGGAATCTGGGACCCAGAGGGAGTCAGACTCTATCACCTGAGGTCACACTAATAGTAAGTAAGTGACAGAGATGGGATTTTTAGCCTAATAGCTAATTTTAGATCCAGTAGACTAGAAGGATTTTTATGGGTTACTAGTCTTACCACCTTATTTTATAAATTAAAAATGAAAACACCTGAATGTAGATGATTTTCTCAAGGTCACTTAAGTTGTCAGTAGCAGAATTAGAACTAGAACTCCTGGTTCCATGACATTCCAACCCAGAACTGCTCCCTGACTCTGCTATTTATTCTTTCTGTGGCCTTGGGAAAATTACTTCTTCATTCTGGGCCTCTGTGTATTCATATTTATTTACTTTATCTATCATCTATCAATCTGTCGATCTTTCCATCTATCTTTTATCTATCATCTGTCTATCTGTCTGCCTATCATCTATTTCTTTTCTACTATTTTAAAACAGATTTTATTGGTATATTTTGTTTTCTCATGCCTACATTTCCTTGTTCTCGTATTTATAAAATAAAGCCATTGGTCTGAATGATCTCTTCCTAGGTCCTTTCAGCTCTAAATCTGTGATTCTATTTCTGTTCCCTCTTGGGGAACAATGGATTTAGGTTTCTTTCCATACCTTGGACTCTGAGTTCCCCAAGAGAGTGGCTTTCTGCACCCCCATCCCTGCTGTCTTTCTGTTTCCAATAGGCTTTGAAGCTGTCTCTGTCCATGGTGATCAAAGTGCAAAGGTTTGACTGAAGGGAGTAAGATGCTGAGATATCCTTCTGGGGCATTCCACCTTCACAGATCCCTTTGCCTTCCCAGGAGATCTACTTGTGGTTGCTTCTAAGAGTCCACAGCCTAGGGCTAAGACAGCTTCTAAATACTTAAAGATGGATTTGGGGACTGTCACACCATTATTCCAACAGCTTTAAGAGACCTTCTCTTGACAGTTTTCCACAGCTGACCAAGTACCTGCAGGTCCTTTCAGAAGAAAGAAGAGTCTTTCAAAAGGAGACAAGTCTGATCAGTTTATTCAGGAGATGAGTAGGCTTCTGGCCCAGGCTGAACTCTGATCATCAAAACCCATACAGGAACCATGGAACTCTATGTCCAAGACAGAATTTGAACCTAGCCTATCCTGACTCAGGGTTCAGTCCCTTCCCATTATTTCACACAGTAGAACACAAATCCCTTGAAGGCAGGAACTCTTCTGTTTTTTGCTTGATAGTCTCAGCACCTAACATAGTTCTTTGTGCAAAGTGGGCTCTTAAAATTTTTCTTTTGAACTGAACTCTTTTAAGCATCCTATTCCCTCTTTAATTACTTAATTACCAAGCATTATTAAACACCTAATTTGTGTCAGAGACTGTGCCAGGCACCGGGAATACACACAATAAAATAAAATTTTCCTTGACTTCAGAGAGTTTATATTATATTAGGGGAGAATATGTTCATTAATTAATACAAAATAAGTCAACCAATAAGCATTTATTAGGTACCTACTATGTATCAGGAACTGTGCTACACAATAAGGATACAAAGACTTCTGTGATGCATATTCTAACATGGAAGACATCAAGTACACGTACAATTATATAAAAAATAAATGTGATTAGGTTTGCAAAGTGCTTTACAAACATTGTTACATTTGGTCCTCACAAAAAACTCTAGAAGTTAGGTGTTACCATTATTCCCATCTTATATTTGAGGAAATTGAAGCAGACAGAGGTTAAGTGACTTGCCCAGGGTCACACAGCTGGATTTGACCTCAGGTCTTCCTGACTCCAGGTCCAGTGCTCTATCTACTATGCCACTTTAAATATGGGGGAGTTAAATATAGATATAGCCCATATAATGTTGAGCATCTTTATCCCAACTTTTACATTGACAGTCACTTCACCCAGAACAAAACTCTATCTCCACCTCAGGGCTTGAGGAGCACCCCTCAGGGGTTGTAGTTACCCTTCTCTAATGCTATCAGCTTCAGTCCCCATTCTAGTACCTTATTTCCAATAGCAATTGCTGGTCATTGGTTCCCTACTTTCTTTCAACCAATTAACATCAATCAGTTTTTACAAGGGTAGCTAGGTGGTGCATGGATAGGGCACTGAACCTAGAATCAAGAAGATCTAAGTTCAAATCTGCCCTCAGATACTTACTAGCTGTGTGACCCTGGGTAGGTCACTTAACCTTTTGCCTCGGTTTCCTCATTTGTAAAATGAGCTGGAGAAAGAAATGGCAAACTACTCCAGTATTTCTTCCAAGGAGTCCCTAAATAGGATCACAAAGAGTTGGACACAATTGAACAACAGCTTTTACAAAGGGAGATTTACTGAGATATTTAAAGAGATATTTACAAAGGGATATTTACTGAGAAGATATTTCAAACACACAAGTATAAACATTTCCCCCTGACACTCTTCCCTATACCATCTTTGTCCTTAAGAATAGACTCAAGGTTTTTAAAAGTTGCCACAAAGTATATGCCCCACCAAGTTCACTGCAAAACACAATGTAGTGGATGGATGAGCCCTTCCCTCTTATAGTAAGGGGCATCTTGGCTGTGGCATCAATCCATTACTGGGCTGGGCTCCAGGCCTCCCTGGAAGCCCTGATGGACCAAGCTTAGATGGCTGAAAACTCTGACCTGAACTCTTGCTCACTCCCCCTCTTAGCCTCAACGGGACCACAGGAGCATGACTACTCTGAGAAAGGGCCCAAGGTCCCGCCTCCACATGGATGCCCACAGCAGCTCATCCTCCTCACTGCTGCCAGAGAAGGACAAAAAGGGCCCAGTTGCCACTGACAGAGACAGCTCCAGCTCAGCAACCAATAAAATATTCTTTTGTTTGCCGTGTACTTAGCAGACAGGAAAACTGGGCACATCTCCTGAAGTGGAGAATTGGAGAATCAGGCTTTTCATTATGTGTCATCAGGCAATACCAGAAATCAACTCACAGAGCTTTCCCGTGTGCCTTAGCAGTGAAATAGGCTGCATTTGCTCTGAGGAAGAGCCCCTCCTCAGCCATTCGCTTGATACACAAGGCAGTTTGGAAAGAACAGGAAGGATGTCATATAGAAGGTGGGACCTGACCTGCAACTAGAAGAAAGGGAGGGATTCAATGAGGTGATGGTAAGGAGATCATGTATTCCAGGCCTGGGACCCTCCAGTGCAAAGGAATGGGAATGAGACAGAAGGCCAGGTGTGAACAAGGATGATGCTGCCCAGGAAGGAATTGTTTTCAGACAGGTTAGGCAAAGGAGGAAACTGGACAATAGCTCAGATTGGTTTCTAATTGATTGATTAAGTTTTCCTGAAACTAAAGCAGTATCTTTCTGGCACATCCCTGAGACAAACCATCTGGAGGTGTGGGAGAGGTAAGGTGCAGGGGGAGGCAGGGAAGAGAAGCCTCATCCATAGCCAACTTGGCTGGATCCCAAAGTGTGTGCATAGGAGTCTTGTACAAGAAGGCTGCCTCAGCTACCACCTAAACCAGGAAGGTGAGCTTTCCCTTAGCTTATGGTGATGCTTCCCCACTGCCATGCCCTGTCACCTACTCCTGATTTCTGCTTCTATTGTAGATTCCCTGACCCCAGTA
The DNA here is from genome assembly GCA_011680675.1 of Gymnobelideus leadbeateri. Lineage (NCBI taxonomy): Eukaryota > Metazoa > Chordata > Mammalia > Diprotodontia > Petauridae > Gymnobelideus > Gymnobelideus leadbeateri. The sequence goes on from WOXC01008258.1 coordinate 1,010,917, forward strand.
GAGGTTACAGATACATGAGAGAGCAGGTGCACGTGCTTCAAGGTTCCTCACTTGTAAGTGTACCCTGAAGATTGTCTAACAGTGACAACGAAAAGAGGGAAGTAAGCTTGATCAGTAAAATATCAGCCCTTGCCCCCCACCCCCAAACCAGTAAATGGGGAATCTGAGATGAATAGACCTGTACCAGCCTTCACTCTGTCCTCACTGGGTTAGTGGTTGCATCAACAATGTTAAAATATTCAGAATAGGCTGAAATATTTCCCTCAACCTGACAGAGTCAGATAATGAGACCCATATCACTGTATCTGTTGGCTCATTCCAGGAAACTCCATTCCGCTCCAATCCCAAATAACTTTTTGGATGTTAAGATATATGGAGTATAATGAGAAAGAAGACCAAGGACATCTTTCCAGACTTTCAGTAATTGAGCATCAATCAAGAGCTCCACTGAGAATTTTCCCTTTTCTTTTATTAATATGTTGTTTTCCAAAGACAAAAATAATAAAAAGGGGAAAGAGGAACAAGAAAGGGAATATGCATTTATTAAGCACTTACTGTATGCCAGGCACTATGCTAAATGCTTTATAAATATTACTTCATAATATAAATGTTATCTCATAATAATATATAAGTAAATAACATGAATAAGTAAATAATAAATGATTTAAAATAAGTAAACAATAATATATAATAACAATCAAAATAATAAATAAGATAATATTTGGATCCTAGGGGGATTCTGAGTTATTTGTATTAATGATTATTCACCTGCTCAAATGAACTGGTTTATCTTCTTGGTCGATATGGGAAGGGGAAAGGAGAGGAAATGAGCAGACAGAAATCAGCATTGGCACACAGATGTAGCATATCAAGACCTACAGTTGGAATGCATTAATGGTCACTTGGCTCAGCCCCCCTCATTTTACAAGGAGGAAGAAGAGCCATTCTGTCACTACTGTTAACATATAACCAAGTGGAATTGAGAACAAAAGGACCGGGACAGAGGACCCCAACTCCCTTGGTTCCACTTGGCCGTGTTCATATCTTGCCTCAAGGTGATTTGCTCAGTGACTAGGCACCAGAAGGGTGAACCCTCTTGGAGGGCCATGTTTGAAGCAGCACATATGCGGGAAATGAGTAGGGTTGGGGCACACATGTCAAGGGCAGCTCATGCTTCTGAAGCCAATGATGTCAAACATCTATTTGCTTTTTCTGATAAGCTGATGACTGTGTCCTTAGGTCCTTGGATTAATACATCTGACTCTGAAACTAGGTGTGTGATCTTGAGTGGATCCCTTAACTTACCAGGGCCTCAGATACTCCTCTTGTAAAACAAATTGTTGTTTAATCATTTTTCCAGTACTGTCCGACTCTTCGTGAATACTTTTGGGGTTTTCTTAGCAAAGATATTGGAGTGGTTTACCGTTTCCTCTTCCAACTCATTTTACAAATAAGGAAACTGAGGCAAACAGGGATAAGTGAATTGCCCAGGATCACACAGCTAGTAAGTATCTGAGGCTAAACTTGAACTCAGGTGAAGGCTTGGCCTAGATGGCCTCTAAGGTTCTTCTGACTCCTGCTCTCAGCTCCTGATCCTTCCTTTATATGTATTCCTAGCAACAAAATCACTGGTCTCCCTTGCATACTAATAAGACAACTAAAGCCAGGAGAAGTGACTTACCAAAGGTCACAGGAAAATGGTGTCTCTTGAACTCCCAGGGTAGTGTCCAGAGAATTAGTGATCAGGGCTGTCTGAAGTAGATGTTAAGTACCTTGGTTTGGACTGGGTTGAATAGAATCTAGAGAAAACTGGTCCTGGATTTGAATCTTCCCTTCCTCCTCTAAATCTTACTAGCTTTGAAATCATGGTCAAGTCACTTAACTGTTCTAAGCCTTAATGTACTCATCTGAGAAATGGGTGTATGGAATACATCTCAAAGGTTTGCTGTAAGACTTAAAGGAAATAATAAATGTAAAAAATCCTTTATAAGTCTTAAATTGATACATAAACTTTAGCTCCTACTATGATTAAAATCTCTTATTATCTCTCTTAGTAGCTGTGTAAAGAGGAAAGATCTGAGTACATTGTTGGAAATGTGACCATCTATTTAGCATGTGAATGAACTACATTCCCTGCATGTATCTTCTCTTCCCTTTAGGAATTACTGTCTAGGTGATCAGGATGTTTTCAAGCAAAAAGGAAGCTGGGTTTGATAAGGAGGCAACATTGTGCTTTGGATAGAAGACTAGACTTAAAAATATAGAAGTTGTTGTTGTTGAGTCATATCTGACTCTGTGACCTCATTTGGGGTTTTCTTGACAAAGATACTGGAATGCTTTGCCATTTCCTTCTCCAGCTCATTTGACAGATGAGGAAACTAAGGCAAACAGGCTAAAATGACTTGCCCAGTAAGTGTCTGAGGCCAGATTTGAACTCATAAAGATGTCTTCCCAATTCCAAGCCCAGCAGACCATCCACTGTGCCACCTAGCTGCAACTGAGGCTAAAGGAGATTAATTAACTTGTCCAGAGTCATATATCTAAGGAAAAAGAAATTGCCTTTAAAAGAGAATGACTTGTCTAAGGTAACACAAGGACAAAGTTGGGAAGAGAGTTATAAGTCTGGTGGGGTAGACAGGATGCCAACATCTAAAAGATTATACTTCTCCCCTGGATTCCCCTGGTCCTTCACTTTGCTATCGCCATGGAATTTCCCTGCCTGTCATCTCCACACACCCCCATCGATCTAATCTATGTAATCTCCCCCTGGAGATTAGGGGGTAAATGAACAAGGACAGATTCTCTGAGAGATCAGCCTCGTTTTCTGTTGAGACTACACCAGACCAGACCATATGATCTTCTGCTTTGATCCTCCTCCCCTAAACTAAATTTGCCCAAGACACCAAAATTCCTACTACAGGCTTGGCCTGAAACTAAAAGCCAGACAGATCACTACCGGTCACATCCACTTTCCACAATCCCCCGACTGCTGTAGACAAGGTTTCTGCACTGGTTGGGAGGGTGGAAGAAATAATCACACAGGTCCCTTCTCTAAATTCTGTGATTCTCTAGCTTTGATTTTCAACCCTTCATCTTCTGCCAGAAAACCCAACCTCTGTCCCCTCCCTGGCCATTAATAAACATTTACAGCCCACTGTTCTTCCTTCCTCCCACCAGACCTAATCGATAGCTTTCCTGTTAGCATCTGGTATTCACCTGTTTCTCCTGATCAGACCACCAAGGTCAGAGCTTGCTAGAGTGGCCTTTCTTTCAACAATAACATTAACCCACTAAGCCAAAATTCAGAATATTCTGTGTTATTGAATGGTCCCAAGTATTGGTTGGCTTGTACACTAGCACTTTTCACACAACGGCAGAAAATAACTTGTGAGTAGTATTCAAAAATGTGTGATTTGTATGACCAATTTTGAGAGCTAGGGAGGGATCTCCTGCAGGCAGATGGGTAGAGGGAAGAGGGAGGGCCCAGTTAAAGGGCTCTAGCATGGAGAATATCCGCAGGACCAACATCTTGGGTTCTATTACTGCAAGCAGAGAGAGGAAACTGGTTCCTAGCTTTTCATTAAATACAAGATGCATTTATTAAGTACCTACAGTGGACCAGGCACTATGCTAGACACTAGAAATACAAAAATGGAAAGCAAAATAATACCTGCCCTGAAGAGATCATTTTCTTTTATAGAGGGTACACCATTCACATAGACAAGTAAATACAAAATATATTTTTGTTGTTAGTCATTTCAGTCATGTTTGACTCTTTGTAACCCCATTTGGGGTTTTATTTGCAAAGATCCTGGAGTGGTTTGCCTTTTCAAATATATATACAAAGTATAAAAAGTTGGAAAGGAATCTAAATGAGTGAGTGAGTGAATGAATGAATGAATGAAACTATGTCTATAGTATTATTATTATTTACTATTTTCCAAGTGCCATGCTGAGAATAAAAATATAGAAATGAGACAGAATCTGCCTTCAAAAAGCTTATACTCTAACGGAAGAGACAATATATATAAAAGAGTAGTGGTCAAAAGAAAGAGTTATGATCTAGGAAGTCACAAAGGCAGAACAACAGGGTAGTTCATTAACACCTTCCATCCAGAGGCCATGGTAGTCATGATTTAATTATTGATCTGAAGGCCAGAGGTGAAAGGGAGAGGAGGCAGGAGGAAAAGGGAGTGGAAAATATCCAGGATGAAGGTAAGGGCACACAGTGTGAAGAGAGAGCAGAGTCAAGGGGTTTAGTTCTTCCAAGATATGACCTCTGGTGTCTGTATTTGGAGAATAGAGTCATTGAAGTGACAAGAATGGTAAGTGAGAAAAATCAGAATGTGGGTTCTTCTTACCACCTGTGTGACCAGACCAACTCATTTAAGTTTTCTAGTCCCATCAATAAAAGGAAGAGGGCAGATTAGATGACTTCTTTTTGGAGGGGGGAAGGCAAGGCAATTGGTGACTTGCCCAAGGTCACATGGCTAGTAAGTGTTAAATGGCTGAGGCCAGATTTGAACTCAGGTCCTCCTGACTCCAGGGCCGGTGCTCTAGTCACTGTGCCACCTAGCTGCCCCATGACTAGATGACTTCTAAGGTTCCTTCTAACTCTAGATTTATTAGCCTACATACAAAATATTATAGGGGTGGAAGAAGCACTGACAAGAATAAAGATTAGAAGAATAGTATCACCATCTTGGAAAAAAGTCTGTGTAGAGGTGTCACTTGAGCTAAGTTTTAAAGGTAGCTAAGGATTTGAAGATAGAGAGCTAAAGAGGAAGTGTATGGAGCACAACTTGGGCAAAGGCATGGAGAGAGGAAATGAAATACAGAGTTTGGGCAACATTTGATAGGGCACTTTAGTCAAGTACAGTAAATAAAGGGCAATAATCCTACTCCATAAGTGGTGGACAAGTAGCCAATTTCACTAGAATATAGTGAAAATGAATAACAAGCAATAAACTTTGATGTTCAGATGGTGCCAGATGGTCAAGTGTTTTAGATACAAACATAGGAGTTTATATTTTATCTAAAGGTAAGAGGTAGTCACTGCAGCTTATTATCTAGAGGCTGTGTCCTGATTTCTAACTAAGGGCCTCAGGAGGAGATATTTTCTCAAAAGCTCTGGATGAGACTGGGAAGGAAATGGAAAGTTCCTTCTAAGAAATAGTTTGGGGAGAGGTGTGGGGACCCAGAGAGGAGAGTGTATCTAGAAGGAGATGATGGGTAACAGTGCCAAATTGTTTTAAAGAGACTGAGAAGGGGGAGGCTAAGTGGAGCAGTGAATAGAGCACCAGCCTTGCAGTCAGGAGTACCTGAGTTCACATTTGGCCTCAGACAACACAAAACTAGCTGTGTGACCTTGGGCAAGTCACTTAACCCCAATTGCTCTACCTTCCCCCCTCCAAAAAAAAAGAGACTGAGAAGGATGAGGACTGAGGAAAGGACGATCAAAAATTAAGTGATCTTATTATCTGTTCCTTCACAAATGTACTCCTCTTCCTATTTTCCCAGCTCTGCCAAGGATATCACCATCCTTTCAAATATGCATACTCGGTATCTCAGAGTCATTCTTGACCCTTTCCTCTCCCTTCTTCCCTCATCCCACCATATTCATTCAGTTGGTAGATGTTGTTGAGACTACACAATAAATCTCAGAATTTTAAGTTAAAGGCTAGAAGGAAGCTTAGAGGTTGATTTGAAGCCCCAAATCTTATAGAGAGGTTCTTAACAGAAGTTCAGTGGTTAGTGTCTGGGAAAGGCTTAGAACCCAAGTCTTTCTGCATCTGTGTCCAGCACTCTAGTCATCTGTGTCATGTCAATTTAATGTCAATTTGGCATGCATTTATTAAGCATCTACTCTGTGTTGGGTACCGTATTAGGCACTGGAGGCATAAAGATAAATGTGGGGTCTCTTACCTCAAGAAAATGGCATTCTATTGGAAGGAAACAACGTCCATATGGATAAGTAAATGCAGAATATAGGCAAAACAATCCATTTCATCACAGAGGCTATAGCAACTGGGGAATCAGGATAGGGCTAATGTAGATGGTAGCAGGCACCTGAATTAACTGAGCCTTGAAGAAATGTTGAGATGCTAAGGGATAGAATATTTTTTTCATTTCTTTTCTTTTCATTTTTCAAATAGTAGTTTATTTTTTCCAGTTATATGTAAAGACAATTTTAACATTCATTTTTTTAAAATTTTGAGTTCCAGATTTTCTCCCTTTTTCTGTCTTTTCCCTTTCCCTAAAAAGGTAAGAGTTTTAAATAGGTTATATGTATGTAATCATGTAGAACATATTTCCATATTAATCATGTTGTGAAAGAAGAAACATACTAAAAAGAATAAAAAATTATGAAAAAGATAAAGAAAGTGAAAATATTATGCTTCAGTCTACATTCTGACTCTTACCAGCTCTTTCTCTGGGTAGCATTTTCCATTATGAGCCCTTTGGAATTATCTTGTATCATTGTATTTCTGAGAAGATCTAATTTATTCATAGTTGATCATCACACAACATTGCTGTTACTATGTACAATGTTCTTTTGGTTCTGCTTACTTCACTTTGCATCAGTTAATGTAAATCTTTCTAGGTTTTTATGAAATCTACCTGATTGTCATTTCATTACAATAGTATTCCATTCCATTTATATATCACAACTTGTTCAGCCTTTCCCCAGTTGATGAGAATCCCTTCAATTTCTCCTTCTTAGGGACAGCTAAGTGGCACAGTGAATAGAGCACCAACCCTGAAGTCAGGAGGACTTGAGTTCAGATTTGGCCTCAGACATTTGACACACTATCTGTGACCTTGGGCAAGTCACTTAATTGCCTTGCCTTCCCCCATCCAAAAAAAATTCTTCTTTATCATCACAAAAAGAGATGCTGTAAATATTTTGTACATGTGGATTCCTCTTCCCTTTCTTAAGATCTATTTGGGATACAGACTTAATATAAAGGGGTTTGCTGGATCAAGGGGTTTGCCCAGTTTGATTGCCCTTTGAGCATGGTTTCAAATTATTCTTCAGAATGGTTGATCAGTTCACAATTCTACCAACAATGCATTAGTGTCCCAGTTTTCTCACATCCTCTCCACCACTTATCATTTTCCTTTTCTGTCCTATTAGCTAATCTAAGAGGCATGAGGTGGTACCTCAGGGTTTCTTTAATTTGCATTTCTCTAATTTATAGTGATTTGGAGCATTTTTTTCATGACCATAGAGAGCTTTGATTTCTTTATCTAAAAGGCAACACATTTTATAACTAAAAAGCAATGTATGACTTTGAGTTGTTATTCAAAACAAATGGATGTAACATGGCATCGTAGATAGAGCCCCTGGATCTATAGTCAGGGAGACCTGGGCTCAAACTTCACCTCTCACACTTGTTTAAGAACAATCACAAGTGAAGGGATTAGCCTCTCTGAGACTCAGACAACTCCTAAAGACCATACATTATAGGAAAGAGAAGGAAATAAGCATTTATTGAATGCCTGCTATGTGCCAGCACTGTGCTAAGACCTTTACAAATGTTATCTCATTTAATCCAGTTGGACATAGGTGATGTTATTATTCCTATTACATAATGGAGGAAACTGAGACAGAGAGGAGTTAAGTGACTTGTCCAGAGTTATGTAGTGCAAGGGTTAAACTTGCCCAACCTACAAGAAAAACCACTGAGGCAGAGCTCTGAGCCAATGGCACTCAATTAATGGGTCCATGATCCCGTCTAATGAAGTAGACCTCAGATCTACCTCATGATCTAAGATGCCTCCTTCCAGGGCCTTATTTTTATAAGACTTGATACCAGATTTGATGCCTGAACATTCTGAAGAGGCTATTCAAAGTACAGAATTTCATTGGTTGATATATATTGCTTTGTGGACCAAAAATGATGCATCAATTGTATATCAGTATGGAGGTCTTGGGCTGGATGAAAAATGATCATAAGATGGAGGACAAGAGAGATTGTTCCAGAGGTACAAAAACAAATTGGGGGACCTTCTATGTAATCGAGTCACCTCCACCACACTGAGCTTGGTCACCACAACAAGGAAAAATAAGGATGTCAGGCCTCTTGTTAGCTTCCTATAATTGAGCAAATGAATTTACAATCTGCAGCTCCTACCTCTGGGCCCTAATATATAGAACTTATAATCACTGCTTCCATGGAATAATATCAAATTGATTGATACTGATTGGGATAGAGTAGGGGTCCAAATGAATTATTTCACACAGGAGCTAGCAAATGATTTTAAGTCAGTTCATCCTGACTCTACTCCCAACACTTTGATCTGAATTAATAGAGGAACTCACAGGTTCTTGATATCCTGATATGTTGCAGATCTTTCAATGAAGGGAGTAGACTCTTTGATCATCCCAGTTTAAAAACGTACACACATGGGGTGTCTAGGTGGCACAGTGAGTAAGAGCGCTGCCCCAGAGTCGGGGAGGTCCTGGTCGGTTCCAGCCTCAGTTACTTAGCACCCACATATTAATAACTAGCGTGTAACCTTGAGCAAGTTACTTAACCCCAATTGCTTTAAAAAAAAAAATGTACACACACACACACACACACACACACACACACATACTGGTTACCATCACACCACTGCCAAGAGACAATTCAGCCCTAATCTATTATATATTTTTTAGTTTTATATTGTATTTTGAAAAGAACACAGCTGCTCAGATGGAGCTGTACCTAGATGGTTCCTATTGAGTTCACACCTGCAGAAAACAATGAGTTTTCCTGGTGATTAATATCCATCCACTAAATTCTCCAGGTGGAAAGATGTCATCCACTTCCAGCCTTCCAATCTGTCTTGGACAGGCTGCTGATTACACACTGATAATGTCAAGGCCAAGTAAGGCCTCACTGCAGACATGGGCAGGTGAGACAGGAAGGTCACCACATCACCATAAAGAGAATTGGGAAGGAAGGAATAGGTTCACATTACTCTTTGTCAGTTTGGAGAAAGAGAAGCATTTGTGGAGCCTCTTGGCTGGTCATAATTCCTTATTCACCATTACTAAGTTTCCACTCAGTCAGACAATGGAAGCATCTTTGATATCAGTCATATCAACCTAATGCCAACTCTTTTTTAATTCCCTTTCTGAAGGTGCAGAATAAGAGTGTATTCTAAGCAGAGCACAGATTCGGTGAGGATGGTAGAGTTGACGTGCCTGAAATGACATGAAAGGGTGAAAAGAGCAGTATACAAAGAATCTGGAGCCCTGGGTTCAAGTACCAGCACTTATTAGCTTTGTGATGGTGTCTGTTGACTACAGATCCCTGTGCCTATTAGATATCGATTATAATTATTATCCAGACCAACTTCGATCTTCCTCTACTCTGGTGTCAAACGCCTTGGTCTCTCTGAATCACTTAGAAGAAGCTGTGATTTTATAAGTGATTTTGTTACCAAGAAGTACTTAGACAGTGAGCCTTGACCTTCTGGCATATACCTTTCCATCCCTAAGAAACACATAAATAGGGATAACACTGAAATATATAGCCAGTGGTATTTGTGTTGACTACATCCTCAACTCCTCACTATCTCTCCCCTGCCCATCCAATCTGTCACCAAGGTGACATGACATTCATTTTCCACATCTGTAAAAACTGAGATGTTGAACTAATTTCTTTTTTTTATTTATTTTTTTAAACAAATGCTTTATTAACTTCTGTTTTACATCATTCATTTCCGCCAGATTTCGAGCCACAATCATTTCCCCCCCATTATTCCCCTACCCAACCTCCCAGAATAGTAGTCCCACAAGATATCGCTTCCTCCAATCTGCTCTCTTCCATACCCTCTCCCATACCCCCATCGACTTTTCCATTAGAGGAAGGTGAGTCTTTGCATCCCAATGCCTGCACATCTTAACTCCCTATTACAAGCAAAAGAGTATTAATAATAGTATTTATATATATTTGAAACATTTAATGTTACGACCTCGAATTTCAGATCCATTTCCTTCCTCCCTTGTCACCCATTCCCTCTGGGGAGATAAGTAATTCAGTATATGTTGTACATGTCTAGCTATGCAAAACATTATCATAGTAGATATATTGTACAAGGCTGCTTATAATTCCCTCCCACTCATCCCACCCCCCACCTGGTCCATTCCCTACATGATCCTGTCCCTCTTTTATAGTGGGTACTTCCAACCTCCCCTAACCCCAAGGATGCCCTCCCATCCATCATCCCTCCTCCCATCCCCCTTCCCCCTATCCTGCTGCAGGTTGAGATATCCCATTTAGTTTGTATGTCATTTTCTCCCTGAACCAAATTCAATGTGAATGTGGTTTTGCCTTTTTAGCCTTCCTTATTCTCCCCCTCTTTTGCAACCACTTCCCCTTGCTTCTTCTGCATGGGATAGTTTACACTACCCTGTCTCTCCCCATCTCCTCTTGCCACTCTCCTCTCTCACCTCATAATTTCATCCCTTGAGTATTCTCCCTTCCCAACAAATTCAACTTATGCCCTCTATCCATATATAACTGTAACCATATACACACACATTCACATATGTATTCATATGACCACACACCCTTCTTCCATTATTTTCATAGTGAGAAAGATATCATCAGTCACAGTTATTGCTTTTCCATATAGGAATGTAAATAGTTCAACTTTGATAAGTTCCTTTTGATTTCTTTTCCCTGATTACCTTCTCAGGCATCTCTTCCTTCTTGTGTCTGGATGTCAAATTTTCTATTCAGTTCTGGTTTTTTCCTCAAGAATGCTTGAAAGTCCTCTATTCCACTGAATGACCATATTTTCCCCTGAAACAAAATACTCAGTTTTGCTGGGTAGGTGACCCTTGGGTTCATTCCCAGTTCTTTTGCCCTCTGAAATATATTCCATGCCCTTCGGTCCCTCAGTGTAGAAGCTGCCAGGTCCTGGGCTATTCTGATTGTGTTTCCACAATATTGAAATTGTTTCTTCCTGGCTGCTTGTAGTATTTTCTCCTTGATCTGGGGATTCTGGAACCTGGCTATAATATTCCTGGGAGTTTTCTTTTTGGGATCTTTTTCAGGAGGTGATCGGTGGATTCTTTCAACCTCTATTTTGCCCTCTGGATCTAAAACATCAGGGCAGTTTTCCTTGAGAATTTCTTGAAGGGTGATTTCTAGGTTCTTTCTTTGATCATGGCTTTCAGGTAGTCCAATAATTTTTAAATTGTCTCTCCTGGATCTATTTTCCAGGTCAGTGGTTTTTCCCATGAGATATTTCACATTGCCTTCTAATCTTTCATTTGTTTGGATCTGCTTAACAGCATCTTGATTTCTCATAAAGTCATTAGCTTCCATTTGCTCCAGTCTAACTCTGAAGGAATGAATCTCCTCAGTGAACTTTTGAGATTCTTTTTCCATCTGGCAAATTCAACTTTTGAAGGCATTCTTCTCCTCATTGCCCTTTTGGGCCTCCTTTGCCATTTGAGTTAGTCTATTTTTTAAGGTGTTGTTTTCCTCAGTCAGGCTGTTGACCCTCATTTCATACTTTTCCTGCATCCTTCTCATTTCTCTTTCTAATTTTTCCTCCACTTCTCTTATTTGATTTTTAAAGTCCTTCTTAAGGTCCTCTATGGCCTGCAACCCGCTCATGTTTTCCCCTGGGGCTTTTGGAGCAGGACTTCTGACCTCACAGTCCTTTTCCCGCTCTATGCCCCCAAAATAGGAGTTTAGGGTTGCATTTTTCTGTTTCCTTTGCCTTGGCATGTTGCCACTTAATTGCTTGACTTTTGGGCTTGTTGCCACACTATGGCTTTAAGGCCAGATAGAGGAATTTTCGTCCCGAACGTGTGGGGGGCAACTTCCGTTTCTGGCAAGCTGTAAACCCACCCACAACTTCCACCCTAGATCACAATCCAGATCCAGGGAGGTTAAAGCAAGAGCGATTACCCCCCAAGACTGATCGCTGGATCTCCCTACAAATTTGCAGGCTGGGAGCGGGAGCTGCCTCTGAAAACTACAAAATGGCGTTTGTCCTCAGCGGCTTCTAGCCCCCAGGGGAGGGAGCCGACGCATTCCCTAATACCAGTCCCAAAGTCCATAGGACACTAACCTCTTACTTTGTCCTAGGCAAGTCTATGTTGATAATTCTGGAGTCGCCACAGCTCCTGGTGTTCTGGGGTTCCTCCAGCTGGCTGCTGGCCCTGCCGCCCTGGGGCTAAAACCTCGGCTCATGCGGACCTGGGCTCGGCTCGGCTCCTGCGCTCTGCGCGCTGCACACTGCCAGGTCCCAGACCACTGCGCTGGTCCTTCCTGCAGGGCTGCTGGGCTGTCCTCAGCGGGAGGTTAGCTTCTCTGTGTCGTTCTGTGGGTGCTGGGGCTCCAGAAGTTGTTCAGAGTCCCCTTTTACATAGTTTGGGGGGAATCTGGGGGCAGAGTGGCTTGGATGAGCTGTTTCTACTCCACCATCTTGGCTCTGCCCCCCTGTTGAACTAATTTCTAAGGTGCGTCCATCTCTGAAACTATTGTCCCGTGACACAAATACCCATGAAATCCTAATCAATGAGGAATGGAAAGGAGGCAAGATTTTCTTATATTTTCATCAAGTCCACTGTCTGGTTTGGGTAAGTAAAATTATTTTTCCTGCCTTTAGAATTCAATTCAATGCAAATGAAACAACTCTGAAGTTTCATCTCACACCCTGCAAATTGGCAGATATGATAAAAAGAAAAAAAGAATCAATGTTGGAAGGTCGGTGAGAGACAGGAATATTAATAACAAATAATGCTATCGTGGAGCTATGAACTGGTTTAGCCATTCTGGAGAACAATTTGGAATTATGCAGGGAAAATTGCCTCAATCTTTCATATCCTGTAATCTACCTACCTCTAGAAAGATGGAGAAAAAAAATTCCATATACAGAAAAATATTCATAGTATTAACTTTTGAGGGAGTAGCAAAGGTCTAGAAAGAAAATGAATGTTCATTGATTGGAGAATGGCTAAAGATCCTGTAGCATAAGAACATAGTACAATATAACTATGCCACAATAAATAATGAATATGAGAGATTCAGAGAAATTTGTGGAGATTTGTATGGCCTAATGCAGATTGCAGTAAGTAGAACCAAGAAAATTTACACAATGACAAGTAATTATAAAGAAAAACAACACTGAAAGTCACCAAAATTCTGATCAATGAAATACTCAAGCTTGTCTCCCTAGCACTGAAAACAGAGCTTTTCTCCACCACCAAGAGCATAGCTAGAGAGTATCTATTGTTACTTTTTCATTGTAAGTATTTATATCTCAGAAGTGGGCAAATACTACAAATCAGGACTTGATTTGTTTTTTTGTTGATTGTCTAGACTTCTCAAAGTGTTAGTGAAAAATATTAATTTGCAAATTAAACTTTAAAAAGATAACATAGGTCATAATGTGGCATATATACTAGGGCTTACTCTCCCAACGCCCATACACTGGTGAGTCAAATAACCAGAGCTCAGCTAATAAATTCACTTAGGGCTTTTGGGTTAACCATAGTGGGATGAGAATGTCTTTTCTAATACTGTACTGTAGCTCATGAGCCCCCACCAGTGTCCTTCTATCACTGTCCTGCCAATAAAGAGTCCAAGACAAAATGGATTCAAGCTTTTAGTAAATGTAGCAAAGGGTATAACTAACAACTCCTAGAAGACCTTTTATTGGAGTTCTCAAGATTTTCCCCTCAGATATTGTGTAGTTTTTCTGCTGGGCTACTTGTTGTTCCTAGGATCTCCCTTTCTTCAATCTGCCCTTGACTCCCAATGTAAGCACTGCTATTGCCTGTTCTAGGGATACTACTAGAATGCCAAGGGGAAGTCCAAAATCCTCCAGAAAATGCAAGAACATTAGCCAAGGGAGTTGGAATGGGGCACAGACCAGCCAAAGATGAGACCAAGGCCATGGTTCTTCTCTCAGTAAAGCAATTCCTTTTTCAGGGATGTGACAAGAAGTCTTCAACCATTTGAAACTAACTCAATAGCTAACTGAAGATTCCACAGACTGTGAGCCAGTTCCTTAACCAATCTGAGTAGACTTCATGTTTTATCTAGTCAAAATATCAAAAATAAAAAGGCCATGCTCACATCTAGTCAACAATCGTCTTTCTGGTCTTTACCTGACAAAAGAATCAAGGGGTACCATCTTGTCACTAACTTTAAGTAGGAAAGAGAAATTCGAATGACTCGATCAACTCCCACATTTATAATAGGATGACAGCTATCAGACTGGAAATGATCTTAGAGATCATTTGCTCCAAGCCCCATATTTTACAAATGAGGAAACTGAGACCCAGTGATGTTAAGCTTCCTTCAAATTATAGTTCAGGCATGACTTCCTGTATAAGACCTTCCTTGACATACCCATTTATTAGTGTTCTTTCCTTCTCACAACTTTGAATGAATTTATATATGCTTTATATTTGCTTATCTACCATAGATGTGTGTAAATGTTTAACTGGCTCTTTCTTTTAAGTTTAATCTGCATTAACTTTTCTCCATCACTTTCTTAAGTCCAAAACATCAACAAATGATAAACCCTGATTTGTAGTGTTTGCTGATTGATTCTGGAAGCTTCATTGTCACACTAAAAGTTTAACAACTGGCTCTCCAATCTGTTTTCAAAACACCCCTTCTTATCTATACATCTGTCTTATATCTACCTAACAGAATGTAACCTCCTTGAGGATAAGGTCTATATTACTTTTGTAAATTCTTTTCCTGATGCCTAACACCTAGTATAGAAACATAAGTTTAGAGAAGGAAAGGACATTATAGAGTAGGTGCAGAGCAAATGTTTATTAATTGATTGATTGAGGGCAAGAAATGTTTTGTCTTTGAATCTTTACTACCTAGCCTAGGGCAGCTAGGTGGTTCAGTAGAGAGAGCCTGAAGTCAGAAAGACATGAGTTCAAATCCAACATCAGACAGTAACTGGGTGACCCTGAACAAGTCACTTAACCCTGTTTACCTCAGTTTCCTCAGCTGTAAAATGAGGTGGAAGAGGTAATGACAAACCACTCTAATATCACCACCAAGAAAATCCCAAATGGGCTCACAAAGAGTTGGATACAACTGAACAACAGCTAGTTTGGTTCCTGGAACCAAATAGATATTTAATGTTGTACGAGGTGTTCAAAGAAGATTAACATCTCTGGTGTGAGAGCAAACCCTTTTTCATGGTTGTTCAGCCACCTTTGGTGTCCACCTTCACCCAACTCTCACTTGTGGCTCCAACAGCCACATCCCAGTAATACCATCTGGACAGATAGGCTAAACCAAGTTGAAAGTAACTAAAAGGCCAAAAATCCTTTGATGAGTTAGAGGGATTCCACCCCAAGCATGTGAAGACTTCCCTTGGTGGGAGAGGGAGATAATTGTTCCAATGCCCATGTAGGCAGATGAAGCAAGTACTGAGGAGAGGTTAGAGCTTGGTTAAGCATCAAAGTCGCCAGGGTCATCCACTGCATCCTAGGCCATGACCAGTCATCTTGACTTTCATCTTGCCATTGGGCTTTCAATGACTCAGGAAGAGAGAATGAGGTTGATGACTTTGTTCAATTCTGCCTCACTTAAATCCAATTCACATGTAAGTCAAGACATCACCCCCTGACATCAACGAAAACAAGAGACAAGGCTTATTGAATCGAATCACCCAGGGACATATAGTGGCAGAGCCAGGATTCACATAGAAATCCTCTGACTTGAAATCCATGCCCTTTGTAGCACACCCACGCTTCAGACTGCAGTCCAAATGAGTTTTATGCTCCTTTACAATCAGCCTCTAAAATTCCATCCTTTGCCCACCCTGAAGGGCACAGATGCAGCTGCCAGATTGGCCTGTTCACTTAGGAATAACACTCTCCCAAAGGCAACAGTTAAGAGAGCCTATTTCTCCCTCTTTTTCAATTTGCCGGGCAGGAAGTTAGCAAGGATTAAAAGCTCAGTCCCTGGGTGCTGGGCTGTTTCTGTGGCTATCTTATGAAATCAAAAGCAAAACAGATCATTTGGGGTTCCAACATATTGTTGTTATTCCTTCTTATTCCCCCCTTTCCTTTCCCTGGAATGGCTCCAATTAAATGTCATTATTCCATCTACCCATTGTCTCCTAGCCTGCATTGCATTAGAGTACCCCCTTTCCATTCCTCCATCCATCTCCCACTGACTCCCTTGAGGGGCTCCAAGTATGATGACTGCATCCAGGAGGCCCAGGAAGGAGCTCCAACGTTATTCACTCCATTTATTTTGATACAATATTTTGGAGTCACTTCATTAAGTTCTTTCAGAAGGTCCCATCATTTTTCCCTCTGCCAGTGTCTGCCGTGCACAGATAATGGAATGCACAGAAGGAGAAGAAGAAAAAAAGATATGGCCTGTAGAAGGAATTGGGAGCTATTTAATTTGATTTGTAGATTGAGGCACACCCACACATGCACGTACACAAAGAGTATACATGGCATGAAACATTTCATTAGTGAACATATCGATGCATTAGCCCAACCAATTAAGCTACTGGTGGGGGAGATAAGGAGACACTGTTTGGCCTGTATTTTTTTTAAAAGGATGGGAGAGGATTTTCACAGTCCAGATACTTCCAAAGGAGAGAATACATTCTTTTTAAATTTCCATTGATGCAAGTGATAAAGCAAATATAGTAGACATAGTTCTTCAAGATGTAGGGAGACAGTCTTTGGCCTGTATTTCTTTGAGTGTGGGGAAAGGGAATGAATTTTCACAGTCCAGACATGTCCAACAGAGAGGCTATATTCCTTTTAAATTTTCATTGAAGCAAGTGAAAAAGATAACAGCTATAGTAGATGCAGTTCTTCAAGATGTAGGCAGCCTTGATCCACCCTTTAAAAACCCCTGGCTTCCTTCAGGCCTCAGCTTAAATTGTACAATTGGCTTCAAGGAGGATGAGTAATTTCCTATTTTTTTCTTGGTCCGGGTTTCAATGAACTCATCATTCCCTACTGAGTGATGCCAAGTAAACAATGGGTGTTTAACAGGTCCGTATGGTGTCCCATCTAAAAGATTATTTATTCCTACTTCTATATCAAATAGAGGAGGACATTCGGGCCTACTCGGGAAAATGATTTTCCCCAGGTCACATGACAAGTGAGGATTAGAATCTAGGTCCCCTGACTCCCAAGGCATATGGTCAATAAGTATGAAGAATCCTATTTAACAAATTAATACTAAGTTCTTTGCATTTTTTAAACATTATTTGCTTTACTGAAAATACCTTTGTGTTTGTGTTCCTATGTATTTGAAAATTCTGTGTGTGTGTTTGTGTGTGTGAGAGTGTGTGTGTGTGTGTGTGTGTGTGTGTGTGCGAGGGTGTGTTGGGTGGAGCAAGGAGGCAAGTTCAGGAAAAATAAACAGGCTCATTCATTCATCTATTCATTCCACAAACATTTACCATGTGCAGAGCCCTGTGCAAGGCAAAATTTAAATAAGTCCTATGACTTGCCTTCAGATTCTGCTATCTCTGCCAACACCCTAGTTCAGACACTCATCACTTCTCACTTTGACTGTTAAAATGTCCTCTTTGTCCCCAATAACGTTCACTAAGCTACCCTTTGTCTATTTTTGAAGCACAGACCTGTCCCTGTCATCCTAAAAGCTACAGGTGTTCCCTATTCCTTTCAGAATGAAATGCAAAATACCCCCCACTAGGGGGTTCCAAACACCCATTCAAAGGATTTCATAGTACTTGGACAAGTAGGTGGCATGGTGGAAAGAGAGACTTCTGGGTCTGAAGTCAGGAAAACCTGAATTCAAATCTGGCCTTAGACATTTACAAGCTGTGAGACCCTGGGCAAGTCAGTTTAATATCTGTCTTCTTTTGGGGTATAGGCTATCCTAAAAGTCTTAATGCAGTGAATTTCTAACATGTTTTGCAAACCTGAAAGTGCTATAAAATTCTATAAAAACATAAAATATATAAAGAGTTGTTTGTTGTTTCCAACTCTTTGTGACCCCATTTGAAGTTTTCTTAGCAAAGATACTGGAGTGGTTTGCCATTTCCTTCTCTAGCTCATTTTACAGATGAGGAAACCAAGGCAAACAGGAGTAAGTGATTTGCCTAGGGTCTCACAGCTAGTAAGTCTCTAAGTTGGATTTGAACTTAGGTCCTTCTGACTCCAGGCCTGGCAGTACTTTATCCAATATGCCACCTTTACTATTACTACTGATGAGGTGCTTGGGATATATATATATATATATATATATATATATATATATATATATATATATATATATTTGTAATATCAGTCTGTAATATCAGTTTGTAACATCAGTTTGTAAATGGGGTGCTTTGGGATCTATGTCTGTGAATTCAATTAGTAAAAGCAGTCTGTAAAATCATATTTCCTGCTCTCCCCTCAGCCTCAGAGCATTGACTCTGCCCCTTCTCCCTCCTAGCACTCTGCCCAGCAACAACTCATGAACTGTTTATCTCTGCTTGGAACAATAACAAGCTACCTATGAATCCTTCACTAAACTATCTATAAACATTTTAGCTTAGGCAAATGTTATCTCCCTTACTAGAGTGGCCAGCTGAACCATGAATCCTTCAATACCCATCTATAGGTTAACTCCTTAGCCAATTATATCCATACTGAGTCTCCATTAGCCTCGGTTCCCAACATCCAGCTTGTCAAATATGACATTGATGGGTGGCAGACTGGGCACTCCTCACTTGGCAGTGACCAAGGGTTGACTTTAGTGACATGTCAGGCCTAAAACCACACCTCTAGGTAGCCCCTCCTTGGGCTATTTCCCAGTGAATCATGGGCAATACTCCTGCTCAATTGATATTAAAAGTGCATGTTCCTTTAAGCACTGACCACTCCTTAACTCCTCCCTAATCCCACCCTTACTCACCTAGTTAGCATAATTGACACCTGATTTACTGTCTTGACTCCTTAAAACTAAACCTGTGATTTCTGTAAATTTGCAGGTTCCCTAAGAACTCTTGCCCACTGAGCTGTGCAGTTTAACAATAAACTTTTACAACCTCAGCTTCCAAGTTTGCTTGAGCCTGGTGAATTCTTTCCAGACTGAATTGCAGGGTTTCTGGTCACTGATAAGGATCAGGGTCCCTGGTAGAACCTATTACCCTTCCCTCATCACTACCACCACCACCACCACCACCACCACTACTACTACTACTACCCCCCCTACAATTCATTCCACATTTTAACCTTATTGAACCACTTACCTATCTCTTGAACTCCACATTCTATCTTTTGCCTCCATGCATTTCTAGAAACTATTCACCCTGCCTAGATTTCCCACCCCGCTTCATCTCTGCTTCCTAATCCATGTCCTTCAAGGATCCAACTACAGTTATTCCTCCTCTATCCTTGATTTCCACTCAGTCTATGTTCATTAATTAAATTGACTCATTTTAGGATCAGAGTTCTAGAGCTGGAAGGGAACTTTGGGGTCATTTCATGTGAGGTCTTCTTTACAGAAGAAGAACTGAGACCCAAAGAGGATAAAAGAACCATCTCATAAAGCACTTTCAAAATGGACAGCCTCCTTATACATGGGGTGATGGAGTGGTGATAGTGAGGGGGGGACAAGAACACCAATTTGTACCATCTGCAGAGCTGCAAGGTGAGCTTCTTGACCAACTGGGTCCTCAGTCCTCAGGTTCTCCTAGCCAGGATCCTGCTCCTATAGCAGCATCAATTTTCCTTGTTGACAGATTTGAAAGAGGACCCTGCCAAAGGCAAGCAAAGCAGTTTTTCATTCTAATTGTCCTGCAGAGCTGTCCTCCGCCTCCTCAGCCAGGGTCTTCCACCGAAATATTGCAGTGCCCATAAATCGCCCTGGTATCCAAAGGCCAGTGGGATGGTTAAACTGGACTGAGCTGGATGTGCCTTGTGCAGAGGAGGGGTTGGAGAGGGGAGAAAGGGAGAAGGAGGAGTCTCTCCTTTCCCCCACTCCTCCATATATCATTCCTCTTTGGCTGATGCTGGGTCAGGGCCAGAGCCAGCCCATTAGCTGCTGTTTCCTCTTAAAAGCAAGTTGTTAATTACTATCTTGTCCTATGGCAGTTAGGCAGTGGTCTCAGTCACTCTTCTAGCTAACTGCAGCAGAATAGGAGAGTTGGGGGAGGAGGAGGAGGGCTTGGCTCTGTCCATGGTAGCATGATTTTCAGATATCCCATCCCAGTGAGCTGAGAACTGGAAAGGGGTTATAACTTGAAAGTAAAATGAAAACTCTTCTCTTCCCAGGCAAGATAGTACCAAGGAGGCTGGCTGGCCTTAGTACTTGGAAGCTAGGAGACAGAGCATCAGGGCAAATCTATAACTGCTGCCTGGCAGAGACCTGAGAAGAAGGCAGGTGATGTAAATTCCTGCTGAGCCTTCAGAGTAGAAAATAAAAGCTGATCTTTATGGAGCCCATTAAAGTTTGCTGAGTCCTTATTTTGCCTAGTAAGTTTTACTTAATCCTCACAAAAATCTTTGGGAAAGGAATTGTAAGGTATTCTTGTATGATTCTGAAACCAGATCTTGATAGGAAGTGACTTGCCCGGGGTCAAACAACTACTGCAAAGTGTCTGAGTTGGGGGATGGACCTAAGTCTTCTTGACTCTGAGATTTATTCATGTCACCTTCAAACTCTAGCTCCAGTATATTTTCTGGGATTATTGTACCGTCATCCCCTTTGCACACCTTGGGTTCTGGCTAAACTGGTCTGCTCACTGTTATCCAAACTCAGCATTTCATCTTCTGTGCCTTGTGCCCTGGAAGAAGCCATTTCCCATGCTTGAAATTTGTTCTCTCCTCACCTCTACCACTCATCCCTTCAAGGCTCCACTCAAGGACCATCTTTAGTACCTTCCCAGTCTGCCCAGTTGTTAAGGTCCTTTCCCATGTGCAAATTACTTCATTTTTAGTTGGCATTTGTTTTTTATTTTCCAAACTATGTAACTATCATTTCCTCTTAGTTGAATGTATGCTTTTCTAGGGCAAGAAGTTCTTTGTCTTTGTGCCCAGAACATCTATCAAGGATCAAAAGATTATGAATTTAGAGCTGGGAATGATCTTTAAGCCACCTAGTCTAGTCCTTTTATTTTCAGATCAGGAAACTGAGACCTAAAGTATTTAGGTGGTTTGCTCAAAGTTACACAGGAAGAAAATACCAGATCTGGGACTTGAAGAACATGGTTTCTTTGACTCCAGAACCAATGTTCTTCCCACTATACTATTCTGTGCTGACTTACCTACATCACTATGGACTACTGTATTGTGATAGGGACTGTAGGGTATTCAGTTCAATTTGGAAAGCATTTATTTTTTTTGGAGGGGTAAAGGCAAAGTAATTGGGGTTAAGTGACTTGCCCAAGGTCACACAGCTAGTAAGTATCAAGTGTCTGAGGGCAAATTTGAGCTCAGATCCTCCTGACTCCAGGGCTGATGATCTAGTCACTGTGCCAGCTAGCTGCCCCTATAAAGCATTTATTGACACTAACAGTGTATACAAAAAGGTAACAAGGATTTATTTAGCATTTTACTATGGGTCAGGCACTATGCTAAGCATTGGAGATGCAAGTATAAGCAAAAAAAGAAAGACAGTCCCTGTCTTCAAGGATTTTCTATACTTATAGTAGAAAACAACAAGCAAAGAGGGCTGAAAAGAAGAGTCAGGATAAGGTATCCACATAGGGCCATGGAGGAGTTCACAGATTCAGAGGTACAGTGGGAGGAAAAGGAAACATGACCAGCATGAACTTGGCTGCAAAATGGAGGCTCCAGAAGGAGATCACCAATGGAAGAAGGGGACCAGAAAGGTGGAGAGATTGAAAAAGACACTCTTCCCTCAGGCCTGGATTTTAATCTAATGGGTAAAAGGGGAATAAGACATTTTCTAATCATTATAGTATCTAACATTATAAGATCTGTGCATGAGAAAGGTATAAAATCATAGTCTGAAATGGGAGGTTATTTCCAATAATGATAGTCAGGAAAGGCTTTATGAAGAACAGGACATTAGAATCAGACCTAAAAGGTGAAGTAGGAGTTCAACAAATGACAAGGGGGTAACTAGGATATTCCAGATCTAGAGAAGAGCAAAAATAGGATCACAAAGGAAGGAGAGCACAGAGTATGTACAGGGAGCAAGTGAATGGTGAGGAATCATTCAAGAAGAGGTTGGGATAGCATATGGCATGAGACTGGTGAGCCTGGAATGTCAGGCAAAGGACTTCAAACTTCATTTGGGAAGCAATAAGGAGACCTTCAAGGTTTTTTTGAGCAGATCAATAACATTGCCAAATCAATGCATAAGGAAGCTTTGTCTGGTAGCAGTAAGGGGAAAATGGATTGAAAAAAAAAAGGAATGAAGATGGAAAGACTGAAGGAGATAGAAATGAGGGTCCCTGGCAGGGTAGATGCAGGGAATGGTTGTTGAATATTGTTGAATGGGATTCAAGATTTTTCCCTGCTATTGACTAGCTGGATAATCTTTATTGAGAAACTTGAAGTCTCTGGGCCTTAGCTTCCTCATCTTTACAATGAGGTCTCTCCTAGCTCGGGATTGTGCATATTGAGAGAGAGAGAGAGAGAGAGAGAGAGAGAGAGAGAGAGAGAGAGAGAGAGAGAGAGAGAGAGAGAGAGAATCAGTCCATAGTACAGGAAAAAAAAGAAATGAATTGAGAGTCAGAAAAGCCAGCTCTACTAATTATTATCTGTATATTCTTGGGAAGTCACTTAGCCTCTGTATGCCTCAGTTTCACCTTCTGAAAAGTCTTGAGTTCTTTAGGAGTTCAAATGCACATCCTTTATAGAGGCAGCTACATGTTACAATACATAGCACATTCACAGTTCAGATTCTGGCTCAGACAGTTACTACCTGGGTGATGGCTGGTCAAGTTCTTTGGCCTGTAAAATGTGATCTGATGTGATAGCCTATGTAAAACCCTTCAAAGACCTGAGAGTGCTCAATAAATGCTAACTTCTCTTACTTCTGTGTCTTTTGCTTTGTAAGTAAAATTTTTTATGTTTGAAGTCTCATGAGCCTGAGTGGT
This sequence comes from Gymnobelideus leadbeateri, assembly GCA_011680675.1. NCBI lineage: Eukaryota > Metazoa > Chordata > Mammalia > Diprotodontia > Petauridae > Gymnobelideus > Gymnobelideus leadbeateri. The sequence continues at coordinate 1,033,969 of WOXC01008258.1, forward strand.
TCATGAGGAGTGGCAAATAACACCGTTTCCTAATATAATAATTAGGAGGGTGAGGTTCTGTTTTACTTTGTACTGATCAGACTCCAGCATCTTGTTAGGTCTGGGCACCATATTTTGGAAGGACATTGATAACCTGGAGACCAACCAAAAGTGAGAGACAAGGATGATTTAGGGGCTTTGACTCTATGCCATGTGAGAAATGGTTGAAAAATTGGAGATATTTAGCCAGAAGAGAAAAGACTGGGGTGGGGAGATGAGGGAGGGCCAGAGGAGGAGGATGATTTCAAGTGTTTGAAAGGTAGTCTTGTAGAAGATGTATTGGATTTGTTCTGCTTGTGCCCAGAGGAAAGAACCAGGACAATTGGTGGCAAATTTAGGCTTAATATGAAGGACACCTTCCTAACAATTGGAATTATTCCAAAAGTGGTTGTCCTTGAGGGATGTTGGTTTCTCCTAGCTAGAAGTCTTCAAGCAAACACTGGATGACTATTTATTACATGTGTTGTAGAGGGGAAACTCATTCAGATAGAGGCTGGCCTATTGAGGAGTTCCCTCCAATTCTGATAAGACAGCAAGTTATGGAAATGCAAGGTTCCTTACGCGTACCCTGGATGTTAGATGGCATGGTGGATCAAGTCAGGAAGACCTGAGTTTGACCCACTCTGATATTTACTAGCTGGGTGATTCAAGGAAAAATCACTTCCCCTCTTTGGGCCTCAGTTTCCTAATCTGTAAAATGGAGGAGTTATAATTCCATGACTCCTAAGGTCCCTTTGAACTCTAAATCTATGATCGTATGATTACTTGGGTCAGTAGGGGGCTTCTGACACAAGAGCTATAAATGTAAATATCTTACCTTCCTTCCCTGAGTTGGCAGTGCAGAACAGTAGCTTGGCCTATTCTGCTTTAGTTGGGAAATCATGGAAGCAACCATTCACAGGGCTGGAATTCATGTATCCATTCTTCATTTGAAATGTTTGATGGTCTATGAGTCATAAATCTTCCCGTCTCTATACATCACATATTTGACAACTCTCAATTCTCATGTTTGCCATAAAAAAATGAAAGTGGTATCCTTTGTATACAGACATAGCGCTTTTTGTGTTTCCAGGAATTGGGCTGGGTTATACCAAGCAAAACCTTCTTTTCCTAACCCACCCTCTAGTACCAATGGGTCCTAGGTACTCAATATGTGACATTAGACTCATGTATTCTTCTGTTTAGCTTCTGACAACCTTGTTCCAAACTACATTTTGACCATATACATGACTCTCTTATCCACAGTCTTTAATCCAGTCAAACTGACTTTTTGTTTTTCTTCACATGTTATACTGCATCTCCCATCTCCGTATCCCCCATGCCAAACAAGTGTTCCTCCTTCACCATCTTCCCTCTAAGAATCCCTACTTTTCTTTGAGATTCAAGCATCACCTTCTGTGAAGCCTTTCCTAGTCTCCTCAGCTGCTAATGCTCCCCTAAATTACTTTGTTTTTATTTTGTATATATGTTCTATATAGAAGCAGTGGGGCTTAGTGAATAAAGCCAAGACCTGAATGACCCTTTTTTTGGCTTTAATATCTTTCCATATCTTCCTAGCTTTATTTCTTTCTGATCCCCTAGGTATACTTTAATTTCCAGCCAAAATAAGATAGTGCCTTAATCTCTAAATGACTTTTCTATCTCCATTCCAGCAGCCTTTTATGTTTGGGACTCCTCCACCCCTGTGGTTTTCTCTTCCTTGATGAGTTCCTCATGGGAAGCTTAATTTAAGAAAGTACTTGTGCCAGTCATATTTACTTCAAATCTGGCTCAGCTCTTGACCCTCTGAACTGCTTTTCACCTTTCTCTCCCTTTCTCTTTCAGCTCCCTTTTATGTATTGACTTCTCCCACTAGAAGGTAAGCCCCTTGAGGGTAGGGACTATCTTTTGACTCTTTTTGTATCCTCAGAGCTCGGCACAGTGCCTGACACATAGTAGATACTTTCTTTTTTCCCTTGTACTTGTATTCCTAGACCTTAATACATTGCCTGAAATATGGTAAGTGGCTAATAAACACTTTATCTAATCTAACTGAATTACTTATTGTTTCTAAGGTCTTTCTGACTCAAGTCTCTCCCATCTCTAATCCATCTTTCACTTAGGTGCCAAAATGTTCATCTTTAGTACAGATCTAACTATTTTCCTGACACCTTCTTTAGAAACTATTTATCTTTACTACATACCAGGTACTCTTTGAAGACAGGGATATAAACAAAAAAAAATCCTTGCCTTCAAGAATCCTATACCCTAGGATACCTCCCTACCACCCACAAGATCACATATAGAGAGCTCTGGTTGTAATTTAAAGCACTTTACAACTTTCTTTCCAGACTTTTTTATTGTTGTTGAGGCAATCAGGGTTAAGTGACTTCCCCAGGGTCACAAAGCTAATAAGTGTCTGAGGCCAGATTTGAACTCAGAGATGGTACTCTGTCGACTAGCTGCCTCCTCCCATCTTCTTATACTTTAATCCATTTGTTCTGATCCAGTCATTTTGGCCTACTTGCTAATCCTCAGAGAACATTCTATCTCCTGACTCAGTGCCCTCTCCTTACTGATGCATCCTGGCTTCCTTGGCCTCCTTCAACACAGTTCACGCCCTCATCTACCAGAGACCTTTTCCTGTCAGCCCCTTTCTGATGCCTTCTTTCTGAGACTGCCTCCTCTTTACTCTGACTATATTATATACATAGTTAGTTAAAGTTTTAAAGTTTGTCTCCATAATTAGAATATGATCTTCTTGCAAGCAGGCAACAACATTTTTGTCTTTTTTGTATCATTAGTATTTAGTACAGTGCCTGGTACACAGCAAGTGTCTAATGAATGCTGACTGTAGATCACTTTTTGGTCAGTGCTTTTATGGATCTGTAATACCCTTCTTTGCCATCTACACTTCTCTGAGATGTAACTCAGACATTTTCTTCCCTAAGAAACCTTCCCTGAGCACTTCAACCAGAAGTAAGTTTTCCTTTTCTGAAACTATCAGAGGAGGTCACTTGTTGTGCTGGAGAGAACCTTGGGATTAAAATTGAAGGATATGAGTTCAAATCCCAGATTTCCCCCTTATTATGTGACTTTAAGTCATTCCCCCTCTGGGGAAATTGATCTGGACATAGATAAGCTCTGAGCTTCCCTCCAGCTTTAAATCCTAGAGGCTGTCAAATTCATGTTCTTAAAGGGGTCTGATCATGCTATTCCCCAGCTTAGGAAACTTCAATGGCTCCCTCTTATCTCTAGGATAAAAACAATTTTCCTGTTTGGCATTTTATACCCTTCACAGAATAGTTCCAGTCTAGCTTTCCAGACTGCTCATACACCAGCTTCCCTTGCACACTACGTTTTAGCTAAATAAGACCAAACATTGTTCATGGTATACAACATTGTGTCCAACAATAGTTAACCTTATAAAGGTATGTATACCTTTATATTATAATATAACATAACAACACAACACGACATAATATAATATGTATATATTTATAACCTTGTAAAGTACTATATAATAGTACTTACTATGTGTCAAACACTTTATAATTATTACTTTATTTTATCTTCACAACAGCTCTGGGAGGTAGGTCCTATTGTGATCCCTATTTTGCAGATAAGGAAACTGAGGTCGACAGACCAAGTGACTTGCCCAGGGTCATACAGCTGATAAGTATCCGAGTCCAGATTTGAAATCAAGTCTTCCTGACTACAAACTCCAAGTTTTATCATCCACTGCACCACTTAGCACCCCTCTGTGCCTTTGTAAAGCTTCAAGACTCAGCTAAATTACCACCTCCTACAAGACACTTATCCTGATTTTTTTCCTTTTTGTTAATTTCTCATTCCCATGAGATTCTTATGTCTTTGTTTTGTATATTTCTTTAGTTTCCTTACCAGAGTATGTATTGCATCCTGCGAGTAGAACAGAGGCCCCTTGAAGGGAAAAACTGTTGGGTTTTTTTTTTCTTTACATATCCAGCCTCTAGCAGAGTGCTTGGCACACAGTAGGTGCTTAATAAATGTTTACTGAATTAAATCAAAACTATGTCACTTCGAATATTCTGTCTTATAGTTATAAGTGTAAATCTCCCCTACCCCAGTATAAGCTCTTGCAGGTCAGACACCTTTTTACCAACCCAATCCTATCCCCACTATACATAAACAGTGTGTACATAGGCACTTGATATTTGCTAATAAAATATTCAGCTCAGGTAATCTTGCATAAGTCACTTAACATCTATGTGTCTTAGATTCTACATCTGTAAAAGGAGAGGTTTGGATTAGATGACAGATAGATAGATAGATAGATAGATAGATAGATAGATGGATGGATAGATATGTAGACAATAAATTGCAGATAGATGATAGATTGGTAGGTTATAAATAGCAGATGGATGATAGGTTGATATATAGGTAATAGAGAGATAATTGATAGATTAATAGATAGAATTTATTAATAGATTAATTAATAGATAGAATTAATTAGTTAATAGATAGGATAGGTAGAAAGATTGATGATAGGCAGATGATAAGTAGAAGATAGCTGGATGGATAGATAGATAGATGAGTGGATAGATAGACAGATAATAGGCAGATGATAAATAACAGATAATACATCTAGCAAAGATGACAGACAATAGATTATAGAAAGATATTCAGTTGACAGGTGATAGAGTGACAGAGGGATGAAGAGATAGATGAGAAAGCAGTTATTAATTGCTTACTACTCGCTATCCATCACTATGCTAAGTGCTGGGAATAGAAATACAAGCAGAAAGTCAGCCCTTGCCCTCAAGGAGCATGCGTTCTAATGGGGAAAGACAACACCTATCTGTGCAACTGGGAGGAAAAATGCAAAGCCCCACCCCAGCCCACCCCAGGATAAAGCCAACCACATACACCCTTTTCTGTGCCATTGCCTAGAACAAAGTACCACATGTGTCCTTGTGCCTTCACTTGGGTCTTTCCTGGGAGCCAAGGACCATGCCCGTGTGTGCATTTTGCAGTGTCCTACATGGGGTGGCTGCTCAGTGCTGGACTTAGGGCGTCTATCCTCCTACAGTTTTTTTGTTCCAGGTACACCTTGCTCTCAACAGCTTCAGGGTTTTGTTTAATCTTTTGGGGGAGCTACTTTGCATTCCTTCTTCTTCCCCAAGACCAACAGCCTCATCAGGAGTCAGCAACTAATGAGCAAAGATTTTTCTGCAAAATGTGAATGCATTTTTGCTCCCTCCTAGGATGTAATTGGTGCAGGGCGAATACCTTCCTGTTCCACAGTAGAGACGTTATGTCGATGGCTCCCTGTAGGACAATAGAATCCCCTGGTCCATATGTAGGAGCGGCAGGCAGTGACTTTCTGTTCCACAGCTCTAAAAACAGCCCAGAATGTACCTTATTATCATGTTTGCAGCAGGCAGGAGCTTTCTTTCACTGTAAACTCTCCTGACATCCCCAACTGAGATAATTATGGTGCTTAAGGGAACTTTTGGCCTCACTAAAAATACTTAGCAACAGTTTGTAGTGGTGAGGAATGTGTACAGGCAGGTGATCTGAGAAAGACACCAGCCACAGCCTTCTCCAGTTCATCCGAGAGCACTTAAGGACTTCTCTTGGCTTGTGTCTTTTAAAGTTTTTTTGATGTGTGTCTTTTATCTCCCTTCGTCATCATCATCGAATACCCTCATGACCAAGACTTTGATGCCAGGAAGTTCCTTCCCACACTGAGAGTTTTTGCTTTCTTTTTGGCTGGATACAGAACAGCTCAGAGAGAAATCTGTGTATTTCAGCTGTTTTGGTTTTGTTTCCACTTTTATTGAAGGTACAGTATCTTAGTTTATGACCTGATTCCTTCCTGTGAGCCATCTGGACCTGCTCTGGGGTGTTCTCTCAGAATCTTAGTCTGGGCAGGGAGTTCAGGGGTTTGCTAGCCCAACCTGGACCTAAACAAAGCTCTCTACAACACCACAGACTAGTGCCATTCTGGCCTCTGCTTGACAAATTCCAATGAGGAAGAGCCCACTATGCCCCTGACAGGTCACTCTACCCTAATTGTTAGGAGCTTATCCCCTGATATCAAACCTAAATCTACTTTCAAGCAATATCCACCAGTTCATCCTGCTTTTGCCCTCTGGGGGTCAAGCAGGCTACAGCTAATCCTTCTTTCATATGGGAGACTTCAAATATATGAAGGCAGCTAGCATGGCCCCTTAAGTTTCCCCCTCCCCCACCCCTCTCAGGGCTTAACATCCCCTGTCCCTCCACCTGATCTCCACCTGATCCTCACAGGGGTCACCCTGAGGCCCTTTACCAGACCTGTTGCCTTCATCTGGAAATTTTCCTTTACATCTTTTTTTTTAAACAAATGCTTTATTAACTTCTGTTTTACATCATTCATTTCCACCATTCATTTGGAGTTACAATTATTTTTCCCCCACTGTTTTTCCCCTACCCACACTCCCAGAATAGCAGTCCCACAAGGTATCGCTTCCTCCAATCTGCTCTCTCCCATATCTTCTCCCATACCCCCTTCGACTTTTCCATTAGAGGAAGGTGAATCTCTGTGTCCCAATGCCTACACATCTTATCTCCCAATTACAAGCAAAAGAGTATTAATAATAGTATTTGTATATATTTGAAACATTTAATGTTAAGACCTCGAATTTCAGATCCATTTCCTTCCTCCCTTGTCACCCATTCCCTCTGGGGAAATAAGTAATTCAGTATATGTTGTACATGTCTAGCTATGCAAAACATTATCATAGTAGATATATTGTACATGGCTGCTTATAATTCCCTCCCACTCATCCCACCCCCACCTGGTCCATTCCCTACATGATCCTGTCCCTCTTCTATAGTGGGTACTTCCAACCTCCCCTCACCCCAAGGATGCCCTCCCTTCCATCATCCCTCCTCTCATCCCCCTTCCCCCTATCCTGCTGCAGGTTGAGATATTCCATTTAGTATGTATGTCATTTTCTCCCTGAACCAAATTCAATGAGAATGTGGTTTTGCCTTTTTAGCCTTCCTATTCTTCCCCTCCCTTGCAACCACTTCCCCTTGCTTCTTCTACATGAGATAGTTTACCCTACCCTGTCTCTCCCCATCTCCTCTTGCCACTTTCCTCTCTCACCTCATAATTTCACCCTTTGAGTATCCTCCCTTGCCAACAAATTCAACCTATGCCCTCTATCCATATATAACTGTAAACATATATACACACATTCACATATGTATTCATATGACCATACACCCTTCTTCCATTATTTTCATACTGAAAAAGATTTCATCAGTCACAGTCATTGTTTTTCCATATAGGAATGTAAATAGTTCAACTTTGATAAGTTCCTTTTAATTTCTTTTTCCTGATTACCTTCTCAGGCATCTCTTGCTTCTTGTGTCTGGATGTCAAATTTTCTATTCAACTCTGGTTTTTTCCTCAAGAATGCTTGAAAGTCCTCTATTCCACTGAATGACCATATTTTCCCCTGAAACAAAATACTCAGTTTTGCTGGGTAGGTGACCCTTGGGTTCATTCCCAGCTCTTTTGTCCTCTGGAATATCATATTCCATGCCCTTTGATCCCTCAGTGTAGAAGCTGCCAGGTCCTGTGCTATTCTGATTGTGTTTCCACAACATTGAAATTGTTTCTTCCTGGCTGCTTGTAGTATTTTCTCCTTGATCTGGGGATTCTGGAACCTGGCTATAATATTCCTGGGAGTTTTCTTTTTGGGATCTTTTTCAGGAGGTGATCGGTGGATTCTTTCAACCTCTATTTTGCCCTTTGGATCTAAAACATCAGGGCAGTTTTCCTTGAGAATTTCTTGAAGGGTGATTTCTAGGTTCTTTCTTTGATCATGACTTTCAGGTAGTTCAATAATTTTTAAATTGTTTCTCCTGGATCTATTTTCCAGGTCAGTGGTTTTTCCCATGAGATATTTCACATTGCCTTCTAATCTTTCATTTGTTTGGATCTGCTTAACAGCATCTTGATTTCTCATAAAGTCATTAGCTTCCATTTGCTCCAGTCTAACTCTGAAGGAATGAATCTCCTCAGTGAACTTTTGAGATTCTTTTTCCATCTGGCAAATTCGACTTTTGAAGGCATTCTTCTCCTCATTGCCCTTTTGGGCCTCCTTTGCCATTTGAGTTAGTCTATTTTTTAAGGTGTTGTTTTTCCTCAGTCAGGCTGTTGACCCTCATTTCATACTTTTCCTGCATCCTTCTCATTTCTCTTCCCAATTTTTCCTCCACTTCTCTTATTTGATTTTTAAAGTCCTTCTTAAGGTCCTCTATAGCCTGTAACCTGCTCATGTTTTCCTTTGGGGCTTTTGGAGCAGGATTTCTGACCTCACATACCTCCTCCTATTCTATGCTTCGATCCTCTTTACCCCCAAAGTAGGAGTATAAGGTTGCATTTTTCTGTTTAATTTGTTTCCTTTGCCTTGGCATGTTGCCACTTAATTACTTGATTTTTGGGCTTGTTGCCACAGTATGGCTGGGCCGCCAGCAGGGGAACTTTCGTCCCAAACATGTGGGGGGACAGCTTCTGTTTCTGGCAAGCTGGAAACCCACCCAAGACCTCCACCCCAGATCACAATCCAGATCCAGGGAGGTTAAAGCAAGAGTGATTACCCCCCAAGACTGATCACTGGATCTCCCTACAGTTCACAGGCCAGGAGCTGGAGCTGCCTCTGAAAACTACAAAATGGCATCTCTCCTCAGTGGCTTCTAGCCCCCAGGGGAGGAAGCCGATGTGTTCCCCAAATACTGGTCCCAAAGTCCATAGGGCACTAACCTCTCACTTTGTCCTGGGCATGTCTATGTTGATAATTCTGGAATCGCCATGGCTGCTGGTGTTCTGAGGTCCCTCCAGCTGGCTGCTGGCCCAGCTGCCCTGGGGCTAAAACCACGATTCAGGCAGACCTATGCTCAGCTCCCCACGCACTGTGCACTGCGCTGCCATCTCCCAGAGCACTGCGCTGGTCCTTCCTTTAGGGCTGCTGGGCTGTCCTCAGCGGGAGGTTAGCTTCTCCATGTCCTTCTGTGGGTGCTGGGGCTCCAGAAGTTGTTCAGAGTCCCCTTTTACATAGTTTGGAGGTGATCTTGGGGGAGAGTGGCTTGGACGTGCTGTTTCTACTCCACCATCTTGGCTCCACCTCCTACATCTTAAAGTCAATAAGATTTCTTTCTTTTTTTAATTTCTTAAAATAAGTTTTCTTTCACAGGAAGCCTTCCCAACTTCTCTTAATTCCAGTGCCTTCACTCTGTTAATTATTTCCTTCCCTGTGTTAATTATTTCCCATTCATCCTGTATACAGCTTGCTTTTTACATTGTTGTTTGCATAGTGTCTCCCCCATTAGGTTGCCAACTCCCTAAGGGCCATGCTTAGCATAGTGCTTGACATATAGTATGTGCTTAATAAATGTTTCTTAATTATCAATGTTCTTAGAATGTGGAATTTTTTTTTTAAAGCAATTGGGGTTAAGTAACTTGCTCAAGGTTACACGGCTAGTCATTATTTATGCATGGGTGCTCATTTTCTGAGGCCGGATCTGATCTCGGGTCATCCCAACTCCGAGGCTGGCACTCTTACTCACTGCGCCACCTAGCCGCCCCTCTAGGGCAATTGGGGTTAAGTAGCTTGCCCAAGGTTACACGGCTAGGTTTTTGTTTGTGTGGATTAAGTGTAGGAGGCTGGCTCTGAACTCAGGTCCTTCTGATTCCAGGGCCGGCGCTCTATTCACTGCGCCACCTAGCTGCCCCTGAATGTGAAAATTTTGCAGAAAGTATGTGGGGTCTTTCTTTCCTGGATCCCACCAAGCCTTACTTTTTAATAGGATTTGTTCATTCATCCTGGCAAATATTAATAGAGTTGTTGTTGTCCTTCTTGAAAAGGACCATGACATCAGTAAGGTGATGCCTTGCTATCCCTTCTACTTACAAGCAAATTGGATTTAAGTGAGGCACAACTGTGCAAGGGCACTGGCTTCACTTTCTCCTCCAGAGCCACCTGGATCCAGTGGCAAGATAGAGACCAGGATGCCTGGAGATGGTCCCCATTAATACAGTGCCCACTATATGAAAACAGTCCTTGCTAGACACTAGAAGAAAAAATTATTTACAAAATTTCCTTCTTACCCAAGGACATTATAGATTTATACTCAACAATTCAAGGTAGATTGTTGGCATATGAGTAAAACAGAAAGTGACAGCATTTAATCTCAGCTAATAAGACTAGAAACAATGAAACTTGCAGAGTTTCAGATGTAGGCTTGATGGAAGACCAATATATATGGAGATGATGAGGGAAGGGTAATAGGTTCTACCAAGGACCTTGATCACTATCAGTGACCAGAAACCCTGCAATTCAGTCTGGAAAGAATTCACCAGGCTCAAGCAAACTTTGAAACCAAGATTGTAAAAGTTTATTGTTATGCTGTACAGCACAGCAGGCAAGAAATCTTGGGGAACCTGCAAACTTGCAGAAGTCATAGGTATAGTTTTAAGGAATCAAGACAGTAAATCAAGTGTCAATTATGCTAACTAGGTGAGTAAGGGTGGGATTAGGGAGGAGTTAAGGAGTGGTCAGTTCTTAAATGGACATGCACTTTTAATATCAACTGCCAAGCATATTGCCCATAATTCACTGGGAAATAGCCTAAGGTGGGGCTACCTGGAGGTGTGGTTTTAGGCCTGAAATGTCACTAAGTCAGCCATGGGGTCACAGCCAACTGAGGAGTGCCTAGACTGCCACACATCAATGTCAAGTTTGACAAGATGAATGTTGGGAACCAAGGCTAATGGAAACTCAGTATGGGTATAATAGGCTAAGGAGTTAACCTATAGATAGGGCACTGAAGGATTCATGGTGCAGCTGGTCACTCTACTAGGGGAGATAACATTTGCCTAAGCTAAAATGTTTGTAGATAGTGAAGGATTCATAGGTAGCTTGTTATTGTTCCAAGCAGAGATAAACAGTTCATGAATTGTTGCTGGGCAGAGTGCTGGCAGGGGGAAGGGGCAGAGTTAATGCTCTGGGGCTGGGGAGGGGAAATGTGATTTTGCAGACTGGTTTTACAAATTGATTTCACAGACATAGATCCCATGCACCCCATTTACAAATTGATGTTACAAACATAGACTGATGTTACAAATATATATCCCAAGCATCCCATCAGAGATAGAGAGAGAAAAAGAGAGAGAATATATGTACAGACAGTACATATATGAATGTGTATATATGTATATATAATATATACATACACATACATATTTGTGTATATTTGCTTGTTCATTCATTTGTTTGTTTCCTGATGATTAGAGCTATCAGCAGAGTAGACTGTCTGGGGAGTTGGTCCCTAGGGCTCTTCAAGCAAAGGCCTGATGACCACAAGTATCCAGTGTATTGCAGGGGGACTTTTCTTTATTTGGTGGTTGGAGGTTGGATTGCATTTAATGGTCACTGGCATCTTTTGAATTAAAAGACCTGGCTTCAAAGCCCAATTGTGATGCTTACTACCAGTCTCCTCATTTGTTAAAGGAGGGGGTTAGACTAGAAGGCCTCTGAGGTCTCTTTCCAGCTTTAGATCTAGAAATTAAGTACCTCATTCCATAGTTTCTATCAGGTTGCATCTCTAAGATTCAGTTTTATCAGTTTAAGAATATACATAATAATACTATCCCTTTCTGGATGGTTCAATGGAAAGCACTGAGCCTGAAGTCAGGAGGACTTGAGTTCAAATCTGATCTCTCAGATACTTACTAGCTGTGTGACCTTGGGCAAGTCACTTAACCTCTGAATGCCTCCGGTTTCTCATATTTAAAGTTAATAATAGCACTTACCTCCCAGGGTTATTGTGGGGATGAAATGAGATAATATTTATAAACTGCTTTACAAAACTTAAAGTATCATATAAATGCATTGCTATTCAGTCATGTCTGACTCTCCATGACCCCTTTGGGGGTTTTCTAGGGAAACTAGAGGAGGCTAGAGTAGTTTGCTAGTTCCTTCTCCAGCTCATTTTGCAGATGAGGAAACTGAGGCAAACAGTGACTTGCCCAGGGTCATACAGTTATTGAGTGTCTGAGGTTGGATTTGAACTTAGGTCCTCCTGACTTCAGGTCCAGAATTCTATCCACTGTGCCACCTAACTGCCCCATGTTAAATGATAGTTATTATTATTTGCCTCACAGAGTTCCTGTGGGGATTCAGTGAGATACTGGATGTGAAAAAGGCTTTGTCATTCTTAATGCACTATATAAATGTGAAATAGCTTTGTTTTATCACCTCTTCAATCTCACAAATATTTATTAACTGCCTGCTGTATGCAGGGAGCTCTTCAAGGCATGGGGCAGGGGGTGGGGTAGGAGCAGGGGGGTAAGGGGACTAGAAAGGTCAGAAGCATCACTACTATTAGATAAGATAGTGCCCTGCTCTCACGTCCCTTTATTCTCAGCTCTTGCCTCCCTCGAGATTGCTCAGAATGGATCCATTGGGTAAAATCCTATCTGGGAGCTGAAATTTAATCTCACTCCCAGGCTAACTCTTATGCATTCTGTTACCTAAACTAATCTGTGTAGCTTCCTGATTACTGTCTACCTGGCTTGCTTTGATGAATAGATTTGCCTTATACCCATGACTAACTTTGATGTAATAAGATTATGATGGGAAGGGAAAGCTAAACTGAATGACATAAGCTGTTAGCCTTCAGGTTTGGGACAGAACTATTTTCTCTCAGAGCAACCAAGGGAAGTAGATTTTGTCCTGAACACCAAAAGAATAATTCTTCTAGATTTCAAATGTCTTATATAGAAAAACTAACTATGACTCCAGTTCAATAGTCCTTTTGAAGATGGGAGGGTAAGGGAAAGATAGTCCAGCAATGCCATCCTCAAACCATTAACAATGACGGAAATCCAGTCCCCCTCAGAGGCTTGGAGTGGGACATCTCCACTTCTTTCTATATCTGTTACTTGAGGGGCAGTCAGTGCTTTGTTACATGGTCTAGTTGTTGCACAAAAAAAAAAAAATAAGAGGTTATATCGGGGCAGACACTGGAAACTGGAGGGATTAGGGAAGCTATCATATAGGATTTTGTGCTGTGGGAAGAGAGTTAACTGTAATATTCCTCGGATTCCCTTAATGTAGTAACCTGAGAATGGATACCCCGATGGTCACTGGAGTAAAAGAGGGACTCTGGAATATGAAGGGATAGCCTTACTAGCAGCCCAAGTTGTTTTCCTTTCTGAGTAGAGTCTAAACCACAGTGTACTGCTATGACTACAAAAGGCGTTAGGACTCTAGGGAGTGGCAACTCACCAGAGAAGGAAATAAATCTCACCAACAGTTTTATGGCTATTATGAGCCCTCTTTGTTGTTTTACATCTCCTCTGGAGTAAAATAAAGCTTGTCCTTCATCTGATGTATGCATTATTACCTTGAGTGATTTATTCATCATCTGGGGACCCCACATCTGGGCAAGCAAAATCTGTATTTGAGCTGGGTTCTGATATCCTAGAGAAGAAGATAAGATATAGCTACTATATCCCTGAGTGGGGGAAATAAGAGCAAAGATAAAATGAGGAGGATAGTGCTGATGCTAAACTTAGTCTCTATAACCATGGATCTAAGGATGATGGGTTACAGCTTACACTCACAGCAATCTTCTAAGGTAGATCATGTGGTTATTAATATTCCCATTCTGCAAGTGGGGACTTTTCTCAGTTCTTCCTAGTCAGCTTCTGGGATATCTATCACTGTGGTCCTAAACATTCAGAAAAAAACTTTCCGTAGCTAATAGAAACTGACCACAGGGTTTTCCACTTGTTCCTCCTCAAATTTTTCTTGTTTGGTACTGGGATCTACAGTATATAGTATCAAATGAAATAGTGGCAAGGAAGGTGCCTCCCTTGTTATTTCCTAAAGAAAGGAATTATTTTTATTGTTTTTAGAACATGAATAATGGGGTCATTTTTACCCTAACCGTGACATATATTAGCTAGGTGATCCTGGGCAAGTAACTTAACCTCTCAGTGTTCTAGCCCAGAGAGATCAAAATGGTGGCCATCTTGGCCATATTGTAGGGCAACATTCCAGAGGGCTGTTGAACCAGACTAAAATGGAATTGAGAAACATTTAAGAAAATAAAGTTATAATAGAATATAGATAGTGTACATATGTGGTTTTGTAAGCCAATATATAGCCTACAGGCATCCTTATATATAATTTGGTGGCCCCTATTTCTATTGGAGTTTGACACCATTCTAGCCAACTCTCAGATTAAGGTCCTGATTTGTATTGGTAACAGGAGTTTCATATGCCAATGAAATCACAGCTGGAATTCTTATCCCTTATTTTGCATATATTTTGTATTTATTTGTCTGTATATATCATTCCCTTCCCCTCGAAAATATAAGCACCTTAAAGGCTTAGCTCTTTATTTTTGTCTTTGTCTTCTTATGCAAGTGTCTGGCACAAAGTTGTTATGGTTGTTGTTGTTTGTCCTTTGTTTTAGAAGAGGACCATGATATCAGGGAGGTGATGCCATGGCATGCAAGTGAAATAGATTTCAGTGAGGGAGGGCTGTGCAAAATCACTAGTCTTGTCCTCTCATCCAGAGCCATCTGGGTCCAGTGACAAGATACAGACCAAGAAGACTGGAGATTGCCCTTAGATGATGTGGGAGACCTTGACCTTTTAAAGCTAAGGTCTTTAACAATGGGTTCTGGCACAAAGTAGGTCCTTAACAAATGCTCATTGAATGAACTGACTTAATAGAATAAGTTTGGGAGTGTGAAGGCAATAGAAGGGATAGCGATGAGGTATCATAGCCAACAGGGAGAGGAAAATTGGAAAGCTTACATTCAGGAATCAAAAAATACCCAAACCCAAGAAGAAAGACAACCATATTCCTTTCCTAGATCTCAAAATGCCAAGATGAACTAGCCAGGACACAGGACATAGGACGTCAGTAAATGCTAAGATAGAACTGTTGACTTTCTAGCCACTGGACTCTGACCAACCAGAAAGAATGGGATAAGAAAAAAGGAATAAATTCTAGGCTGATGAAATTATATTAGACATCTTAATGAAAAAATGCTCAGTTCCCACTGAGCCATTAATGATTGGTTTCCACATGGAAGCACCCATCTCGGGTGACAAGTCTTTGACAAACTGTTTCTTTATTTTTCCATGGAATTGTTCTGGATTTAAAAGATTAAGCAAAAAAAAAAAGTAGAACTTGCCTTGTGAGTTTCATTTCACGGCAGTAAAGACCCATCTGTGGCATTGAGACAAGGAAATGGATAAGGAAGTCTTGTTCTTTCACATCCAGTCAACAGAAGACACTAATTATATATTCTTAGTTGATTTCATAGGATCATAGATTCATAAATAGAAGAGGTCTTACAGACCATCTACTACAACCTCTTCCTTTTACAGATCAGGAAATTGAGGCATAGAAAGCTGAAACAATATATTCAAGGTCACAAAAGGTATGAGTAGTAGAGCTAGGATTTATTCATTTTCTTCTGTTGATGTGTCCTTCCCATTACCTATCCCTCATCGAGCAATTTTTGAAACGAAAAATCCAATTGAAAAATGAAAAAATAAAACTATTAATAAATCGATACATGCATAGTCTGGCAAAAAAACAAATTCCTACATTGGCCGTGTCGTGTGAAGCTCATCACCTTTCTAGCAGGAGGTGAGTGGTCTGTTTCATCTTTATTCTAGGATCTGAAACCAGATATTTTAGCTCTAATGTAATCCAACCAAATACAAATTTATCAAGCGTTGTTCATACTATATATACACAATGAGTTGTAATCAGTATCATAGGAGGAATCACACAAACCAATGAGCTCACAAATCTGAGTGTTTGGACATATGCATGGTTCTATACTACATGCTTGGGATAAAAAGCCAAACACTCTTTGCCTGCAAAAAGCTTACATTCTATTGGGAAATATCCTCTGAGCCATTTTTCTTTCCTCTATATTCATGTTGTCTATATAATGATTTGGTCAAATAAAATTATAGGAGAGTGAAATGAATGGAGCACAGGACTTGGAATTAGGAAGATTTCAGTTTAAATTCAGCCTCAGAGACTTAGTAGCTATGTAACCCTGGGCAAGGCACTAAAATTCTGTTTGCCTCAGGTTCCTCATCTATAAAATGTGTGTAAAAATAGCACCTGCCTCCTAAAGTTGTTGTGAGGATCAAATAGGTTAATATGTGCAAAGTGCCTTATAAATGTTATATTATATGTTGTGCAGTTGAGTTATTTTTCAGTTGTGTCTGACTCTTCATGACCCTATTTGGGGTTTTCTTGGCAAGGATACTGGAGTGATTTGCCATCTCCTTCTTCAGCTCATTTTACAGTTGAGGAAACTGAAGTAAGCAATGTTAAGTGACTTGCCCAGGGTCACATAGCTAGTAGTTGTCTGAGGGCAGATTTGAACTCAGGTCTTCCTGATTCCAGACCTGTTGCTCTATTTCTTGTGCCACCTCCTTGCCCAACAGTGCTATATAAATGCTAGTTATTATTATCTTTAAAAGAAAATTATAATTTACCATCAACATCTTCTAGTCTTAAAACAGAATTCATTCATCTTCCCTGAAACTGGCTTTTTCAAATTCTTATGTTTGAGAGCATTGGATAATGAGGAGAGAAATTAATTTTCTACAGCATGGAAAAAAAGAGCTATGTTTGGCTAATTTGGTACCACTGAGCCATTAGTTAAGATTTTAAATCACTCTAGTCAATTTTAGGTTGAAACTGGTGTCCCAAAGGCCTGTAATTAATCTACCGAGCTTTCAAAGTAACTACAGAATGTTAAGGCTTAACATGTTGGAAGAGTCTTGGGCTCTGACACTTCTGATAAACTGGCACTCTCTCACTCATCAGCCTACTTCAGAAGGGATGGGAAGCCACATTGGTGGTACTGGTCCATTAAACATCATGCTATTTTTTACTGTAAAGCTATTCCAAGTCTGCTTTTAAAGCCTTGGGGATAGCAGTCACAGGCTAGGCTAGGGAAGCTAGGAGGCACAGTAGATGGAGCACTGGGCCTGGAATCAGAAAGACCCACATTCAGATCCAAACTCAGACACTGTGTGACCTTGGACAAGTCATTTAACTTCTGTTTTCCTCAGCTTTCTCATCTGTAAAATGGGGAAAATAATGACACTTACCTCCTAGTATTGCTGTGAGGATGAAATGTGATAATTGTAAACTGATTAGCACTGTGCCTAGCATATGAGTGCTATAGAAATAATATATTATTATTATTATGTATGATATGAAGATGTCAACTTCAAGATGTTTCACTTGAGTAAATTCAAGGAAAGGCCCGAGGCACTTATTAAGCACTTACTATATGTCAGGCATTGTGCTAAGTGCTGGGGTTACAAATACAAGTAAAAAGGTCTCAGCTGATAGGGAGTGTTGAGAGTTATACTGACTCAGTGATCCCATTGTTCTCCATTCAGATTGTAATTCAGTGTTGGGGGAGACTTCGGGGGAGGCACCACCCAATTAGTCAACACCTACCCCTACCTGTGATGTTTGTACCCCACCTGATAAACATTACATATAGGCAATTGGGGAGGAACTGAGATGCATTGGCCCATTTCTTTTCACTTCCATGGGCCAATCTGAATTATCTTCATCTCCTTTTGAAAGCTATCAATAGGGGCGGCTAGGTGGTGCAGTGAATAGAGCGACGGCCCTGGACTTAATCCACACAAACAAAAACCTAGCCCTGTAATCTTGGGCAAGTTACTTAACCCCAATTGCCCTAAAGGGGTGGCTAGGAGCACTGGCCTCGGAGTTGGGATGACCCGAGATCAGATCCGGCCTCAGAAAATGAGCACCCACGCATAAATAATGACTAGCCGTGTAACCTTGAGCAAGTTACTTAACCCCAATTGCTTTTAAAAAAAAAAAAAGTTATCAATAAAAGCTGGCTCCATGCTGAATCCCTTGCTGGTCTCCAGTGATCAGTCCTATGTTGCTACCTTGAACTATTTTAATGAACTCCTTTTAAAGTCTCTTTATCCTGAGTTTTGCCTCGTTAATCAGGTCAAAAGCTTGAGTGAACAAAGAACTTTCTTTCTAACTGAAACTTACATTTTTAATAGTATTATTATTCTTATTTACTATTTAATAGTAATATTATTAATAATAAAACAACAACAAAAGGGAATGGAAAAGGAAGAGAAGGAGAAGGACAAGGTAAGTAAGTGGGGGTGGTAGAAAAGTCCTATGAGTCAAAAGCAGAGCTGGGAGAAGAACGAAGCAAGGCCAGCCTGGGTCAGTCACCAAAATGGAAGCCTTAGGAGGAAGTCACCAATAAGAGCAGAGAACTGATATGGTAGAGGTACATTCTAGGCTGAGAAGGTTCCAGATGCTGAAGAAGATCAGAGGGTGAGAATATCGCTGGGGCATTGCAATAAAATTGTGAGAATAAAGGGATGGGAAGGGGAGGGCTTAGTCCTTCTTACTTACATAGCTAAATTTATTAAAATTCCTGCTTTATTGTAATGCTATTAGTTCTAGCAACATGCTGTAGTAGATAGGGCTCTGGGCCTAGAGTCAGAATCAAGTGGACCAAATCCCATTTCAGCCACATACTAGCTAAGTGATGCTATCCATATATGTTCCATATATGTTAAATGAGAAGGGTTCAGTGGGATGGCCACTATTCCTATGAACCAGGAGGGAAGGGAATGCAGATCTCATTCAGAACTCCAGAAAGCAATGAAAACAAAATCTAATTTCTAGGAATTTCCAATACCAGGTTGGTTTATATGTGACCACACATCATGAGCTTGCTGGGCATGTGGGCATGTGCAGGACTGCCCCAGTGAAACATGTGGAAACAGAGAAAGGATGCCCTCTGATTCTTCCCATAGCATGTAGTTGTCAACTATAGAAATACCTAGGATGGGGCCTTCATCATTTGACAGTTTAAGTTTTAAGAGATTGGTCTCTCTGCTTGCTATGAGTTCCTAGGCAATGACCCAGAAAAAATTGGTGTTTGCGGATATAGAGCTATATTAGGACACTCAACGTTCAGGAAAATTCCCATGCTACCTTAATAGGAGCCACCATCATTCCCTATTCAAAAGGTTTTGGAGTATGTATTATAGTGGGGATTCTTATTCAGGGTCACATCTTCAAAGAATTAAAAGTGTACAATCTCAGAGATGAAAGGAATGGCAAAGACTCACTCAATCCATTGCCTTAAGAAGAATCCTCTTCATTCATTCCATCCATGCCTAGAGGCAACTGGGTGGTACCTTGAATAGAACATCTCACATGGAGTCTGGAAGACCAGAGTTCCAATCCAGCCTCAGACCCTTACTAACTGTGTGACCCTGGGCAAGTCACATAACTTCTGTCTACTCAGATTCCTCAACTATAAAATGAGGATCATAACAGCATCTGCCTCCCAGGACTTAGTGAGGATGAAGTGAGATGATAGTTGTTAAGTACTTAGCAGAGTGCCTGACATAGAACAGGTACTTAATAAATGCTTTTCCCCTCCCCCCTTTCATTTATTCATTCACTCATTCCTTTAATCAGCAAATAATTGTTATGTGCTTATTTTGCATTCTCTGAAGATTGATTATGTGACATGGGAGATGCTGGCACAGGAGGCGAACAAGGTTAAGGGACTTGCCCAAGGTCATGCAACTGGTAAGTATCTGAGGTCAGATTTGAACTCAGGAAGATGTGTCTTTCTGACTTCAGTACTGGCATTCTATCCACTATGCTACCTAGCTGCCCCTTTATAGTTCTTACTATATATAAAAGTAAATCTCTCTCTCTCTCTTTCTCTCTCTCTCTCTCTCTCTCTCTCTCTCTCTCTCTATATATATATATATATATATATACACATATATATACATATATGTATACATATATGTATATATGTATAACTTGTTATATAATCTATATTACATATTTATTCATATATAGTATGTATGTGTGTATATATAAAAGTAATTACTAAAAAAATATTTTTCAGAGGGAGAGCACTACCAACTGGGGTGATAGCCGTGGGGAGGAAATTAGGCCAGGTTTCCTAGAGGAGGTGGTACTTGAACTGAGTTTTTTAAAAAGCTGTGGATTCTATAAAGCAGCAATGAATATGGGAACACTTTCTAGGCATGTGGAGTTATTGGAAACAAATGCATGCAGATGGGAGATGGAATGTCAGGTATAGGATATTGCAAGCAAGATAATCCAATTTGGCAGGAATATATAGTATATATAAGAAGGAGATAAGAACAAGTATTTAAGTGCCTACTATGTTCCAGACACTGTGCTAAGGAATATCGATTTGGCAGCTGTTTGGAGGAGAGAAGGCAGACGGGAGGCAAGGAGACCAATTAAGAGACTATTAAAATAGTCTAGAGAACAAGTCATGGGGGCCTGAATGAGGGTGATGGTCACGTGAACAGAAAGAAGGGGATAGATGTCAGAAGTATTGTGAAGGCAAGACTTGGCAACTGAATGGACATAGATGAGGCAGAATGAAGAGTGGAGAAGGTTCTAAAGTTGCAGCCTGGGTTACTGGAAAGATGGTGACATCCTCAATAGAAATGGAAAATCAAGAGGAGTGGTGGGGGGGGAGAGAATGAGTTCTGTTTTCGGCATGCTGAGCTTGAGATGTCTATGGGACATCCAGCTGGAGATGTCCAATAAGAGGTAGGAGGTGTGGTATTTGAGGCCACGAGAAAGATTAAGGCTAGATGATTGATCTGAGAGTCAACTGCATAGAGGTGATCACTGAACCTATGGCAATTAGTGGACTCAATTAGTTCACAGAGAAGGGGAGAAGGAGAAAAGTGAGAGTGGGGGGTAAGATGGGGAGCTAGAGAGAGATAGGGAGAAAGAAAAAAGGAAAGAGAGATAGAGAGGCGGGGGGAGGGGAGAGAAGACAGGGACGGAAAGAGAGAAGGGAGCCTAGGTTAAATACCAAAGGGTATGCCAACTGATAAAGTATGGGACAAGGATGATGATGATAAAAAGGAGACTGGGAAGGAGCCATCAGTAGGTAGAACAATGGGACAGCAGTGTTATGAAAGCTCAGGGAGAAGGCTCTGGAAGAAAGAGAAAGATGGAGAGAGGTTACTAAGGATGACTAAGAAAGGGCCACCAGGTTCAGCAAAGAAGAGACAAGTTTCATTTGAGCAAAGAGGTCAGAAGCCATATTGCAAATTGTTGAGGAGTGAGAAGAGAGGAAGTAGAGGCAATGAGTATGGTTGTCCCTTCCACAACACAAATTTTCTCTTTGTGGTTTCATTACATCATGCATCAGTGTAAGAAATTCAATGGGGATTTTCTGGGGAGTTTTGGGGAAGCCACAGACAACACTCAAAGGCCCACAGATGAGGCAGAACCTATGACCAAATACCCCAAATTTTACAACAAGGTACTGTAAACACCCCATAAAAGAAAAAGAAAAAAAATTCAGACTTCTCCCATATGAAGGGAGGGCCTAAAAATTTTATGCAGATTTTCCAGATCACAGGGGTCACCAGTTCCCCTAACCCCCGAGATATGGAAGGTCTAAATGTAGAGACAGATTTGGTGATTAGGATTGCTGTCATGTCTCCTCTATGTCTTTTCTTCTTCAAGCTAAACAACCCTAGTTCCTTCAACTAGTCTTCATAAGGCATGCTTTCGTTATACTGATAGCCCTTCTCTTGACCTGCCCTAACCTCTTAACATCCTGATTAAATGGGGGCACCCACCTCTAACAGCAAACAAAGTAAGATTTCTTCACCGGATTGAATTCTAGCCAATCAGAGACTTGTATGTGCATTGAGTTTTAGCCAATTAGATAAGGTATTGAGTTCTAGCCAATCAGAGACTTGTATGTGCATTGAATTTTAGCCAATTAGATAAGGTATTGAGTTCTAGCCAGTCAGAGACTAGTATGTAAGTTCTGGCCAATCAGACATGGGTATTGAGTTTTAGCTAATCAGATACTGACTAGAACTGTACATAAAGAGAGCCAGCAGAGTGAGAGAGCAGACATTAAGGGATCCAGTGTTGAGAGGGGGAGTCAGTATTGGGAAGAAGAAAAATGAATAGAAGAGACCTCTGTGATTGGGGAGGAGAACTCTGATACTGGGGAGGAGATCTCCGAGAGCGAAGAGGAGACCTCTAAGAGTGAAGAAAAGACCTTTGATGAGAGAGACTTGCTGAAGGAGTTTCTGAGCTGTATAAGCAAATGGAGCTATAGGGCAGAAACCTACCCATGGGAAGAAGGCTTAGTTTTAGCCCCTTTTAAGAAATTTTAAAATGAACTGAGCTGTTAACACATAGTCTCTAGACTTTGGAGATGAATTGAGATTGTGGTGTTGGTAGTACATATTGTTGCTCTGTTAAGCTTTGCTTTCCTAGAGACAGAAGTTGTGGGCAGGAATCCCTGGAGCCTGCTTTCGGGGGCAGGAGCAGGAAGAGTGGAGTGGAGCAGTCCTCATGAGCTGAAACCTGGAGCAGGAGTGGAGAGCTGCCTATATGTGAATCCAGGCAAGAGTCCAGAGTGGTCAGCCCACAGAGGAAGAGCAATGGGACTTGGAAGTCAACCTTGAGTCAAGATGAAAAAGGATTTGAAGACTTGGTATTAAGGCAATTGTTCTCACTGTAACCTAGGGGTGGATGGCATGGTATTTTTAAGGATGTGTTATGCTAGGGAAGACCCTAGCCTGGGACCCTCCTGATTGTGTGAACAAGTATTTTAGGGAATGCTACTGAATGCAATGATATATGCTATGTGTCATATGACATACTAAATGTTATGATATACATACACATAAACATAATACATTTTGCTTAAGGATGTTGCTATGAAAGTTATGCTTTATTGAACAATCTTTGGTTTATTGCTGAAGAGAGTTCATTATGCTATGTGATTATTATTAAAATTATTCACAGCAGCAGTCCTCAAGTGTGCTGCCATGATTGGTGTTATACTACCAGAGCTGAACACAGCATTTTGATCTGCCTGACCAAGGCAGAATGCAGTGGAATTATCATTTCACTAGTCTTAGACCCCATGCTTTATCTTTGAGCATACCAAACAGATCACATTGACTTTTTTGGCCACCATATCTGGAAGACATATTGGTGATTGACTCATATTGAACCTGTAGCCCACAAAGACTCACAATTTTTTTTTTCAGATGAACCATACCTCCCTCAGTGTACACCTTTGACATTGATTTTTTAACCCAAGTAAATGTATAGGAAACAATTAAGAGGTACAATGAGTGGAAAACTGGAACTAGAGTCAGGAAGACCTGAGTTCAAATCTAGCCTCTGACACTTTCTAGTTGTGTGACTCTGAGCAATAGCTCATATGTTTGTACATAGTCATTTGCACATTGCCTCCTCCATTAGACTGTGAGTTACTTGAGAGTAATTAATGTCTTTCAGTTTTTGTGTGTGTGTCCTTAGTGCTTTACACAATGACTAGCACAAAATAAGTTCTTAATTAAATGTTTATTGAGTAACTGGCTGACTTGACTGCTTCCTGCCTCGGTTTCCTTATCTGTAAAATAGGTATAATTATAACACTTATCTCCCAGAGTGGTTATGAGGATCAAATGAGATAACATTTATTAAGCATCTTTGTAAACTCCTCTTAATTCTAGTGTTTTTCCTCTATAATTTTCTATTAATCCTATAAACAGCCTGTTTGTATGTATTTATTTGCTTGTAGTCTCTTCCATTATACTGTGAGCTCTTTGAGGGAAGAGATTGTCTTTTTCCTCTTTTGCCTATCCCCAGCACTAATTACACTTAATAGATGTTTATTGTCTGACTAACCTTTAAAGGACTCTATGGAGGTTATACAGCTATATAATATTTTATGAAGAGTCAATCCAAAGTTCTAGCCTGTCAATATCCTTTTGGATACTAGTTTTGTCATTTTAGTCCCAAAGTACTGCAGCCAGGTGAGAAATGAAAAAATGGTGGGAGGTTTAAATGGAGTGTTTGGAGTTCATGGCTCCACCCTCCCATCAGGACAGAGCTGGTAAGGAGGCTGATGGAATCTCATACAATGAGGAGGTTTTCCCAATAATGAACTGCCTGGGGTGTGGTAGGGAAGTCGCAGAGAGCCACAGCCAGGTGAGAAAAGTGCTGTGTCTATCTCTATTTCTCATAGTTTTGCATCATCTACAGATTTGATGGGCATGCCTTTATCCAATCCTTTTGATAAAAATGTTAAACAGCACAGAACCGAACACGCCTCCTTAAATTGGGGCATAAAGTTTTATCTCTTTAGAGGATTCTGAGGCACAAACTCAACTGAAAAAACCTTTGTAAAGTATTATATACATGCAAAGAGCTGGAGACTCAAAGACCAAACAAAACTGCCAAGAAGTTCATACTACAAAAAAGTGCCATTTAAGGATGGGGTGAGGACAAGGCTGGGACCCAGAGGTTTATAATCTCCTGGATCCTTGCGTGCCCTGTTTGCCCAATAGAAACAATTGGCATTTAAGCAGAGACTGTATACTTGCTTTTCAGGGATGAAGTGGGAAGAATAAATATTTTCATGCATTAATGTACTCTATGCAAACCATTATACAATATACTAAGTTTACCTAAGATACAATCCTGGCCTCATGGAATTCACAGGTCTTTATGAGGATTTGGGAATAAGACACAAAAGAAAAATTGAATGTGCACTAGTTAAATTTATTAAAGTTGCAAAAAGAATAGGACATGAAGTGAGGAGGGGATGTGGGGGGTTTAGGTCCTAACCCACCAGGGAGGATGAGAGGAAGGCTTTAAGGAAGAAGTACTATTTGGATTGTACTTTATGACTGGAGTGATAGAAAATTGAATTTAGAGATGGAGGACCTGAGTTTAAATGCTAGGCTCACCATTTAAAAACCTTGTGACCTTGGATAAGCAGACTTCTCTGGGCCCTGAGTTCCTGACAGGTAAGATGATGGATGGGTTTGAATTAGATAAATTCCCATGATCCTTCTAGGTACAAATCTATGATCCAAGGATGATTGACAGGATGAATCCCACAGGTGGGTAGGAGGAAGGAGGCCATTCCAGGTCTGGATACTCAAAGAGTATAGGGTTTATTGTACCCTTGTATTAATACAAGTTAGTATTAGAGACAGTACTGTACAATGGGGAAAGCCCTGGTTTTACTACCAAACCTTATTTTGAGCTCCAGTTCTACTAGTATGACCTTATTCAATTTATTTCACTTTTCTAAGCCTATTTGTATAATGAGTTATACTAAATGATCTCTGAGATCCTATAAAACCCCTCAATTCTTTGCCAAATCTCAAATTCTGTCATTTCTTGTTCTACCACTAGATGGCTCCAAAGTGCCTAGGGCATCCCTATCATCTCCCCACCCAAACTATTCCCACCCCTACCCTGATCTTGTCATTCAACTTTCTCAGATTTACTACTGATTGTAGATGCAGTCATTCAATAGTGCAATAATTTAAATATTTTTGTATACTCTCCCAGTAAAAAAATGTTCTGCACTAATAATAATAGCTAGCATTTATATAGCACGTTAAGGTTTGCAAAGAGTATTTTTTCAACTCCTCATACTACCCCTCCCCCAGGAGGTAGCTGCTATTATTATGCCCATGTTACAGATGAGAAAGCTGAGGCAAGCAGCAACCCAGCGATTGGCCCAGGATCACACAGTTAGTAGGTGTATGAGGTCAAATTTGAACTCAGGTATTCCTAATATCAGGTCCAGCTGACTGCTGTCATAATATAAATCAGTTATTGTTATCATTCACCCAGCTACCTTCCCCTCAGAGATTTAGAATTGGGAGGGATCTCAGAGGCCCTCTAGCTCTGTGTTTCATTATCATTATAATTTCGGAAAGATACTCATTTGCTTAGGTATGAATCATTTTGGATCTGTTCTCCCAATAGCTAGATTAGCTATGGTGAAGATAAGACATGGGTTGCTCTGGGTGTTTGAATGAAATATATACCTTGGAAGTTGAGAAATAACTGGGGTGGGGGAATAGGTGTGGAGAGGGGAAGAAGACGTGGAGAGGGGAAGAAAACGAGCAGAGGGGTCTGTAGAGGTAGGCAGGCATTTTCCCCTGGAATTCCCTAGATGAAAATGTCTTTTTATTTTTTTAGAGGGGGAGGAGGGCAGGGCAATTGGGGTTAAGTGACTTGCCCAAGGTCACATAGCTAGTTTTTGTGTTAAGTGGCTGAGGCCAGATTTGAACTCAGGACCTCCTAACTCCAGGGCTGGTGCTCTATTCACTGTGCCACCTAGCCGCCCCAATGAAAATATCTTTATGCACTCCTGGGCTTGGATTTGGAATAAAGGGAACAAGTCAACAAACAGGCTTCCTAGTTTGCCTTCTAATTTACATCCCCCCACTTTTCTAGTCTCTTATAAACAAATGTTATTATTAGTCTCTCTCATTTGAGGAATACCTAATATATTTCTGCCCTAAAGTGTAAAAGAAAAATAGTAATAAAAAAGCAGGAAATGAAATATACAGAAACAAGTCAATGTGGAAAGCTTATTTCCTAGCAAGCATGATTTTTGTAATAGGCATCTTTTCCCAAAGAGCTTAGAGCTATTTCTAATGTTTCCATGCCTAAGAAGGCATGATTGTGTTAGAAATATTTTTTCTTAAGAGGAAGCTTTTGTAATTGAGCAGAATTGTGTAATTTGTGAGAAAGTAGTATTGCTTTCAGCTCATGGACATCTCAGCCTGGAATAGGTTGAATTATAAAATAATCTTTCAAAAAGCTGGTGGTAATCGACAAAGAGGAGGACCTCGCCTACAAAATCTGTTTTTTTTCTTAAAGGGCCAAGTTACCAAAGGTACTGCCAGCATCCATCAAGGGGAGGAAATAGAAGGTGAAGGGAGGGCACAAACATTTATTAAGTACCTACTATATGTCAGACACTGTGCTGATAGGCTTTACAAATATTATCTCACTGGATTTTCACATCAATCCTGTAATATAGGTGCTATCATTGTTCACATTTTATATATGAGGACACTGAAGAGGATGGAGGTTGTCATATGCCCAGGTTAGTTAGCATCTAAAGTCAAATTTGAACTCAGGTCCTCCTGGCTTCAAGCCTAGTGTTCTAAAAACTGTACCACTTAGCTTTGGAAAACCATAAAGGCTGTTAGAAATGGTTTGTGTCATCTTGAGGCATAATTCTGTGAAATATGAAGTACAATGTACCTGGGTGGGGAACCCGCAGCTCCAAGGTCACATTTGGCACTCTAGGTCCTCAAGGGCAGCTCTTAGATGGAATCCAAACTTCTTGGAACAAATACCCTTAATAAAAGGATTTGTTTTATAAAACTTGGACTCAGTCAAGGGTCTTCACCCCCTGCATTATACCCCAAAAAAGGTGACAACCAGTGCATAATGTTCAAGGGCTAGCCTGTTTGTAGTCCCCTGAAGCATGGCTAAAAGTTGGCTTGGTGTTTAAAATTACCCATAAATGCCCTCCATTTCAATGTTTTGCACACTTTTAGTCAAGTATGAATTCAATTATCTCACCTGCTCTACACTGTTCTATGTTAAAGAATCCCACTTCACCTGCCTTTCTAGCACTTCCAATAACACGCTGGCTGCCTTTTTATTGGTGGTAAGAACTTCCACAATTACCAGAGTTTATTTCGATCAGAATGGTCAATAAAAGCTTAATTTTATAGTCATGTTTCACTTACCTGAAGGAACATTCAAGGGAATGCAGTCTGAAATCACGTCCTCCTTGGTTGTGTGTTTTTAATTCAGAAGACACAGGGCTTGAGGGGTTAATCAATAGAATGCAATGGCTTAGAACTTGTATTACAAATAAAGGATTTAGGGGAGATGGAGAGATGTAGAAGACTGGTCTGAAAACTGAAATAAAAAAATCCCCCCCCCCCAAAATGATTTGATGCATTAAAAAAACATTGACCAGAGCTCAGGGAAAAGGCATTTCTGCCAGTTCAGGACACTGTGGCCTCCAAAAACATTTTACTGTGAAGGTTACAAAGGCAGGAATACTTGAGGCCTCCTTTTGGGGCTGTAATTCTGGGGTCAACACCAAGTGTAATCCACTGGAATAGGCAGGTATAAGGAAGCTTACCCTGCCACAGGCTACCCAGGAAGAGGGAGCAAGACACAGAAGTAGTCTTGGCATTGGAAGCTGCTGACAAATGCAAGATGGCGTGTTCACCTCATGGGATGGGCAATGGAGGAACAGTGGTGAATAGGTTTTATGTGTGGTTGTAATAAGAGTGCAGTTTCACCTACAGTACAGTGGATCCTTTGGGTGCTGCTGAACTTACTAGGGAAACAAAGGACTACGTGAGGTTTATTTTTCTAAAGGGGGAGCTTGAGAGAGGTTTGGTTGAAATATTAGCTGTGGCATTCACTGTTACTGAGGTCAGGGAGGTAATGAAAGAAACAACTCAATGGAAAAGTTAAGGAGAACTTGGGCTGAATTGAGTTTCATTTTTTTTGTGGTCTAAGAGCAGTATTTTATATATGAATCAGGGAATGACTGAATGAGGGCTATGGATCAGAGCGTTAAACTTCTTTACTACTCTAAAATGTAAAAATACTGTGACAATTTTATACATATACACATATATGGATATATGACCACACATATACACATGTGCACATATGTATCTAGGTATATGTGCACACATACATGTACACATTTTATAGCCATACAGTCCATATGTGTATTGCTACATGTATGTATATAAACACGTATACACACATACAAAGGGAGAGTAACATCAAACGCATACATATGCAGGGTCCCCAAACCAATGTAATTTTAAACTTACTAAATAATAGACATATATGTATATAAATGTATACCTACACACATGTAATGAATGTAATATGTATATATATCACATACCTATACATTCATATACACACATAACATTTGGTGTTTGCATTCCTATTTTTATATTATTTATCCAGAAATATTCCCTGATTTGTAGGCAGGAGTCAGCAAATGATGGCCTACAGGCCAAATGTCATTTATTTTTTTATGGTTTTTGTGCAGTTAAGAATGGATTCAGTAAGTGTGTGGGCCATTCAAAAACAGATAGTCAGACCTGGCCCACAGGCCAGAGTTTGCTGACCCCTTATTCACACCATCGGACAGTTTCTTGCTGATGGAAACACATAAGTCTTTTCCTGATTCCTGACCCTCAAATTAGAGTTCTCTCTATACTCTGAAATGATTTGGTAGGCAGCCAGATTTCCAATTTTCCAGCAATTGGAAAAACATGAGTTCAAATCCTGATTCATGATATTTATGAGTGATGTAACCTTGGTTAAGTCATTTCACTTATTTTGGCTTGTTTCTTAGTCTACAAAATTGTTATGGTGCATACCTCTCAGGGTTGTTGTGAAGATCTAATAAGAATATGTGTATGTATGTGTGTCCATACACACAATATACATGCATATACACACAATATACCTGTATGTATTACACATATTTATATCACATGTGTACATGTTTATCACACATGTTATATAAAAATGCTTTGAAAACCCTGTGCTACATAAATGCCTTCGGGTGATAAATGTCTTCAATTATTATACTGACATCTGCGTATGTATTTCTTCTTCCCAGCAGAATGTAAGCTCATTGAAAGCAAGGACTATTGTGTTTTTGTCTTTCTACATCTACCACCTAGAATAGAAGCTTGCACCTTGTTGTTCAGTTATTTTGTTGTGTTCAACTCTTCATGACTCCGTGGACCAGGCTGTCCATGGGGTTTTCTTGGCAAAGATATTAGAGCAGTTTTCCATTTTCTTCTCCAGTGGATTAAGGCAGAAGTTAAGTGACTTGCCCAGGGTCATACAACCACTAAGTGTCTAAGGCCAAATTTGAATTCAGGCCTTTCTGGCTCTAGGTTCAGTGCTTTTTCCACTGAGCCACCTAGCTGCCTGCTAGGCAAAGAGTTTAAATGACTTGCCCAAGGTCACACAGCTAATAAGTGTCTCAGGCCAACTCTGAACTCAGATTTTCTCATTGCAGACCCAAGGCTCTATCCAGTGAACTGTCTAGCTGTCTCATTAATAAACTTAATAGATGTTTGTTAAATGAAAATTCCCAACCATGGCAGGGGGCAGGTCACACACTCACTGACTGATGTGTATACTTAACTTTCTTAAACATGATCATAATTTTTGTTTTATTATTAAAGGCCACTACATTTTCAGAATCCTCCAAATTGATAACCTATTCAAATATAAGACATGGTTCACTTCCCTGCCTGGTTCCCTGTTTCCTAAGTTTCTCCCAGCAGAAGCCAAATGAACATTCTGGATGTAAGTGGTGCATTCCCCCTAATTCAATGACCACAAGGCTTGGTCTGATCAGTTAAGTGGCCTGAATGCCCTGACTGACCACAATTACACCACACTAAGGGTTCTCCTTTTCCCTACCATTTTTAAATTGTAGCATCTCAGTTTTATACGGAAATTTGGTCATCATGTCAAGGTCCAAAGCCTTGTTTAGTGTATGCTGTGTACCATGGCTAAGTGAAAGCTATAAATGGAATATTTAAACATGGACTTAACTGAGTATGAAACAGTCCCAACAGCAGCTTCATAGAAAACTACAATTCATTTTATGCCCCTAATCTATTTTTAAATGGTATGCATTTTCAATCCCTCTGAATTGTTTTTTTATTAAGATGGAAGAGGGGGAAAGAGTGTCTTTACATAACACACAGCTTACAACATAAACAATGGCAACTTTTCCTGTATATTGATGGTGAAACATTTTTTATTGTCTTAAAAATATGTCCCTTTACCAAAGGACTCTAGTGTACATTTTGAAAATAAAACCATAAATATGATAGGGAAGCCTGGCAACTTTAATGCCATTCAATGAAAGACTGAGCCAGGTTTCCAAACAATCAGCATTTTATAATAGCAGCAACATCTGACAGTAGAGAAATGAACACAAGATACAGTGGTCCCTCCTTTTGGGGCCAGTTGGCTCAAGCCAGATTCAGTTGCATTCAAAGTCACATCAAGATCCTGGATACTTCTGAATACTCCCTGCCTGAATCCAGCTGACAAGTTTTGCCGTCCTATCTCTGGCCACAGTTCTCTGGCCACAGTTCTGGCTTCTCAAGCCTCTAACACGCTTAGACAAAGTGAAGGTTGATGCAAAGCACTCCACCAAAGGCTCTAAGCAGATGTTTTCAGTTCTGCAGAGGCCCCACCACTCACCCACAAAAGCCTTTGGGGAAGGGGCTTGTGTTCAGAAAAAACACCTGAGATAAAGACGGCAGAATGTTACACCAAAGGGCCGAGTAGGAAAAGTTAAACTTTTTCTTCTTCCTTGCAAGCTGTTATCAGAATTTATTTGCTTTGAGATCCATTTTTAAAATTTCAAAACACACACAGTTTTAACCCATTATTTTAAAAACAGAAAGACTGAAAAGCACTAAGTCCATAATATCCTACCCTGCACGTCAAAGCACAGCCAGCTCTGATCACTCCTGGCAAGCACCACAGCAGCAAAGTCTCTTTAAATGAAGGACTTTCTCAATTGGGACCTGGGTGGCCCCAGATCACATTTGCCTGCTTTTCTCTCCCTTTCTACAGGAAGCCTTGAGTGCCTACACCATGGGTTATAATCAATTGTTTTGCTCCCTCCCCCTTAATTAGGAGGTGACAGCACACCCTTGGAAATAAAGACAGCTATCTACAACAGGGATTCCCCAAGGCAAATTCAGAGGCAGGTAGGAGATGGGAATTATGAACTTGGGAGTTGGGAAGACCTGATCTTGAATCCTGCCTCAGATACTATATGCATGACCTTGGGCAAGTCATCTAATTCTTTAAGCCTCAGTCATCTAATCTGTAAAATGGGGACCATAATAGCACTGACCTCATAGGATTGTTGTGAGGATTAAGTGAGATAATACATGTCATTGAAAATCTTAAAGTGTTCAATATATACTAACTGTTCAAGGTTGCTGGCTAAGTGAACATGACTATAAGGGATTAATGCATATTAACACAAAGGCAGTGTAGTGTAATGGAATAGGGAACAGTCACAAAACCAGAAAGACTCGGGTTCATGTCCTACCTAGAGGACAATCGGCTTTGACCTTGAGCCAGTCACAACCTCTCATCTATCTGACATTAAAGTACCTTAAGGCAGAGGGCAGCTGCCACATGAATTGCTAGAGGTAATTTCCTCCCCTGGCAGTTCTCTCTATTCCAATGACATCACAGGATCTGTTCCTATCCCTAAAGTATATTGACAATAGAGAGATATTGCACAACTAAAGGGTTAAGTTGAACAATGCATGTAACAAAGACAATATGGTTTTCTTGCCAACATGGGTCCCTTGTATTTGCCTTGGTCCAGAGGGTGGGTGGGAGAGGAAAATTATGAACTGGCCCCAAATAATTCTTAGCCTCCTCACTCCTGGGGGAGGAGGAAGGCACAGGTCTGGTTACCCCAGATCAGCCTCTTCCAGACTAAGGGCGACTCTAGGGTACTCCAGATCCCATGGCTTCTTTCAAGCTAGGTTCAATCCTCTTCCCCCCCCAAAAAAAAATGGAATAATAAGAACTATTCTGAGTTTTGCTACTTTCCTCTGGACTCTAGTAGGCACCTTTTAATTAGGTAACTCATGAGTTACTAGTTGCCTGGGCAATAAACCATTTCATATCACTGTTCTGAGTGTCATGGACAGTGTATATCACTTCAATGATTCTAAGATCTGGATTTCCATGAGTAGGAGTACTCTATCCCCAGGCACAGATTGTACCCTCTCCAAGATTTACTAGATGGCCCTCATGACTGTGTTGGCCAAAACATGAATCATCCTGAAGCCAACCTAATGGGCCTCTCTGAATCTGGGCTCATCCCTAGAGAACTCCAAGTCCCCTCCATCTCCTCCAAGGGGTTTTAGTAGAGGAAATTCACCCATAGGTCTTCAAAACACTAAATACAAACCAACCAACAGATTGCCAGTCCTTATATCTGATATTTCAAACCTCAATTTGTATCTGCATTCCTAAGATTTAAATGCCAAAATATGAATTTAATTCACTTTATAAAAAAGACTAGAAAAGACATTTTTTCCCTTGAGGTTTTCTTCCCACTTTGAAAAATGTTGTCTATTGGCCAACCTAATGGTAGCCTTCTCTAGGGAGGGAGGTGGAGGGGAAGGAAGAAAAAAAAAACAAATTTATGTGATAATTTTGTTATATTTGAAAGGAATAGCAAGTTGTGCATAGATTTGCAGTTTCATGTGCAATCATCTTTTTATTGTACTGTGTTATGGAAATGCTTGTTTTATTCCATAAATAAAAAAATAAGATGTATGAATAGGGTGGGGTGGGCGGTGGGGGGGGTGTTGAGTATGTATGCATTGGAGGTTTGTCTGCCCTGAAAACCGCAGCTATGCTCCTCTGGGGCAGACTCTTTAAACTCCAGTTCTCCTAAAAAACAGTTCCTCTGAAATTAGCTTCTGAATCTCCATCTGAATCAGGTGATACAATTCACTGTGGATATTACTTGACAGCACAACTGTAAAATACTGGGTGGACTTCTAAGTTTTGAGTTGGAATGACCATTCCATGACTGAACATCTGGTTTCCTCTGAGATTTCAATGATACATGTCTGATTTTACTGAAATGGACCCCACTGACTTAAAACCAGGTCTGGATGTAACACCCATGGGTTGTGGTTTATAATTGATTTGAAGTGATACATGATGTAGACCATGCACATTTTCCTAACACTCGATGATTCACTGAAGTTTCCGCATAAGATTTTGATAGGTGTCTTTTTCAGATTTCCACGAATGACACAATCTCACATACTCCTTTCCTTTTGTCACGATTTTCTTTTCTAATGCAGGATCATTGACCAGTCTGTTGGCCAGCTGAACAAATTCCTGAGAGGAAGGGATGGGTGGTGGTGGGAAGGAAAGAAACAAATATAAATCATTCATTAGGAATACAATCTCTGCAAAGGACTGCAAGATCATTTATCTACTTGACCTTCTGGGCTTCCTTCTGCCTCTTTCCCCTTTCCCAGGATAAATTGTCACTGATTTTGACACTTCAAGGATGCAGGACTGGGTCAGGGCAGGAGCTTCCCCTGACAATACAAAGTGCAATCCCTCAAGAATATCCCAGGAGACTGTTTCTGTGAGCTGCCATTCCTGAAAGAAAATCCCCTAGTGGCCAGCCTTTCTGGGCACAAGTCTTTGTGAAATTAGCTAAGGCAGTCCTCAGATATCAGGCACACAAGTGGACACTGGACTCTAAAGTATTTCTGACTTGTATTTATGCCAATGTCTATCTGCCCTCCACAGGCATAATAGGTAAATATCAACAAAACCAGCATCACCTGCCCAACACAATAAGGCAGAGAAGAAGAGACCCTCTGTACATCCTCTTTTTGCTAGGGGGTATGGGTTGATAGAAACCTTTGGTAAGATAGATAGATAGATGATAGATGAATAGATGATGGATAAAAAGACAGATGGATAGAGAGATCAATGGATGGATGGATGGATAGGTAGGTAGATAGATGGATGGGAGAGATGATAGATAGATAGATAGATAGATAGATAGATAGATAGATAGATAGATAGATAGATAGACAGATAGATAGATAGATGGAGATAGAGATAGACACTGGATAAACTAGACAGATAATAGATACATAGAGAAGTGGACAGATGAATGGACAAATATGTATACAAATACACACTTACGGGAGGGACTTTATAGACATGTGTATATCCATCTATATATTTCTATGTAGAAACAGAGATAGAAACATATATGATAGAAATAGAGAGAGAGAATATTGAAAGTTGGGGAGGAGTGAGAGAATCAGGAAAGGCTTCATGTAGAAGGTGATACTTGAGCTGAGCCTTGAAGAAAATCAGGGGTTCCAAGAGGTAGATTCTGAAGAAAAATATACAGGAGATGGAAACAAAGCCAAGTGACAGAGGATGGAGAGAAGAGTATAGAACGGTATTGGAGTTCTGGTCTCCAAGGGAGCTGAGGTTAGTAAGGGAAACCCAAAAGAGGGTTTTTCATTTTGTTTTTTTTTGTTTTGTTTTGTTTTGTTTTTTTTTAAACAAATGTTTTATTAACTTCTGTTTTACATCATTCATTTCCGCCAGATTTTGAGTTACAATCATTTTCCCCCCATTATTCCCCTACCCAACCTCCCAGAATAGCAGTGCCACAAGATATCGCTTCCTCCAATCTGCTCTCTCCCATACCTTCTCCCATGCCCCCATCGACTTTTCCATTAGAGGAAGATAAATCTTTGTGTCCCAATGCCTGCACATCTTATCTCCCAATTATAGGCAAAAGAGTATTAATAATAGTATTTATATATATATATATATTTGAAACATTTAATGTTACGACCTCGAATTTCAGATCCATTTCCTTCCTCCCCTGTCACCCATTCCTTCTTGGGATATAAGTAATTCAGTATATGTTGTACATGTCTAGCTATGCAAAACATTATCATGGTAGATATATTGTACAAGGCTGCTTATAATTTCCTCCCACTCATCCCACCACCCACCTGGTCCATTCCCTACATGATACTGTCCCTCTTCTATAGTGGGTACTTCCAACCTCCCCTCACCCCAAGGATGCCCTCCCTTCCATCATCCCTCCTCTAATCCCCCTTCCCCCTATCCTGCTGCAGGTTGAGATATCCCATTTAGTATGTATGTCATTTTCTCCCTGAACCAAATTCAATGTGAATGTGGTTTTGCCTTTTTAGCCTTCCTTATTCTCCCCCTCCTTTGCAACCACTTCCCCTACATGAGATAGTTTACCCTACCCTGTCTCTCCCCATCTCCTCTTGCCACTTCCCTCTCTCACCTCATAATTTCATCCCTTGAGTATTCTCCCTTCCCAAAAAATTCAACCTATGCCCTCTATCCATATATAACTGTAACCATATACACACATATTCACATATGTATTCATATGACCACACCCCCTTCTTCCATTATTTTCATACTGAAAAAGATTTCATCAGTCACAGTCATTGTTTTTCCATATAGGAATGTAAATAGTTCAACTTTGATAAGTTCTTTTTGATTTCTTTTCCCTGATTACCTTCTCAGGCATCTCTTGCTTCTTGTGTCTGAATGTCAAATTTTCTATTCAACTCTGGTTTTTCCTCAAGAATGCTTGAAAGTCCTCTATTCCACTGAATGACCATATTTTCCCCTGAAACAAGATACTCAGTTTTGCTGGGTAGGTGACCCTTGGGTTCATTCCCAGCTCTTTTGCCCTCTGGAATATCATATTCCATGCCCTTCTATCCCTCCATGTAGAAGCTGCCAGGTCCTGTGCTATTCTGATTGTGTTTCCACAATATTGAAATTGTTTCTTCCTGGCTGCTTGTAGTATTTTCTCCTTGATCTGGGGATTCTGGAACCTGGCTATAATCTTCCTGGGAGTTTTCTTTTTGGGATCTTTTTCAGGAGGTGATCTGTGGATTCTTTCAACCTCTATTTTGCCCTCTGGATCTGAAACATCAGGGCAGTTTTCCTTGAGAATTTCTTGAAGGGTGATTTCTAGGTTCTTTCTTTGATCATGGCTTTCAGGTAGTCCAATAATTTTTAAATTGTCTCTCCTGGATCTATTCTCCAGGTCAGTGGTTTTTCCCATGAGATATTTCACATTGCCTTCTAATCTTTCGTTTGTTTGGATATGCTTAACAGCATCTTGATTTCTCATAAAGTCATTAGCTTCCATTTGCTCCAGTCTAACTCTGAAGGAATGAATCTCCTCAGTGAACTTTTAAGATTCTTTTTCCATCTGGCAAATTCGACTTTTTAAGGCATTCTTCTCCTCATTGCCCTTTTGGGCCTCCTTTGCCATTTGAGTTAGTCTATTTTTTAAGGTGCTATTTTCCTCAGTCAGGCTGTTGACCCTCATTTCATACTTTTCCTGCATCCTTCTCATTTCTCTTTCCAATTTTTCCTCCACTTCTCTTATTTGATTTTTAAAGTCCCTCTTAAGGTCCTCTATGGCCTGCAACCCACTCATGTTTTCCCCTGGGGCTTTTGGAGCAGGACTTCTGACCTCACAGTCCTTTTCCCGCTCTATGCCCCAAAATAGGAGTCTAGGGTTGCATTTTTCTGTTTCCTTTGCCTTGGCATGTTGCCACTTAATTACTTGACTTTTGGGCTTGTTGCCACACTATGGCTTTAAGGCCAGATAGAGGAATTTTCGTCCCGAACGTGTGGGGGGCAACTCCCGTTTCTGGCAAGCTGTAAACCCACCCACGACTTCCACCCTAGATCACAATCCAGATCCAGGGAGGTTAAAGCAAGAGCGATTATCCCCCAAGACTGATCACTGGATCTTCCCACGATTTGTAGGCTGGGAGCCGGAGCTGCCTCTGAAAACTACAAAATGGCATGTCTCCTCAGAGGCTTCTAGCCCCCAGGGGAGGGAGCTGACGCATTCCCCAAATACAGGTCCCAAAGTCCATAGGACACTAACCTCTTACTTTGTCCTAGGCATGTCTATGTTGATAATTCTGGAGTCGACACAGCTCCTAGTGTTCTGGGGTTCCTCCAGCTGGCTGCTGGCCCTGCCGCCCTGGGGCTAAAACCTCGGCTCATGTGGACCTGGGCTCGGCTCGGCTGGGCTCCTGCGCTCTGCGCTCTGCGCGTTGCCGGCTCCCAGACCACTGCGCTGGTCCTTCCTGCAGGGCTGCTGGGCTGTCCTCAGCGGGAGGTTAGCTTCTCTGTGTCGTTCTGTGGGTGCTGGGGCTCCAGAAGTTGTTCAGAGTCCTTTTTTACATAGTTTGTGGGGAATCTGGGGGCAGAGAGGCTTGGACGAGCTGTTTCTACTCTGCCATCTTGGCTCCGCCCCCCCTCATTTTGTTTTTTAGGAGGAGATAGATAGGTTAGACTGGGAGGGAAAAATGTTCAAAGAAGGGATAGGACCTTTGTTTGAAGTGGGTGGGACAAAGGTAAGTAAGAGAAAACAGAGCTGCCCAATTCTTTTACTTCTGTTCCTTCATCCACTGGAATGACTTTTGCACAGCAAATGGCAGAACACAAAAGACTAAGAGGGAGATGGTGCTTAAGGTAAGATGTAAAGAGAGCACAT
This sequence comes from Gymnobelideus leadbeateri, assembly GCA_011680675.1. Classification (NCBI taxonomy): domain Eukaryota; kingdom Metazoa; phylum Chordata; class Mammalia; order Diprotodontia; family Petauridae; genus Gymnobelideus; species Gymnobelideus leadbeateri. Next base: position 1,072,178 of record WOXC01008258.1, read on the forward strand.
CACATCTACCCTTGATGAATTTAAGTCACTTCACCCAGATGAACTACATTCTTGGTACTGAGAAACCTGGCAGATGTGACTGCCGAACCATTTTCAATACCTGCAAGGTTGTTGAGAACAGGAGAGGTACGATATGACTGGAGAAAGGCAAATGGTCCATTGCTTTTACCACTCCCTTCCCCCTAAAAAAAGGGAGAGAAGAGAGCCTGCAAACCATAGGTCAGTGAGTTTAACTGATTCCTGGAAAACTGCTAGAAATGACCAAAGTTAAAGAGATGCCTGGTGAATATCTAGCTCAGGCAGCAGAGGCAACAAAGAGCCGACATGTCAGGTCCTGCAGCATGTCCACCCATTGGAGAATGACTGGACAAACCATGGTGCATGTGAATGAGGTGAAAAGTTATTGGGCTGTAAGAAATGGTGAAGGGGAAGCTCTCAGAAACACTCAGAGAGATTTGTATGAGCTAATACAGAGTGAAGTGAGTGGAACCATTAGAGCGATTTATACATTAACAGCTTTGTAAAGACTAACAACTTTGCATCCCTGATTAGAACAATGATCGAGTATGGCTCCAGAGGACTTAGGAAGGAACACCTCCCGACACAGGCATCACCACATTTTTTGGCATGATTACTAAACTTGGAGATGAGGGGACGGTGTGGATATAGTCTACTTAGATTATAAGGAAGCTTTGACCAAGAATTTCATTGTGGATAATCTGGAGAGATAGTGACTGGAGTAGAATGTAATTAGATACAAAGTGAGAGTAGGATGGATGGCCGAATTCAGAGTTGTTACTAATGGTTCAACGCCAACATGGAAGGAAGTGTCCAAGGAAGTAACCCAGAGATGTTCTTGGCCCTACACTGTTTGACATCTGTATCAATGACTTAAGGAAAGACATAGATGGCATAGGCATTAAGTTTCCAAAAGACAAAAAGCCTGGAGAGAAAGTAACAAAATGGTGACAAAGGTGACGAAAAAAAGGGATCTTGACAGGCTAAAGCATTGGGCTGAATCTAGTAAGACGAAATTCAATAGGAAAAATGTAAAATCTTGAGCTTGGATGCAAAAAAATCACCTTCACCAGTAAAATATGGAGGAGGCACAGTTAGGCAGGATTTGTTTTGAAAACAACCCCAACCTGAAGGTTTTAATGGACAGAAAGCTCAATATTAATCATAATTATGATGGGGTATCAAAGCTAATGCAACCTTGAGCTATATTTAGAGGCAAAGACTTCTCAAAAGGAGGGTGAGTTGCACTGTCTGGCTTTTGTCAGACTGTGTCTGAAGTCCTGCACTCAGTTCTGAGAGCCTCTGCCGAAGAAGAAAAAGGTTAAGATCGATGGTCCAGAGGAGAGCAAAAAGTATGGTGAAGAGCCTGGAGTTTGTGTCATATGATGGGCAAACGCATGAAGGATGTTTAGCCTGAGGAAGAAAAGACTCATGGCAGCTGCATTCAGGTACATAAAGGACTATCCCACTGAGGTGGTATCAGACCTGATCTGCTCGATCCTTGAGGCAGAACCAGGAATAATGGGTAGATTCTGTTGTTGTCATTTACTTATGCAGTTATATCCAGCTCTTCATGACCACCCATGAGGTTTTCTTGGCAAAGACAGAATGACTTGCCATTTCCTTCTCCAGTGAATGAATGCAAAAAGAAGTTAAGAGACTTGACCAGGGTCGCACAGTTAGTGTGTGAGCCTGGATTTGAACTCAGGGCTTCCTCATTCCAGGTCCAGTGCTCTATCCACTGAGCCACTTAGCTGCCTTGATATAGATGTTAAAAAGAACTAATTTAGGCTATATTTCAAGAAAAAATTTCCTAACAATTAGAGCTACCCCAAAGTGGACTGGGCTGTCTTGAGAGGCAACAAGCTCCCCCTTCTTAGACATCTTCAAACAAAAGCTGTATGAGCAATGGTCAGGTATATTATGGTAGGGATTTCTTTAGTGCATGGGGGTTCTAGACAGCTGCTGGGGTTCTTTTAAGCTCTCATATCCTTTGAGGATAATCTAGGCATGGGAGATGGCCAGTTCAGAGGCCCAGTGACAGGCAGTAAACATGTATGTAGACCAGCCAGGTGGCCAATTTGGCCAGACTGGGGAACAGTGTGCTTGAAAGGGAGTGATGTGTAACAAGGCTGGAAAGCAGGTTTTTGAATGATTAAATGAAGCTGGAAATTTAAAAGTATGGCCTAGATGATCTCTCAAAGTCCTCCTCAGTCTCACGGTCTAAATCCAGTTATCACTATTTCTTTTTTTTTTTTCAGATGAGGAAAATGAGGTCTCGCATTCTTCACAAAGGCCTCAGCTTCTAATAAAAAATAGATATGGATATCTGATACAAGCAAAGTTTTGTCCTGATAAATACAATGAAACAAATACTTAACTAAGTACCTTATGTGGGCACAACAGCCTGCTAGGTTCTGGAGAGATACAGTTAGATAAGGTACAATCCCTGCCCCCAGGGACTTTATAATCTGCATCCATGAGGCAAATTATGATTTAAGAGAGTAAAATTAAGGTTTTAGTCCTATGTATATGAAAGATTTATAAGTAGACATAAGATTTTACATGTATGTACTTATATACACTATATTTATGTATGTATATGTATATACAGACATGAAATTTTTATTAGAATGAGGGACTTTCAGGATGTTAAGTCTAGGTGTCTGGAAATTTCAATAAGACAATAGACAATCATCTCTTCTGGAAGCCTGAGGGCAGGGGGCAGACTAGATCATTTCTCATGGTCTATTTTAGCTTTAAGATTATTTTCCTCTAGGCCAAACTGAATTCTACCCAGTTATTAATGAGGTCTTTTTGAGTAAGCTACTTAGAGATAATGAGAAATAGACTTCTGTATATAAAAGAATGCATATACCAAAACTGCATCTAATTGTATGATAGAATCTGGAGGAGAGTATTCATAGCAGGGCAACCATTTCATGGCCCAAAGTTCTAAGCCACCTGGTAAAATTCCTCAAGGCTTTTATTATGCAATTTTGAGTTGTATAAGTTGCCAGGAAACAGATCTACTGCTTGTCAAACATTTATTCCAGCCCTCGCCCCCCATGACTTGGTCTCTCTCACTGGTGTTATTCTACTGCCAAATATTTCTTGGAATCATTTCTGTGGCACTATACAAATATAAAATATGAATAAAGCTCAAAATAATAGCAAATATTGGAAACTGGAAAAAAACCAGGAAATGGACTGTGCACGTGCAAGAATTTTGTCTGCTGAAAGAATCAAGCAAAACTAGAGGGGGTCTAGAAAGTCCATGCAAAATATCAAGCTCTTACTACTCATGAGATCAACTGCAAATTGAATGGTATGTAATATGAGGATTGGTTGGAAAACGATTTTTCAAAAGTTTCTTTCTGGGGTGGCTAGGTGGCACAGTAATAGAGCACCGGCCTTGGAGTCAGGAGGACTTGAGTTCAAATCCGACCTCAGGCACAACACAAAAACTAGCCATGTGACCCTGGGCAAGTCACTTAGCCCCAATTGCCCTCCAAAAAGAAAAAAAAAAGTTTCTTTCATCAGCAACTGGTGGGGCCACTACCTACCTGCAACAAAATAGAGGAATAAAATAGAAAGATCTGCTCACCAAAGGTTTTCCCAAGTGTTCTGGATTTTCCTTTGTCCAAAGGCAAAAATGGAAGACTTGCTACAAATGGCAAAGTCCTGCAGATGCCCTTGTTTCCAGGATAACCTGCGCTGATTAACTCTAGCATGGGGAAGCTAAAGGGTCTTTTTAATGATACTCACTGTGATTTAAGAGATTATTCTAGTGATCAGCAGTGTAAAAACCATGTGGATGAAGAATGCATTATGGCCAATCAGTTCAACACCTCCTATGAGCAAACTACTGGGTTACACGCTGTGGATGCAAAGACAGAAACAAAACAACCCTTTAGCAGGTGGGGCTACAACCTTAAAAAGAGGAAAATACATACAGGCCAAGGACTGTACAGAGAGCACAAAAGTACAGAGAGCACAAAAGAGGCCAAATGAATGGATTAACTATAGGTCAAAACTATAAGAGAATACAATGAAGACCGAACTGGTGTGATGGGCTAGGCGGAAAAAGACAGGATAGAAATGACGATGGAAAAAATGAGAATACAGAGTAAGTTCTCAGGTGGATGTTTACCTCAGAGCGAAACGTAATATTAGCACAATATTCAGGATATTTTTTGTGTCAAGAGATGAAGTATGGCACAATGGACACCCAGAAGACCCAGGATAGAGTCCTGCTTTGGACACATACTGGCTGTGTGATCTGGGGCAAGTTAGTGACCTACCCAAACTCTCTACAATAATGAGTTTCAGAGAAGGTGCCAACCTGAATTGGTAGAGGGAGTCTCTTCACTCAATTCCAGATACCAGTGAAATCGCAGGTCTGATTACCTGTTCCTATTCTGTAGTAAGTAAAGCCCTCTGCAAATCTTAAAGTGCTAGGTAAGGTAACATTAGCCTTGCTAGCATGTCTCACCTGGCTGCCTTATACCTTGGTCACATGGATGCCAATCACTACCACATGCAATGTATTGTACACTGCCATGTGTTAACATATAAATAGCTACCCTGTGAAATTCTGCTCAAGTGTATGAAGTAGGTGTCTTCCTGTGGATTCTTGTCATGAATATGAACTAACTGGGAAAGGGAAATGGCAAAAGGACAGCAGCATGTAACCCTCAGGAGGCATATGAGCAGAGCCTTCAACAACACAACAGAGGTCTTCATCCTCCCTCCTAAACCACAGCTACAGGAATCGTTTTTACCCTCATTGACGTGCCAAAATAATAGCATGGCTTCCTAGAGAAATTTAGCAATTTACATAAATTATTTTAAAATTAAATATAAAAAATAGCTATTAAAATGCTTTTGCAGATGGATACTGAGTAGGGGGGAAAATCCATAACCTGTGACTAGAAATGAGGGACATTAGAATTTAAAGTAAATGATGAGCATAATAGTCTTGTCCTATCTGCAGAGTGCTGGGTGCAGTGCCAGAAAACATGGGGAAGATGCTTCTAATCCAAAAGAATCAGATTTGTAGATTGCCTAGACACCTCCCCTCTTAGTGATACTGGTGTTAGGCATGTGCTGGTAGAGATTACATGAAAATACTCTCTGTGATCACATCCTTTCTGGTGATTCAGATTGCAAACTGTTACACCCATCCAAGACTCTCATAAACGTCTTCCTACAAGCTGGTCACAGGTCTTGTGGGACCAGGATTGCAGCAGAGCTGTCCACCCAGCACACCTCACCCTCATCCTCATCACATGACCTTTTCCCATCAAATACTTAACTGTGGAGTTGATATTCTTAATGATAATAGCTAATTAATACTGCCTAATAATAGCTTATATTTATAAAGCAATTTATTCTGCTTATTTATACATTCTTATGCTTTTGTACCATAACCCTATGAGATAGGCAGAACAGATATTATATAATCTCTATTTTACAGATGAGGCAACTTACAATCTGGGAGACTATGACCTTCCAGTGTAAGGGCACCCAGCAAGGAGAGGAGCTGAACTAGGAACTTAGGCTTCCTAACTCTTTCTAGTGTTCTTTCTATCACCCTATTTAGAATCCTCTTGTGTTCTATATACAAGGTGATCTCCTAGGATGATGAAAGTAGTGTTCCCTTTGGAAGGAAGGAAGGAAGGAAGGAAAAGGAAAGGAAGGGGGGGAGAGAAAGGAAGGAAGGGGAGGGAACAATTTAGGAAGGAAAGGAAAGGAAGGGAAACAAAGGGAGGGAACAATCTAGGAAGGAAGGGAGGGAGGAAGGGAGGAAGGAAGGGAGGAAAGAAGGAAGGAAGGAAGGAAGGAAGGAAGGAAGGAAGGAAGGAAGGAAGGAAGGAAGGAAGGAAGGAAATAAAGAAAGAAGGAAGGAAACAAGCATTCATTAAGCACCTACTATGTGCCAGGCTCCATGACTCTACTTTAGAAATATCTCATATGACCCTCAAAAAAAAAATCCCTAGATTATATAATGGATAGATAGAGATACACCCCCATTTTACAGTTGAAACTGTGGCAGACAGAAGTAAACAGGGTCACCCAGGGTCACATAATAATAAAAGCTAATGGATTTAAACTCCAGTTTGCCCCATTCCAGGCCCAGCATTCTATTCACTGTGTTTAGGTAAGTGCTTAATAAAATGAAGAAATGGTTTCATTTACTCTACAAGTCTCATCCTTTTGTTTATCATCCAGCAGAGTTCATTTGCATTTCTTTTTTCTTTTTAATTTTATTTTATTCTGAACTTAAACACCAGAAAATAGAGCAAAAAAAAAAGAACTTTTTTCCAGAACAAAAGAGGATTGGATATGAAAGAACTGTGATTCTCCATTTCATACCAGTTTTGTTAAGTACATAAAAAGAATTCATGTATTTCCAGAGGCCACATGCTCTAGCCTTCCATTAGGAGGGAGAAGCCACTAGGGCCAGCACCGAGATGTGACCCCGCAGGCTTTCTATGGAGACGGTAGGCCCAGAGACATCTCCACTGAATGCCGGAGCTGTCTTGGCAAAATAACTGGGAGATGAGGCAGAGCAGAAGAGCAGGTGCATTAAAAAAATAAAATGAAAGCAAATTTGCAATTAAGTCATAGTAGTTATGCCTCTGGGAGATAAAAATGAACCAGGAAACTAAATGGCTAAGAGTGACCCAAGGGAAGCCTAACTTCAGCTGTGTGATTAAAGGAGCAATTATGGAGAGAAACAGCTCTGAGGCAGAGTGGGGCCCGTCACCTGCAGGCCGGCTCAGGACCTTCACAGGTATGGAGCTGGCTTTTCTCTGCCAGACAAATAGACAAATCTGCCCCAAGTCCAGGCCATGAACCCTCAGGGTTTTCACGAGCCAAAGCTGGCACATATCCTCACTGGATTTATTTCTACACCTAAATGATGTATCCAATGGATACGATGGATGGCCTGGTTCCTGCTGCCCCATTTCTTAGTGACCAGTTCTCCCCTGAGGTCACAGTAACTCAGCCCACTTGCCAAACTTTCAAGTCCAAGCTGTATCAGGGATAAAGCAGGGCTTTTTAACTGGTAAAAACTGGTCTGTTGGCATCAAGGAAAATGTGTTGTTTGGTAGATAAGCAGCTCTGGCTTACTGTATATATGTGACCCCTCTGGGTATGGCAGCAGTTCATAAACAAGGCCCACAGTCTAAGCTGTAACATGCTTGCATCCCTAACCTGTAGAGAATCTACAGGGCAGTGATATAATGATTCCAATGACAGGTGGTTCATGGAAATACATTTAATGACACAGGGTAGGGTGGGGATGGTGGGAGAGAAGGGATTCCTTACATTACTGACAATTTAAGAACAGGATTTACAGCTTTTTGGGATAGGTTGCTGAAATCCCATGAGAGACAGGGGAAGGGAAAGTGACCTCTGACCTTCTGATATCAAGGTTTTTCCCCTAAGTATTGTAAGCTGGCATAAACACATCCCAGAATCCTTGAAGATAGAATCAAGTGGAGAACAATGACAAACCTTACAATTTCACAGATGCTATTTAAAAACAGTGCCTTGTATCCAGTAGCCTTCAAAAATATTTGATAAATAAATTAATGGAATACTAGCCACTAATTAAAAAAAACATTGGTCCATGCCAGAGGCATCTCTCTTAGATTACAAGCTCCCACAAAGTAAGTTAACACACTTGTTAAGTCACATAGAAATAAGAAGTGGCATTTATAAAGCACCTACTATGTTCCAGGCCCTGTGCTAGGAACTGGAGACACAAAGACAAAAAACAAAATAGTCTCTGCCCTCAAGAAGCTGATATTCTACTTCAGAAAAACAGCATGTACACAGAAGATTAAATGCCCCCAAAATATGCAAAGTAATTTCTAGGGAATGGTATTAGCAGCTAGTAGAGACCTGTATATTCCCTCTGTGGAGTGATACCAGAACTGCAAAATATTCAATGAGGCCAAGAGGAGGAGGAGGAATTGCATTCCAGGGGGAGGGACACAGGAGATAGGATGTCATACACAGGTAATAGAAGCTGGACCATGGAGGCTGTGGACAGTAATATGCAATGAGACTAGAAAGATGGGCAGGAGGCAGCTGGTACCGCCATGATTATGGCCTTGGGCCTGGAGACAGGAAGACCTCTCAGATCCTTCTAAGCTGGCTGATGATGGGCAAGTCATTTCAACTGTTTGCCTCAGTTTACCCAACTATAAAATGGAAATGATAGTAGCACCTACTTTGAAGGGTTGTTGTGAGGATCGAGTGAGATCATATTGATGAAAGGTGTTTAACATAGTGCCTGGCTCATTTCCTTCCTGTTCCCAGGCTGTGAAAGGATCTAAATGCCAACAAAGAGCCAGTATTGTATCTGAGAGTCCATAGAGAGCCACTGGGGCTTCAAGCATGAGACAGGTCCATTAGAAAGAGGAAATACTCTTTAAGAATGATCTCTGAAGTGAGGGGGAGGGGGTGAGAGGCTTTAAATTCCCTCCATTTACAGAAATTCTTTTTTTTGTAGAGGACGGGGGGCAGGGAGGGATGTTAAGGCAGTTGGGGTTAAGTTACTTGTCCAAGGTCACACAGCTAGTAAGCATCAAGTGTCTGAGGTTGATGTGAACTCAGGTCCTCCTGACTTCAGGGCCAGCTCTTTACTCACCGCATCACCTAGCTGCCCCCAGAATTATTATAAAAAGGGATTTTTCATCCTCTCTCATCCAATTATCATAACAACCCTGTGACTTAGCACAGCATATCACTACAAGTGGCCAGGATCCCAGAGGCCATTGGGTTGGATCCCCTCTTTTTATATGAAGGAGAAAACCAAGGGGCAACTTGTCAAAGGTCACATGCGTAGGGTCAAAGGTAGCCCTGCTATTTGTACAACTATGGAAAGAGAAGCCCAGGAAAGTGAAGGGATTGGCTCAAGACCACCCAGCTAGCCAGGACTAAAACCCAAGTCTTCTGAATCAGGCATCTTTCTCAGGAATCTGAGAAATTTGGCAAGGCCACTGTTAACATCTGCTCCTTTGAAAAGCAAGGAACCTAATTCGTTAAAACGAAAACCCCTGAATATTATGTGTTTTGTTCAATCACAACACTGCCCCCCTTCCCCCAAATTACCTCTTTGCTCAAGCTCTCAAGTTATATGATACCATGGTCCCAAACAACAGCACCAATCTCCCACTCCTGAGTAATTTGTGATTCAGCCCGATCTCCTTCCATTTACATCTAGACCCCAGCTCATTTGTCCATCCATTGGAACTGTCCAAGATACAAACACTGATGGATTGATTCAATATGCTGTTCACCCAATGGCATGTTGTAATATGGCCCATATACACAGCTTCTATATCAAAACCTGGTAAACTAAGGTTGTCCTAACAGTATTCACCCCAACACTATTTTCTATTTTAAAACCAAAAGGAAGAAAAGCTTCATGTGAACCTGGGAAATATTTTCTTTAGGTGAAGCCCGAGATGGTTTGGGTAAAAGAATGTGGTCACTCTGTGCTATGTATGACTAGTTCCTGTTTCTGTCAAATGTCTCTCAATAAAGGCTCAGTATGCCAATTATGCCCTCAGGCTGAACCCAAACCTGGGGGGGGGGGGGCAGGGGACACACAGTGAGAAGCAAATGCCAAGAGAAAATTCAGACTAAGAAATGGCAAGAGACTAGACTGCTAAATCAAAGCTGCCTTTTTCCCAGGCCAAATCAAAGGGGAATTGAGTTCAACCATTGAGGGAAAAAAAGGACAGGAAATGAACCTTCAACTCTTGCCCATATTTTAAGAGGGCTCCAGATATCATGCATCAGAAGCAGAATGTTCCCTGTGCCACCCAGAGTGCCACACACGGCTACTATTATGGCTGGAAACAGTGGATGTGCTGTGCCTCCCCAAGGAAAGCCTGGCACACACACACACAGAGCCTGTTCTGCCTAGTCCCAGGCGCTTGGCTTTTCTAAGGAGTGAGCCCCACCTTGTGGCTTCATTTGTATTTTATCCTGAACTAACACAGCCCCCTGGGCTCAATGCTCACTTCCATTCGGGTGCTTCATGGCCCACAGAGACACACCTGATGCTTACTGTTCACTCTGGCTCAATCAGGCTGTGGGAGCCAAGAGGAATCAGGGCACACCCCCCAAAGGGGGCAGAGACATAGGAAAAGAGACTCCTCTTCCCCTTCTTTTGGCTCCCCTGAGGATGAGGAGGATAACCTGCTGCCTTTGTTTCTTAAATGACCTCACTAGACTGGGATGTAGAAGTAGGAAGGGAGACAGGGAGCGATTAATCTGCGTCACCCAAAAAGGTACTTGTAGCACAGCACAAGGAACAGAGAGGTGGCCCAGGAGCCAGGAAGATCTGGGTTCAAGTAATGCCTGTCACTTACTACTGATTATAGGAAAGGCACTTGGCCTCAGCCCCCTGGGCAATTATCTGGGAATCTAAATTGCAAAGAAGCTTACAAGCTGCACCTTCCTCACCCAAGAGTAGGGGTATATGTGTGGTGTGTGTGTGTGTGTGTATATATGTGTGTATGAATGGTTATATGTATATATGTGTATATATGTGTGTGTATATACACACACACACACACACACACACACACACATACCACAGTCAGATTGTTGATTATTTTTTTGATCACATATCTGATTTGTTTGTATTCCAATGACCACTAAATAAGTCTTCCTAATGAGCAAGGCATTATTCTATGCCTGGGGACACAAAGACAAAATAAGACTTATTCCCTGACCTAAAGGAGCCTACCAGCTAGTAGGGGAGATAAAAAACCTAATAAAAATTAGATTATGCTAAATGCAAAGGAGACGGTCAAAGTGCTATGAGAAATCAGAGGTCTGATTCCTTGCCTGAATTCTCTGGCAAATTCTGTTTTCTAATTTCTCAGAACCACTGTGCTCCATTTTTTCCTGAGTCAGTGAATGCCCATCATGCTATTGTCTCATCATTGGGAAATCTCATCCTGCTAGATCTAATCAGCCTTGGGCCTCACAACTCATCAGTACACTCTGCTCCTCTGACGGGATCTCCAAGATCTCCTTAAAGAGGAGGCTCAGGGTGGCCACCGCCTCATTTCCTACCCCAGTAGAGTCCTTTGGACTTCTTTCAACTTCTCCATTATGATCATGCACCAACACCAGGGATCCTCTCCTTCCCCATCCCCTCCAGCTTTTCAACTTCTTTCCTGTGTTGTCTTTCTCCCTTAGATTACAAACTCCTTGACGGCAGGGACTTTCTTTCTTTCTCTTTTTTTTTTTTTTGCTTTTTGGAGGGCAATGGGGGTTAAATGACTTGCCCAAGGTCACACAGCTAGTTTGTGGTAAGTGTCTGAGGCCGGATTTGAACTCAGGTCCTCCTGACTCCAGAGCTGGTACTCTATTCACTGTGCCACCTAGCCGGCCCTAGGGACTGTCTTTCTTTTCATTTGTATTTGTATCCTCAGCATTTAGCATTAGTGCTTGGCACAGAGTAGGTGATTAATACTTATTGACTGATTAAAGTAATGAACACCTAGCTCTGCACTAATGCCCAGAGAAGCTCTTGAAGCCATCACAAGAAAAGTGAAAAGGACAACTCTTTATAGGCTGGTACTTTTGGTCAGGCTCAGGAAATGATAGCGAATGATGGTCTTGGAGAAGGCTACAAAGGAGAAATGAGTAGGATAGGGTAGGGCAGCAACTTCCCATCCCTTGGTTAGAAGTGACTTTCCCACAGATACAGAAAATAAAGGTACAATAAAATAAATTAAATATAAAATAAAAACAAAATAAGTAACATAAATAAATAAAAATAATAATAAAAATAAAATACACAGAAAATCCTGAAAACGAGGACCAAAGCAAATACCAATACTAAACATAAACCAACTTTGGATTTATTCATTTGGCTCACCTCCTCGACCAAAGTCCTTTCCCATTGCCTCATGGGAGTGTGGAAGTGGCCCCGATTTCTAGACAAGGAAGCCAGAGTCAAGCAAGCTTCTGAAAGTCTTCCCAAGCCAGAAATGGGCCCGGGGGGCGGTTGGCTGGGCTGCTGACCCATTATCTGAATTCAGATAACTTTGTACAGGCTTATCACTAGATTGATCACAGGCGGATGAACATTTTAGTCAAGACAGTGCCTCTACCCCGTATAGTGGTCCTGTGTTGGCAAAGGGAGGCCAGACCAATGAAAGCACTGATCTCCAAAATACCCGCTTCCACCTTTTTTTAGAAAGGCAATTTGGTGACATGGAAAGAGCGCTGAATCCAACCTGGGAGGAACTGGCCTCAAATCCTGCCTCCAACACTTACTAACGGTGCAGGTCACTTTCACTTCTTAGAATTTTAATTTTCAGGGGCGGCTAGGCGGCGCAGTGAGTAGAGCGCCCCCTGGAGTCAGAAGGTCCTGAGTTCGGAGCCGGCCTCCGACACTTAACACACACACAAACAAAAACCTAGCCGTGTGACCTTGGGCAGGTTACTTAACCCCAATTGCCCTCCAAAAAAAAGCCAAAAAAAAAAAAAAGAATTTAAATTATCTTCATCTGTAAAATCGTGACATTAGTAGCACCTACCTCCCAGGGCTGCTGTGAAGCTCAACGAGCTTCTGCATATAAAGGGATCTGCCAATTTTAAAGTGCTACATAAATGTTAGTTATTCTGCGAATAACAAATTGTGACAATATTTCTATTTGAGTTGGAATTAAAATTTCATAGTATTGTAAGCTCAAATGTTAAAATTGTCTATCAAAACTATAATGGCTCAGGGGAAAAAATGACCCAATAACTAAAAATTAATTTAATCTAGAGCTGAAAAAATACACGAATTAGCAATAAAATAAAAAGTTTGATCCCACTAAAAGCATGTTTCTCACTGAGCATATACACCTCTCTTCTCTTAAATGATGAGGTTTCATTTTTGAAGGAATGATCGATATCAGTCTTGTTAATTATCAACAAGCATCTGTATAGTAGTTCCAATGTACCAGGCATTATGCCAGATGCTGGGAATAAACCCTGCCTATCTACAACATACATGGGAAAATTCTAGTTCAGATTTTCTATTTTATTTTTTTTATTTTGCTTTTTTTTTTGGAGGGCAATTGGGGTTAAGTGACTTGCCCAAGGTCACACAGTTTTTTGTGTGTGTTAAGTGTCTGAGGCCAGACTTGAACTCAGGTCCTCCTGACTCCAGGGCTGGCGCTCTACTCACTGTGCCACCTAGCCACCCCTATTTTATTTTTTTTAAAACAAATTACCAGTATCATCTATGGAAATCAAAATCAAAATCAACTGAAACTCCATCTCTAATCTCCATGTCTTGGCAATTCCTGAAATGCTCTTCCCTTTCTTCCTTCCACTTTTTAGAAATTCTGGTTTCTTTCAAAGCTCAGTCGAGACATCATTTGCCAGGAGAAAATTTTGCTTATCTAAGCTGCTGGTATCATCACATATATTTTGTATATATTCTATATTTATTCCTATATGTTCATGTTCTCTTTACTTGAATTGTTTGTATTCTCAGGACTTAGAACAGTGCCTGGCATATAATAAGTGTTTAATAATTATTTATGGATTGTGTGATTAACAGTATCCAGGACTATGGAAATAATGGGTACATTGTTTTCTGCCCTAGATAGATCATCTGGAGGAACGTATTTGGTTTCAGGTTTAAAAAAAACAAACCCAAAAAATAACATTAGGAAGGGTAAAGGCAAGATAGCCAAGTAGAAGTCACTTTTTTTTTGGCCAAACTCTCCCAACACTTTACTCTAAACAACTTAAAATAACATATCAAATTGAAATCTGGAGAAGCAGAGCCAATACAAGGTCAGAGGGAAACATTTTTGGCAACAGTAGCAGTAATAGCAGCAATACCAGGAATTCTCATGACTCAGAGACAATAAAGGATTTGACATCTGATCAGAAAAAAGTGGCCATAGACCCCTGTGTGGGAACTGGGCAAGGACTGAGTGCCATTTGACACCTACATTGCAGTCCCAGGGTGAAGGGGAATGCTAGCACTTATGGACACAAGGGAGTAGAGGTTTTTCCTGGGTAAGGAGTATAATGCGGTCCAGAAGAACAGTGATCACAACTCTCTCTAGATCACACCTCTCCCTAGATCATACTACCTTAGAAGCAACAAAAACTTACACACGCCCTGAACTAGCTAGGAAAACACCTGAAAAATCCTGAAGCTTGGGACAGTGATCCCACCATCAATACCCTGTCCCAGGCATGCAAAGACCAATTTTATAAAGTTCAAAGTCAAGAAATAGGGTAGGGGGTGGCTAGGTGGCACAGTGAGTAGAGCGTTGGTCCTGGAATCAGAAGGACCTGAGTTCGGATCCGACCTCAGACACTTAACGCACACACAAACAAAAACCTAGCCATGTGACCTTGGGCAAGTTACTTAACCCCAATTGCCCTCCAAAAGGCAAAAAAAAAAAAAAAAATAGGCTAGAAAAATAATCAAAGAGAAAAAAAAAAAAAAACCTGACCATAAAAAGGTACTATGGTGACAGGGAAGATCAAGACACAAATTCAAAAGAAGACAACAAGTGAAAAGAGCTACAAGCAAAGCCCCAAAGAAAAATTGCTTTTTTGGACACAGGTCCAACAAGAATTACTAGAAAAACTAAAGAAAGAGCTAAAATAGCCCCCCAAAATGACCTTTTAAACCCAAATAAGAATGGCAGAGAAAAAAACAGGAAAATAAATAGGAGCAATGCAAGAAAATTATGAAGAAAAAATTAATAGGTTGGTCAAAGAGGCATCAAAAAAACAAAAACAAAACAAAACACTGAAGAAAACAACTCCTTAAAAATCAGAATTAGTCAAATTAAAAAAACGTAAAAAAATTCGCTGAAGGAAATAATTCCTTAAAAATTAGAATTGGTCAAGTGTAAGGTAATGATTCCATGAGAGAGAAAGAAACAATAAAACAAAATCAAAAGAATGAAAAAAATGAAAGAAAATTTGAACTATCTCATTGGAAAAACAACTGACCTAGAAAACAGGCTGGGGAAAGATAATGTAAGAATTACTGGACTACCTGATAGCCAATATCAAAGAAAGAGCCTAAACATCATGTTTCAAGAAATTATGAAGGAAAATTGTCCTAATATCTAAGAACCAGAGGGTAAAGTAGAAATTGAAATAATTCACCTATGACCTCTTAAAAGAGATCCCAAAATGAAAACTCCAGGAATACCATAGCCAAATTCCAGGGCTCTCAGGTGAAGGAGAAAATATTACAAGGAGTCAGAAAGACATCATTCTAATATGTTGAGTCAGTATCACATAAGATTGGCAGCTACCACAATAAAGGAGCAGAAGGCTTGGAATATGTTATTCCAAAAGAAGGCAAAGCAGCTAGGATTTACAACTAAGAATAATTTAACCAGAAAAACTAGGTATAATCCTACAGGAAGTAAAATGGTATTTAATGAAATAGAGGACTTCCAAGCATTCACAATGAAAAGACCAGACTTTAGGAAGACCCCTGGCAAGCTGAGGAAGACTGTCAGGATGATAAAATTCTTGAGTTCTTACCCTCTAAGGATAAGGATAACTTTGGAAAATAAAGAAATGGGAGTATTTGCCCTGGAAAAGAGAAGAATTAAGGGCATATGATAGCTGTCTTCAAGTATCTGAAAGTCTATCCTGTAGGAGATTAAAACTCAATCAGATTAACTCCTGAGAGCAGAAATGGAAGAAATGAGTAGAAGTCATAAAGTGGAAAATCTCAGCTTGATGTCAGGAAAATGGATATTGAGGAGAGGGATTCTTGTTCAGGTACATGGAACTATATATCCTCTGAGGTTCTTCCAACTCAGATATTTGGTAATGACTGTATGAATCCCAAATTTTCTCCAGCCCTGACCGCATACCTGCGTGGCAATCCAAGATTTCCAATTTCCTAGTAAGCACTGGAAATATTGAAGCATAGGCTGGAAGGCTGTACTAAAAGACTTGAATTCATACCCAGCTTTAAGATTTCTATGATTTTTTATTGCTCTGCTGTCACATAAAATCAAGAAGTATAAAATCCAACTCCTTATATCCTTTGACCCTCTTCTCTTCAACAAAATATCCATAAACACTAATTTTGCATATAAGATGCTATTGCTAGTATTCATAATAAAAACATGAGTTCAAAGAGTTGGGGTTGAAATAAAGTCTCAGATACTTAAAATCTATGTAATCATGAGCAAAACCATCTCACTTTTCTGAGCATCAATTTCCTCACTTCTAAATACAGATAAATAACAGCATCCAACTCGTAGCATTTGGATAAGCCTCTTGATGGCTGGTTTTTGGTAGAAGAATAATCTGTGATCTTTTCTATGCTTTGAGAATAATCTTATTTTTGAGATCTTGAAAATAAACTGAATTACCTTTAAAATTATGTCAATTTATCTGTATCAGGCACTCTATCTCCTGGCTCTAGGGTTGTTGTGAGGATAAAATGAGATATTTGTAAAGCAGTTTGGAAACCTTAAAGCACTCTAGATGTGCTAAGTGTTGTCATTACTATTGCTGTTGTGGTGATTATGAGACCACAGGGAGAAAAAGAGGATTTTCAATTCTGTAGATGTTGACTATGAAGCATGGTGCTAAAGAGAACAGGAGCTGAGGATCTGTCCATCACAGGGGAGGGAATGAACACTGGAGAGGGGGATACACAGTCGAGAGTCCTGTTAACAGACCCTCACCAACTCTGATTTCCCCAAGGTTCTGACCTTGGATTGTTCTGCAACCCTGGTGGCTGAGAAAGAATGAGGCCCCTATACTTGTGTTAAGAAAGTGATGGACCAGGGCGGCTAGGTGATGCAGTGAATATGGCCCTGGAGTCAGGAGGACCCAAGTTCAAATCCGGCCTCAAACACTTAACACAAAAAAACTAGTTGTGTAATCTTGGGTAAGTCACTTAACCCCAATTGCTCTACCTCCCTCCTCCCATCCAAAAAGCAAAAAAAAATTTTTTTAATAAAATTAAATTTTAAGAAATTAAAAAAAAAAAAAAAAAGAAAGTGATGGACCAGTTAAGTAATGCAAAAAAAAATGAAGAAAGAAGATAGATGGCCCAGGTGCTACACTGGTGACCTGGGGGGTAACCTAGGAATGAGAAGGGAGTTTCCTTCAGGAGGTTTTAGGAAAAGAATCCCATGGGTTAAGAAAACAGATTTAGTCATATGACTTGGTTTCAAACCTCACTTCTGTCAATTACTATCTGTGTGACCTAGCCTCAGTTTCCTCATCTTTAAAATAAGGGGACTAATCTAGAGGGTCTCCATGGTACCTCCTTTGGAGCTTGAAATCTGTGATATATGATCTATGACATCATTGAGAGATTATGATCTGAATTTGAAGAGATCACCCATATTTAAGAATCATGGACCCACCAAAGCATTCCCTTCCCCATCTATTTCCATATCAAAACTGGTTTATCCTGTGTTCTTTTATCAGGATTCTACTCAATTGATAAAGTAGTCTATGTGCTATTATCAGTTCATCTCTGCATATATATCCCTGCTAGATGATATACTTCAATGTGCACAGGAACTTTGGAAAATAAAATGCCATATCCCAAAGATTGACTAATAAGAATTTCTAATACTATTACAGATAATAAAGGAGATATTGGCAGCAGGTGATGGCTGTGATAAGCAGGCAGATGGTGAAGAGAGAGTGCTGAGCCTGGAGTCAGGAAAATGTGTCTTCTTGAGTTCACATCCTGCCTCAGACACTTCCTAGCCCTGACTCTGGGCAAGTCACTTGACCCAGTTTGCCTGTTTGCTTTTCTATAAAATGAGCTGGAGAAGGAAATGGCAAACCACTCCAGTATTTCTGCCAAGAAAACCCCAAATGAAGTCACAAAGAGTCAGACATGACTGAAATGACAGAACAACAATGGACTGTGATGTCCCTCAAAGCATGCCACCTTGGTGCTTGCCAATTCAACCTACAAAAATGTTTCAGATGTTATATGTAAAAATCTCCAGGGAGAGAACACCTATAATGGATTGAATTACAGGGAAGGGAGAGGGAGAGCTGGTGCTGTAGCTATCATAAAAACATCACTAAATAGACTCTCCATACATTCAGGAATGAAAAACCAGAAAACTGGGTTTTTATTTTCATAGGTGTAGACATTTTAAAAGAAGACTACAAAATCAAGAAAAGTTTTTCAGAGACAGATCAACTGCAGATTCACATGATGAATGTGCCACTATGGGTGTGACAAACAGCTCTATAAGTAACTGATTCAATTCAACAAATGTTTGTTAAGCCCATGGTTAAGGGACACATAAAAAAAGATTAAGCCACTCCCCAGCCCTGTAGGAGTGTGCAGATCAGCAGGCAAGACAAAACATGAAGTGACAATGATCTTGGGCCCCTGGTAGGCACTACCCAAGAGCTCTATGGTAACACAGAAGAAATAAGAAATGACCTAGGTATATTCAGGAGAGGTTTGATAAAGGGCATGGCACTAGAACAAAGGTCTTTGAGGGATTGCCAGGATATGAATAGCAAAAGTTGGGGGAAGGAAAGGCATTGTAGGCAGAGGGAACAGCATGAATAAAGGCACAGAGGTGAGAGAGTAGAGTATGTATATGGATGAATGAATTATTTGGTTAGATTGGGCACAGAATAGATAAAATAGGAAAGTAACAATTATGGTAACAGCTAAGACATTACAAATGTTATCTTATTTGATCATCACAACAATCCTGCAAGGTGCTGTTACTATCCCTATTTTACAGATGAGGAAACTGAGGCAAACAGAGTCTGAGTGCCCCATCACGCTCACACTAATATTGAAGATGCAATGGAATTGAGAGAAAACAAGGACAAAGATCACTTAGAAAGTTACTACAGAAGGAAGTTACTACTTTAAGGAAGGGACAAGAATGATGGGAAGTAGGAAAGAAATGTAAGTAAGATTTTTGCAGAGATAGAATCAATAAAACTATTAGACATGAGCAGGTGAGGGAAGGTGAGGAGAGGATGAGGTAGATGGAGGGTAGGGATGGACTGGTTCATCTTAATATATCATATTAAACTTTTACAAGGTGAATTATGGGAGAAAAATCACTGTAGTTGCCATGAAGTTAAGATTTAGCCTGAATCCTAAAAATACCTATTATGGTGACGTTAACTTTTAAAGTGCTGATCCCTGTAAATGAATTCCCTCAAAGCTAACACAGAAACCATTCTTTATTTATATACCAAATGGATTTTTAAAAGACTAGTAGTGATGAGACCACTACTTAATCTCACCTGAGTTTCTTAGTTTAGATTCTAATATAACCATAGTCACTGACTTAATTAAAAGCCTTGTTTTGAAAGTAACAGCTGCTACATAGGCAAAGTATGAGCATGTCTATTTAACAAAAAGCCATGTGAGACATCTGCTGTCTAGCACGAATCTTTCAAAGCATGTTGGAAAAAAAATGCAGAAAGTGCATGAGGCAGCTCAGTGCCAGCATCTGACATGTTTTGTAGGATCCCCATTCAAGGACAGGTACTCCAGTCTGTAGCTTTAACTTTGTGGGCAAGGTAGGCCTATGCCATGCCCTGTACCATGTGACTTAAATAGTGACTGGTTAAAAAAAAAAAAAACAATTATACACCTCACAGGCCTAAGATGGCTTTCCAGATAGTAAAAGGAACATGCTAACAAGCAGTTACGTGAGATCAGAAGACCCAATTAGTCTTCCTTCTTCTGTTCTTCACAAGACCCCACTGAAACCTGACTGAAGTCCTTGCAAAAGTCTTTCTTGTCAGCAAGGATTCTTCCTGTCTCTGCTGACGGCAGAAATAGTTTGCATCCAAGAGTCCACCTTCACTGGGTGTTGAGATTATTTTGAGGAATTAGAAGAAGAATTAAAATTCACTTATTGACAATTTAGAAAGCAAACAACCACCATATGTATATTTGTGTTGCTGTTTCTTTGGTTCACAGTTTCAGGTTAATAATCAGAACCTACTTTTTTTTCTCTTTAAATTTCAAGCTCTAAAAGAAGTCTAAAATTTGTGGTACAGTGGGAAGAGTGCTGGATCTGGAGGCAGAGATTTGCCAGTCCAAATCCTAGTTTTTGTGCCTTATGATCAGTAAGGTCAGGTTACATAGGTAATCTGGGGCCTCAGTTTCCCCAAATGTAAAGTGAAGGGGTTTGATCCAATGACCTCTGAGGCACTGTAAATTTAGTTTTATGCTCCAGGACCCTAAAATAGAGTTTTCTATATGTTATTTTCTTTTTTGAGAAAATTTAATTAATCTATTTTTAGTTTTTACCATTCACTTCCATAAGATTTTGAGTTCCAAATTGTCCTTTCATCCCTTCACCCCAAGACAGGGTGCAATATGATACAGTCTCTCTATATACATTTATATTAAACATATTTTCACTTTAGTCGTGTGGTAAAGAAGAATTAGAACCAATGGGATAAACCATGAGAAAGAAGAAAAAGGAAAGAGAAAGAGAGAGAGCAAATAGTCTGCTTTGATCTGCATTCAGACTCCATAGCTCTTTCTCTGGATGTGGATAGCATTTTCCATCATGAGTCTTTTGGAGTTGTCTTAGATCCTTGCATTGCTAAGCAGAGCTAAGTCTATCAAAGTTGAATATCACACAATGTTGCTATTATGTTTCCTTGGTTCTGTTCACTTCATTCAGCATCAGCTCTTTCCAGGTTTTTCTGAGGTCCACCTGCTCATCATTTCTTATGGAACAGCAGCATTCCATTACATTCATATACCATAACTTGTTCTATTGTTATCTTCTTCTAGAAAGCTACCTTTCTCTAATGCAGAATTCACTGTATATGCCCATGTGAACCTAGTTCAGAGCTTTGATTCATAGAATGTGTTAAGTAATGAACATTGCTTTTCACAGGAGAAAATAACGCATGCACTCTCATCTACAGACAGGCAGATCAACCAGAAAGGCTCTTATTTCTCCCTTCAAAAGGGAAATAAACTTTTACTGACATGTTTAGTTAGCCCTGGGTGTGTTTATTACCTGAGGATGGGAGAACAATAATCCTGTCTCTTCATGCTTAACAATGGCCGAGTTGCCAGGAATATTTCTTACCAATACAGGAACTTCCAGGTCCATTGCCTAAAGAATATAAAAAGGAAAAGACAGGTGAGTCACTCGCAATCATTTTAAGAACTGTTTGCGGAGAGAAGAACCTAATCTGTAAAAGCACTCCCTCCTGTTTACTCGTCTCCAGAACTTCAGGAGAATGCAGCCTTGGAGACTGTTCAGACAGTTCTGCCTGTCACATGTTTGAAAGAAACCTGGATTTTTTTATCTCTGTAAATGGATTTGGAAACCTGGAAAATTCATAGATGAGAACAGCGTTCTGGGCACAATTACCGGGGCAACACTGAGAAAACCCACCTCTCGGAGGGTACATTTTACACTGATTCACTGACAGGTTGGAGAATACATTTTTAATTACCATCATTACTTTCCCTGATGAGTAATTTTCTTCCAGTACAAGTGGCTGAGCGCCGTGAGAACTGAACGCATTTCTTTGGCAGGCAGGCAGGCAGACAGGCTGAAGAAGGGGCCTGAAAGATCACTCTGATTGTGTACTGAGCATGCCTGCCCTTCCTAAGAATGATAGGTGGAATCAGGCAGTAAGGGCTGGACTGAGGTGTCAAGAGCATTCTGAAAAAAGACTCTCCAAGGGGCTGATGGTCTGACAGTGGAGAGAGCACTAGATTTGAACCTAAAGGGCCTGAGTTCAAATGCTGATTCTGTTCCTTACTACCTTTAGGCATGACATGTCATTTCACTAGGCTTCAATTTCTTCATCTACAAAATGGGGATAATAAGACCTCTAGGGCAACTGGATGGAACAATGAATAGAGTGTTGGGCCTGGAGTCATTCCTCTTTGTGAGTTCAAACCCAGCCTCAGACTCTTATTAGCTGTGAGACCCTGGGCAAGTCACTTATTCTTGTTTCCTCATCTGTAAAATGAACTGAAGAAGGAAATGGTAAACCACTTTGGTATCTTTGCCAAGAAAACTCCAAATGCGCTCAGGAAGAATCAGACATGACTGAAACAAGACTGAGCAAATAAGACCTCTAGCACCAAGCTCACAGAAGGATGGAAAGGAGGAAGGAAACCAGAATTTAGAAAGGGCCAACTATGGACCTGGCACCATGCTAAATGCTTTACAGATATATTTGATCTTCACAACCCTGGTAGATTGGTGCTATTATCTTCATTTTATAGTTGAGAAAACAAAGGCAAACAGAGGTTAAGTGTGTATACACACACACACACACACACACACACACACACGAGCTAAAGTACATAAATTCTTCTGCAAATCTTAAAGTGCTATATAGAGATCAGCAATTATTATTTCCAGAAAGAATAGTTGACCCCTTCTTGTTTACCTGGTGTCAGGGAATGAATGAACCTCCTTTATAGGCAAGCAGTCATATTCTACCAGGCTTTTGCTGGCCAGTATTCTAGGGTTTTGGCTAAATTGGCTAAATTAAGTAGCTTGATTGGTGTCTTAAATCAGGGACTTTGTACTGGCACTGACATATGACATCAGTAATTCCATGTAATAATGAGCTCTCATAATGGGTCCATAATTTGTTTCCAGAGATGACCAACCTTATAATCCTAATATATAAATTCCATTAGTGGGTAACTTTAAAATCTCAACTTCTCAGGGGCGGCTAGGTGGCGCAGTGAGTAGAGCGCCAGCCCTGGAGTCAGAAGGACCTCAGTTTGGATCCGGCCTTAGACACTTAACACACACAAACAAAAACTCAGCCGTGTGACTTTGGGCAAGTTACTTAACCCCAACTGCCTTCCAAAAAGCAAAAAAAAAAAAAAAAATCTCAACTTCTCATAGAACTATGGTTCTACACTGAATGGTCCCTCTAGACTATGGCTGTGAGCCAAAAGAATCAACTTACTTGCCAGAATTTGGCAGTAGGGAGTAATGGGAAAACCTGGGCATATAGACCATAAATATAAATTGGCAATGAAATAGTGTTCCCCCAACTTCTACTGCTCATTAGCCAGAGGTTAAGCTTTCTTATGACCTATGACCTCACCTTTTCCTTGTCTGGCCTTGCTTCCCATCTTCATGGCTTACAACTGGTATGGTCTGATCAGACCACATCTGAGCTGGCAATGGGTGGATTTCTTTCCTTGAGGGCAAGGGATGCTTCATTTCTGTTTTTGTAGTGTCAGTGTCATCCACATAGTAGGTATTTAATAAATGCTTTTTGAACTGATTTGAACTTTTGTCGGGCACCTCGTAGAATCGCTTTTTTTATTCAAGGTTGGGTTGGAATAGGTGACCCCAGACTCTGATGATCTAGGATTCTGTGAAAATTTCAATCCATTTCCTTCTTTGCCTCTCCAAATATATTTCCATTAGCTTTGTACCTATTGACAATGCCTTTTTTGCTTGTTAAAATAATCATGTTTCTCGGGGCAGCTAGGTGGCGCAGTGAATAGAGCGCCGGCCCTGGAGTCAGAAGGACCTGAGTTCGGAGCCGGCCTCCGACACTTAATCCACACAAACAAAAACCTAGTCGTGTAACCTTGGGCAAGTTACTTAACCCCAATTGCCCTAAAGGGGCGGCTAGGTGGCGCAGTGAGTAAGAGCTCCGGCCTCGGAGTTGGGATGACCCGAGATCAGATCCGGCCTCAGAAAATGAGCACCCACACATAAATAATGACTAGCCCTGTAACCTTGAGCAAGTTACTTGACCCCAATTGCTTTAAAAAAAAAAATAATCATGTTTCTCACAGACAGCAGAGGAGACCAGAGTCAGTATTTGGAACCACACAAAGCTTTGTGGGTTTAAATTCGCTTATATTTTTATTGTATAATATTTATGTAATATAGTAATTACATAATATAAATCAATTACCAAAAAAACTCAGTTAAACTCAGTATTTGATATGCATCCTACTGCTTGATAAAATTGATATTGCTTTACTGTGTCTTCAAAACATGTCATGGTATTTTAAAGATGGTTTCCACAGTCCATCTTTTAACACACAGAAACAAAAACTCAGCCGTGTGACTTTGGGCAAGTTTTAGTTAATGTTCATCCGTCTCCCTGTCACCTAACCAAAACAAAATTTTGGCTATCAAAGAAAAGTAAGCTAACAAATGGAATTTTATTTCTTACAAGTCATTTGGAAAATATCTCTCACTAGGGGACTAAGAGATTACTTCCTTTGAAGTTAAAAACAAAACACAAAACACTTACTCAATGATTAAGCATTTGGGGTGAGTTAATTTTAATTATGTACACCCCAAGGCTTTTTAGACCTGATTTAATTAAAAATCTAGGGCCAAAGATGGGGTAAGAGTTTTAAGAAGAACACAAAATCAACATTTTAAGGAAGTCAGAATAGCCTTGCCTTAGAAAGAAATAAGGTTTGACGGCAATTCACTAAATTGTTCCACTGAAATGATAGTGGATTGCCATGTGACATGTATGTGCTGGCAAATTACTTGATGAATTCCACCCCATTCCCTCAACAAAATGAAAACTGATTTTTAAGAAGGGAGAAATATATTTATGTATAAGATAGCAATTCAATGAAAACCTTATGACTGTTATTGCAAGAATTCACCTTTTCAAGGTTAAAAAAGGTAGCTAAACATTTTATGTCAACAGTTATAGCTAAAAAGCAAATTCTGAAACATGGAGAAGACTAGGCAATGGGCCTTGGAAATGCCTGGGTTCCTGACATCTAGCTATACACGAACACAAGGAGAAAACCAAAACAAATGATTCTGAGTCAGGGAAATTTTCCTTATCATTGTAGAGATGGAAATGGGCAGACTGCTTTTGTCTTTTGCATTTTGTTTTATTAAATGGCATCACATTCAGGGAAAGTATTAGATGAACAATGTAGGTCAGTTCTGCTATGACTGGTTTATCCCCCCCCCCCCCCCACCTGCTTCAACTCCATGCGGTTTTAGGAACACCGAGCTCTGGTAAAATAACAGAATGTCTTTCAGATCTTAATGTGGGGGTAACTGGTATCCAGCTGAATAAATAGAAGTATGGTAAAAGTACCTGAGATAAAATAATAGCCCAGCAAGGATTTATGCAGACATAATGAAAAATATAAAAGAGAACTAGAAATATAACCACAAGAAATGCATTTAGGGAAACAGAAAAGGGGATGCATAAGGACAAAATGTGAACACTCATCAGGGAGATTGTAGAGGGATTTGGGGGCAGTTGGACTGCACGTCCTTCATCCATGTGTCAGACAGCATAGAGATTGGATGATCTAATCTTTTTGACTTGTACTTTAGCACATGATGACATTTTCTGTCTAAGTTAACGGATATATGAGAGTCCTCTCTGGTAGGTTAGAGAAGATGAGCAAAATAGGTCTCATATGCTGTCCTAATATAAAATACTATATTTAGAATAGTAAATTGAGCGTATTTCTGGAAGAACTCTAAAGTGATGAGCTTACTTATCTGATACCCAATAAAGAATAACTGCTGATTTTATCAGGAGTTACTTAAGGACCTTCCACCCTGAGATTACCCTCCAGGATGCTGGAACATGTTGAACTAAAAAGCAAAGCACAATGCTCGCTATGAGGGGAAATACTGGTTACTTACCCCACCCCACCACCTCCCCAAGGTATAAAAATAGTAACTGAAATTTCTGTAGCCCCTAAGGGTTTCTTCCAGGGGATTTTCCATATATAATCACACACATTTCCATATATGAAGCTCACACCAACCCTTTGAATAAGGTCAATACAGATTTGCTGTTATATAAGACATGATTTTCTGACTGATGAAATTCAGACTAGATATAAGGTATAATTATGTTCCTCTGCATAAAAGTAATTTTGCTAAAGTTGGAGTGCTAGTATTTAGTAGCATAACTTTTTTATTACAGAAATGCACTATCCATCATCTGCTCTCCTGACATTAATGGTGACACCTCAGATATGGAGAGCACTGGTAATCTCACAAGGCAAGATCTCGCATATTACATACAACCTGGACAAAGTAAGAGACTTTATTATAGTCTATCGTGGCTGAATACAGAAACATCAAAGATGTTCATATATGACCCCAACCCCCAAAGCTACATGAGTGTGCTCTCATACTATAAGCATCCTCTCCGGAAGCCTATTAATTGTTAGTGTGTCTTACCCAAAGAGGTTGGTAATTAATGCCAATGGGCATTAAAAAAAATACAGAAGGGGCGGCTAGGTGGCGCAGTGAATAGAGCGCCGGCCCTGGAATCAGAAGGACCTGAGTTCGGAGCCGGCCTCCGACACTTAATCCGCACAAACAAAAACCTAGCCGTGTAACCTTGGGCAAGTTACTTAACCCCAACTGCCCTAAAGGGGCGGCTAGGTGGCGCAGTGAGTAAGAGCGCCGGCCTCGGAGTTTGGATGACCCGAGATCAGATCCGGCCTCAGAAAATGAGCACCCACGCATAAATCAAATGACTAGCCGTGTAACCTTGAGCAAGTTACTTAACCCCAATTGCTTTAAAAAAAAAAATACAGAAACCTAACCAAGCGGGAAGGTCTTTCCTTGCTGTCTGCTTGAAGCCCAGCGTTGTTACATGCAACCAGCAGATCAACCAGGTTGATAACTACTAGGATTCCCCTTCTCAATCTACCACTCTTTCCCCAGATTTTTCCTATACCACTGCCCAGAACTGTCTTATCAGTCTCTAAGACTACAAAGTAGGCAGGAGGAGGGAAAAAAAAGGAATATTTCTATCAGAAGCCCACCATTTTCACATCTGAGCTCTTGCTCAGACCTTTCTTAAATCTGCTTCCTTCCCAAACAAAGATATTTGTAGGGGCAGAAAGGCACAGCACACACTCTTGGTTTTAGTTTACTTTGTCCTTTGAAAAGGGAAGTAGCAACAAGAAATTAAATTATTTAAAATACCAATTATGGAAAAAGCTCCTTTTAGTCTCCAGAAAACATAGCATCACCAACCCAATTGTGAAATGTGCAGAATTTTATTGACAAAGGCTTCACCTCTATAAATAAGTCAAGGAGTGATGGGCAATTTCAGGTTCCCACATTCAACCGTCAAGTGATATATAATTACCTCTAGAACTGCAGCCGACATTCCTTCTGAAATGGAGCTATTCACGACAGCAAAGCAATTTTTCACAATGGCGTGAAGATCTCCTCGAGACATCTCCCCTATCAATTGCACCCCAGCTGCCCTAGAAATTAAGCAAGTCATGAAGAGTACATGTCCCTCGACTTTCTTGCAGGGGTAAAAGAGCAAGGGGACTAGATGCATGATCTTTTCTAGAAAATGCAGTAAGTAAACATAAATTATGGCCCATTCAAGGCAGCTGGTGGAGAGAGTGCTGGACCTGGAGTCAGGAAGCCTGAATTCAAAGCCAGCCTCGTACACTAGCTGTGTGACCCTGGGTAAGTTACTTCACCTTTGCTTGCCTCAGTTTCCCCATCTGTCAAATGAAAATAATAGCACCTATCTCATAAAGTTGCTGTGAGGACCAATTGAGATAATATGTATAAAGCACTTAGCACAGTGCCTGCCACATAGCAAGTGCTATATAAATGCCAATTAGTTATTATTTTCATTATTCTACAGAGACAGTTGTATGAAGATGGAGACCCAGATTTCTATTGGGGAAACCTCTTTTGGCATTTCTTTCTCTTCAAGTCCACACGGAGAGAGGTACAGGTTCAAAGTACCCCTGTGACAGAGAAACTAAGGAAATCTCCCGTTCAAAGCCCAATTTCAATAGTCATCTTTTAAAATTAGCTCCCAGGACTCCACTACTGTCTGTTCTGAAATATATGATGATAAGAGACGAACTGTGGTATTCTGTCTTGTTGCTATTTTGAAGAAAGACTAGAAAGATGGTTTTGCTAATTTTCCCTCTTTAGGTGTGTAGCAAGGACAATCTGCCTACCTTTTCACTCTGGCTTTCACTTCTCTTGTAAACACTGGATCAACCTGGGAGAAGGAAATAAAGAACAGAATCTGACAAAGGCCACACATCTCTAGTACAGTAAGGACAGAAGCAGGTCTAATGAGGCAAGAAAAGATTGCTACTTTCTTGTATTCAAGTCAAAAGGGACTGATGCTCAATGCCGAGAAATCAGGTGAGGGGAAGCAAAATTGAACAATAAATAAATCAATAAAGTCTTTTCACCCCAACCAGAAGCATTCTCCAGGGAGGGAGAACCATGTCAAAAGAGTATTCAGCCACAGTCTGAAGCAAATGAAACCTTAAGGCACAACAGAATGTTTCAGCCAAGCCAAAGTATCTATCCATCATGTAATGGAAAGGAGGGCTAAATTTAGAATTGAGAGGACCTAGATTCAGAACCAAAATATGCACATTTAATACTTGTGTGACCATGGGCTAGCTACTGCCCTCCTGTGGGCCTCATTTTTGTTACCTGTAAAGTCAAGAGCTTGAAATAACTGGCCTCTAAATTCTCTCCTCACTCTAAATTATTCTAATTCTAAATTCTATGATCCTAAGTAGAGTTGATTTTTTTTTTTTAGTATGGAATCATGCTGAAACTAAATCAACACTACTAAGAAAGGTTTGTTTTTTTCACTGCACAAGAGCTAAGTTAACAAAGATCAGAGAAGACTAACACTGTTTTTCTTTTAAAATAGCATGATGGTTTCTTTTTTTAATTTTCTGTAGCTAGGGTTTAAAAGCAATGAACAACTACATAATTTTGCTCAGTCTATCAGGAAAGATAATGGAATTGGCTAACTATAGGCCAGAGATCTTGACTTCCATTCCAGGCAAAATTTTAAAATATATTATCCTTTATTGGAATGGAAATCTAGAAAAGGCCATGGCTTGAAAAGCACAAACATGGTTTCATCAAGAACAGGGAACAATAGACCAAGAACAGATTGTACCAAACTAACTTCATTTCTTTATTTTCTTTTTAATAAGTACTTAGTAAACTGACAGATTTAGGAAAGATGGCAGAAATAATTTACTTGGATTTTAGCAAAGCATTTGATAAAATCTCCTGATATTGTACTAGAAAAAAAGACAAGATGTGATCTAGGCAAAATATAATTTTAGGTGGACTTACAAATAATTAAATGGCTAGACCAAAAGAATAATGACTTTGTGTTGGTTAGGAAGGAGGTATCCAATAGAATTTCCCAGTGGTTTGTGATCTGGCCCTGTGCTATTTGATTTTTTTTTTACTGATGACTTCGATAAAGGTGTTGTTGGCACATTTATAAAATATGCAGATGACACTGTTCTATTTCCCTTGAGGGTACCACTAGCCTTCCAGTTACATAGCTTCATGATCTCAGAGAAAGCATCTGTTCTTCACTCTCTTTCACCCTCCACCTCTAATCAGATGCCAAGTCTAGTCAATTCTACCCCTACAACATTCCCTCACATCCATCCCTTCCCCTCCACTCACACAGCCACCACCCTAGTTCAGATCCTCATTGGCCATCACCTGGATTATCCCAATACCTTCCTAACTGGTTTCCTCACCTCAAGACTATCCCCAAAGGGGTGGCTAGAAAACAGGTCATCCAAAAAGCACCTGGCAGTTATAGTGGACTGCAAGGTCAGTGTGAGTCAACTGCATGATTTAAAATTAGGTGACATTACGAGAAAGGAATTAGGAAGCAATAGTCCTATTGTACTCTGGCTTGGTAAGAACATATTTGGAATACTGCATTTAGTTGTTCTGGGTGCCACATTTTAGGAAGGGCATTGGTAAAATAGTCAATATCCATAAGCAGATACCGAGGATGGTGCCATATGACGATGCTGAACTATGGATGAAGAACTATGGATGTTTCAGCTGGAAAAGGGAAAACAAGTGAGGATGGTGAGAGGGAGGCTGTAGTCCTGTTTGTGCTCTATAAGGGCTGTCAAGTGGAAGGACTGGCTTGGTCCCAGAAGGAAGATGTGGGACCAATGGGAGGAAATTGAAATGAATCAAACTTAGGCTTGATATAAGGAAGAACTTCCTGACAGCAAGAGCTGTCCCAAAGTGGGGCAGCTATATTGGGAAGTAGTGAGTTTTCCTTCACTTTAAGTCTTCAAGCAAGACTGCGTGACCACATGACATGCTGAGGATAATTTTTCCAGCCCCAAAACTGGTTGGCCTAGATGACTCTTCCAAATCTAAAATCTGATGATTCTGAGACTCTGCAGTTTCAAATTCTTCTTCCATTACATATCCAGGGATCAAAAGCTTAATGAGCATGTTTCCAGAAGGATCTATTACAATAACCACTTCTCATTCTCAAGATTGATTCATACAACAATGCATTCCAAAACAGTCAGTTATAGCATGCAATTCCCTACCCTCAAAAAGCTTACAATCTTGTAGGGGAGATAAAGCCATATGAATACAATCTAATTAAGGGTGAGTTACCTGAATTCTATTACATCAGACTTTCTAGAAAAGTAATAAGAATAAGATTAATGTAGCAAATGGAATTTTATCTAAATCCACAAGCATGTAAGAGCTTAGTGTCAAATGTGCTTAGCTAGTTCAATAACTGCTATCATCATTCTTGTGAACTCTCCAAAGCTTAGTAATAAAGATATTCCTTAATGCCTGAAGGCAATTTCTTTTTTAAATAAAGGCCTGTCATTTTTCTCCCATTTCAACCAAATCATAAATATAATCTACCAATTCTTCTAATGCTTGAGAACCTTGCTAAAATACTATTTGCTGAAGAACCAAATTTAGCATAGTGTAGATCTCATTCCCTGCATGTTGTAAGTTTACTTACTATAAGTACAGAGAGAACTTAATTAAAAGACCTTTTCAACTGCAACAAAAGTTCGACAGCATGAACCTGCAGGGCAGATTTCTAACCAGCATCCATTTAGCACATCTGACTCATCTCAACGCAACTAATTCTTGAGCATCATAATAGAAGCGTCTGCTTTTTCTCCAATAAATTTACTCCTTCTCCAGTTGTTATCAAAAATGAGTACAGCCAAAGACAAAGGTGGAAGCAAAATCTGTAAATTGATGGAATCGCAACAGAAAATGCCAGTTTCCTTGTGAAAAATGAGAGTGTGAACACATTTAGCTAATATTGTATTCCCAGTATCATCTTTATTCTTATAAGTGATGAGCTCGTAACACAATCCAATTACAATCGAATCTCATTGACACATTGTACATACAAGGAGTTTCAAATAAAATGGTTGCAAAAGAGAGATGGCAATCCAGGATTGGAAATGTCAGAGAAAATGCTGCTGTGAACTCCAAGTATTTCATTTCGTGGATGATTCTCGAACAAAGTGTGTAGCAGATATTCAAATTCTGTTTGGTTATTTTTTAAACTTGTGGATTTTCAGACAACTTAGGTGATAGGGAATTTTGTTTTTGTTTTTCGGTTGTTTTTTTTTTTTTGTTTTTTTTTTTTTTTTTGCTTTTGCAGGGCAATTTGGAGTTGTGACTTGCCCAAGGTCACATGACTAGTTTTTGTGTTAAGTGTCTGAGGCCAGATTTGAACTCAGGTCCTCCTGACTCCAGGGCCAGTGCTCTATTCACTGTGCCACATAGCCTCCCCAGGAAGTTTTGTTTTACCTTGAGAGGCTGTTGAAGTGTCGAAAACTCATGGGTATCATTTAATGATTAAATCGATTTGAAAGCATAAAACACGACAAGGTGAAGGTGTGATGCATTTGAAAGACACTTCTAGAAACTTTTCTCCAATGTCTTTTAAACCTAAAAAAATGGCCTTTAAATAGTTCTGCCAAAGTTTACATAACAGTAGGCTCATTAAAACAATGGAAAACCTACTCATCTGTCACTATCCCATAACCCAGAGAGTTTATTTCACGCAATAATGTTCCCCAGTTTTCTC
Organism: Gymnobelideus leadbeateri; assembly: GCA_011680675.1. Taxonomy (NCBI): domain Eukaryota; kingdom Metazoa; phylum Chordata; class Mammalia; order Diprotodontia; family Petauridae; genus Gymnobelideus; species Gymnobelideus leadbeateri. The sequence continues at coordinate 1,104,107 of WOXC01008258.1, forward strand.
CATCCAAAAGTGAAGGTTTTTGTCTCCCTTAACTCAAATGTTACCAGCTCCACTCCCGCTTTGCCCGTCACCCCCTCTCCATACGCTCTCTGTACCACTTTTGTGACACTCTTCACCTATTACCTCTATCCTAATTATCTACCTTATCACCCCACTTTACTTTGAAGTGGCTGCTGTCCTATACGTTGAGCAACCCTTGACATTCAGCAAAGGGCCCTACCACAGAACAGGCACTACTAAGGAAACATTTGGTGAGCGAGTAAAAAGATGATTCAATCGCTCACCTGTCTAACCAATTTAGGGAAGCCTTCCAAAGATCATTATAAGATTGATCTGTTGGATCAGTGGGTAAGTCAGCTTAGAAAAGATAGCATTCTGAATTGTAGGTAAGTAGGTGAGTTATTTCATGATTATTAATTAAATAATCATTATAGTCATATTAAAAGTAATATAATATTCATACTTCACAGCACTTCCCCACATTTATAAATGCTAGTACAATGTGGGGAAACTGAGTCATTAGCATTTACAGAGCATCTACTCTGTGCCAGGAGATACAAAGAAAAGCAGAAACAGCATTTCCTGCTCATATTCTTACAGGGGAAACACAAAAATGAATGCGTGCATGCAAGATACATATAAAGTAGATGGAAGGTAATCTCTGATAATCTCTGATCCAAAATTTAGATTACAGAGAAAGACTTCAAACTCATATCCCACTCCTCCCTCTGATTAAAACAAACCACTACTTTTTACTTCTTCTTGCATGCTTTTTTTATCCTCTTTGACGTCTCTACCTGGCCTCTTTGTCCTCAACACCTTCAAAATGACCACTATATGGGAAAGTGACTGGTATGCAAAAAAATATTTATAGCAGCTCTTTTTTGGAAATCAAGGGGATGCCCATCAATTGGGCAATGGCTGAACAAGTTGTAGTATATGAATGTAATAGAATACTATAAGAAATGGGGAGCAGACAGACTTCATAATAACAGATAGACTTATATAAACTGATGCTGAATGAGGGAAGCAGAACCAGGAGAACACTGTACACAATTACAGACACATTCGTTGTATCTGTGACATCTAACTTTGATAGACTCATTGGACTCATCTCAGCAATGCAAGGTTATGAGACAGCTCCAAAAGACTCAATGGAAAGGGATATCTACATTCAGAGAAAGAACTACAGAGTCTGAAAACAGATTGAAGCAAAGTACTTGCTCTCTCTCTTTTGTGTTTCATTTCATTTCTTCTTTCTCGTTGTTCACTCCATTGGTTGTAATTCTTCTTTATAACTTGACTAATGTTTAACATGAAGGTATTTGTAGAACCTATATTGGATTGCATGCTGCTATGGGGGGAGGAGGAAGGGAGAAGGGGAGGAGGGAGAAAGAGAGGAAGGGGGAGAAAATGTGGAACTCAAAGGATTGTGGAATTGAATGTTGTAAACTAAAAGTAAATAAACATTTTTTTTAAATGACCATTACATTTCCTAATCTCCTTCTTAGAAAACAGTAGACTGAAGCTCAGGTGTGGGAAGCCCAAAGTCAGCCGAAGGCAGCCACTGTTTTCTAGGCTCACTCCAAGTTTTCCTCCATTTTCTGGGGCCCAGAATAAGTCAGCAAGCATGGGCAATAATTCTGGGAAATTCCAGCTCTAGGAACATACTCCTTCACCTATGGGCACCATCATCCACCAAAATTCTGTTCTAAGGGAAGAGCTTCATGATATACCGGTATATCAAGGGCACAGCCAGAAACAACTAGAAGCAGCAGGTCAAGCTTCAGAGTAGATTTAAGTCCCATATCAGGAGGAAAAAAGAGGCCTAACAATGGAACCATTCAACATGGCCTGGGTCTAAGGTATCAAGTTCCCCATCACTGGAATTCTTTCAGCAAAGGTTGCACGATCACTTGTTGGGCACATCATAGAAGGCATCCTATCTGGGCCAGGATGGGACAAGAGAGCCTTCAACATCCTTTCCAGCATGGAAAATCAGAATCCAAGTTTGCTCTTGTTTTCCCATCTCTGTCTTATATACATGAATTAGGTGACAAGCCTAATCTTTAAAATTTTCCTTCAATGAAATGAAAATTTAATATCACATTTGGATAAGTTCAAAATAAATTAGTCTTCTATGCATATGGATGCACACACTCAAGTTCAGGAAGATGGTTCTTCTGATTCCACGGATATTCACTGGGCAGCAGACTGTTTTACTCTCCTCCCCACATTAAGACATTGCAGAATCTATTGCTTTGTTTTCTAAGGCATTCATTCTACATTTTTGCTCTTGTGATTATTTATTTAGAACACAATTCATTCAAGGACAAGTGAATCAGATCGTAAAAGACCAATGAAATACTTTACATCTTAACTACAGGCATAACTACAATCTTTAAGGGTGAAAACCAAACCGCTTCATTCCATTTTGAGATTTGCCTTTTATTTGAGGCCATTTTTCAGCTCTTGGTGCAGTGCATTTGAACAAAATGCAAATTCAAAATGAAGGGCAGGCATTTTGACTTAATGAAAACACATTATGACATTTTAAAAGGCAATAGCATTATAAACAAAAAAGAAAATCCTTATTTCCTCCATGTGTATGTATTTTCTAATAATTTTTTTTAAAAACTGCTTTCAGGATTGAAGAAAATAAACTTGGATTTGATCAGGTAAGTCGAAAGATTTCCCATGATAATTTCTTGCTTCATACTTCCATATTGTGCTACTTATCATGGAACCTTAGACAATTTATCAATTCATGATTCTCATACAAGCAGAAGCAAGACAGGAATTAAAATGCATGAATTATTAATAAAAGGAGCTTTTAAAAAAGGAAGGAAAAAAGGAAGGAGGGAGGGAGAGAAGAGGAAGGAAGGAAGGAAGGAAGGAAGGAAGGAAGAAGGAAGGAAGGAAGGAAGGAAGGAGGGAGGGAAGGAGGAAGGGAGGAAGAAAGGAATGAAGAAAGGAAGGAGGGAGTGAGAGAGGGAAGGAGGAGGGGAGGAAGGAAGGGAGGGAGGGAGGGAGGAGGGAGGGAGGAGGGAAGGAAGGAAGAAAGGTTAGGAAGGAAGGAAGGAAATACCAACAGCAAATTATATTCGTTTCTCTTTTACATATATTTAAAATAAATGATTTGTGCTATAAATATTGTTGATATAGAGCAGGGGCACAATTTACAAACTTTCCTTTGCTGGAAACTATACTAAACATCAGCATTATTTTTCATACCATAAATGTAGTGGAATGAAGTGAATGCTGTACTTGGAGCCAGTGGACATGGGCTCTGCTACTTAGTCTGTTTGCTTTTGGCCAAGTCCCTACAAAGCTCTGGCCTCAGTTTCTAAGTCTAAAGTGAAGCAGTTTAGAGTTAGCATGATTTCTAAGGTTCCTTCAAGCTCTAACATTTCACGACTCCAGGCAAGCTAAAAAAAATCAACAAAAGTTCACATTTTACACTTGATGCATCACAGCCTCCCTTTGGGCAGGGAGCTGAAGTGATGCTGGGGGGAGTCATGATGAGGCAGGCAAAAAGCAGAGAAAGAAGCCTCAGAAGCCTGGCCCTCTAGCAGGGAGAGAGCATTTCCCCTTCCAACAAACCTGAGGTCAAGGAGGATGTTCTGGAACAGTGTGAGTCCACAGAGACAGAACCAATAGGTTGTGGACATGACTTCATGGAGTCAAGACTTTCTATCTCCCACCCCTTTAGAGAATCACAGACTTTCAAACCTAAAGGAAAATCTTTATTTCAAATAGGAGCCACTGTACAACATCCCAGACAAATGGTCATCAGGCTTTTTTTGCTTTAAAGATCTTGAGGGAAGCAAAACCCACAATCCTCTGGGGCAGCCCCTGTCACTCTGGGTTACATCTAATTATTAGAGAGCTTTCCCTCACATCAAGCCTGAATTTGCATCTTCCACCCAGGATTCCTAGTTTTGTCTGTTAGTATCTCTCTTCTAGGTGCTGACCTTTAAAATCCTATAGATGATAATCACATCCTCTCCAGTTCCTTTGAATGACCTCAGAGGGTAAGAACGAGAGGCCCCACCCTATGCGGGCTGCCCTCCCTTGGCTGTTCTCTATTTTACCAGTATCTTCTTCAACCACAACAGCCAGAACTGAACATAATACTTCATATGTGGTCAGGCCAAGGCAGAGAATAGCAGGCCCATGACCTCGTCGCCTACTTACTTCTATATGCTATCTTCTCTTTGTGCAGTCTAAGGTGGTGTTACTTTTCTTGCCTGTCATTCATAATGGGCTTGGAGACTACAGGAGCCTCAGGACCTTTTTCAAACAAACTACCATAGAACAATGACTGTCTATACTTTGCATTTATGAGGTTGATTTTTTTTTTTATTTTTTGCTTTTTGGAGGGGGGAGAGCAGGACAATTGGGGTTAAGTGACTTTTGCCCAAGGTCACATGGCTAGTAAGTGTTAAGTATCTGAGGCCGGATTTGAACTCAGGTCCTCCTGACTCCGGGGCCAGTGCTCTATTCACTGTGACAACCTAGATGCCCCCATGAGGTTGATTTTTAAACCCAAATGTAATACTTTACATTTTCCCCTATTAAATGTAATTTTATTCAACTGTGTCTAATATCCTAATCTGTCAAGATCTTTTTGAATCCTTACTGCCATCCAGTCTTAGGAAATCCATTGCAATAAGCATACCACCTATGACTTTATCTGAGTCACTAATTTTAAAGTAATAATAATCAACAGCAGCACAAAGTCAAACACCAAACCTGGAGCACTCCACTGAAGACCTAGCTTCCCAGCTGATGCAGAATCATTAAAAACTATTCTTTGGGTTCAGTCATTCAACCAATTTCCAGCTTCCTGAATTACTGTCTATCCCACACAGCAACAACCTTTGCTCAAGAACAACCTACAAGACTTTATCAAATGCTTTGCTAAAATCTGGATAAGCTATGTCTAAGGCACTGTCCTGACCTGGAAATCTTATACTTCTGTCAAAAAAAAAAAAACAAAATAAGATTAGTCTGGTATGACCTATCCCCAATGAGGCTGCCATGCTGGCTCTCTGTGTTCAAGGCTTCCTCTTCTACAAGTTCACTAATCGAATCTCTAATGGAATAGACTAGAATTTCCCCTGATCTTCATATACCCTGTGTCCAATTCCATTCAATCAACTCAACTATAAAAGATATGGAGAGAGTCTGGGCAAGAACAGAACAGACCCCACACCTACTTTCTATTTCAATCTACCATTTTTCTTTAGCTTACTTTCTGGTTTTTTTATCAGTCTTCTCACAATTTTAGACTAGGAAAATTTGTGAAAGGTCATAGAAAAGCATGTGCAGCTGTCTGAAGAAATGAGATGCTTCATAAGATGAAACTATAAATTTAAGCGAATTGAACAAATCTCCAAATCACATTAGGTCGGGCTCTGCCATCTTCTAGGCGCTGCTGTAGGGATAAAGAAGCCGTGCCTACAAGTGATCCGTGATTTGATCATGTCTCTATACTGAGGAGCATTTCCAGATGTGGAATCCTTGCCATAGATTAGAAACAGGCAAAGAACAGAAGCAGGGGTAAGGAATAAAGGACCATCTTCAAGAAAGCTCTGCCTCATTCATGGGCATGTGACAGAGATAGAATCTAGTATTTAATTGTAAAAATCACTGCTTCTTGGCAGAGATTTATGACAGGAAAGAAATGTATTGAGCACCCAACCATTAGATCTATCCAAAAATAGAATCTGCTATTCAGGGGGAGGGAGGTACGGAGAAGGGAGAAAGTATTCATATAGCACCTTCTACATGCCAGACACTGAGTTAAGAGATTTTTAAAAATATTTCACTTGATCCTGACAATAGTCTGGGAGGTAGGTGCTGTTATTATCACCATTTGACAGATGAGGAAACCAAGGCAAACAGGGTTAAGCAACTTGTCCAGGCTCACACAACTAATAAGCATCTGAGGCTGGATCTTAACTCAGGTCTGACTCTAGGCCCAATATTTTATCTACTGTGTCACCCACTACCTCAAGGTCTTCAAGCAAACGCTAGATCAGAGGTGGGGAACCTGAATCCTTGAGATCACATGTGGCCTTCTAGGTCCTTGGGTACTTTGACTGAGTCCAAGTTTTACAGAACAAATCCTTTTATGAAGGAGATTTGTTCTGTCAAGTTTGGATTCAGTCGAAAAGACTGCACTTGAGGACCCAGAGGGCCACATGAGGCCTTGAGGATGCAGATTCCCCACCCCTGGGCTAGATAATCTCTAGCTGAGAATGATTTAGACAGGATTCTTCTTCAAGGACAGAGTGGATATGATTTCCCTTTCAGTTCTGAGATTAGATGATTAAAGCTACCATGTTATAAAATTACCTGTTACAAGAACAAAGGAACATTTCAGCAAATGAGTCCAACATCATCAAGATTAACAGTCTCTAAGGTAAAAAGGCATTAATCTTCTTCAGCTAGTATTCACCTCTGTCATTAATCATTAGCCACTAGAATGAAATTAATTTGTGAAAAGATTCAAGGAATCAACTACTTTCAAGGCAAAAATTGTATCTACAATATATCTTTACAACTATTCTTTTTGCGCAAAAAAAAAAGTGACAATGTCAATTAATGTCAATAAAACCTACCTAAGCATTCATTCATTCAAAAAGCCTGTATTCCCATTGGTGGGTAGACCAGCCAAACTGGCCCACTCTCTGGATTTTTTGGTAAAAATCATTGCTTCCTGGCAGCAGAGATTTATTACAGGAACAAAACCTAGAAATTGCCCAACCATTAGACTTATTCAAATATGGAATCCCCTATGTGGAAGAGGGAAGTGGGGGTAGGTCTGACTACAGGAAAGGAAAGGAGAGAGAGGGGGGAAAAGGGAAGGACAAGGGAATCTGCATTTATATGGCATGTTCTACATACCAGGTATGCTACTGCTGTTCAGATGTCTAACGGTCACATGGTCTAATGGCCATGCATCTCTCTTGCTCCATACCTTTGCTCATCAGTCCCCTATGCCTGAAATATTCTCCCTTACTCCCCTCATTGGTAAAGTTCTACCCATTCTTTAAAGCCTAATTTGAATCCTACCTCGTACCCAGAGGAAGGTGGCCCTGATTCCCCAGATTAGTAGTGGTCTCAAAACCCATAAAACCATTTTGTTACACAACTCTTTAATTCCTTCATCATCTAATAGTGTACATTATTATTATTATATATCAGTGTTTTATCCTCCCATAACTTCATGAGGACAAGAACAGACAAGAACAATAGCTTATTTAAATCGGGGCAGCTGGGTAAAAAAGTGAATAGATTGCTAAGCCTGGCATCAGGAGTTCAAATCTGGCCTCAGGATATTTGCTAACTGGCAAATAACAAAACCTGTTTTCCTCAGTTTTTCTCAAAAACTGTAAAATAGGGATAATACTAGCACCTATCTAGCAGGGTTGTGAGGATCAAATGAGATAATATTTGCAAAGGGCTTAGCAGTACCTGGCACACAGTAGGTGCTATAAAAATGTTTATTCTTTTCCCTACCATATTGTTAACTACTCCCAACTCTCAGCACAATGTTTTATGCCTATTGAGTAATTTATTTTTAATGTCTGTTCAATGAACCAAGCATGAAAGTTGTCAGAAGAACTAAAATCAATAAACACTTATTAAGTGAGATACTATGTACAAAATCAGGGCAGCTAGGTGGCACAGTGGATAGAGTGTCAGGCCTGGAGTCAGAAATACTCATCTTCCTAAGTTTGAATCCTGCCTCAGACACTAACTAGCTATGTGACCCTGGGCAAATCACTTAACCCTTTCTGCCTCAGTTTCCTCATCTGTAAAATAGGCTGGAGAAGGAAATTGCAAAATCATTCCAGTATCTCTGCCAAGAAAGGCCCAAATGTGGTCACAAAGACTGAAACATGACTGAACAACAATAACAACATACAAAGTCCTCCAACAAAGCTCTTTGATACCTCTCCATAGTGGGCGGCAGAAGGTACCCTGGAAGACCATCATTCACTCAACAAAAAAGCATTTACTAAAACCCTATTACATGTAAGGCACTATGCTATACTAAGTCAGACAGGCTTCAATAACGGACCCAGTCACAGACTGTATATCTGATATCTGAAGACTAATGTAGAAAATCAATCAATGGACAAACATTTTTAAAATTTCCTCCTATGTGCCAGGCACTATGCTGAGTGCTAAGAATACAAAGTCAAAAATGAAACAGCATCTGCCCTCAAGAAGCATACATTTTGAAGAAAGACATACAAAACAGGTACAAGGTCATCTCAGGGGAAGGGAAAAAGGAAGACACCAGCATCCAGGGAACCAAGAAAGGTCTGACGCTGAATGTGTCAATTGAGCTGAGCCCTGAAGGAAACTAAGGTTTCCCAGGGGGAGAAATGAGGACAGAGAGCTTTCCATGTATGAAAGACAGTCAATGCAAAGGCCCAAAGGTGGGAGATGGAGTGTTATGTGTGAAGAACAATGAGAAGGCCAATTCGGCTGGACTGCAGTGAGTGTGGGAGAGACAAATATACAACAAGGCAGAAAAGTTAGTGTGGGATCAGGTTAGGAAGAGCCTTAAATAGCAAAAGAGTTGCTACTGCATCCTCAGAGCAATAGGCAGCTGCTAGAATGAACTGAGTAGGGAGGGACAGGTGATGACATGGTCAGTTTTCCACATAAGGAAAATTACTTTGGAAAATGTGTGGAGAATGGAATGAAGTAGGTATAGACTTAAGGGAGAAGGACTAAGGAAGAGATAACAGGTGATGAAGGGTGGAATTAGGCTGGTAGCTTTGTGAGTGGAGAGAAGGGGACATAAGCCAAAAATGGTGCAAAGGTAGAAACAAGATTTTGTAACTTACTGGATCTGCAAACTGAGAGAGAATGAGCAGAGAAGGACCCCGGAGCTGAGAAGTAGGGATCAGAAACTTCAGAAAGGTTCATCCACAGAGGGCTGGCCAGCCAATAAGGAATTCTTTTGGATACAGCCCCTCATGAATCTATCTCCTAAGGCACGAAGGGGGTAGTAATCTGCTTTGGTGAAAAGAGTGTCCACACAGATAAAATAAACAATTCTTTAAATAGTTAACTATAGGGGTGGCTAGGCGGCACAGTGAATAAAGCACTGGCCATAGATTCAGGAGGACCTGAGTTCAAATCCGGCCTCAAACACTTAACACTTACTAGCCATGTGACCTGGGGCAAATCACGTAACCCCAACTGCCCTGCCTTCCCCCCTCCATAAAGCAAATAAAGAAATAAATAACTATGAGCAAGGCTAAGAGCAATGTGCTAAGAACTGAAGATATAAAATGGAAAAATAATGTAGCACTTAATAGTGAGGATAAACCATACACAAAAAAGTAATAGACAAATTAGAAGCATTGCATTACACAGTGGAGGTCAAGGAGGGTCACAAGAAACTCAAGACAAGAGGAGTATCGTCTAGATGAAGGAAATCAGGAAAGATTACACAAAAAAACAGGGATCACGTGACCAACAACATGTCAGGTTAATAAGTTTTTCCAGACCTCTTTTTCTGTCTAACCCTCTAGAAAAAACTATGTGTCAGCTGTACAAAAATTGCAGCTAAAAACACAGAACAAAGAAAACTCCTCCAGGTAAAATCTTTGTCAGTTAATACTAGAAATCTCTACTACAGAAAGTACTCACTCAGCATCAAACGTCAACATCTTCAAGCAAGGGCAAAGACTAGCTTCCTGCCCTGGGCCAGGGCCCAAAGATGCCCACCTCCTACTTCGACTGTCAGTACAGCCCAGTCGCTACCCACTCCCTTATCCTGCAGTAAGTGGCACAGACTAATTCTGCCCAACCAAATGAAAGGCTGTGGAAGCAAGGAGACTGAAAAGATGAAGTCCTTCAGACTGGGGTTTGCCCTAGGTTAAAGACCCCCCAAGGGTACATGGACTCTTCCCAGGATACCTTTCTTGTCCTTGCTTGAATGCTACAAAAAGTAGTGAGTGAGAGTGGCTGGAGAAGGAAAGAGGGAAGGACCAAGAGAGGAAGTGGGGCCAGTATGCCAGGCCTAGGCTGGCCCCAACAAAGAGGGACTGAAACCCACCTAGGAACAGTCCTGTGTCCTTCAGTGGGTACTCAGAGCAGGAAGCAAGATCAGTGACTCTGTAACACCCAGTGAAGGCCTTTGGGAAGAAGGTGGTGTTGGGGAAGGTGTTTAGTCATTTTTCAGTCATGTCCAACTTTTCATGACTCCATTTGGGGTTTTCTTGGCAAAGATACTAGAGTGATTTGTCATTTCCTTCTCCAGCTGATTTTACAGAATAGGAAACATGCCAATAGGATTCAGTGATTTGTTCAGGATCATACAGTAAGTGTCTGAGACTGAATTTGAACTCAGGAAGATGAGTCTTCCTGACTCCAGACCCCAAAGAGAGAAGAGATAGTAAGTGATAAGAGAATTAAACAAGAACAAAACAAAACATCAAGAGCACACTTTATAGGATTTGAAAAACAAAAAGGAAGGACAACTAGTAAAGCCTAGAAAAAAATATGAAACTTTCTTAACTAGTATTTCAAGACAAGGGAATGTGAATGAACAATATCTGATATGAATAAAAAATCCTGTGATCTCCCAAAAGAGCAGAGAACAACCATGAGAAATTAAACAATGGTTCAAAAGACAACATGGAAGCGATGGAACCAGAGCTGGGTCTTGAAGGGAAGAGAAAGATTTTGGAAGATGAGATATAAGGGATGTGGGATGGTCTATTATGTGTATACAGAAGCAGGAGCTAGCCAGAGACCTGGGAAGAGGAAATAATGGCGTTCAGCTTCAAGAGTCTATGAGTGTAAAGGGGAGCTATGGGAAACAGGCTGGAAAAGAGTCACAGAGTCACAGAGCGAAGTCCAAAGAGTCTGTTTCTTATGAAAACAACAGGGAAGTATTAATAGATTCTGGGTAGCACAGGGACATGATGAGAACTAGGCATTAGGAAGACTAAGTTGGCCAGAAGGTGATGGGCAAATGGATGGTTGGGTGGACTAGGGAGAAAAATATTATAGCAAGGGAGAACAATTAAAAGGTTATTATAATAAAGAGGGTAGGAAGTAAGTATGAGTGACTAATAAAATCCATTCATCCTATCTCTAATACTGAAGTGGTTGAGAAAATTTTCACACATCCTTCAGATACTTGAGAATTTCACTTGATGCTTGCTGCTGTCAATGGTAGAGGCAGATAATAAAGCGTAAATACAACAGTGGGTTCCATTAAATGAGTTAAATGTTATGGCCACTATATTCATATCCATAGACATAAATGTTATGGCCATTATATTCATACCCACTAAATACACATACTCTCAACAGCTCCAAAGTGTTGAATGAGTTCTTAATGGCCAAACAATGGTAGCAAAGAAATTAGCTATGTTAACTGCTATCAATTTACTTCTACCCAAAACACTGGGGTTTTTTTTTCCCTATCTCACACCAAAAGGAAGGAGCAACCAAGTGTTTGGGCTCTTCATGGTGAACTTTACATGTTCCACAGAGCTTCCTGAGGAGAAGTGGGCAGAAGGAAAGCTTCCCATTTAAGGGAACAATGCATCATCACACCCTCCACAGGTCTAGTGTGGTTGTTTGCCCCTTCTTTTCAAGGAGGATCAGTGACATTATGAATGAGTGAAGTCTTGACTTGTGAGTGAACTGGATGTAAGTGAGGCAGAGTTGCACAAAGCATCAGCCTCACTCTCTGTTCCAGGGTCATTGAAGTCCAGTGGCAAGACAAAAGTCAGGGTGACTGGCAACAGCCCAGGATGCAATGGGTAACATTGGCATCTCCAATGTCCTGCCAAACTCCAAGCACTCCATAGTGCCTACTTCAGCTACCTTTATGGTCATTGGAACAAATTGTTCTCATCTGCCTATTCCATATGCTTGGGGTAGGCATCCCCCTAACTCACTAACAGGTTTAAAACCTGTCAACTACCCTCAACCTGGTTTAGCCCATCTGCCAAGACAGTTTCCCATGGCATGGCCACTGCACAGGCTACAGCTTCTTGGAGCCACAGTTAAGAGTCAGATGATAGATGGAAACCATAGCTAGACCAAAAGCCCATATGAAGCTAAGGAGGGCACAGTTCATTAACTACTTTTAGCTACTGAAGTATTGTAATGAAAAGTATCCTGACTAACCTGGAAGAGGTATTACAACTCCAGAAGTATATAATTTACACTCAGACAATGTAATCATCCATCTGACTTTGTAGCCAACAAAAAAGCAGACTGAAAAAGGCTGTACTATAATTTTTCATTTGTGTTTAAAAAGAACTCACTGCAAATGTCAGATATAATTGTGATCTTCAAGATGTTTAATTTATTATAAGAGAAATTCTGTTAAAAGTATGAATTTTAATGTCATCATAAGATTTGACCTCTCAACCATTTTCTATAAATCTAAAGCAAAATTTCAGCATTATAACCTAGCTTAAGTAGTAAATATTCAAAATCAAATGTGAAATTGTTTCATTCTCTTCTTCATTCTATAGTCAAGTGACATTAAACGGAATGCTTGTCTCTGAAAATTAATGGTAAAGCTCTGCCCCTTGGGGACAATTCCATCCCCAAGGCGGTCTCAATAATTGATGAGTCCCTGCCTAGAACTGCTATATCCTAAGAAAGCTCAATTACAACTGGCCACTCTGGCTTCCAGCTTCACCTCCTTATCAGCTCCCTGACTCCCTCAGGGTGATTCAATTCTACCCCCCCCCCTTCCAATTTCCCATTATGCTTTGTCTTCCCCTAATAGAATATAAGCTTCTTGAGAACAGGGACCACCTTGTTTTCTCACTTTTGAATCCACAGAGCATACTGCCCAGGATATAGTAAGAGTGCTTTAATCTATCTTATTAGAATTAAGATATTAGGAGAAGTATCTGAATTACATGATAATATCTATGCTACACAGTTGTGTAAATCAATTCTGAAGGGAAACCTGAAATGGAATCCTAAAATTTCAACAAATTTGTAACATGAAAGTCTGAAAGTAACTTCAGACTTGTCTAATGTCTTCTTCATCCAGAAACCCTTCTACAGCATCTCCAACAAATGGCCATGCAACCTCTGTCTGAAGACCTCCCTCTGGGGAGTTTCTGAAGATGACCAACCTCCTTTTGGAGCTTGCTCATTATGAGAGAGTTCTTCCTTCCTTTACATCTAATACTGTCCGTCCACAATGCAGAAAGGTTCTGAGCTCCCCCTGCAGAGCCCAAGCAAAACAATGGTCATCACTCTCCTACAAGACAACCTTGCAAATAACTGAAGAATGCCATAGCAACAAGCAGCAAAACCATTAATGATAACAGCTCAAGTTTATATGGCACCTTAAAGTTGGCAAAGCACTTCAAAGACACCGGCTCATTTGATTCTCACAGAAACCCCAAGAAGCAAGTTCTATACCGATTTCACTTTACAGATGAGGAGACTGAGGATCCTTGAGTGAGGTGCCTTGCCCGTGACCTTATACTTGGCAGAGGTAAGATTTAAACCCAAGACTTCCTAACTGCAAATCTATCACTCTATCACATCACAATGTGGGGGTCCCAAATTATGTAGTATATTTACTATAGTCCAATTTTCATTTATGTTCAAAATGCAGGCTGGTCTTCCTATTAGAAGAGAAAGTAAAAGGGGTTTGAAAAACGCCCCTCCGGAAGGGAGGGCATCCTTGGGGTGAGGGGAGGTTGGAAGTACCCACTATAGAAGAGGGACAGGATCATGTAGGGAATGGACCAGGTTGGGGGTGGGATGAGTGGGAGGGAATTATAAGCAGCCTTGTACAATATATCTACCATGATAATGTTTTGCATAGCTAGACATGTACAACATATACTGAATCACTTATCTCCCAAGAAGGAATGGGTGACAAGGGAGGAAGGAAATGGATCTGAAATGCGAGGTCATAACATTAAATGTTTCAAATATATATATAAATACTATTATTAATACTCTTTTGCCTATAATTGGGAGATAAGATGTGCAGGCATTGGGACACAAAGATTCATCTTCCTCTAATGGAAAAGGTGATGGGGGTATGGGAGAAGGTATGGGAGAGAGCAGATTGGAGGAAGCGATATCTTGTGGGACTGCTATTCAGGGAGGTTGGGTAGGGGAATAATGGGGGGAAAATGATTGTAACTCAAAATCTGGCGGAAATGAATGATGTAAAACAGAAGTTAATAAAGCATTTGTTTTATAAAAAAAAAAAAAGAAAAACGCCCCTCCAATTTCCTTGTTATTGGGGAAAACTAATTCTTTAACACACACACACACACACACACACACACACACACACACACACACACACACGAGAGAATGGTTTCAGTGTGTAAACAGAAAAAAAAGAATCTGAAGAAGAGGAGGCAAAGTGTGACCTCTGCCAAAGGATCATATATCTAGAGCTGAAAGAGCCCTTAGTGGTCATCATCTCTGACACCCTCCCTCTCCATTTTATAGATGAGAAAACTGGGGCCCAGAAAAGTAGAGGGATTTGCCCAAGGCCACAGGTAGATTAAAATCTAGGCTCATTGACTCCTAATCCAATGCCTTTTCACACTATCTAGGTGGTTGTGGTAGGTAGAAAAGAAAAGGAAGAAGGACCACCAGATTTGGGATTAAATACCAGCTGGACAAAGCACTTTCTAAATTGGAGAAAAGTGAACCCTCCGAAGAGGAAGAAGCCATTTGTTCTTCAAGGAATAATGACATGAATCCAGAGCTGTTGTCAACTGTTAAGCTATCCATGAGGGTCCCCAGAAGAAGAGATAAAGGGCGGTGGTTGGGACTTCCAGTTGAAGAGATACCAGGGCAGCTAATTTGTCTACTTCTGAATAACATAAAGTCCTACAGTCTTCCAAAGAATGACAGAGAGCTTCCCAAGACTTGTCAAATTAAATGACGACTAACTAATTCTGGAGATTCATGGGGGCATAACTGATACTGCTTCTGGCATGCTAGAAAGCAAGGCCATAGACTTCCCTGGCTTCCTTCAAATTCCAACAAATCTTCCACCTTCTACAGGAAGCCTTTTCCCAACCCCTCTTAACTCTAGTCTAGGGATGGTCTCTAGGCCATCTGTGTCCTAAATACTAGAGATACAAAGAGAGCTAAAAGATAACTTTTGCCCTCAAGGAGCTCAAAATCTAATAGGAGAGACAACATGCAAGTAGCTATGTACAGACAAGCTTTAAATGGGATAAATGGAAAATAATCAACAAAAGGAAGGCTCCGGAAGAGGGCTGGGGAACGTGCTGCCTAGAAGTAACATGTGGCCCACCCTTAGTTAAACTGTGTGTTGAAGGAAGAGAGAAACTGAATTCCAAACATAGGAGATTGTTGCTACAATTGTACAGAGATGGGAGATGAAACCCCATGCGTGTAGAACAGAGAAAGGGTCAGTTTACCTTATTATGAAACATGGGAAGGAGGGAGTGACATAAAAAGAAACTGGAAAGATAGATTGGGTCCTGGCTGTGAAGTCCTTTAAAAGCCAAATGGAGGTGTTGATATTTTATCCTAGAAGTAATCAATAGCAACTGGGGTTTATTGAGTAGGAGAGGCATGTTCAGATCTGAGCTTTAGGAAAATCATTTTGGCAGCTGTGGACGAGACAGATTCAGGACTTGAGGTGGATGGACAATTAGGAGTCCTGGTGTGGGGTGATGAGGGATGTAGCTAGGCAAGGGAGAGGGGGCTTTGAGAAGAGAGAAGCAGTCAGGTATGAGAAAGGTCATGGATGGAGAAAGGGCAAGATGTGGCAGCTGGTTCAATCTGCTCAGTGCATAAATCTGCCTAAGAGATGCATGAATTTGTAAAACACACACAATTCACTAAAAATTCCAATTCTGCCTGAAAAGCCTTCCAAAACCTCAACTTAGTATCTAAAGGAATATGCGTGACGTCCCCAGATAACACGCCTTTCTACATACTACTTCTTGCTCTCTTTCAAGTCAGATTAGATGTATTTCTTCTTCTTCTTCTTCTTTTTTTTTTTGCTATTTGGAGGGGAGAAAGCAGGGCAATTGGGGTTAAGTGACTTGCCCAGGGTCACACGTTTAGTAAGTGTTAGGTGTCTGAGGTCACATTTGAACTCAGGTCCTCCTGACTCCAGGGCCGGTGCTCTATTCACTTCACCTCCTAGCCGCCCAAGATCTATTTCTTGTATTACAATTACCCTTGCCTATGAGTTTTATCCCCTGAGTAGACCCCATGAAGGAAGTGACCATTATCCTGTCCAGCCTCGAGGGCAGCATTCCACACATCAAAGGCAATAAACAGATAGACTTTTGTTCATTATTCTTCATTTTCAACATGTTAACTAGGGAGAGAAAAATGATTTGCTCTACATGGAAAAGTGTTCCTAATGTATGGAAGAGTGCTTTCTCTTGAACAACCACCAGCATTGCTGTTCCAGTTTGCTGTATCCAAATCCACCTCTTAGTCATTTAAAGTACACTAAATCCAGGTCCTGATTAGTGCAAATAATGAATCCCTTGAAGTGGTCATGTCTATTTGAATTCGCACTATTTGATAGTATAACTTTGTGAAATATGGTCATTGGTTCCAGTCCAATGGAAATATGCTGTTCAAATCTGAATGTTACCACTTCAGGGGATTCATTATTTGCATTAATCACAACTTTGCATTAACTGTGAGTTATTATTACTGTAATCTACAAATCTTAACTCTTATTCAGTATATATGACCTCTCAGTTTCCTTTAACTAATTAGATTCTATAAATCTCTCAGGATTGTGATTCTTTTTGAAGTTTCACAGTTCTCTGACAGCCTAGAAGTGTGAAAGGAACCCCAATTAGGAGTCAGTGAGCCTAGCTTCAACTTGACTCTGCTACTTACTACCTGTGCTCTTGGCCCCAAATTATTCCACTTTTCTGGGCCCATTTCCCCATCTGTAAAATGGGAGAGCTGGGGTCAGATATGTTGACAACTAAGGGCCCTTTCAGTTCTAATAATATAATCCTTTGACACAGGTCAAATACCCTCTCTTTCATCAGATCCTTTTTCTTGTTTTTATACACTGAAACCATTTGTGTGTGTGTGTGTGTGTGTGTGCATGTGTGTGTGCGTGCGTGTGTGTGTGTGTGTGTGTGTGTTAAGAAATTCATTTTCCCTAATAACAAGGAAAGTTGGAGAGGCATTCTTCAAACTCCTTTTAGCTTCTCATCTAACAGGACAACTAGCCTGCAATTTGAGTGTAGATTAAAGTTACCTAAACGTGGCAGAGATACAAACATTATGCAAGTTACTGAAGAATTATCCCTGCCCTCCACATGTGCCCGAAATGAAATCCTTAGTCCTAGGTCATTCTCACTAGAAGCTCCCTCGAAGATGGCGATGGCATTCTGCTGTCAGACGTCTTCAAAGCTGTCGAGCCAACCAGCTAGCATTAATAGCACCCACCGTATGCCAGACATCATGCTAAGCCATATGGGAGGGACAAAGCAAAGCAAATGACAATACCTGCTCTCAGGAAGCTCACCATCTAAGGGGGGAGACAGCAGGCAGAAAACTATGGACAAACAAGATCTAGAATAAACTGGAGAATGACATCAAAGGCACAGAGATTTTAGAGGACTGGGAAAGGTTTCTTAGAAAAGGTGGGACTTTAGTTGAAAACTGAAAGAAGCTAGAGAAGTGAGGAGACAGAAATGAGGAGGGAGAGTATTCTAAGCATTGATAATAGCCAGTGAAAATGCCCAAAGAAGGGAGATGGGATACTTTATGCAAGGAACATCAAGGAAGCCAGTGTCACTGGATCTCAAAGTATGTGTAGGGAGTAAGGTGTAAGAGCACTGGAAAGGTAGTAAAGGTCAAGTTATAAAGGGCTTTAAAAGTCAGAGGATTTTATATTTTGTGTTGGAAGTCATGAGAGCTGATTCAACAGTGGAATGTCAATTTCACCTCAATAAGTACTCCTAACTTCCCTTCTCTTCTCTCACTAACTTTTTATGCTTGTATTTCCACCTTGTCTTTCTTATCTTACCAACTATCTTCTCCCCAAGTCTTTTCCCTCATCAAACTCCTTGAATTCTTTGCTTCCTTCAGCTCCTCTTATCTCACGTTATTCACCTTCTCCTTCTGTTCCAACCCTCATCTTCTTTTTCAATCAGTTCTCAAACCCTCTCAAATTCCCCTTCCCAAATTCAATTTCTGGCCTTCTCCATGATTTCAAATTCTTACAAATCTCTATAATTCCATCTCCTTCTCCTGGTCAAGTACTTCTTCTATATAACTCTATCTCTAATGAATCATGTGAAAGTACAAATCTACTACTGTTTGGGTTCAATGATAATTCGACTCAACTCTGTCTTTATTATGTCTAGAATCTTCCACTAAAGTGCTACTTCCATGCCTGGTCACAATCTAGGAGAGACATCATGTTCTCAAGCGTTAGCAGGTTCCACCATGGTGAAAAGGTTTCCCATAAGCCCTGGGGCTGACTGTATGTCATATGAGGACCAAGCTTGCTGAGTTCAAAAAGTCTCATAATCAAGTAAGCCTCAAGTGATGATTTTTTTTAGCCAAAGAGACTCTCAAAGACAACTTTCCCAAGTTTAAAAAGAGTCATAGCCTGTGTCAGTGAAGGGCATTTATACCTCAGTGACATCCACAATGTACAGAGAAAAGTATTGTGATAAATACCAGAACATGTTTTCCAGTGGTATAGATGCTCCTTCCAATGAAAGAGACCACTACCCATAGATACGTCTCACCCTCTGCCCCCTTAGTCCACCAATTCCCACTAATCCTCTATGGAAGTCTGTACTAAATCTTCCTTTAGACCTTCAGATCTTTGCATGGATAACAATAGAGTGTGCAGCCTGACCTCGAGGGATTCACCCAACCTTGCTGCATGACCAACCCTATGCCTTGTCCAGGCCTACATGTCTCTGATGACCTTAACACCCTTGTTCTCATGCAATTCTTTTTTAAGCTCTGCATCTCTCCCAGAATCTAGGGTATAACAGGTTAGATGCTGAAAGAGAGAAAAAAAATTAAATAAGACACAGTTCCTAACCCAATGAACATGAACAAATAACTATAATACAAAACCTATAGTACCTAAGTACATAAGAGAAGAACAAAATGCTATGTGAATGCAGAAAAAAGCTAGCTCATTTGAGATTAAGGAACAGAATCATTTCTGACTGAGGGAACCAGGGATGGCTTCATGGAAGAAGTACTTCAGTTGAATTTGGAAGGATCTAAACAGGCAGACATGGAAGAGGAAACTACAGGTCTAAGTAACTGTGTGGGCAAAGGCAAACATAGGGAAGCCAGTCAATCAATGGCATTAAGCACCTATTATGTGCCAGATACTGCACTAAGGGCTGGATTTGTACAGGGGACATAATCCAGTTCATCTGATATGTAAAAGATACGGAGAGGAATAGTAGCATTAGGTAAAAAGGCAAAGGCAAAAAAATAAAATTAAAAGAAAAAGAAAAAGGCAAAGGTAGATAGTTCTGGATTGTGAAGAACAATATAGGAGTCAACAACTCTATTAATTCTACTGAGAGGGTAGACCACCAGGCCCTACCATTACTATAGACTGTCCTCTGTGCCCAGAAGAGGCATAAGTATAGATAAAATTCCTGGAGTTAGGAGGACCCAAGTTCAAAGGTGACCTCAGACACTTCCTAGTTGGGTGACCCTGGGCAAGTCAATTATAACCTTGTTTGCCTCAGTGTCCTAATCTATAAAATGAGCTGGAGAAGGAAAAAGCTAACTCCTCCTGTATCTTTGCCAAGAAAACCCCAAATGGGATCATGGAGAGTTGGATATGACTGAGATGACTAAACAAAACCCTAAATATCCCTGGTACTGTCATCTGACCAACTGAGGGATCCTAAAGACATTTGGGCATTGGCATCCACACTGCAACCGAACTTTATTTTATGCCCTATCTCCCAATAAGAGAGGGAGTTCCTGCAGAGCATCCTCAGTG
Organism: Gymnobelideus leadbeateri; assembly: GCA_011680675.1. Lineage (NCBI taxonomy): Eukaryota > Metazoa > Chordata > Mammalia > Diprotodontia > Petauridae > Gymnobelideus > Gymnobelideus leadbeateri. The sequence continues at coordinate 1,124,121 of WOXC01008258.1, forward strand.
CTTAGTACATCTCTTGGCATACAGTAGGCACTGATTAAATGCCTTTTCATTCATTCATCATTAATCCATTCAAATAAGATGGCTTGTAATTTACAAACATATCAACTTACTTCAGGTCCCACAATAACCATGTAAACATTGGGTTCTTCTCGGTGCCATTCTTCAAAGAAAAAGAAAAAGAAAAGAAACTTTTAAAAATTGGTTCTCAGTGCAAATGTTTAATATGATTGCACATGGATAACCTATATCAGATTGCTTGCCATCTTTGGGAGGGGGAAGGGGAGACAGGAAGAAAAAAATTCATAACTAAAGATCTTATAAAAGTGAATGCTGAAAAAATAAACAAACAAAGATTGATTCTCAGTCATACCTAATTGTATATGTCAGCACAATTTAGTTTAAAAGTAAAAGAGCATAGTTTCACGCACAATATGCTCTCTTTATTGACATCATCCATCAATTAAAATTCCAGATGTGAACAATTGTTACATATCTGAATTTTTCCATCTCCTATGAGAAGAGGAGGTATTATTTCTAATTGATTCTTGTAGAAGACATTAATGTTTTAAATGAAATAATTTGCAATCACTTATGATTTCTATAATTATTAAAACTGTAGATTAATAAGAAAGCTAAACATAATGCTGTATCTTAGCAGCTCAATTTAGATCTCCAGAGATATTAATTAGTTTTGTCTCAAGGAATCCCTGTGATTTTCTTTCCTTTTTTTTTTTTTTTTAAATTCTCTTGCATCTGTTTTGTCAGTAACCCTTGAAATAAAAGCACTGCTACCCTTCATAAGGGAGCAAATATTACAGACTTTAAAATTTATACAATTAAATAATGTGGCAATTTGTCTTACAGAACCAAAAACTGTAAATACAAGTGATTTTCAGAGAGTGATATGTCATGTATTCAATAAATGTTAGCTTGCAGTTAATTCTATAAAGGTTTGTCAATATTCAGACAAAGGAAGATGGTAAACTCATTTCTGGGAGCTATCAGGAATCCCCTACTCAGGGGATTCTCAGTTTGAAGAACTGTAAGGCAGACTCAAAATAGGTCATAGTGAGGAATGTGATACAAGACACTCCTACCATAAGAACACTAATAGCCCTACAAAACACTCAACAGTCCTAGGGACTGGCTGCCTTCCTCATTTTATGCTCAGCATTCATTCACTCTATTATGTGACTTAGTTCCAATTTTATATTGAACCAAAGGGAAAATGAACATCATGATAACATTTTTTCCCTGTTTACACATACTGATTCTGTAAAGCAAAGGATACCTGTTTCATACTTGCTCACATGATAGCCCTGACAGCATTAAACATTTAATATCCAGCAGACTTTAACTATAGAAGTCCTTCAGATGCAAAGGTTTGAAATTTGGGTACAGCTGTCTAGTCCAGAGGGTGAGCATCAGTCTTTTATTTCTAGAACCCAAATTGTACTCACTCACCAGGATGGCAGGGTCCAAGCAATGGGGGCATCTTGCAATTTACCATGCCTCCACACTTGCCTTCCCGTCCTCCTTCTATACCATTTCCCCCGGGGAAAATGGCTATTTTTCTACTGTATTTAATGGCTAATTATTGAATTAGGACCAAGGTTTTTCCCCCTTTCTAATTCCTCATCCAGAAATCAGCCACTGTGTGAAATCTTGCTTAAAGATTTACCCAACCGGCGGAGTGAGTAGAGTGCCAGCCCTGGAGTCAGTAGGACCTGAGTTCGGATCCGGCCACAGACACTTAACACACACAAACAAAAACCTAGCCGTGTGACCTTGGGCAAGTTACTTAGCCCCAACTGCCCTCCAAAAAGGAAAAAAAAAGATTTACCCAACCTGAAAGCCAAGATCTAATCAAAGACAGTAAGGAAATATTAAGTTTAGGGGAAGGGGTGGATTCTTACTCATTGTGTTTACTCAATCAAGTCTGGGAAAATGTGAATTCTCCTTTTTGTCAGACAGGTAACATAGAAACTGACAAGTCTCTTTATCTAAGATTTGGGTGCCCATTATCCCATACCTCAAGATGCTCATTGGAATATAGCCCAGCCCCTCATTATATACATACATATGTACATATATATATACATATATAAATCTTTAAGCAAGATTTCACACAGTGGCTGATTTCTGGATGAGGAAGTAGAAAAGGGGGAAAACCTTGGTCCTAATTCAATAATTAGCCATTAAATACCATAGAAAAACAACCATTTTTCCCAGGGGGAAATGGTATAGAAGGACGAATGGAAGGCAAGTGCGTATATATGTGTGTGTGTATATATATACATATATATACACACATATATATACATATATATAACAAAGCATATAGCATATATTATATATGAATATTATATTTATTCTTTCTCATTACTTGTTAACCAAACAGAGTTGATTGTCAACCACTACTGGAAAGCATATAAGCCATGAGCTTGCCACCATAATTGTCTCTGGCATTCAAGAGTGCCACCAACCTCTTTTATTAACATGCTAACATTATTAATAAAATGATTAAAAATTACCCAGAAACTATATGTCTCAAACTTTTAAAATATCATACCCTTGCTCTGGGAATAATCAATATCACAACCGCTACTGGAAAGGGGATAACTCCAAGCAGTTCCACTTACAGTCTTTGTGATTGACTAAATGAAAGCTCTCTTCCTTCCCTGGCTATCACTTGTTGTTGGGCTGTACCCACCTAGTAGAATGTCAGTTTCTTGAGGGGAGGGACTCCTCATTTTTTAAGCTATATCCCTCACACCCAGCAGAGTGCTTGGCACATAGAAGGAACTTAATAGATACTTGGTGAATGATGGCTTGGTTGCTTGATTGTTGGATATTGACTTAGGTACATGAAAAGGATTTAACTCAGGCCTCAGCTCTTTTGCTCAGTGCTTGTTCCTGCTGCCTGAAGATGACTCAATGAACAAACCCTGATTAAATGATTAGGAGTATTAAAGACAAATTAGCCCTTAACTGAGGTAATTTCTCTGATATAATTTCAAGAACTGAAAGAGCTGGAAAATAAGGAGAGAGCTGAAGAGAAAGTGGGCAGTGTGGAAAGTATTAAGCCCACTATAAGCACTGGGTGAGAATCAAATATCTGAGGATTTATCTGGCCATAAAGAATCTCTAGAACTTAATCCCTGTTCCCATCCAAAATGAATGGCAAGACTCTCTTATGCTTTTGCACACAAAAATATTTAGTTACCTTGTAAATTTTTTGTAATATGCATGTGAAATTTTACTTTAAAAAATAGTAATTCTAATTATCCCTTTAAAACACAAGAGGTTTTTTTGTCATTCAATGATTGATATTTTAAGATTACTAAACTACGTAGTCCATGGAAGATTATAGTCAATATCAAATATTCATAAGTCAAGGCATTTTTGGTCATATATAAAAATATCTTTGCCATTTATTTGTTGATTTTACTTTTTCTTCCCACCTGAAATTCACAGAAAAATTTAAGGTAGATCTGAAATTGCCCCAGTAATCAAACATTCCTTCTTCCCCTTGAAATACTAGTCATCATTATTTTATGGAAAACTCTCTTCCTGCACATGAAATGAGATTAAAGAGACCTCCCCTTACCCCACCTCTGGCTGGTTCACACCTTGTAGAGTGCTGGGCCTGTGCCAAGGTCACCTCTGGGGGATCACTTTTGCTCAACTGAAGGATTTGGTCCTCAAGTCAAAGCTCCATTAGAGAGGCCTGGCCACTGAACCAATCATCAAGGAAAGCATCACCCCAAAGAATTTCAGAGCAGACTGTTTCCCAAGAAAAAGCCAGGGCTCTCAGCACTCCATGGAGCTTAGTCCAAGCAGACCAGAGGGCCCTGCCACTTACCCCCTTTACAAACAGAAAGCAGAATACATTCCCCAAAGTATAATGAGCAGGTAGTATATTGAAAACGCCAAGAGATTTATCCACTGATTCTTTCAGAAACAAAAGAACAGAAGGAATGTACCTGTAAGAAACCTACCTGAGAAAGCATCCACCAAATAAAGAGGATCTTTGACTCGTCTAATTCCACATATCAAAATAAATATATGCAAATTATCTTCATGTTGGTTAATCTCTGCAACAAAATATTTGAAATATTTTTATCACTATGAAAAGAGAGCAACTCTCCCCCTGTAAATTAGCTTTAAAACCAAGGATTGTATGCACAAAGTTATAGATGGGAGGAGGCTCCATAGTTCTCACTGGCCCTCACTAGTCTTTCACTGGTCTTTCACTTCTAGGTCAGATTTTCCTGGGCCCTGTTTCTCTTCTAGTTTGTAAGCCTGATTTTTCTGGTGACCAGGTTGGCTCCCTCCATGCTGGAGAAGATATAGTTCAGGGACAGCAGGAAGAGGAGGGGAAGGAGAATTGACCCTATTTATTTATTTATTTATTTATTTTTTAAAAGCAATTGGGGTTAAGTAACTTGCTCAAGGTTACACGGCTAGTCATTTGATTTATGTGTGGGTGCTCATTTTCTGAGGTCGGATCTGATCTCGGGTCATCCAAACTCCGAGGCCGGCGCTCTTACTCACTGCGCCACCTAGCCGCCCCTTTAGGGCAATTGGGGTTAAGTAACTTGCCCAAGGTTACACGGCTAGGTTTTTGTTTGTGCGGATTAGGTGTCGGAGGCCGGCTCCGAACTCAGGTCCTTCTGACTCCAGGGCCGGTGCTCTATTCACTGCACCACCTAGCCGCCCCGACCCTATTTATTTTTTAAAATATATTTTGTTTATATATTTTATTTTTGCATCACCTAAATTTTCCCCATATCTTTCCCCATATCCCCTTTCACCCTTCCAAGAGCCCCATTATTTCTTTTTATTTTTTTGCTTTTTTTTTTTTGGAAGGGGGAGGGCAGGGCAATTGGGGTTAAGTGACTTGCCCAAGGTCACACAGCTAGTCAAGTGTTAAGTGTGTGAGGCAGGATTTGAACTCAGATCCTTCTGACTCTAGGGCCGGTGCTCTGTTCACTGTCCCACCTAGCTGCCCCAAGCCCCATTACTTCTTAAAGAAGACATTCTGAATATTCCCTTAATTTGGCTACTTAGGTTTCATTTGTAAAAGCCAGCAAACCAGGAGATTTGTACACACAGAAAGGCAGCCTCCAGATTATGAACAGAGCATAAAGAATGTGCTTTGTGTTCACTGCAATGCATTTTCACATAGGACAGGGATTGGACCTGGAATTTCACTGACAGAGGGAATACCCAGGTGAGGAAACTCCCTCTAACAATGCAGGCGGACACCTTCTCGCCTTAGAGAACTGTCCAATAGACCAAAAGATTAAGTGACTTACCAAGGATCAGAGATTTAGTATGTAGTAGGGGTTTCCCTGCCTTCAATACCAACTCTTTATCCACTGTACCCTGCTGTCCCTTTCTCATAGAGCCATATTTAAAAATTATGATCAGAGTCCCAAGTAGGCTCTCAAACCTCCCCAACCCATAAAGCACCTACCTAACTAAAGAGGATTTCTGTAAGGAAATGTGTTCCAATTTAAGGTGCTAGGATGTAATATCTTTTTGTTATAAGAACAGGAAACTCTCCCCTACCACCCCACCCCCTTTCCTACATACTACTCCATTTAGGGCACTGGAAATGGTTACTCTTCTGTTCCATTCTGGAAAATCTAGGGTGCAGAGGTTTGAAAGATGAGTTTCAGGATAAGAGGCAGGGTGGGAATTAAGATGGGCAAAGAACTAAGCCGGGTGAATGAGAAGGGTTAGCTAAAACAGGTTCTGAATCTGTGAGTTCTGCCTCACTCCATTGGGCATCATCTATCATTCCTTCTGGGGGACACAGAAGTTAGTCAACTGCATTACTCAAGACAGCCCAAGTCCCACCCCTTCTCACCCCCAGGTTTCTACACATGACAAAGGAACCAGAATGCATTTCAACATAACCTTTCTTCCTTCCTCCTTTTCCCTCTCCTAATTTACCCAAGATAGAGTCTTCCCACACACAGACAACCCTCTACCACTAGATCAAATTAACAAGCCGGGAACTAAGGCTAAGAGAAACAGAAAGAAGTGAAATAGAGGAAATAGACAAGCACCCAAGAAAGGAGGAACGGGGCCTTGTTTAGAGAAGCAGGAGAAAGAAGTAGAGAAGAAATAAGTGACCCTCCCTTTCAAGCAACGTAGTTTATTTACCTGTGTGACCTCAGTCACCCGGCTTCCTCATCTCAAAAAGAAGAACACAGGCCAGGTAACCTCTGAGGTCCTTTTCAGATGTAAGTCTATGAGTCTGTGATACTGTAATTCTAGTATCAAAAAAGTACTGCCTACTCAACTATACAAGTATGCAAATGTATACACATATACAATCAATCACACAAAAAGGAGACAAAGAAGAACGGAATGCTTGGATGAAAGATTCCATTTCAGGCCGACATTGTGGGCATTTTTAATATTAACTAAATTAAATGTTCAGATTTTTTAATTGGGATACCACAGTTCTCCATAATTGACCTTAAAATACGTAAGAAAAAAAGATAATTACAATGACCATTTTTTTGGCCCTGAAACCAGGACAATCTCCCATCATTTCTCTCTCAGCAAAACTTAATTTTCCCTGTGCTCATGATCCACAAAATAAATGTTCTCTTTGCTTTTCAGTCTTCAGGGTGAATACATCTGCTTTGGAATTTAATCAAGGCTATTGAAACTACACTGACACAAGCACAAAAGCTAAAAAAAATTAATTCATAACCAGCTTTGCTATTTTTTATTCAAATGTAAAGCTGAGATGAATTTCTTACAAAAGTCACCTTTTTGGGGGAAAAAAAGCCTAAACTGTTCTCCCAGTACACAGTTCCTCTATTAAGTATTGATGTTTCAACTGGGACCCTGAATTCTGTCTCCGTGTAGAAGGATTGTGCTATATAAATTTTCCCCCTACTCCTTGGATATCGACATAAAAATGGAGACCTAATGACAATTTTTAGTCAGTTTAACAAAGTTAACCATGTATCAACTGAATTTGGGGACATAAAAAAAAATCATCCCTCTTTAATAGATAATAAGGGTAGAAGATAATCTCCAAGGATACAAAAAGGCAAGCACTTGTTGGTCAATTTGGAGCAATGCAGAACTATCGGTGTTTATTCGTAGAAAATTTTCAAGAAACAGTGGTGGCAGAATGAATAAATATTTCATATTAAATATCATATCAAAATTAATATGTCTATGTTACTAAATAGAAAAAAAAACTAACATTTCTCCTTTCTCAGTCTATCCCCCTGTATGTTCATGAAGAAAATGAGGCATACATAGGTGAGCGTCCAAAGAAATCTCTTATCTTTAATAGAGGAAATATGAAAAGGTTCTGTAGCACATGTATACATTAATCTCAGATATGAGGACAGAAGAAAGAAATCTCCCTTCCCTGATAGCAAGGAAGCTGCTTGGCCCAATCAGGTTCAAAAACCCAAGCCTACACCTTTGGACATGTCTGGCCAGCTGAGTGAGTTTTTGATGTGTAGGAGACCTCAACTCCATCAAACCAACTGCAAGGCTACTTGGACTACTTCTCTCTCCCAAGGGATTGGATGAGTTATTATATGGGCCACAGTCTACCACATACTTTACAGGTCTCCCTGTCCAGGCAGTAAGTCAATTGGTGTGTTCTTTATTGGAACAGAGAATTAAATTGAAATTAAAAGAAAGGCTACCTGGCATCTTTTTTTTTTTACTTAAAAGAACATAAATACAAATTGTAGTGGTGATGCTTTTTTGTATTAAACTTAACAAATGCAGAAACCTTATTTTTTATTCAAGTTGGATAGTCTCATAATACTTAAGGAGCATTTTCAGGAAAATCAAGATAGTGGTTAGAAAATCCTGATTGAACCATCAAAGCATTTAAGCTTCCCTGATTTTGGCATTAATCCTTACAATCCTGGGTTTGCAATTATAGACTAGAGTCCCTAACATACAATCCAGCTCCAAGAAAACTCATCCATGTCATTTCTTTTTATTTAGAAAATAACTAAAACAGCCTGTACCAATAGGCTGAATAAGTTATCTGAGCCTATTTCTTCAATTCATTCAAACTATAACAAGATATATTTTTCCCGAATGTATTTTTTTTCCATGTCTCAAAGTTCCAATTCATCACTTACACATCTATAGGTTTCTTTCACAGATTGCCATTTGCTGGAAAATGGTATTTTTCTCTTCAAGAGAGTCCATTGATCCTAGAGGGTTTAATCAGCCTCCAAAGTTAGGCTGGTTGGTCTCAACAAAGAGTCTGGCAGCTGAAAACATTCTCTTACAGTCTGGGTGAGACGGGGTGCTAGATCCTTTCATTCCTGAATAATCATCAAATATATTATCCTTCCAAGTATTTTTTAAAGGTAAAAGCTAGGCATCCATGTGTTGTTTTCAATACGCTGTCCTGCCTCTTGGCACTGGACTGGGAATAAAAAGACTAAGGTCTCAGTCCCAGCTTCACCAGCATTGGTGGCATAAATATAAGCAAGTCATTTGGCCTAAGTAGAGTCTCCTGACCTTCAAAATGTAAATAATTTTATTTATTTGTTCTGTGAGCTTAAGTATGCGGGAAAACAATTGGTAACCATAAAGTATTAGATACATGAGTATTTATGTAATTATTATCGACTCTCTATAAACCTCTTTGAATCTGAGAGCTTTCCCTACATAGTGCCAAGTTTCCACTTTGGTTGCTATACCAGTGCCTAACGATGCAATATTTATCAGTGATGTGATCCAATTAAATGTTGCAATGCTTTTTAAACCATTTCCTTTTTGCCATCTCTTTTCTATGTAGATTTTGGCTTTCATATAAATAAAAAAAAGCTAATACCAACATATTAAAATCACCAGCCAAGAGAACATTAGAGTCTAAAATTAGTCTCTGAATTACAAAAAATACAAAAATAAAACTCACAGGTCTACTGTTTTCCAGGCCCATACAAAGTAGCCCCAAATCAAGTTGCCTTTTAGATGGGGAATGACTCAGAAGTCAATTTCATAAACAGAAATTTACTAGAGCCGACTTTTCTCCTGGAAGCTATCCCCAGCATTCTCTCTGGGTTTTTGATTCTGCAGATAACCTGACATACTGTTACAAGGACACAAGAAACTTTGTGCACTCCAGGCAAAATGTGTCGTTTTTACTGAGTTTGAAATGGAGAATGCCTGGATTTGAGAATATATCCAAAGTAGTGTCACCTTGGAAAACTGTAACAAGGCCATGTAACAGCCACTTATCACCTAAAATCAACCTGGGTTTTAAATAAAGAAAAATAATAGTGTGATCCAGTGGAAAGTACACTGTATTAGGAGTGGACCAACCTGGATTTGATTCCTATGTCTGTCATTTACTCTCTGGGTAACTTGGGTGGCTAGGTAGCACCATGGTCCACAGGGCATTTGGCGTGGAGCCAGGAAAACCTGAATTCAAATTTGACCTTAGACACTTACTATCTGGGTGATCCTAGATAAGTCACTTAATCCTGTTTGCCTCAGTCTCCTCATCTGTAAAATGAGTTGAAGAAGGATATGGCAAACTACTCTAGTATATTTGCCATGAAAACCCCAAATGGGGACACAAAGGGTCAGATACAACTGCAAAACGACTGAACAACAAAAACTTAGGCAAGTCATTTATTCCCTTTCTGGGTCTCAGCTTAATCAGTATATTCAAAGACCTCTAAGTTCTATCTCTTTAGGACGGCTAGGTGGTGCAGCAAATAGAGCAGTGGCCCTGGAGTCAGGAGGACCTGAGTTCAAATCCAACATTAGACACTTAACACAAAAAACTAGCCATGTGACCTTGGGCAAGTCGTTTAACCCCAACTGCCCTATCTTCCCCCTCCAAGAGAAAAAAAGGTAAGTTCTATCTCTTTCTAGCTCTAAATCTGTGATCCTATAAAAAATCAATTTTAGAACAGTAATGAGTTCCTAAGGAAGTCAAAACAAGAGTTGGGCAAACTTGAGTTCCCAAAGTGAAAAATATACGGAAAGAAGAAAAAAACTAATTGATTCTACTACAATCCATTTTAGTTCTTGGTGCTTTAAATCATCCCACTTGTAAAGGAAACATCCTGAATTCATTTGCATCAGGTGTGTTTGAAGTATTAAAAAAAAAAAAAAAACTCCATTAGGAAAATATAGGTGTTACACCATGCAGAATTTATAGGCATTCCAAAGGGAAATGTTCTAGGGAACATGTAATTACTTTAATGTCTATAAACAGATTTTCTGATGAGCACAGCTAGTAAAGGTATCCCATGAGAATTTGTAGTAAGGGCACCTGACCTGTATTATTGGTTCTTAATTTGATAGTGGTTACTGTGTTCTGCACTGATAGGTAGGATCCATTTAGCGGAAGCAAAGTGACTTAATCCTTAAACAAATATTGAGTCTCATATTTGTTATCAATGGCATATGCAAAATGTGTATGTATATGTATATATTTTATATATTTTTGTATATATGTATATAAAGTGCATTGTATGTATGTATTTTATACATTTATAGGCCAATAATTTAGAAATAATTTTCCTAAGGAAGTAAATAGGAAAACATAAGAAAGTTGGGAATATCATAAAATTGGAGACATGTTTAAAGAGCACGCGATAAAAACAATGACTCGTGGCCAAGCACCTCCACTCTAATTATACTAGGTATCATTTTTCTGGCTATTTCCCTTCTCCTTCTGCCTTGTCTTCTCAATTGTTATTATTTCCCAAGAATTGAGTGGGGGTACCTGCCCTAGAAATAGTCAACTTTAACTTTCTTATAAGAGGAATTGCTAATTTTGGACTTTTAACTACATCTACCATTTACATTGTCTGAAGTATCAAATGGAAGTGACATTCCCAAAGTATATACTATGACTGGAAAGCTTCTCAACATTCCACAGGCTACTGGTAAGAAAGATTACAGGAAGTCATTTGGTTACAAAACCCCCTAGCCAGAATAACTTTACATCTATTTTCAAGCTATTACCAGGCAGGCTCAAATAGGATGGTAATTCAGATAAGTTCCTCTTGTCTAAATGTTTTATATAAAGATGAAATTTCACTCTAACATGCTTAAGATCATGTTTTATCAAACACATTATAAGAGAAAATATTTTCAATGGAGCCTTTTTAATATCTTGGCTAAGTTTTAAATTACCGAACAGTGATTCTCAGAGACAATCCCTAGTAAAGTATAGGATTTGATGATGAATTATTCTATTTTGGGAAATAGCTAACTTCAAGTATGTTACTATTGTGATCTAAGAACATATCATAATTAACTAGTTATGATATTTATATATCATATTGATATATGAAATTTATCCTGTAAATGTTTTACATTATTGTGCATGTGTAATCTACATCAGATTGCTTGCCAACTTGAGGAGGGGGGAGGAGAAAGATGGAGGGAGAAAAAGTTGCAACTCAAAATCTTATAAAAAATGAATGTTGAAAATTGTCTTTAAATGTAATTGAAAAAAATTAAATACTATTTACAGTTAAAAAAACACACATCACACTGATTAATTCAAAATGGACACATGAAGTCTGAGTGATGACATACATTTCCTGACATTACCAAGAAGCTAAGTAATGTTGGTATTTTGTAATGCTGAGAGCAGAAGTTTCTGTAATTCATGTAACTAATGAATATACTACTAAAATGATTTCTAATCAGAGGATCACAGAATCATAGATTTAGAACTGGAAATGACCCTAGGTTATTCTAGTCCAACCCTTTCATTTTATAAATGCAAAAACAGAAGCCCAGAGTTGGGAAGTAATAGGGGCTAGGATCTGAAGCTAGGACTGTCCACAAATGATGAAGGATTTTTCTTATTAATGAAACATTACATTCACATGTAGCATGCAATGCAGGTTTCCAATGTTGAGGCATGAAACCTGCCTCAATTTGAAATGAGCACATTTAAAATAGTTGCAGGCCCAGAAAAAGAATTTACAATGTAACTTTCACCCTTATTAGACTTCATCTTTTGCCCAGCTGGCAGTAATCCTGATTTGCAATCTCTAGAGAGGAAAATTGGGGGACTAAGATTGGGGGCAAGGAAGATGGTGCTGCATACAGGTAGAGTTTTATAACTCGACTTACACATTCAAAGTCAAGTCTAAGTGGCAGTGAGGTGGTGCAGTGAATAGAGCACCATCCCTGGAATCAGGAGGATGAGTTAAAATCCAACTTCAGACACTTAACTGTGTAACCCTGAGCAAGTTACTCAAAAAAAAAAAGAAGAAGAAGAAGAAGAAGATAGTCGAAGTCGAAGTCAAGTTTAATTCTTTGGCTATGTTACCATCACTGCCAATTTCACATCTCTAGGACAACTGTGAGGCATATATAATCAAAATAAAATGTAACTGGGGGTTATTGGTTATAAAAAAAAAAAGAACCTACTTATTTATAGAGATCTTTTTTTAAGAATAATGTAAATACCTTGACTCAATTTGCGTGTATCTCACTGTTTAGGTTTGGTTAGTGCATATGAGAAAAGGGGCTGCCCCTATAAAAGATGAAGGGGGGAGAGACAGATGAAGGAAATTCTCCAGATGACACCTCAACCCCAAGGTTAGAAAGAACTATAGCTGTTTTGTGGCTCCCCTCCTGTTGTGGGCCCCCTATCATTGGAGCAACGAGTGAAATCTCAGGGAATCAAGAGAGACTAGCATTGTTTCTCGTCTGGCTCTAATCCAGGCCCCCATGCTCTACATCTCTGAATCACAGATGTCCTAATTCCTCTCCTACCTGTAAGAACCAGGTTTCCTTATCTCAGACCCTACTTAATGTAAGCTTACAGTGCAGGAACACTGATTTTCTCCTAAGGATTTTAAGACAAGTCCTACAAAAAGAGTTAATACATTACCTGCACTTTGTAGAAATGTGTTCCAGTTAAAGGTGACATTTGGCATCGTTGAAATTCCTAAGTGCAATGAGAAAAAAATCACTTGAACCAGATTACCAATATATAATTAAAGTTATCTTGCTATGAATTTGAGATTATGAGAATCATTCTTAAGTGGCAACTAGACTAACTAAATACTTTGGTGAATTCTCATTAATCCTTGCAACCACATATTAGAAGATGGCAAACTCCCTGGATTCCAGGTACTGATTTCCATGTCCTGTGCCTTACTGAGCCAAATTTCTAATATATGGAGATCCATGGAAAAAATGAAGTAATTGATTATTACTTAAAAGTAGCACAAGGTTAAACAGAAGAGACCATAAGGGAAAATTCTTAGTCTGGATTATAAACTCCCATTTAAATATCACACTACAAGAAAAATTTTGCTAGCCTCCTATGAAATTTCTATAAATTCACTTGTTTCTGGTGAACTTAAAAAAAATTTCATTTAATACTTGACCGTGAGGATCTGGAAAGTTACAAGTTGATGAAAAGTTCATAGGCTAAATATAATTGACATCTATGATATTTTTCATGTCTCAGAAATTTAATGAAATGATCTATCAAGTAAATTCAAGGTGGTCTTTTAATCATCTCCAGTACCCCAGAATGCCATTTAAAATGTGTTTTGCTTAGTCCACTCTTTTCATTCAAAATGTTTATAGCCCATTTAGAAGTTTGCAAGAGATATAGTGAAAAGAGTGTTGGATCTTTCAGAAATCTGGGGTCTTCTTGTTTCTGTCATTTAATAGATTTATATCCTTGGGCAAGTCATATAACTTTTCTGTGCCTCAGTTGCCTTCTCTGTCAAATGGGGATTTTAAATATTTTTACCTGCCTTGTAGAGTTGTGAAGATCACAACACAATGGTTTTAGATGCTCTGGCTAAACCATGAGCCATTCAAACATAAGGCACCACTGCCACAATCACTCAGAAAATAAAATTCCCAAATTGCAAACCCAAGAGCTGAATTACATAAATTTATAATTCACAGAACATGTCTCAACTTTTTTACATTTGAAATTACCTTCATGGCCAATTTTCATGAGTAGGTATGATGAAAAAAATAAAAAGCACCTTGTGGCCAACCTTGGCTAGTCTGGTCTTCAGGTGATAGACACACAGCCTGCAGTTGGGTTTATACTTGAAGGCTTATCCATTATAGGAGAGCCTGTCAAAGTGTGTGATGAGGAAACTTAGTCTTCAAAAACCAAAGGTCAACTGCACAACATAAGGCATCAGAGCAGAGAGTTGGTGGAGGGAAAAATTTCACTGAATTATGAAGTCTTATAAAGCTTGAAGGGAATCTAGGGCTTACTACCTAGACAAGGCTCCTGCCCAGTGAGAAGAGGAAAAGGAAGAACATGGGTCACAGTAATCTAGGATCTTAGAAATGGAAGAACCCCTAAAAGTCATCATGCCTAACCTCATCAGTTTATAGGGAAGCAAATTGAGGGTCAGAGAAAGGGAAATGAGTTGGCCAAGATCACACAGCTATCTAGCAGTAGAGCTACTACTAAAAACCACGTATTCTTCTTTCCCCATCCAGGGCTTTTTTTCTGTCATTCCCATGGTTCTTTTGAAATGTTTCTCTAGTATGAGATTTAGAGCAATCCCCCTTGTGCTTTCACCTGGTCTCTTTTGCTACAAAGGATGCATAAGCATAGAATGGATAATAAGGTCAAAAAGCCCATTCTGCATCCACTGAACTCAGCAAACTTAAGTATTCCTTGAAACCATGACTTTGAAAATGGCCTTCTTTCTAAGAAATCTTTCCTTTACTTATATAATGGAGTCTATTTCTTATTTTTAATTTTTTAAATTATTATACATTTATATTTTTTTCTCCTTACTCCATGGTAAGAAAAGGGAAGAAAAAGAAGCTCCCTATAAAAAATTACCACAGTCAAGCAAAAATTCCCCTTAAGAAATGAGTCTCCATCTGCATGTTGAGTTTCTCAGCCCTCGATCAGAAAGGAGGCAGCATTCCTCTTCAGTGGTCCTCTACAATTGGGACTGATTCTGGTGCTGATCAGAGATTTAAGTCTTTCAAAACTGTTCATTTTTCCAGTGTTGGTGGCATTTTATAGGACAAATCATTCTCCTAATTCTTATCTATTTGTTATTAATAGAGGTTCTAAAATAATTTATTTTCAGGTAATACTAATATTGGGATCTCCATTAAAAATACAATTGGTAAACATGAGAAAAATGATGAATATGCATCTAACTTACTAAGTTTAAAACTATGATGCCATAATGAATTAGAGGCTTCTTAATACCAATGAAATTTGACTATGGTAAAAAAAAAGACAAAGAGGAAACAGGTTTTGACCACCAAGAGTTTCTAAGTCACTAGAGAAATACTCCCTGAATGCTGGGTCAATTCAATCCTAAAACTATAGTAAACAAAAAAACTTCAAGAGCAGATATAAATAAGCAAATAAATAAATGAATAAATATATAAATAATAAAGGAATAGATAGATAAATGAGTGCATGAATGAATGAAGATAAATAAATGAATAAATACATAGGTAAATAAATGAATAAATAAGTAAATAAAGCTAACCACCACCCAGGGTAAAAGCAAAGAAAGGACATAACTTATTTTATAATATTTAAAAATGCTTACCTTGGCTTTGGACATGGATTTTACCCTTAGCATGTGGCTTATGAAAAGAGGAAAAAGAAAAGATAAATTTGATGGCCCACAATGACATTTCAAAAATATAATAATGTAACCATTAATAGCCTACTCAGGAAACAGCTATCCAAAATCATCTATGCAGCCATTCAGACTTTTGATATTTGCCAAAGCAAAAAGCTATCCTTGTATTTTAATGAGTTTTGCCCATTAAAACAAGATGCGCACACACAAAGAGAGAACAAAAATCTTTGTTAGGCCAAAAGTAGAGTGAAAGAAATGACCTAAAATTAGATTCAATGCATGTTATAACAGACACCAAACAAGCTGATGATTTTGCACTTACTGGGCTAGTAGAAAAGTTAAATGAGCTTGAACAGAGTACATGCCAGCAACAAAGAACATCTATTTAACTTGATGATTCAGGTAAAGAGAAAACTTTTCAGACAGTTTGTTTTGGGCTTCTTGCTTCATTGGGTAGGGGTGGGGTTTCCCTTTAGAAGCAAAAGGGGAAAAAAAATCCAGAATTTTCAATATGGGAAGAATCAAAGAGACCAAATTACCTCCTAACATGACTGACTCATGGACTATGTGCCAAAAGTACATATTTACTATTCCTTTTGGGATAAATGGGAGGGACTCTTCAATTAGCTACCAGAGAGGAAAAAAAAAATCTATTTTTCAGGTTGATTAATAGATCCATTTCAAAATGATAGCATAAAATCCTACATAAAATCAAATCTAGAACCAAGGTAACATTTAACAGATAAAGATATGGAGAAGTCACATTTCAACTGCCAAAAACTCTGGGTTGTTCTCAGGAACATGATCAGACACTCTTATCTATATGACATCAAAACAATCCTGTAAATTCAGTGAAAAAGTCAGCCAGGATGTTTGAGAGCTTGTTGTCACAGTAACTAAATATCCAAATGATGACTGATGGACCCAAACTATACAGACATTTTGGCATTACAGAAATCTCAATGGTCCTACCTATGGGGTATATAGTGCTATCCTCAGAAAAGGGTCAGAGCTCCATGAAATCTCTAGCTTATACTTAAAAACAACCGGTGGTTATGCTACACCTCTCCCAAATTGCCTGTATAAGAACTAAATTTTAATTGATATGAGCAAACTGGAAAAGAAATCATAAAAAGGCCACCTGTGAAGGGGAGATAAGACAATCAACCCCTTGGCCTCTTGATTTTGGGACAGGCACTGCAGACTGTGGGGTTGCAGTGAGGGGATGTGAAATGGCAGTAGGTTCTTAAGCCCATCCTCATTTTAGCATCCACTCGTAAATTTATCTCTACTAGTTGCCTTCATAGGTCATTCAGCTGGCAGAAATGCAGAAGGGCACAGAATAACCGCCCATATACACTGTATACCAGAATGACTATGTATAGGAGAAAAACATCCTAGAAACCATCAGTCATAAAATCTCCCTTAAATGTCAGGTGTGTTACATGTGAGGGCCTTTTATCATTGAATGCTTCAAGAATCAAGAGGGTTCTAAAGATATGTGTTAAGCTATAGTATAATCTTCCTGAAAAATAAAAGGAAAAACTACTTGGGTGAAAGGAAGATAACAAAATTCTGAATTGTAACAGAAATTGAGATTCTCATTCACATTGCTAATCTTCAGCCCTAAAACAGACCGCAAAGGGAAACGAAGAGGTCGAAAAAGTTTCTTCACAAAGAAAGAAAAGACTGAGGACCTAAGATCAGGGTCTCATCATTGCTTCTTACTCGGATTGTGTCCGCTGTCATCACTAGAATACAAAAGTAAAATGTTCCTCTTAGAAAAATATTGAATACTTTTCAACTCCCAGTGTGTGGGGGGGTGGGGGGGGGGTGGGAGGGAAGCAACAGTAAGGAAGTGGAACGAGGGGCAGCTAGGTGGCACAGTGAGTACAGTGCTGGCCCTGGACTCAGAAGGACCTGAGTTCGGATATGGCTTCAGATACTTAACACACACAAACAAAAACCTAGCCATGTGACCTTGGGCAACTTACTCAACCCCAAATGCCCTCCAAAAAAAAAAAAAAAGGAAGTGGAATGAATTAATCTTTTGACAAGCCTGTGGTGTATGTATAGTGAGCTCCTATAAACCACAGTAGTCTTTTACCAAAATCTGTTTCACAATGTGGTAAAAACTGGAGTGGGGGAGAATCCAGTTTGCTTAATTTTGCAGTAACATAGAGTTTTCAATTTTTTTAAGGATATTTTAATATCAGCTAGAAAAAAGGAAGAAAATAAAAGTTAAGGGGGAAAAGGTTGTGGTTATTGTAATCTTTATAATGAAAGAAAAAATTTATACAACCTAGTAAAAGCCAAAAGGTTGATACTGATTTTGTAAAGATTTTATAAATTAAACTGCCCTAAATATAGATTACTTTTTTTTTGCTCAGTTCTTATTATCTCCTCACTTTCTTTGAAATGATATAACTCTCTTTGTCCTAGTAAAAGACTTACCTAGCAGTTATATTCTCTAATTATCACAGAAACCATAAAGATCATAAAGATGAGTCTGAATTCAAGTGATTTCTAAAAGATATCAAAATAACCCTCATCTATATACTTTCTGAGTCAATAAGAAGTTATTGTTTAATTCGATCCATTATAAAAGGCAAAGAGTCTTTTGGAAATAACTTATATTAACAAGTATATGTGTGACTGAACAGAACAGTAAAAGATGTTTTTGGACATGCCTATGTTACTTGTGTATCATGATTTATCACATAAACATTGGCATATGTACATATACTTATGTAAATGTATCTCCTCAAGGCAAGTTCTTATAATACATTCTGCTGCTGAATAACAGAAACAAACATTAGAAAAAAGAATAACTTAAAAGTACAGTACTTTGGCCTAAAGATAGAAAAAGTTATTTTGTTTAAAGAGTCAAATTCTCTTTATCAAAGCCCTTATTAACCAAATTTTAAAAAAATTCAAAATGTTCTTCAAAGTTTGAAAGGGAATTTAAATGTAATTTTTTTTATATAGGATCTCTATAATAACTTGTCAGTTTTCAGTTCATAAAAATGAAAAGAACCTGCAAATTGAGACGATACATAATATTCATATTTTTAAAGGCCATATGTAATTTTAGTCATTCCCCCCAAAGGGTTTAAATAAAAGTGGTTTTATTTTTTTTAATTTTTTTTTTTAAGCAATTGGGGTTAAGTAACTTGCTCAAGGTTACACGGCTAGTCATGATTTATGTGTGGGTGCTCATTTTCTGAGGCCGGATTCAATCTCAGGTCATCCCAACTCCGAGGCCGGCGCTCTTACTCACTGCGCCACCTAGCCGCCCCTTTTTGGGCAATTGGGGTTAAGTAACTTGCCCAAGGTCACATGGCTAGGTTTTTGTTTGTGTGGGTTAAGTGTCTTGAGGCCGGATCCGAACTCAGGTCCTTCTGACTCCAGGGCCAGCGCTCTACTCACAGCGCCACCTAGCCGCCCCAAAAGTGGTTTTATTTTAAAATTATTATTAATTAATTATTTTAAAATTTACATTCTAAGTTTTGACTTAAAGAGCCGAAAATCTATAATAAACGATGAAAGTAGGTTTGACATATTACCAAATGTCTCTCCATCATAGAATTAAATAACTCACAGAAACAGATATACACATCTTGAGAAGCTCTCTTTCCCCGCTCGCTAGGCCCACCTACACATACTTCCTTTCCTTCCACCCACCCACAAGAGGAAAAGGAACATTCTCTCAAGCCTACCCCCAAAGTAAGGAAGCTAGCTGAAGGAAAATGTTTTAAATAGGAAAAAAAAAACCCAGTATTAAGATGAGAAGTAATTTCAGTAATGGGATTCAAATAATGATTTGTTCTGATCCACAATGAAACAAACAGGTGGGTGGTTGTAACACCAAAACAATCCGTGGATTCCGTCAGAAACAAAGCCGTATTATGTGATGCATACTGCATGTTGCTCCATGGTGGCAGAAAGATGAAACTACATGCACAGTGTTAAGGAATAATCCAGGGAAGTCTACAGCTTTTTAAAAATCCAATTTGTAAACAAGTACTCTGAGAATGTCTCAGAAGCTGCTTTTGCCTTTCCTCTGCCTTGGCAGTTTGGGTCCAAGTGAAACATTTTCTGTTCATTCCCAAGGTTGGAGGCCCATATAAAGTGAGGTATTTTCAGAAAACATAACCTAGGAATATGCTAATAGATTTGGAACTTCAGATTCCAGTGGTCTCATGGAAAAAGAACACTTGGGACATTTTCACAGTTCCTCCAACCAAAGCTCTCTAAAGAGAAAATACCTTATTAAATATTTATCAAACCAGAA
This sequence comes from Gymnobelideus leadbeateri, assembly GCA_011680675.1. Taxonomy (NCBI): domain Eukaryota; kingdom Metazoa; phylum Chordata; class Mammalia; order Diprotodontia; family Petauridae; genus Gymnobelideus; species Gymnobelideus leadbeateri. The sequence goes on from WOXC01008258.1 coordinate 1,144,020, forward strand.
GCTGCCTAAGATATGATCAATCCTTAAAGGTTTCACTTAAAAAGAACGTAGAGGTGATGTTGGTATAAAATCTCCCATTCCTAAAGATAAAAAAAAGGGGCGAAATTGATGTATATAAAAAGGACTTGGTACATGGCGGCTTGGGCATGTGAGTTTTTTACTATTGTCTGCTATTTTGAGATAATTAGACGACAGACTAAAAAATATGCAGGCAAAGTATGCAAGAAGTTGTTAGGTCCAACATGCTGGGAATCAATCATTAAGCAGTTCACTTAGTTAGGCAAGCACCAGTTACTAGGTTGACTTTCTGAGCTCACCTGTGGTATGAACAGCTCATGTAACAGCCAAATGAAACCTGTCTTGCTTTCTGCGTATCAATTTCCAAAAGAATTTCTGATGAGTTTATGTACAGATGGAAAGTCGCACGATGTATTGCCTACAATAACTACTGCAGAAAAAGCAATTTCTACCTAAGATGCAGAAGGAAAGATAAATGGCCAAAAAAAGGCTGAAAATGAGGCCATTTTCAAAATAAAAAAATAAAAATCATTAAATGGTCTGGCCCCACAGAACCTATCTGAATACTAACCACTGCAAAATGCATTCAGTGATCACTTCCATTGTTTTGTAGGACTCATATTACTTGGTTTTTAACAGAAGAAATTCTAAAAAATAATATTCATTAATTTTTCCCTCCCGTATTGGATTCCTATTTTATACAGCAGTCTTGAAGACCCTTTCCCAAAAAAAGTAATTACTTCTAAATCCCTGGGGCCAATGATCTGTGCTTAAAGTTGAAAGTGCAAGACAGACATGGAAAATCCAAATTGGGAGAGCACATGAGAAATGGGGAAAAGAGCCCATAACAATTAATCACATGAGTTAGACAAGTTTGCATCTTCTTTATCCTACTGGATTGGACCAGGTGAAAGTTATCATAAGCCTGGAGCCTTCGAAACAACCTGAGGTCTCTGTAGAGAGATCTAGAATCATAGACTCAGGCTAGAAGAAACATTCCTTTGGTGATCTCTATTTTGGCCAGGTTTCAGACAGACCAAAGAATTTTTCTCCTTAATAGGTGAAGCAGTTGTCATAATTAGACACAGTACTATAAATTCAGAAATATAAAGTACGTTATTTGTAACAAGCAACAATACATCTACAGCAGCAATATATCTACACTCTCAAATATTGTATTATGAAATGATAAGGGATCAAAATTTTGATATTTGATTGACATGATATTATACATAATGTTTAGTAAGGATTATATGTGAAATATGTAAGAACATATAAAATGCTACAAACTAAAACATAATTATGATACACAGTAGCTACCTCTGCCAAATGTCACATTATATGAACTGAAAGTTATCCAAAATAAAAGGCTACAATGTAACAAAATGGGATTCATTGTTTACCATTAAATAAAGTCTTACATTGAGGTGTTGTTTAGACAATTTTTAAAAAACAGTGAAAGAAGACCAGAAAAAAAGATGGTAAAAAGCAAACTATCTCACTAGGATCCAATCAATTTTCATGGCTTCGTGATTCATGGATAACCAACCAAAAATGCCCACATGGGGTGTCTAGGTGGTGCAGTCAATAGAGTGCTGGCCCTGGTGTCAGGAGGACCTGAGTTCAAATTTGACCTCAGACACTTTTCTCACATACATACACACACACACAAAACTAGCCATATGACCTTGAGCAAGTCACTTAACCCCAACTGCCCTGCCCTCCCACCTCCAAAAAAAATTAAAAAAAAATGTCCCCATGCCAACAACCCACCAAGCAAAGTTGTCTAAGATGTCACCTTTTCCTCTGGTTGTAAATTACAAGGAAAAGCCTACTTTGGCATATTTTTATTAGTATAATTCATTAAATATTAAATATTGTAGCAGAAACTGCTTTAGAATGATGAGGCAGGTTGTGCCTTTGCCTTGGTAGAGTTCCTGTATATATAAAGACATAGAAAAAGATACAGGCTGAAATTAAAACCACAGTTTTAGAGTGACTAAGGAGAATGGCTACTTGAGTTTTATACCAGCAAACATTATCAATGAACATGTCTAAGTATATTCCTACTTACAGGTTAGATAATAAGTTTGCTACTTAGGAAGAAAACCCCCCACAAATTTTGAACTAATTTCTATCAAATTTATGAATACACAAATATGTGGATATATATGCACGTGCAAGAACATGTAAAGACCACAGCACATGAGTGTGTCTACATGCGTAAAGAGACTGGACCTTTGATTTTGTTGTCGGAGGGAACTCCCAGGTAAGGAAACTCCTTCTAGCAATGCAGGTCAATACCTTTTTTGCAACTTAGAGAGCTGCTTCGGACAATGAGATTTGTTAAAGAGACTTGGCCAGAGTCAGACTCAGCCTGTATATTTCAGGGGAGATATTTTAAGTCAGGTCTTCCTAGATTTAAAGTCATTTCTCTACCCTCTAAGCCATGCTGCCGTGTGTGTGTGTGTGTGTGTGTGTGTGTATGTGTGTTTCCATACGATATACATATATAGAAATAAGTGTTTTAATTTTGTGTATATATAAATGTAGCTATATATAAACCTCTACATAAGCCAATTTATAACCTATATTTAAGCCTATACACTAAAAACCATGTAAGTCTATATATGAAACAGCATCTCTAGAGAAAGAATCACTCGTATATAAACACACACACACACACACACACACACTTCCTCCTTAGTAATCAGGAGAGTATCCAAAGAAAATTCATAAATTTCTTTTGTCTGGGGTTACTGGAATTAGCTGATTTTATTATGGTTTTATAATAACTAGGAGATTAGTTAATCCATTATGCAGTAAAGCAAATCCATTCACTAATATAAACATTAGAAAATTAAAACTCTAGCTGACAATAGTGCAATTAAGAAACAAATTGTAATTACTGCAATACCATGTTATCGTTAAGAATTTAAAAGGAGAAGTAGGTTCCTTCTAGAAATTACCATGTAAGTGGCTCATCCTAAAAAAACTGAAACAAAACAATATTTGGTGTTTATGTACCTTTTGTTGCTATATCATTCAAAATCCAAAGCAGTATAAAAAGAAGTCACTGTCATGGCTTCAACTGTCATCTCATGTAAGTTGACTCCCCAGTCTCTAGTCTCTGGCCTCTCTCCTGAGCTCAGCAAATGTCTAACTTGAGATTTTTCCACCTGGGTATACTATCTGCACCACAAATTGAATATGTACAAAACTGGAAATCTTAATTCCATATGTCCTTCCCCACAATAGCACCATACTTCCTTCCCTCCCTAAAAAAAATAAATAAATAAATAAAAAGGAAAGGAGAGGGGAGGGGAGGAGAGGAGAGGAAAAAAACTCAGTTCCTCCTACTAGCCTCTCTATTTCTATTAGTGGTACCACTGGTTGCTTAATCACTCAATTTCAAAACCTCACAATTAGTTCCTCTTCTGCCTCTCTCTCACCTTCCCATATTCTAAGGGTAACCAATTCTTTCAAATCTGTGCATTTCCAATCGCATTAAGCTTTTCATGCTGAGACAAGAGCTGTGCCTCTCAACTGGTCTTGCTGCCAAAAGTCTCTCTTCTTCCATCCATTTTGAACAATTCTGCAAACTTAATCCTCCTAAAATAGCATCTTAATCAAAATACATGTGCAAGGCATTGCAAGAATGCAAAGATGTGAACTAGGCCCACAGTCTAGATGGTGAAGGTTCAGTTCTGGGGTCCGTCTTGTTCTTTGATTTTAAAACAATTTTCCTACTGAATTCTGGATCATGATTAAGAAAAAAGTGGAAACTGAAAATGGATCTCATTAAAATGCTGCACCTGCAACTACTAAGAAAATAAAAATATAGATTGAAACTATCAAGTTTTTCATGGGAGAATTTAGAGGAAGACTATCAAGGTGATGAAGGCCCCAAGTTTGTGTCCTATGGGAGCAGATGAAGGAACTGGCTTGTCTGGCCTGGGAAAAAAGATTCAGACAGATAGGATAGCATTTTCTAAATACTCAAAGGATAGTGGAAGAGAGATCAAATTTGTTTTGTCTGATCCCAAAATGAAGAACCAGGAAGACAGAGGTGGAAGTTACCAGAATGTAAATTAAAGTCTGACCATCAGGAAAAACTTCCTAACAATTAGAGTGGTCCCAAAGTGGACTGGACTACCTTAGCAGGTAATGAAGGAGAAGCTTCCCTTCATCAGGGTGTTGTAGCAGATGCTGCATGGATATGTGTCAGACACGGGAACTACTTTTAAAGAATGTTTCAAATTAGATGTGTTCTGAGAGCCTCCCAACTGTGATATACTGAATCCCAAAGTCCATACCGAATTTAACTTATGGTGAAACCACTTTTTCAACTGATTTCTACTGGTTTAAATGGTCTGACTTTGGAAAAGGACATCTACTTGCCAAGAGTATGTTGCTATCAGTAGATATGAAGCCAATGTATAATATGGGCCTCGAGCCAGCCAAGCCAAAAAGAGAGAAAAAAAGGCCGTTTGCCTTGAAAAATTGGTTATTTTTACCACTGGAAAAAATCCATGAAGGTTCAAAGTAGCTGCACAAAAGAAAAACATTAATAAGTGAAAAACAAAATACTCTATACTATTTGTTATAATCAGTAGTAGTAGGCAAAATTTCCATATCCAAATGGGATTCCCTTCCAATATATTTATTTTCACTTTGTCCAAGATTCCACTTGTACAATCATAAATAGTGATAAAAAATTAAAACATACCCATTTACTTAGTGCCATTTCCTTCATTGATTCTGTAAAAGCCACTGCAAATCTAAGAAAAGGGACAAAAATGGTAGAGTCAATTACTATGAAGACCTTTCCATATGACTATGAAATAGCTTTTTGGAGCAAAATACATGAGAAAAAGCAAGAAGCTGACCAAAATGCTTACTATTTTCTTGAAAGTATATTATTTATATATTAAGCTTCTCATGCTGAGACAAGAGTGATACCTCTCAACTGGTCTTGCTGCCAAAAGTCTCTCTCTCCTTCCATCCATTTTGAACAATTCTGCAAAATTAATCATCCTAAAATAGCATCTTAATCAAAATATATGTGCAAAATATTGCAAGAATGCAAAGATATGGACTAGGCACACAGTCTAGATTATGAAGCTTCAGTTCTGGAGACCGTCTTGTTCTTTGATTTTAAAACAATTTTAAAACAATGGTCATAAAGAGTGAGGTTCAATTTTTTCCCCCATGAAACTTCTTCAAAAGAGTTTTGCCAGAGAGAAAAAAAAAGACACCCAAGGTTGCAAATATCTGTTATTATTTCTGCCTTTGCTGGAAAATTCTGATCTAGGACCTGGGCAAATACCACAAAATCAGATTGAGGACAGGAGTAATTAAGGCCTATAACCAATCATTAAATATTTAAGAAAATATAGGACTCTGCTGATTGTTTTTTAAACTAGTGGTAAGTTGTATGCCCTTATCACTTATGGCCTATCACTTATGGCACTGCACTCCTAATTTAAATGCCTGCCTCCAGCCTCTTCCCCTCTCTACAAACACAGGTATGAAAACATCACTCATCTGCTCAAAATTTTCAGCTCCCTATTATGTTTAATGTAGGATAACAGATTCTATTGAGCACTGAAGGCCCTTGATGGTCTGCTTCTAACTTATCTTTCCAGGTTAACTACACACTACTCCCTCTTGCATAATCTAAATTCCAAACAAAACTGCCTGCCTGCTATTTCTCATGTATAATATTCCATTTCCCACCTCCATGCCTTTGTACAGACTGTCCCCCATGCCTACAATGGTCATGTCCCCACTGCCCTCACTTTTCCTTCTGACCTTGGCTCAAATTGAGGCTGCTTCCTACAGAGGTTTTCCTGATTTCTTCACCTCCACTCTGTTATGTGAATGGGAATCTGAAGATCTTCCCTGCCCCTTGGCCCTTTGATAGGCTTAAGTGACTCTGAAAACCTTCCCTGATTTGAAAATATACTCTGTCCCCTAATACGCTGAATATGGTCACATGGACCTGTGGTGGGAGCTTGTTTTTCAGGAATGCCCACACCTTGTTACTTTTTAATTGGGCAGTGGGTCAAGACTGTTGTTACATTCCCTGAGCCAGGAGAAGGCTATATACACCCTGATATGAGGTTTTGTTTTGAGGCTCATTTTGAGAAGAGTTGTGTGATTTGACCAGAAGAGACTCTGGACAGCTGTTGAGCCCCTCAGCCTTGAAAACCCATATGTTGGTGCTTCCCTCTCTGGTAACTGGCTAGGTATGGATGTAATGGTCAGACAGCTGGAAGCCTGTCTGCTGATGTTTCTCTGTCTGTATTTGTCATCTGCTTGTAACGTCTGTTTGTATTCTCTGACGTTCAGAGTGCTGACCTTTTCCCCCTGAACTAGGTAAATGACATATGTTTGATTAAAGCAAGATTGTTAATCCATTTTGAGTTGCTATCCTTTAGAAAAGCATATCTAGGAACCTGTGCTAGCAGCCATCTTCAGTATGCTAGGGTACTTGCTGCTATACACTTCACTAGAGAATCCCTAGTGCTCCTTCCCCTCCCCAAAATCATCTTGTATGTTCTTCGGGTATATTTTAAATTTACCTGTATTATGCCAGTTGTTTTTTCCAATAAGAATGCTAAGATCCTTGATGGCATCAATACTTTCATTTCTGAATTACAAATGAGTTTTCTTTTCATGTTTATGAGAATATTTATCCTCATGGTGCTTGGTGCACAGTAGGTGCTCACTGAATTGAATTACACTTTTTGAACATGGATTTTCATCTAGGAAATAATTTTCCAAGGAAGTGAATTTATCCAAAAATAAAATGCTACTATGTAACATCATGGAATTATTTACCATTAAATACAGTCTTAAGCTTAGGTGTTGTCTACTTCTTCCAAAATCAAGAATTACATTGAGTCTATATCAATTGAAAAGTGTGGGCATTTTTATAATATTGGCTCCATCTGGCCACTGATAGAGGAAACACTTCTAATTGTTCATTTCTTTCTGTCAAAATTAGTTTAAAATTGTCTTTATATAGGGCTTATGTGTTTTAATAATCGAATGTCTGATTTCATTTAGTCACTATTATGAATGATTAGGACAGCATAGCAAAGGAGATAGAGTGCTCCAGAAGCTAGAAAAGCCTTAATTCAAAACTTGTCTCTAAGTAAGTCAACAAAGACAAATCTCCCCTCTGCCTCCCCAATTCCCTAAGAGGATAAGTTATAAGTGGGTTTGGATCTGCCTTGATGGTGAGAGTACCTATACCTGAGAAAAGCACCAGCCCTCAACACGTATACAGAAAACCCTTAATGATACTAACATCTTTGGCTGAAAATAGAACATTTAAATTTTCTGCTTTTATGACTTTAACTGTGACTTAGCTATGACAAAGAACAAAACATTTCACAGTGAAAGGCCCTATATACTTGGAACAAAAATGTATATTCTCTTGTTTTCCCACTGTTTGCTCTCTCATTCACTCTCTCTTTCTGCCTTTATATGTGTATAAGTGTAGTTATTAAGCCTGGTTTGTTCATTACTCAATTCCATTACTTTTTTATGAGCTATATTCTGATAGCGAGGTGGTAAAATCTCACTTATTTTCCATTCATTTCTTTTTTTTTTGCCAAATTATAAGTATCTCCTTTATAAATTCAACCACTAAATTATTTGGTCTATATGTGCCCAAAACTGATACTCATGCCTTTTCATTTGTGCGTTTCAAGTGTGATTTCCTTTGTTTATCTCTCAGTACCTTCTGGTTTGATTTTTACTTTGCTATCTTCCAAAGAATTCCATATTTTCTGGTGCTAACTAAGATTTTAAACTTTACTTTCCTCTTTCAATATCATGCTTCCTGGAGATCGTTGGATTCCATTCTTTTAAAACATTTTAAACTAAATATCTATAACAATATCGCATTTTCTAGAATTCTCATCTCTAAAACTTCACCCCTCCCCAGTATATGAGCTTTAACCAATAGTATCTATCATTCAGTAATTTACCTAACAACAACATCACTATAGATAACATATATACATACACAGACACACAGACACACACACACACACACACACACACACACACACAGATATACTTTGCTGTTGTGTTTGTTCTTTGTTTTCAAAGAGGCCACTGGCCATCAGGGAAATGATAACATGAATTGCAATTGACTTGGATTTGAGTGAGAGATGGCTGTGCAAGGCCACCAGCCTCAATTTCTCCTCCAGAGCTATCTGGATCCAGTGACCAGCTATTCATCAAGATGACTAGAAATGACTCAAAATGCAATGGAGACCCATGACCCTTTAAAGCGAAGGCCTTTTTATGTACTCAGAGTGAGGTAACACCCATTCAGTGAAGAGATCTCTTTAAGAAATGAGTCAAGCAAGACATGACCCCTTGAATTAATAAAAAAAAAAAATCAAGCTGGGAGGGGAAGACCCTCATGCTGTTCCAAAGAGAAACAGCTACCATAGACATTCACTCTAAGCCAGGAGGGTCCAAAATACAGACATTAAGTGGAGGTTGGGCAGGGACCTATGGTGGTCCAATTTAAAGTAGTCCAAATAGAGAAAGATACAAAGTAAAAAGAAGGGGTTAGGGCTGAATCTACTATGTTTCAGCAGAAATTAAAAAAAAAAAAAGGCAGGGGAAAGCAATTGTGATCTCAGACAAAGCAAAAGCAAAAAATAGATCTAATTAAAAGATATAAGGAAAGAAACTACATCTCCCTAAAAGGTACCATAGAAAATTAAGTAATAAACAATATATATATATATATATATATATATATATATATATATATGTATGTACCAAATGCATCTACATTTCTAAAGGAGAAGTTAAATGAGTTACAGGAGGAAACAGATAATAAAAGTATGTTAGTGGGGGACTTCAACTTTCCCCTTTCAGAACTAGATAAATCTAACCACAAAAGAAACAAGAAAGAAGGAGGTAAGCAGAATTTTAGAAAAGTTAGATAAAATAGACCTCTGAAGAAAAGTGAATGATGAAAGAAAGTAATATACCTTTTTCTCAGTGGTACATGGTACCTACAAAAAAATTTACCATGTATTAAAGCATAAAAACCTCACAATCAAATGCAAAAAGTAGAAATAAATGTGATAAAAATGATTATTTTCTTATTATATTAATGACCAATTTTATATACAGGCCTCAAGGAGCTTTTTTTTTTCCTGGACCCACTTCCCCTCATTAAAAGCCCAGTCTCTCAAGGACAGTCTAAACTTACCCAAAGAATCCACCCCACTCAGACCATCTTATCTAGGTGGAACTCTTACCTGAGAACTCTTAACTCCACCATTAGTCATTTTTCACTGACTGGGTAGAGGTGAATTCCTTAGGCTAGAGTGCTAGAGCCCTAATGATATAATAGTACTGACAAGATCAAAATCATGATAAAAAAATCCCCAATACCAGATGGATTCTAAATGAACCCTACCAAATATTTAAAGAATTATTAATTTCAATACTGCATAAATAACTTGGGAAAATAGTCAAAGAAGCAGTCCTAAACACACACACACAAATGATTGATTATATATATTCAATATTTTATATAAAACTATATAACATCTACATATGACATATACATATATATGATATGTATTTATATATCATATATATGTGTACATATTATATATATATATGTATATATATATATATATATATATATATATATAAATTATATAACATCTAGGCAATCACAGTTGTAAAGTATTCATGTTCATGCTCCAAAGTACTTGCCTCTTGGTGCTTCTATAGCTAACTGAATTATATTTGTTTTCCCATGAATTCTTTTGAGGTTTTCTTGGCTTTTTAGATTTGATGCAAAATTAAGTCTAGGATCAAGACTCATGTTTTGAATTTTGTATAGTCACTGCCCAATTTCTTCAGTCATTTCTGGTTACTGAAGGAAAAATAAAAGAAAAAAAAATCTTGGGCAATCCTAATTGATGTTTTTGATAAGTGACTTCCTTTTTGGAACACAACAAATTTGTTTTTGGGAGAGAGGGCAGGGGAGGCTGGATTTTAATGCTGAAAACTCAAAATACTGAGTTAATATCCATCCCTGAGATTCTATGAATTCTTTTTTTATCTGTGGAATACTGCTGCCTTTTGATAGTTCTGGGGAACTGGACTGAACAGTTTCATGAAAGGTATCTATCAAATTCTTTTCCTCTTCAGTCATTTCAGATACTCTTATAATTCTGAGGATTCTTCTCCTAATCTTTTTTCCAAATCCATAACTGCAATTAGTTGCTTCCTGATCATTTTTGCCTAAATTCCTTATTTTTTTAAAATTTTCAATAGTATTGTCTGCCATTTTATCTTCTACTATATTAATTCTGCTCTTGGTGGCATTAATTGATTTTTACAAAGTCTTTACACTATTTTCCATTATGCCAAATTTTGGCATCTCCTTAAAATTTCTGATTTGGGCTTTTTTCCATAAAATGTGTATCACCCATTTGAACATAATATCATTTCTTTCATTATTTGTAACCCTAACCCTAGAAACATTCCAATAGTCCTAGCATCTTACAGCAGGAAGGGACCCTTTGAGGTTGTAAGTATGGAAACACCTTCCCAGAAAGATGGAAGACTACAAAATAAACACCAAAGTAAAATTCAAACCCATGACATCTGCCCCATAATACACTGTTCTTTATACTACACCACAGGGCCAAAAAAAATAAAGATAGATGTGTCTTTATCCTGGTGGCTTTCCCCTTGCTTCTCTTACTTTCTATTTTTTCCTGTCATTTGGGGGAGAGGGGGTAGGAAGAGGAAGGGAAGGAAGGAAGGAGAAGAAAGGTGCTTGTTATGCTTTTAGTGAGCTTTCATTTTTTTTTGAGAATTTAAAACAAATTTATTTCTTTGGAGGCATTTTTGTTTTATTTTTACTGGTTTCTTGAACAAATAAGTGCCCTTCCAATCTCTTTCATTCTCTCTCTGTCTCTCTCTTTCTGTCTCTCTCACTGTTATCATCACATAGGTCTCTCCACTGCCCAGTTTTTGTCATTATACTCACAACACTTCACCTAAGCAAGCAGAAAATCACTTGTTCTAAAGTTCACCAAATGCTACAAAAAAAGAAAATACACCTTATAGGAAAACAGCCAACGTTTAAGGGAATTTGATTAAAACTAAAGCACTCATTATAAAGCTAGACACAGTTCAATATTTTGCTTTTATGGAATTCTGTGGTATATTGTGCTAGACAAGTAATCTATGATTCAGGCAATGTTCCTACACACTAGCCTACAATCAATACAGGGGAAAAATCAATGTTTGTTTTAATAACTATGCAATGAATAATACTAGTGATAATACTACGGGAGGAATTCATTCAATACTGCTTCTAGGGAAGAGAATGACTTTTTCTCTATGAGATGATACATTATAAATGATATCAAACTCATTACTTTCAAGTATAAGAGCAGAACTATGAGAATAAAGTATCCTTCAATTTGTAAATTAATTACCCTAAAATGTCTCTGATGCCTACAGAGCTGCAAAATAACTTTGCAAAGATTTTTTAAAGACCCAATCTTAGTTTTAATTTCCTTGGAAAATATTTCCAAGGAATTAGCTCAGTTAAACCTGTGGCACATTTAATAACACTAACTTTAGGGGACAAGACCAACAACTACCATAACACAGGAAGGTAACACTAAACATTGGAAAGATCTTTGGCTTGGGAGTCTGAAGTCCTAGATTCAAATCCTTGTCTCTGTGATCCTGAGTAAGTCATTTAATTTCTGGGTCTCTTTATCAGTATAACTAGAAGACTGAACTAGATTTATGGGACTAAGGTTCCATCAGCTCTAAATCTATGACCCTAAATGATTTTTTTTTCTCTTTGTACAAGGTACAATAGGAATTTGGGTGCTTTAAGGGCTTCAAACTAAAGGTGAACCATTTAAAAATCAGGAAGCCAACATTTCCATCAGGCTATCAGGTCTACATAAGTCTTTTTTAGTGACACACTCACACTTCTCACTCCTGTTCCTGTGTCTGTTGGAGAGGTAGACCAGTGACAGGTCGGGAGGGAGCCCAGCCCAAAGCCTGAAAATATTACTACCAGACTCTACCTAAAGTGATTTAGAGGACCCAGAGATCCAGATGCATGGGAATCAGAGAGATGATGTGGTTTGGGGGATATATAATGAATAAAATAACCAAAATATAGGAAAATAACTATTCATTCCCTATTGTTAACTCCCAGGGCAGGAATCATATATTCTTCATGATCCAAAGAGCAGTATGAATAAATACATCCTAATTGAGTTCAATAAATAGTGGTGGTAAAGGTAATTTTTCTAGATAAAGAAGTATTCCCAGAAATCAACCTGCTCATGGGCTGTTTCTACAAAATTCCAAAACAAATAATTGAAGGGAAAATTCAAATGAGTTACAAGGTATCTAGTCAATGTGACTAAATACAGTTGTTTGTATGGCTGCTTTATTTTAATAAATTCACTCCAGCTAGCTTGTTTGTGTTGATACAGTCTAATTCAATTTAACAAACAATTTATTAAGTTCCTATCATATGCAAGATATTGGAATAACAATAGCTTACCATTCTATTGCTAGGTTTATAAAATACTTTAGGCACATTATCTAATTCAATCTGTATAATAATAACTGTTGGACATATTACAGAGTTAATATGATTCCTAGTTTTAAGATAAGGAAACAAGGATAGAAAGGAAAACTGACTTAGCCACTTTTATAGAACTAATTAAGTATCAGAGGGAGGATTTGAAGCCAAGTATCTCAGGACTCAGTCCAGCACTCTCTCCACTACACCAGCTACCCTCATAACTGATTTTCTTTTTTTTTTTTTTTTTTTTTTTGGAGGGCTATTGGGGTTAAGTAACTTGCCCAAGGTCACACGGCTAGGTTTTTGTTTGTGTGTGTTAAGTGTCTGAGGCCGGATCCGAACTCAGGTCCTTCTGACTCCAGGGCCAGCACTCTACTCACTGCGCCACCTAGCCGCCCCCATAACTGATTTTCTAAAAATTACCTGGCTTTTTCTAGAATAATCCCCATTATAGGCTCCTTTTCTTCATGGTTAATATCTTCGTTTATATCTGTTCCTCCAAAGATGATTCCAAAAGGTATTCTTTGACCTGTAAAATAATAGTAATTTTAAATAATAAACCACTGCCAAAAAAAGCAAAGACATTTAAAAATGATGTTTTTATCATTTATCATCCAAAGCCACCTTTTCTTTCTTAGTTAAAAAAGGTACTGCTACCTATATGTCTGAATCAGAGAACTGGTCCACCAAGGCTGACTTTAACTCTTTCCCCTTAAATGTCATAAGCTATTTGTCTGTCATTCTCTAAGAGGACCAATGACACCATGAGGGTGATGTCTTGACTCATATGTGAGTTGGATTTAAGTGAGGCAGAGCTGCACAAAGAAATTAGCTTCACTCTCTCCTCGAGAGTCACTGAAGCCCAGTGGCAAGACACAAGTCAAGACAACTGGCCATGCAGTGGCAGACCTTGGTCTTTCTAAATTAAGGCCTTTCCCAGGTCTCAGTTTGTTGGAGGCCACTCCCATTCAGTGACTGAGGTTTGAATAAGAGTTGAGACAAAAGATGGTTCAATTTACTAGGAAAAAGATATCAATCTGAGAAGTTTCTCAGAGTCTCTGACCAGAACAGAAAACAATTGCTATTTAGTGATGAAGACCTTATGAGGTCTACACAAATATATTTCAGTATGACTCTATAAGGCCTTTTTAATCAAAATCCATTCTAAGCCATGAAGTTGTAAGAAGTCTTTTAATCCATTTTAGCTTTTTTTTTTTTGGTTGTTTAATTTGTTGTGTTTTATTTATTAATTTTTTTAATTAAATAGGTGCCTTCTCTGATTATAACAGATTATTTATGGTTGACCAGAAGGGTCTATTCCCAGGTCCCATCTAGTCTCTCCCAAGCTTCCCCAAAGATGCTATTAGGGGAAATACTTGCTATCTCTAACAAGAATTTAAAAATGTAACTTGTCATAGAAACAATGTTATAAGCAGATATTAGTTTCTAGGCCAGCCCAAAGAAAACTATTTAATCCACAAAATGTGGATTTAAATCAATAAGACAATCCTTTCAATCACACCCAACCACCATGGAGATAATATTGGTGTGTGCCAAATGGATTTAAATCAATTCAAAAAATGCTTATCATGTGTCTATTATGTGCAAGGCACTGACAACCTCTGGAAATAATAAGACAAAAAGCAAAGAATCCCTGACCCAAAAAAATTTACATTTGAATTGGAAGTGGGTGATACAAAGTATATACAGAAAAAGATTATACAAGTAATTTTTAGAGGAGGAAGCAGAAAGCCAACTGTGGAGTTGGATAAAGATTAGGGAAAACTTCATAAAGAAGTCTGGGCACCTGGAACTTGGAATGCATTTCCCCACCTATGCTGTACTACACCTGTTGCATGGTTGTGAGCACGCCAATATGTACACACAATGCTATATCTGTGAGGAAAAAAATGCATACAAAAGAACTTTCAGAACACATTCAATGGCCAAGATGGGGCCTGCCTGTATAATATTAAGACTGCAAGCATCAATCATGTCTCGATCTGAAAATATGGATGCCACAGTGAAATTCTCTATTTTCAAACCAAAAATAGTTAGACCACCAAACTCAAAATAGCATTGTTTCACTATATTCTGTGTGTGTGTGTGTGTGTGTGTGTGTTTGGCCAACAAAATGCATCATTCAATTCAAAACTGTTTCATTGGTTAAGGGGATTTTGGGTCTAAATGTTTTTAATTTGGGCATATTAATCTAAGGGCAGGAGAGCTAACTATATCCTGAAATTTGAAGCTGTCTATTCAACTGGACTGATCGTTTAAAATAAATAAATAAATAATGGATCAAGGGACCTCCTGGACAATCCTGTAACTACTACCATGTGATGCTGGGAAAAGAACTGGCTTTTGATTCAGAGAGCCTGGGTTCAAGTCCCTTTGTCCCTTACTACCTATCTCCCTAAGGCTGATGTAATTCATCTTTCGAATGAGAGGTTGGGACTGAACGGACTATAAAAACTTTTCCATCTAGCTCAAAATCTATGATCTTACAGTGTAAATTTTAAAATAAGCAAGAGGAGCAAGAAATCATTTCTAAAAAAATCTCCACACTGGTTCCTGCCCCACCAAATATATGTGTATGCATGTGCGTGTAAATATACACTAGACATCCAGGCTTCTATGTAGGGTTGGTGGGATTGGGGGAGGGAGAGCAGCTAAACGTACATACATTGTCATAGCTGCCTTTTATCTGTTCTAGGCTTTTTATATTTTGCTTTTAAATGTTTATATTTACTTTTAAATGTTTGTATTTGTATCTGGGAATACATTTGTATATTGTAAACTACAAATTTCCATATTTTATTTTGTTGTTTCTCTTAGTTCAGGCTTCCATCACCTTTTTCCTGGGATAATGCAGTATTGCCTAATTGATTGCCCTACCGCAAGTCTCTCCACGTGACAGTCCAAGTTTCATATACTCACTCAGTAAACTCCAGTGGTTTTCTTGAGCCTTAAAATCCAGAAAAGAAAGGTAAAAACAGGGTCCTTGCCCTCAAGGAGCTTACATTCTAATGGGTGGGGTAATTTGCAAACAACTATGTGGGTGTGAGATATAGTTTTGTTTGGACTGAAGTGGAGACAGACTTGGGGCAGGCAGACCACCCAGCAGTCTACTGCAATAGTCCAGGCATGGACCTGATTCAGGATGGCTGTGGTTTCAGGAGAGAAACAGCACATATGAGAGATGTTATGAAAGCAGAATATACAGGGGCAGCTAGGTAGTGCACTGAATAGAGCAGTGGCTCTGGAGTCAGGAGGACCTGAGTTCAAATCCAGCCTCAGACATTTAACATTTACCAGCTGTGTGACCTTTGGCAACTGCCCTGCCTTGCCCCATCCAAAAAGAAAAAAAAAAGTAGAATGTACAGTTTAGAGGATTTGGCAACTGACAGAATGGAGCTGAGGACAGTGTGGGAGAGAATGAGGAGTAAAGAATGACACATGGGTTGCAAGTCTGAAGGACTGGGTGGAGGGTATTACCTCTGACAGTAATAGGGAAGATGGGAAGGGGTGACAGTTAGGGGGAAAGATAACAAAATCACTTTTGAACATGTTGAATTTAAGATGTCAGTTTATTGGACATACAGTTTGGGAAGTCCGAAAGGCAGCTGGATGTGCAAAATCAGAGGTCAGCAAACAGTATATATATAATAAAAGCTTATTGACTGACTGACTCACAAATACCTATGAGTTTGTCAAGGAATGGTCCAGTGGAAAGAACATTATTATCTGAGCCAAGAGATCTGGGATTGAGTCCTAACTCTGCCACTACTGACTGTGTATTAACGCATGCGTGCACACACGCACACGCGCGTGCACGCACACACACACACATACACACACACAATCTCTAATGTTTTATTACATAAACAGAGATGGTGTAACAAAACAAAAGATCACTGGGGTCCTGTTCCGTCACTAGTCATGTGAATGAGAGAATCATTTACTCTCTCTTGCAACCCTAGTTTCCTCATCAAATAAAGGTCACACACAATAAAGATAATGGTAGGTCCCATTTATATTGGACTTTAACATTTACAAAATGTTTTTTCCACAAAAGCTCCCATCAGTTACTGCAGGGATTGATGTCACCACTTTATAGATATGGAAAAGAACCTTAGAAGGGGGAAATAATTTGCCCAGAGTTACAAGACAATTAAATTGATGGGTCCAGGAGCTAAACCCAAGTTTTTTTTTACTCTATTCCTTCCATTAGCCTATGTCCCGCCTAGTTCACCATCAGAAAAATATAATTTTTTTTTAAATCCACCAAAGAGAAAGAGGTTGGAGTGAATAAAAGGCAAATAGGGCTAATGGGTGTGCCAACAGCTCTCATGAGATTTTCCAATTAGTGACTTCTTATATAAGCATATGCATCAAGCATTTCCAGCTGGAAGGCACCTTACAGGTCACCGAGTCATACCCCATAATTTTACATATGAGGAAACTGAGGTTCAGAGAAGGGAAGTAATTTGCTCAAGGTCACAAAGGGTATTTCACTTGCTTTAATCGTTGTATTTGATAGACATGTGTTCCAATAATATTCTTTGAAAGCATTTCTGTAGAGTGGGAAATGAGGTTATGGCCTTATACTGGCCACTCTGAGAAAGGGCTGAGGGATTTGAGTTTAGAATGTGCACTAGCTTTGAAGTCAGACTTCACCTCCCTAGGCTTGTTTTCTTTTCAATGAAATCGGGATGATGCTACTTCATAAGGTGGCTGCGAGGAAAAAGCTTTGTAAATTACAAAGGTTCTATCAAGGGGAACTGCTCTTATCATTATTCTCTTTGTTTACAGAAAACCAGTGATGTCAGGGCTGAAGCAAGAGAACTTGGTATTGGAAGAGAAAAAAAAAAAGGAACAAGTGCACAGGGCCTGGAATCAAGAAGGTCTGAGTTTAAAAAAAAAAAAAACAGTCTCAGTCTCAGATACTTAGCTGTGACCCTGGGCAAGTCACTTAACCCCATTCGCCTGTATTATTCATTTGTAAAATGAGGACTCACTGGGAAAGGAAATGGTAAACCACGCCAGTGTCTTTGCCAAGAAACACCATAGGGTCACAAAGAGTCAGACATAACTCAACATAAAACAACAATAATGTGCCAGGCACTGTGTTTAAGTGGTGTACAATTATTATTATCCCCATTTTATAGTTGAGGAAACTGAGGCAAACTAAGGTTAAGTGACTTGTCCAGGCTCACACACCGACTAAGTGTCTGAGGCTAGATCTGAACCCAGGTCTTCCTGACTCCATGCCCAGCACTCTATCCCCTCTACCTATTAAAATTGGGCTCTGTATATTTCAAGTCCTCTCAAAATAGAAACAACCCAATGACCAAGACAACCTGAAGAAAGAATGTTAAAATACAGAGAAAGCAAATGTATAAAGTTCTCATTATCAATGATGCATGAAATTTTAGAGACTAGACACATTTTGCTTGCAAAAATTTAGGCCTACCATGCTGAGTGCCACGGACAAAATGACAGGCTGTCTCCTGGAATTTCACTAACAAATGACAATCATCCAGTTTTATTTCTTTCAGGCATGAAAAAAAGCAAGTCATCGTTAAACATAAAAATTTTAAAAATTAAGAAACAAAAACTTTTTCATCTATTTCTCTTCAGCTGTTTCCTTTTTAGCCTTGCTTGCTATATCTGGCCTTGAAAACAGCATATCTATTGAAAGTATTCCATAGAACTCTTTCAATATAGAAGTACTTCATTTAAAAATACACTGCAATTCTCCTTATTTTGTGTGTTTATTTAATTATTTGTCTTTGTTTGGAGTTTTAAGCTTATATTTAAAAGTTCTGTAAATGTAGGTACATATGCTTTGGCATTATGTTTGACCATATCATTTTTTAGGAACTTGCTATCCTTTCTAATATCCTTTGTCCAATGACCCTCCCCTCAAAGGTTAAAAAAACAAAACAAAATGAATAACCATGTTTATTAGAAAGCATAATGTGTTGTTCCCTCCAACCACACTTGCAGACCTGGGTAAATGAAATAATTCCATTTGGATGCATGTCTTACGTCAATGTTTCATTTGTCACAGGGTGTGTGTTAGCTGCTATTGGTTTCTCAAGGTTCTTACTATTAAACAGAAAGAGGTTACCTTGCAAAAGTCTGCCTCCTCTATACAGATGAAGGGCCAGGGCTGCCTCACACTTCTCAGTGCCAATTAGACTGGTTACTGCCGAGGAGCTTTCAAAGTCAAGGGCGTCTCTCAGAATACATGTGTGACCTACAGCTTCTAGATGATCCCTTCATCAAGAAAATGCCCAGAAAAGAAAAAGAGGCAGAAAACAAACATTAATATGCTTATAGGCTAGCTGTTATGATTAATACTTTAGTCAAAATAGATTTTCCTTAATAATTCTTGGTTCTTGAGTTGACCTTTTTTGGGTAATTTGGCTTAAAACAGATGTTCTCCCTGGGAAAAGCCAAATGGCTCTAGTGAATGCCATTTTACCTCCACCCCTAGGATGTGTGATGTCTGTGGCTGTGTCTTTGCTCCCCCTCCACAGGCACCAAGGATGACAGAGCACAGCACCAGCTCTCTATGGCTTAGTGGCCATACAACACTCTTCCATGTGTCACCATGACATTTGACACATAAATTTACTGTCTACTTTGCTGACTCCCTCTTGCCCTTTAACTGTGGGAGTCCACAGGTTCTTCTTTCTTCCTGCACCCTCTTCCTTTGGAGAGCTCCTCAATTCTTATGGTTGCAGCTGTCACCTCCACGCTGATCATTCCCACATCTAAATCTCATTATGTGACAGAAATTTTTCTGTATCGTTTGCAGCTTCCACAACATTCCCATTTAATTTCTTTCGCTGACCCGTAATATATTGAAATCATGATGGGAAAAGTTTCAATGAGGAAGGGATAACTGTAAACGGTTGTCTTCCACTGCTACTGCCCTAGTTGAAACCTTTGTGCTTGTATTACTAGTAATCATAATAATTAATATTAATGACAATAACACATTGCTTGTATTACTACTCATAGTCTCCTATGTCTAGTCTCTCCTCTGTCCTACACTATCCCATTCCCCTACTCTCTGCCAATCTATTCTGCAAAGTTGCCAATGAACCAACCTAATGTACAATCCCAATATTGTTAATCTCCTACCCCAAACTTTCAGAACTGAATTTTAACTCTCCAAGATGGCATTCCAAGTCTGTAATCTCACCTTACTGTACCTATAGATCCTACAAATCTGTGGTAGGATGTGGGGAGCCAAAGAGGCCTGATTCAGGACTCAGATAATAATCCTAATAGTGTGCTTTAATATAGGAGCTCTTTGAGATGCAGCTTTTTTGTTAAGCTTGCTCCTGAGTTCTTCATTATGTGTTACACTTATAAGGATGTTACTTGAGTTCTGAAATCAATAAGATCTACACCAAGATTTTAGCCATTGAGAGCCAAAATATTTGATTCAGCACTCAGGTATCTTTGGGTGGTCAGCTTTAAACGTGATGCCTTTTGATGACTGCGACTCTGGCTTTGAAGTCTTTTCTCAATTTTATCTGTTTATGACTGCAGCTACATTAGGAAGTACCTGAGGACTAGATAAAAGGTACAAATCCTTATCAAATGATCTATTCTGTGTTATTTCCAGGATATAACAGACTAAGATAATGATAAGAATACTTGAGTCCTAATTCCTTTGTCTTATTTGCTCTATGAAAACCTTGTACTAAGAATCAATAAATGGAGTTCATGGTTCTTCCTTGAACTACCCACATGGTCTGGTCATTTTTTATTCACATCTCTGACCATGCTTAGTGATGGACACTGAGCAGCCCACAGCAATAGGAGGGCTCTACTCTAAAAGTCCAGTTTCTTGACTATCCATCTCCAGGCCTTTGTCCATGCTCTTTCCCCCTACGTGCAACAAATTTTCCCTCCTCTCAACTTAGCTACCTCCTAGCTAATCTCACAGCTCAACTTACTCTACAGTTTGTTTTTTCCCCCAGCTCTTCTAGCATGTGTTGATCTTTGCTTTCTTTGGATGACTATACAATTCCAAGACATTTATTCCCAAAGAATTTAATCAAATGTTCTTGTCTGTCTTGTCATGGATGTATGTCTTGATTCTCAAAGAAAGGGTAAGTTACTTGAAATCAGTGTCCATGTTTCCTGCTTCTCTGCCACTCCCCTATTCACCTAGCACTGAACTGGGCACAGTAGGCACTCACTACACAAAGAATTGAGCTGAAGTGAAAGAGATGCCCTTGAACTATCATATCACACAGGACTCTCTTCTAATTTCTATCACATTCCTAAATCCAGACTCTAGAAACACAATGCTAGAGAATATGCTAGAAGAAGGACTAAGGATTAAGCAGGATAATAGGAGAAATGGAAATCAAGAGAAGGCTGGTTTTACCTCACACTCTGAAAATTGGCAAAGATGACAAAAGGTGGGAAATAGTCAATGTTGGAGGATTATGAGAAGATAGGGACACTAGTACATTGTTGATGGAGCAGTCAATCAGTATAACCATTTGGGAAAGTGATTAAGGGTTATACAAATAAAGTGACTAAACTGTCTATACCCTTTTGCCCAGAGATTCCATTCCAGTCTCCCCAAGGAGACTACTGAACAAATAAAAGAACTTTTTGCCATGGCAAAGAATTGGAAACAAAATAGAAATTCATCAATTGGAAAATGGTTAAACAAATTATGACATATGAAAGAAAAAAATATTACTGTGCTGTAAGAAATTCTGAATGTGAAGAATAGAAAAAATACTGGAAAGATCTATATGAACTGATACAGAGTAAAGCAAGCAAAGTCAAGAAAACAATAGAAACAAGAGTGTAAATGGAAAGGAGTATAAAAAATCAAAAGTGAATGTTGCAAAATTAAACAATAAGCATGACTTGAAAGAAGAGACAAAAGAAGCTGCTCCCCAGTCCCATTACTTGGTATGGGTAGGAGGCCCACAAGTGTTTCACAGACCTTTTCAATGTCTTGATCAGTTATGTGGATTCTTCCTGGGTTTTTTTTTTCTTTTTTATTTTTTACTTATTTTTTTTTTGTCTTAAAAATACGTTTTGTTACATAGGCTGACTCTAGAAGGAAAATGGAGTAGGATATTGGGGAAAATTATGATGGTATAAAGAAACAAAATACATCAACAAATTTTTTTTTAAGAATGGAGCAAGAGAACAAGAAAAGAGAAAATCTTTTTTGTTTGCTTGAAACAGAAAGGCATTTTCTTTTTATCAATAAATTTCACAGGTATAAAATAGGTACCTTGAAATATGGGCCACCATTCTCACTTTATAAGGAAATTAGAAGGGTTATGCTATTCAAATGTTCTTCCTCAAGGTCACCATTTCTCTTGCTCTATTTCCTATTTTCCAATATGCTGCAACTATTCCTTCTGCTCCATTCTACATATCTCTGCCCCAAATGCTATTCCTGGTAGGTACCCACTCATGATTCTCTAGACTCATTCTCCAAACTTCAGGTCTTCCTACTCCTCAGCAGCCATCTTGCTTTTTCATGGTACCCTTTCCCTCCAAGCTCTCCTTTACATGTTGTCTTCTTTTTGCTGAAATGTCAGCTTCCTGAGGGAAGGAACTATCTTGCTTGCATATATGTGAATCCCCAGTAGTTAACACAGTGCCTGGAACACAGGATGTGTGCAATCAATGCTCTATCTATCCATTTCTCTATCTGTCTGTCTCTCCCTCTCTCTGTCTCTGTTTATCTCTCTCTCTATCTCTCTCTCTCTCTCTCTCTCTCTCTCTCTCTCAACAGGAAGTTAAATAGTTAAGGCAGTAAGGAAAGTAGCAGGTTTAAATGTGGCCTGTGTTGTAGGTCAGTAGTAAAGAAGAAGAATGAATATGATGGGAAGATAGAAGGCCACCTCTGACCCATACTGGCCACACAACCCTGGCTGAGTCATTTCACCTCTGTTTTCTAAGTAACTCTCTAAGCTTACAAATTTCAAAGAAGGTACTGACTTGCATTTCTCACCTGGGAGTTCTCTTTTCCAAAGAAATCAGGGGGCCAAACATTTTATTCCTCTTAAAAAGCTATTAGCAACAACTTTTTATCATGATACCTGACAAATGGAATAGAAAGGCTTTTGTGATTCTAATATCATGTCCCTATTGACTGATAATGTAGGACACGATTGCTCTTTAATTTCTGATTGATCAGCAGTCAGCACCGGCTCATTCCATGTTCAGATGCTTGGTCCCTACTCTTTCTGTCAACCAATAAATAGACCTATAAATATGCTGAAATTCACAAGGAATGTTCCTATTTATAGGAAATTTGCTTAAAACTGCAAAATCTTTCAGGGATGCAAATAATCACCACTGAAGTATCTGCTTTGTCAGCTCCTTAGCTCTGGATATTATACTGTTCTCAAGTATTGATATTCTCTATTACATGGTCCTTCAATACATTGAAAACCCCTTAAGGCATACTTTAGATATTCAATTCAAGAGTACAATGTACAGAGTACAATGGCTAGAGATGTGGATCCAGAATCAGGAAGGCCTGCTTTCAAATCATGCTTCATGCCCTTCTTACCTATGTGAATCTGTGCTCATCACTAACCTATTTGGGCCTCAGTTTCTTCAACTATAAAATATATGGATGGATGGATGGATAGATAGATAGATAGACATATAGATAGATAGATAGATAGATAGATAGATAGATAGATAGATAGATGGATAGATATAGATAAACAAAGAGAGAGAGAGAGAGTGAATAGACAGAGATAGGTGGAGAGATAGATGGAAAGATAGACAGATGACAGACAGGCATTCTTAGGAGATAAAGAAGCTTCTCAAATTCATTAGGCAAAGTAACCTAGTTTACAAACTTATTATAAAAGAAACAAAAATATTGAGGGTAAGGTTTTCTAACTTACTTCTTATGTTCTATTTTTTCCAACAATTTCTGACCATTTGTTGTCAGACCAACAAAGTCTGACCATTGATTTTGGGGGAGGGGGTCTGTTAAACCTGAAATGCTTCATATGTTTAAAATACTAATTAAAGGGGTGGCTAGATGGCACAGTGAATAGAGCACCAGCCCTGGAGTCAGGAGGACCTGAGTTCAAATCTGGCCTCAGATACTTAACACTTACTAGCCATGTGACCTTGGGCAAGTCACTTAATACCAATTGCCCTGCCCTCCAAAAAGCAAAAAAAAAAAAATACTATTTAAAGTCTGTCTTCCCTGGGGAGGCAGAACAAAAAGCTGCCATCTTCTTACCTAACTAGCTCTTCAGATGGGCAGCTGGGTGGCGAAACGGATAGAGCACTGGGCTTGGAATCAGGAAAACTCATCTTCATAAGTTCAAATCTGGCCTCTGACATACACTAGTGGTAAATGACCTTGGGAAAGTCACTTTACCCTGTTTATCTCAGCTTCCTCATCTATAAAGTAAGTTGGAAAAGGAAACAGCAAACCACTCTAGTATCTTTCCCAAGAAAACCCCAACTGGGGTCACAAAGAGTTGGACCAGACTGAACAACAAAGCTCTTCAGATGAGCTGTGCTCCAAATGATGTTATCCTGTATGGGTAACACTATCCCAATAGTAGCCACTCTCCATATGTGTGGGTGGCGAAGAGAAAAGGGAGTGAAGCTAAGAATACAATGAGTCAGTGGGGCATTTTTGCTATTAATGTAACACAATTGCCCAGCATAGTGCCTGGTATGAAATAGGAGCTTAATAAGTGTCTCTTGAATGAATACAGGTATTTCCTTAGCCCTCAAAGAACTGACTGCCCCAAGATCACACAAGGTGAGTTAATGGCAGAACCATAACTAGACGAATGTGTGCCCCCAAATTCAAATCCAGAGCTCCTACAAGTAGCTTATTTGTGTACCAAATCATTACTCTCACATTTCTAATAAGTCAGTGTCATTCTCAGAACCTGGTTCTAAATGTGAAAAATGAAGCACACTCTGTTTTCCTAATCATAAAAAAGGCAATTTCTTTCCCTTTCCATTTTAACAACCCCAAGTTTTCTCTCACTGGTCTCCCCAAAGTATTCCGATGCTGGTATCACCATTCATTATTTCTTTTATATCAGAGAGCTAAGTAAAATGAACCGAACCCCAAAGCTTTTAGTGTTCATTTACAGAGGCCTATAGTTTTTGTTGTATTATTTGTTCCATCAATTCTCCTTCAGAAATGCTCTGATTATTTTTCAATACTTAATATTTTTTGAAAAATGAGGTTGCATTTCCCTTTAGATTTAAATGCAGCTACTGTTTCCTGGAAGAAAAAAAAAGGCACAGTAATTGTCTAGCTATTTTAATCCTCTCAAGAAATATAAAGACAAAACTTCATCCCACCCCCCAAAAGAATCCCAACAACTTTTTATTGTCTTTTCTTTCTTTCTAAATGCCTGGTAATAGTGATATCCTTAAGGAAAACAATACCATGAAACCAGTTTGGCTCCCAAAAAAGAATGGAATATATGGGGGGGGGGGGTCTTCTAACTCACTTCACTCTTTCCAGAAATTTCTGACCATTGATTTCTTTGGGTCTGATAAACCTAAAATGCTTCCCATTTTTAAAATACCTATTAAAGTCTATCTCCTATGAAGAGGCAGAACAAAAGGTTACCATCTTCTGTATTCAAATGATCTTTCTTCTCAAAGCAAGCATGATGGCCCTGTCTCCCAACATTGTACTCATCTTCCCTTCAGCAAAATCTCCTAAAAATTCTTTGACTTTTTCCTATTTTCCAGCACTTTAATCATAGCCGTAACAACTTCAGTCTAGAAAGATGCTGACAGTATGGTAACCCTAGCCCCTCACTTCTAAGATAAGGCCATTGAGGCCCAGAAAAATGAAGAGACACCCACCTCCCACCTCCCAAAGCCATTATTAGAAGCCCAAGATGAAGACCATACATTTGACTCCGCATCCAATGCCTTTTCCACTGTTGGAAATTTACTTTAGAATCTTAATGGGATATTCCTGGCATTTGAGTCAACTATTTTATATATACATATATGTGTGTGTGTGTGTGTGTGTATGTGTATGTATACACATATGTGTATATGTGTGTATTTCTTTTCTTCTATATCCTTTCCAGGTTCCAATTCTACCAATTCCATGTCAGGTATGAAACACTATAAGTGACAAAGACCTTCCAGTACTACTTTAAAAGGAAGGCCATTTCATGGTTCCTAAACACTATATTCTTATGCAATCACCAAAAGGGCTCGATCCCTTTCTCACTATGGTTCTTCTGGTGGCAACTTGGGTTGGGTTTAATTCTAAACCATCCTCTGTTGTATTTTCAAATACAAAGAGCTTTCATGGGATCAGAGATGACCTTTGAGATCAACTAGCCCAACCACCTTGCCAAAAGTGACACAGGCAATAACTGGCAGAGCTAACATTTGAACTTAGGTCACTCCAGCTGTTAATCAATGCTCTTTCACATTTGTGCAAGAGATTTGTTCTTCTTCTACAACTTAACTCTATGGTTCTCCTGTGGAACTAAGATCTATTTGTTTCTTCCCACTGGTCATTTTTCTTTCCAACTGTATTTCCAAGGAGTTGGCCAATATCTAGAGAGAGTGTAAAGAGGACCTGATTACAAGTCACAGAATCTCAGAAATAGAAGGGTCCTGTGGAGCCACAGAATCTAACCATGTATTCTGAGAGGTCCAACAAAGACTAAGAAGCTTCAGGTAACAGATCTTCTGATTAGCAGTCAAGCTAAAATCAGAGAGGGTCATCCCCAAGATGGCCAGAGTGGGCAGAATTTTGCAGCATCAGCCTATAAATAGGTTTGACTCCAATAAACTCAAAATGGTTTATATGATCTATATTGCAAGAGAGAGACTCCTCAAAGATGAAAACACAAGTCTTTTAAGTACCTTCCCTACTGGGGTTCAGTATACAGGCCTGTATTTCATGGAGACTGGGTAAATGTTCACTGAATGAATAAGTGAACCAATGGGGTTATAGGACCTGGACTCCTAAGGAAAAGACCATGTCTCTGAAATCATCTCAGCCACTGAATGTTCTGATTCATTTCAGTAGCACAGATCAGTGGCCCAAGGAATCTGAGCCACCCCAACCCACCTAGATCCTTTAATTAGCTTAGTAGACAGTCTTTTCACCACAGTCTCTCTTGACCCACCCCAAACTTACATAATATCCCTTTCACTAAGCCACCAGGCTCACCCCAAACTGCTTAAACACTCATTAATCCCACCCGCATCCTTTATCATCATCATCATCATCATCATTAGCTTAGAGTCACCAGGTCTGCAAAGTAGTGATGAAACCTTCCTTAAGTCTTCTATAAACTCCAGCTGAGCTCAAGAAATGTTTAATGAGCAACAGACGGGTGTGCTGGTAAATATTTATAACAACTGGGCCATCCCAGAAAAAAAAATACATGCACACTTATAAATTTAATTGGAATTATTAATACTTTATGTCTAGACAATCAACAAAAAAAATTAAGCCTAAATTTTTAGAACTGTTTCAAAATTAGATTTCTGAGATATATAGTTGGCTCTTGTAAGCAGGCTAGAGTTGACTCCAGAACACCCTTTTGGGTGGGCACGGATGCATCCAACCCACAGTGAGAAAAAAAGCACATTAATTCACTGGCGATATGATTCAAAAGTTTGGAAAAACAATTGCAAAATAGGGAGCGTTACTAAAAACTATTCATACTCTTTGACCCTTCAATTCTTCTCTTAGGCTCAGGTATATTTCCCCATGAAAAAGAACCAAAAAGTGACTACAACTCCCCCTCCCCCCCCCCAAAAAAAAAAACCAACAGAATAAGAACATGAGAGAATAGTATTGTGTCATAGGGCTAGGCTAGTTTAAGGGTAACAGATTTGGGTATAGATATTTTGGGAAGATCAAGGGTAGGAAGTAGCTGGACTAAGAAGGGCTAGGCCAGGTTAAGCGTAAAAGAGATTTGGGCCAAGCTATAATGAAAGGCTTATGGCCTCAAACAAATGCCTCATGTGGGAAGATTCAAGGACAGCTCAAAGGGGTTCCCAGAGTCTGTACCTTATCAACACCACCACCAAAGAAAACAAAAACTCAACATTGAATCTAAATCATTAACACTAGAGGAGATAGCTTTCCTTTTTGTTACCAAGAAAAACAGAGAGGCACATAATTCTCAACTACTACTAGGGTAAAGACTCACTACAAAGGGATGGAGGAGTAGAAGAAGGAAATTAATTGCGTGAGCTCCCACACCAACCACCTCCAATACCTGTACAATGTGACTCTAAACAAATTTTAGAGCCTACAGAACCCACAAAGTGACACATCTCCTGCTGAAAGCAGCCTGGCAGGCCAACAGGAAGGGTCCATTGCACTGAGCTGGGAGCCAACTGCAGTCCCAGGTGAGCCATGTGGGCCCATACCTGGGGCAACCCGAAGCATCAGCACAGACTGGTTTGAGCAGACTTTAGGAGAGTGAATCACCGGCAGCTGTGGTGGTTTCCAGACTTCACAACCCATAAACGCCAAAGAGAAAGTAAAAGGTCAGTGGGGAACTCTGCTGGAACCGGGTAACAGAAGAGCATGGTCTATTCCCTTTTTCCGGGGGTGAGAGGTGGTGGAGACGCAGCCACATGGCTGCCTCTGGAGCTCCTGGCCTGTAGATCTTAGGGGGACCAAGTGACCATTCAGAGGGTAATTGCTCCTGCTTTTACCTGCTTGGATCTGGGTTGCTGTCTTGGGAGGTGGTCCTGAGGTGAGAAATGCCAGTGTGCCAAAGCTTGTGGTGGCTGTAGAGAGGGCACCCTCCTCAAATCTCTGACATTTGCAAAAACCCCAGCAATTTGGGAGACAGCTCTCTCCATTCTGGACTGGGGTCATCCAGCTAGTAAGTGTCAGAGGCTGGATTTGAACTCAGGAAGATGAGTCTTCCTAACTCCTGGTCAGCACTCTTATCTACTGTGCCACCTAGTTGCCCACTTAGCACAGTATGTGGCACATAGTAAGCACTTAATAAATGTTTGATGATGTAATTTGACTTGTTGATTGATTTATGGATATACAGTCCTCCCATCTCTATGCCTTTACTTAGGCTGGCCATCATGCTTAAAATATACCTTGACTATGCAATGCAGGATTCCTAGTTTACTTCCAAATGTAGAAGCAAAGCCTCCTCTTCCCCCACCACACATACACACACACACACACACACACACACACACACACACACACACACACACAAATTTACAAAAATATCCTAGACTGACAGTTGGACTAAAGTGAAGAAGAAACCCATTACCAATCTTTCTTAACTATCAATTGTAGAACAAGGTCCTACTCCCCACTCTCCAAATATGATCCATTCCAAGGAAGGCACCCTCTTTCCTCATTTTCAGGAAGGGATTAGGGTATTGATCAGAGAGCTAGTCTCTTTAGGTCACCAGTGACCATCTCTGGGAAAGCCCTTTAGTTTTTGTTGTTGAGTCTTGTGACCCCATTTGGGGTTTTCTTGGCAAAGATACAAGACTGGTTTGTCATTTCCTTCTCCAGCTCATTTTACAGATCAGGAAAATGAGACAAATAGGATGAAGTGACTTGCCCAGGATCACATAGCTAGGAAGTATCTGAGGCCAGATTTGAACTCACGTCTTCCTGACTCCAGGGCCAAGGCTCTTAGCTACTGTACCAACTGGCTGCCCAGGACAATGATTCTCCAGGAGTTTCTTGAAAGTGATTACTGGTCTATGAAATATAGTAGTAGATTAACCCTTAACTCTATAAATAACACTGAAATTTTCCCTGTTCAAGATTTCCTTGTTCAGTTTTGAGGCAGTTAAGTAGCACTGGAGTAAGACACTGGGATATAAAGGCAGGAAGCCCCGAATTCAAATCCTTCCTCAAATATGTGTTTACTAGTCCTATGACCCTAGACAAGTCACTTAACTTCTCAGTCTCAGTTTCTTCATTTATAAAATGGGTATAAGAATAGCACCTAGTTCATGGGTTTGTTGTGAGGAAGAGTTGAGATAAGTGTTTTACAAAATTCAATGTGAAAGCTGTCATATTAAAATTTTTATTCCTATAAATGCTAAGAGTCAGGTTCCCATAATGAATCCCCCTGAAATGGGGAGATTATTCAAATTAGCACTGCATATTCCCATTAAGCTCGAACAAATTACAAATATTTTCCAAACATTACAACTTCTCTGAATTATCTGAATTTGAATACACGTGACCACTTCAGAGGATTCATGATTCTCACTAACAGGGCATAGCAGAGTCCAAAATGACTTGGGATCAAGAGCATATTGAACATATCACAGAGGACAAGAGGGATGTTCTGTGGTTGGGACATTTCTCTCTTTGTCAGGCACAACAATGATTAAATTTAGATTAGCATTAAGTTAATTAAAAATTGTTTCTGACAGGCTTGTGCCTAAAATGCAGAGTACTAATATTTTGTTCTTCACCAGAAACTTGGGGAGTCTCCTGATTATTTCACAAGCTGGTACTTTCACCCAAAAGTTTTGTGGTTGTTCAGGCATGTTCAATTCTACATGACCGGATTTGGGGTTTTCTTGGCAAAGATACTAGAGTGGTTTGTCATTTCCTTCTCCACAGCTCTTCTTACAGATAAGGAAACTGAGGCAAACAGGGTTAAATGACTTGCCCAGGGTCACACAGCTATTAAGTGTCTGTAGCTAGATTTGAACTCAGGAAGATGAGTCTTCCTGACTCCAGGCCTGGCACTTGGTGCACTGTGCCTCTTAGGACCCTTTATCCAAAGTTATCTTGTATATATTTTGTATATCTTTATACACACATGCACACATTTTTCTCCCTGATAGAATAGAAGCTTCTTGAGGCCAGGGTTAATTTCGTTTGCTTTTAGATTCCCAATATCCTGCTTTCTAAGAGCAGAGGATCACAGATTTAGGATGATTAGGGGCCATCCACTTCATCACTCTCATTTCACAGATAAGGAGACAGGCTCACAGAAAAGTGAAGCAACTTGACCATGTTCACACAGCTAGCTACAAAGTGGGTAGAAGCAGGCTTTAAACCCTAGTTTTCCTTAGCCTAAGTCCAGCCCTCTACTCACTAGGCCATGCTGCTTCTCTCCAGTGCAGGAGTCTATTAAATGTTTTCCCTCCCTGATCTCTTAAGGACCCATCCATTTCTGACATTTGACAATTCCTAGTGGTGTGCCCAATGACAAAGAAGTTGTTAAGAGAACCAATTTTAGGTCTCAAGCTTTCTGACTCTTAATGCCTGGGATCTTTCTACTACAACACATTCCCTCACAAGGATGTTGTAATAAGCAAATGATATATTCCAGATTAAACTTCATAATATTTCACAAGTTTTAGATTATTTTTCAAATATTTATTTCAGGTGGATGCTCTTTACATTTCATGAAATGCTTTTGTTGCTGTTGGATAGAATTTTCCTTTCTACAACAGGTCATGATTACCTCCAAAAAGACAAAAATAATTTTAAGAGATTTTAAAGAAGGATTTGACAAGAATGAAATATTTTATTCTAAAACCAAGTGCTAATGTTAGGGAAATAATATCATTTAACTGCACTGGAGACTTTTAATAGTAATGATAATGCCTTATATTTGCATGTTGCCAAGGAAGTCCATGACCAAAAGAAAAAAAAAGGCTTAAGTACTCCTGTGTGTGTGTTTAGTTGTTTTTCAGTCACATCTGACCCTTTGTGATGAAATTTGGTGTTTTTGTGGTAAAGATACTGGAGTGGTTTGCCAATTCCTTTTCCAGCTCATTTTACAAATGAAAAAAAAAAAAGAAACTGAGGCAAACAGGCAAAGCCGTTTAGGTGAGAGGCCAAAAGAGCTTTTGTTATTGAGTCCTTCAAACTCAACTTGTGACCCCATTTGGGATTTTCTTGGCAAAGATACTAGATTGGTTTGCCACTGTCTTCTCCAAATTATGGATGAGGAAACAGGCAAACAGGGTGAAGTGACTGGCCCAGGATCACACAGCTAGTATGTGTCTGAGGCCAGGTTTGAACTCAGAAAGATGAGACTTCCTGACTCCAGACCTGGAGCTCTGTCTAATGCAAAATAAATGTTGTCAGTATTATTTATAAACCAACTTTATTTACATCAAATCTAATCCAGGCAAATCTACTAGAACTTGCAAGGTCTGTTTCTTCCTATGTACTGTGGAGATTCACTCTCTTCCGTCTGACTTATACCCTCATCATTCAACCAAAACTGCTCTTCCCAAAGTTACCAGTGATCTCTTCACTAACAAACCAATTTTTTTCTTTTCTCAATTCTCATCCCATCTGGTTTCTCTGCAAGCTTTTGACATTATAGATCTCCCTCCTTTCCTTGAAATTCTTTTCTCTCTAGGTCCTCAAGTGGGGCCCTTTGACTGAGCCCTTTTTTCTTCTTCCTCTATGCCATTTCACCTGGTGATCTCATGAGCTGCCCCCACTCCCACCCCTGGATTCAATTATCACCTTTATGATGACAATTCTCACATCTATTTACCCAGTCCTAATGTCCCTGCTGACCTCTAATCTTGCATCTCCAAATGTCTAACAGGCACCTCAAAATGCATGTCCTATAGACATCTTAAACATAACAGGTCCAAAATGGAATTCATTATCTTTCTCCCAAGCCCTCCCCCACCTCCAAACTTCCCTATTACCATCAAAGTTAACACTCATCTTCCCAGACCCCTCAGGCTTGCAACCCAGTTGTCATATGGCTTTCTCACTTTTTCTCATCCCCCATATTTGATCTGTTGCCAAGACCTCTAGATTTTAACTTCATAATATCTCTCAAATACATCCCCTTCTCTACTCTGAAACTGCCACCACCCTGGAGCAGGCCCTCACCATTTCATGCCTGGACCACTACTAATAGCTTACTGGTTAGCTAGCCTGCCACAAGTCTGTCCCTATTCCAATACATCCTCCACTCCGCTGTCAAAGTGATTTTCCAAAAGCATGGGTCTGACCATGTCATCCTTCTTCCCTTACAAACTCTAGCCACCCCCTATCATGTCTAGGATCAAATACAAAATCTTCTATTTGACATTCAAAGCCCTTGATAAGCTGCCCCCATTACCTTCTCAGCCTTCTTACCCTTTACACTTCATCATGAACTCTGCAATCCCCTGGCTGCCCTCCAGACAAGTCCCTCCACCTCTCAGCTCTGGGCATTTTCACTGGCCATATCCCGTTTCCGTAATGCTCTCCCTCTTCATGTCTACATTCTGACTTCCTCAGCTTCCTTCAAGTTCCAGCTAAATTCTCACCTTGCACAGGAACCCTTTCCCCATCCCTCTTGACTCTAGTGCCTTCCCTTGTTAGTTCTAATTCATGCCCTCTGCCTTGTTTATACATAGTTGGTCACATGT
The DNA here is from genome assembly GCA_011680675.1 of Gymnobelideus leadbeateri. Lineage (NCBI taxonomy): Eukaryota > Metazoa > Chordata > Mammalia > Diprotodontia > Petauridae > Gymnobelideus > Gymnobelideus leadbeateri. Next base: position 1,177,078 of record WOXC01008258.1, read on the forward strand.
TATCTCCCCTGTTAGATTACAAGCTCCCTGAGAGCAAGGATATCATTTACCTTTCTTGTTATCCCCAGACAGTGACCAGAACTTAGCAAACACTTAAGAATGTTTATTGATAGGTTCACTGACCAGAAGATGTCTAATCACTGCTTTAATTCTAGAAACTAAGATGTGTGGCAGTGAGGGAGAGTGGAGAGCAGGCTGGATTGGGGCTCTGAAAGACCTGCATTTGAATCCTGCCTCAAAAACTGGCTAGCTATGTGACCCTGGACAAATAACTCACCTTGTTACATCTATAAAGTGAAGGATTCTTTTACCACCCCCACTCTACGGATCTTATGATGATTGTTACTGTTGTTCGGCTTTGACAACAAAATAAAAGGCAAATTACTTCCCTCTATGGACTCCTTATGGGGTTGTTCTGAGGGCCAAACAAATTGATCAGAAATTTTTCTGAAATGAAAGTGTTGGCCTGAAAGTCCCTAGGGTACTTTCTAGTCTTAAATCCTAAAAACAGTTGAACTAAGACATCTTAGGGGAAAGTTCTTTGAAAGTTTGTTGTTCATTTTTGAATCATATCCGACTCTACATGACCTTAGTTGAGATTTTCTTTTGCAAAGATACTGGAGTGGATTGCCATTTTCCTTTCCAGCTCATTTTACAGATAAGAAAACTGAGGCAAACAGATTAAGGGACTTGCCCAGAGTCACACAGTTATTATCTGAGGTCACATTTGAACTTAGGTCTTCCTAACCTCCTGACCTAGTACTCTATCCACTGTCACCTAATTTCCCATTATCCCTCTGAAAATGGGCAACTAATTATCTTCTCCCTCTATGGCCCTCAGTTTCTTCATCTATAAAATCAGACAGGTGGACTAAATGGCTTCCAAAGTCCCTTCCAGTTCCAAGGCTATGATCTTACAATTTTTTCCTCATTAGATGCCACAAGGATAAGATGCAGAAGGGGAAGGCAAGCACATTAATGGGAGGTAGGGGCTGAAATTACTTTGTATATATTTTGTATTTATGTAACTCTATACTCTATACATGCTTCCTCACCACAAAACGTCAGCTCTTTGCTGGGTAGAATGTTGAATTTGGAAAAAAGAAGGCCTAGGTTCAAATCCTAACCTTACTAGCCATGTGACCCTGAACAAGTCACTTCTCTCTGGGCCCAGTTTCTTCAATAAAATGCAAAGGTTGCACTTCTCGGGTCCTTTTCAGCTCTAAATCTATGGCTCTATACACACTGGGACCCCAAAGGGAAAGCAAGCAAACACACTCAGGAAGGTCCTGAAGCACATGCCAAGCCTTATGGTAGTGATGATTTCTTTTGGTCTTTGTATCACCAGGGACAGTAGAGCCTATATACTACTGGAACAGAAGAGAGGAAAAATATATAGATATAGATATAAATGTATCATATATAAAATTTTTTTAAAACCCACTATAAAAAATAAAAGGAAAATTCAACAGAGGATACAGATCAGTAAAGCAATGCTATTACTATACTTTACAATATAGTATATGCTTTTCAAAATTTTGTATGGAACAGATTCTCATGTTCTTGTAGAAAAAGTCATAGTCACATGATAAATGCATTTGGATTATTAATTATTATAAATTAATTAATTTTTAAGATCAGTCCATCTAGGATTCATAGGGTTCACTTGATCAATCAACAAACATTTCTTAAAAACTACATTTGCTAGGCAGCTAGGTGGTGCAGTGAATAGAGCTCTGGCCCTGGAGTCAGGCAGACCTGAGTTCAAATCTCACCTCAGACACCACACAAAAAACTAGCCGTGTGACCTTGGGCAAGTCACTTAATTCCAATTGCCATACTTTCCCCCCTCTAAAAAGCAAAACAAAAGAAAACAAAACAAAACAAAACAAAAAAAACCCTATGTTTGCCAAGAACAATGCTAAACCCTGCAAAGACAAAGACAAAAAGGAAAAGGAAATAGTCCCTGTCTTCAGAGAGCTTACTTTCTATAGATACATGTTTTCTTTTTGTTGTTCGGATGTTTCAGTAGTGTCTGATTCTCCGTGACCCCATTTTCGATATTTTTGGCAAAGATCATGGAGTGGTTTGCCACTTCCTTTTCCAGCTCATTTGGCAGAAGAGGAAACTGAGGCAAACTGAGTTAAGTGACTTGCCCAAAGTCACACAGTAAGGATGGATTTGAACTCAGGAAGATGAGTCTTCCCAGCCCAGTAAGTACTCTATCTACAGCATCACCCAGGGGGGAAGAGGAAGAGGGAGAGAGGGAGAGAGGGAAAGAGGGGGAGGGGGAGGGAGAGGGAGAGAGGGGGAGAGAGAGAGAGAGAGAGAGAGAGAGAGAGAGAGACTGACCCTCTTCCAAAGCTAGTAGGGCACCTTCTCTGGTACATAATTGTCTTGAACAGTTGCCTAGACCTAGCAACAAGAGGTTATTGTGACTTGTCCCAGGTCACAGTGAACTTGACAGAACTCAGGTTTTCCTGGTTTCCTACCTGACTCTTTATATATCGGCTGCTTCTTTCTTTATGAATTAATATCAAATTGACCCAAATTAAGAGTGTGTTAATGAAGAAGTGGGGGAGATGCATTAATGGGGAAAGGAGCATAATAAATGGAGGGAAGGTAATTTAACAGGATGAAAGGCATTTTAAGAGGTGAGGGTATAGGAGAGGGTTGAAAGTACATTAACGACAGGAGGAAGCATCCTAAGGGAAGAGGGGGAAAAGATTAGGCATATTAATGTGTTGGGTAGAGGATGTATTATTGTAGGGAGGAAGGTGCATTAATAGGGAGAGGGGATATTAATGTAAGGAAGGCCACATTAGTGGCAGAGGCCATATTAACGGCAACAGGGGAGAATGCACATCATTGGGAAGATAGGTATATTATTGTAGGGGAGGCCTTAATGGGAAGAGGGTATATATTAATGGGAGGAAGGGCACAGTAATGAACAGGGGTAGGATGCACTATTGGAGGAAGAAGAGCATATTATTAGGGGGTATGTTAATGCAAGGAGGGCATAAAGTATATTAAGTGCAATAGGAGAAGGCCATATGGGGAGAGAGAACATCAATGTTAGAAGGGCATAAGGTATATTAATGGGAAGGGAAAGGTACATTATTGGAAGGAGAAGATTCATTAATAGGAGGAAGGCACATCAAAGGCAAGGGGGCAAAAGGCACATTAATGAACAGAAGGGTGCATTTTGGGAAGGTAAGGGGTGCATTAATGAGAAGGCCATATGAGGCAATGGGAATTGCAAGAAAAGGATGCCTTCATTAATAGGGGGGAGGCACATCAATGGGTGGGAGGAAGGTGCACTAATGGGGAGAGAGCATATAAATGAGAGTAAGGGCATATTAACAGGGGGAGGCAGAAGGCACATCAGTGGGCAGAGCAGGGTGCATTTTGGAGGGGGGATTAATGGGAGAAAGTATATACGGGGGAGAGGGACTGGCTTCATAATGGCAGGAAGGCACAAGGCACATTAATGAGCTGGGGTGAGGGGTCCTCAGAGGGGCTCCAGGGGTCCTCCTAGCTCGTTCATTCGGGAGCTGGGCCTCCCGGGCCCTGGGAACTGTGGCCGGGCTGAACCGGGCTGCGCATCCTCCTCCTCGTTTTCCTCCTCCCCCCCTCCGGCCCCCGTGCCTCCCCGCACGTACCGGATCCGCGCGGCCGTCACGGCGTTGCCGGTGTTCGCTCGCAGCACGGCCAGGAAGAGGATCCGCATGGTGCCAGCCGGGGACACAAGGAACCCTGGCCATGGACCTGCCTGGCCGCGGCTCCGGCTCCCAGCACCGCCCCCGGCCCCAGCCCCGCCTCCAGCCAGGCCCCGCCCCCGCCCCTAGATAAGCCCCTCACTCAGCCCCCTCGGACCCCTCATATTGCTGGGAGACAGTGAGCGCGGTGGGACCCAGGGGAGTGCGCTATCCTTTCCCAGGGTCTACCTCTGGCTCTGCTCGAGCCCCTCCGTCCGTGGGCGCGGCCAGTACCAATTGGAAAGAATGGGATGGGGGAGGTGGGACGGGGCGGGGGGGAGGGGGGCGGTGATCCGGGGATGCTCCCAGCTCATCGAGCATCTCAGAGCAGGAGCGGCCCCTGGTGCCAGGACAAGACGAGATGAAGAAGAGAGGAGGGCAGAGGGGCATCTCTAGCCAACTTGTTTCCAGGTTCACCAGCATCCCTTTGCCTTGTCCACCCCCACCCCCGGAAGTAATCTTTCTTCCTCCTGGAGTTTTATGCTGCACAGTTTCAGGCTCTCAGTATCTTGTACTTACCTGTTCTTGTCAGCCAATCAGCAAGCGCCTCCTTTATACCAGGCTGTGTGCTAAGAACTTCGGATTCAAAGACGAAAGCTAAAGCCTCTGCAACACCACCACCCCCAAGCAAAGTGTGAGCTCCTTGAGGCCAGACAGGACTTTTTTTTTTTTTAATATCCAGTCCTGGGAAGTTAGCACAATGCACTGTATGCAGTAGGCACTTAATGTTTCAGAATGACAGTTTTTTGGAGTTGCAAGGGAGCTAGGTGGGGATACTAGGGGATTACAAGAATAAGGTCACAGAACAGTTCTTGGTACTTTCTGCCTTGGGTATTTAGAAATTGCTGAAATTCAGAAATTCCATGGGGGGGGGGGGGTGGGAATTGGAAACAGCTGATCAGAGGGTAGGAGCCAGATTTTCCCAGGGGTTGCCATAGTACATAGAACATTGGACTTGGAGTCAGGAATACCTGAGTTCAAATCCAGCCTTATACATTCACTTGCTAAGTGACTCTGGGCAAATTACTCAGTTTGATTAACTTTGATAGTTAATATCAGTTACCTTGTCTGTAAAATGAGAATAATAAGATCACCTACTTCCCAGGGTTGTAAGGCCTCAAATATTTATAAGGTACTTTGCAAATCTTAAAGTGCTATAGAAATGCCAGTCATTCACTATCCAGAACTTTAATAAGGAGTCATTTAACCTTAGTTTGAAGATTATGTTATATCAAGGGAATAGAGTGGTAAGCTTGGAATCAATAAAATCTGCCTTCAAATTAAACCTCTAACACTTCCTAGTGGTATGATAATGTGTCTAAAAGTGTGAATTACTTCTTAGCAAATCTTGTTTTGTTGTACCTTAATAAAAGCAAGACAGAAGATCCCCAAGATTAAATTTAAAAAGTGGATTTTATTACCGCGGAACACCACAGGACTGTCGGGGTACATGGTCACCCAAATCAGACAGCACTTTGGCACAGACAGTGTACAGGTTTTATAGAGGTTCCATAGCCAGGTTACATAAACTGAAATTACAGTGATGTAAGCTGAAACTCCAATGATTGGTCAGTATACATTTGAATTCCCCGCTGGCTCGAAACCCTAGGCTGGGACTCCCACCCACAGATTAATCAAGGGTAAGCAAGAGGTGGGGGTTCTGCCTGTTTACAGATTAAGCAAGGTGGAGTTCTCTGTTTTACAAATCAATTAAGGAAAGGTTGGGCTGCCTGTTTTACAAATCAAGGGTGAGTGGATTTGTGTCTTACATTCAGGAAGGGCAAAGTGACAAATCAAAGAGGGAAGGGCAGAGTGGAGCTGGGTCCCACAGTTGTAGAGGTCTTGTAAAGGTTAAAGGTTTAGAGGTGCTGAGACCCCAAAATGCCAACATGCCGGGTCCTGCCGAATGAATTTGACTCTAGTCTTCTCAGCCAAAGTAAAGCTAAGTTTATTAAAGTTTCGCCATAATGGGTAGACTCTTAAAGAGCCTCGGGATCTCTGACACTTGTATTAAGCAGGGTAGAATCATCTGACAATGTGAGTCTGCCCTAGAAAACTCTCTTGGAAGCAAGATGGAGCTTATATACAGAAAGATTATGGGAGGAATCTATCTAGGGGAGGAGTTTGGGGAGGGTCTTCAGGAGGAGTCAAATGAGGTCAGACTTCAGCATGAGATTAAGGGTGGGAAATAACTGGAAGCTACCTGGAGGACAGTGGAGGGCTAGGCTAGTAACAAAGGGGCCCCCCCCAGCCTCTCTGAGAACCCCTTGACTCAGCCCATTAAAGTGCCTTGTGCCTTCCTGTCATTATGGAGCCAATCCCCCTCCCTGGTATATACATTCTCCCATTATTCCCCGCTCCAAAATGCATGCTGCCCTGCCCACTGATGTGCCTTCTGCTTCCCCCTATATAACCCAAGCTATAATAGCTATAATAGACAAATGCCTCATGTTGAAGAGGTTACCCACTAAGAGGGTTAGGGTTGCCCTGGAGACCTCAAAATACCAACACACCAGGTCCTGCTGATTGAAGACTCTAGTCTTCTCAGCCAAAGAAAAGTAAAGTTTATTAAAAGTTCGCTTGTATAAGACACAGAGTAAATCTGTGCTAGGTCATTCTATGGCGCTCTCACTATTCCAAGGCGCTCACACAAACATGAAGACAGGATGGGGTCTTACATACAGAAGGTTGTGGGAGGAATCCAGGGGAGGAGCCCAGGGAGGGTCTTCAGGAGGAGTTAATGAGGTCAATGAGTGATTAAGGGTGGGAGGTAGCTGGAGGTTACAGACAATGGTGGGTGAGGCCAGTTCAAGGGTGTATTGATATTTTGATAGACTCAGGGGTGGGAAGTAGATGAACAATGGGGGGCTTGCCTAGTAGTTAGTAGTTAGTAACTAGGCCAGAGGTCTGGGCCCAGCCACAATGTAAGGTTTATTGCCTCGTGCAAATGCCTCATCAAATGAGACTATTTAATCTAGAGTCCTAGGGAGGTTCCCAGAGCCTGCACCTCAAGGACTCAAGGAGAGCTCCAGGGAGCTCCCAGAGCTGGTACCTCATCATTGTGTGCTCTAAACCCCAGTTTTCTTATTTCTAAAGGGGATAACAATGCCCACACCTATTTTACAGGGTTATTGTGTCTCAAATAAGGAGGCAAGTATGCAAAGTCCTTTGCAAATCTTAAAACTGGAAATGTCATATCATTGTTATTCTTATTTCCCAAACAGCATATTCCATTTCTCAATAGCACTAAGAATTCAGTTGAATTGGCAATGTCAGATGCTCCTCTGTATGTTTGACCAGTATCCCCATTTGAGGGAACATTTAATATACATGGTATAAGATACATAGTATTCAGAGCTGGAAAGGAGCTTGATGGAGGCAGAAATCTGGATTCAAATTTGAATTTCGTTACTTACTACCTGACTGAACTTGAGCAAATCACATCATTTCTCAGAGCCTAAGCTCTTCAGTAAAATAAAGCAAAGAAGATAAAATCAGGAACAGCGTGGGGAGAGGAAATAGGGGATTTAATTCTATACATTTCTAAATAAATGATCCAATCAAAATTAATATTTTACAGAAGATAGAATTTTGTTGTTTTTATTTGTTGGTGTTGTGACTTCATTTGGGAGGTTTTTGGCAAAGATACTGGTATGGTTTGCCATTTCCTTCTCCATCTTGTTTTACAGATGAGGAAACTGAGGCAAACAAGGTTGAGGGACTTATCCAGGGTCACACAGCTGGTCTAAAGCCAGAGTTGAACTCAAGAAGATGAGTCTTTCTGACTCCAGGCCCAGCGTTCAATTCACTGTACCACCTAGCTGCCCAAGATAGAATTTAGTGCTGGTAGAAACCTTAGAATGAATCTAAGTCCAGGGCTAGGGAATTTGACCTCCTTCCCACCCCTGATCTCTTCCAATCTTGCTATTTTACTATTGAGGGTGATAGGATATAGGCTCTTAGAAACCCCTGGAACTCTGATTGAAACTTCGCAATTGATAAGGCATTTGCCTGAGGCCATAAACTTCTCTTACTCTTAACCCTAGTCTAGCCTTTCATTGTCCAGCTACCCTTGATCCAATCTAAATATCTATACTCAAATCGGTTAAACTAGTCTCCCTGGTCCATCATCTCCAGGTAGCCTTCAGCTATTTCCCATCCTTAATCCCATTCCTGGAATCTGACCTCAGTTCCATGAAAGGCCCTCTTTAGACTCCTCCTCAAACCCCTCCTCTAGAATACCCTAAGAACTAAGAGTACCTGGGTCTTCTTAAGATCATGACATATTAATATATTGCCTATATTTTAAAATATAGCATTTTCCTTAAAGATTCCTATAAATGCTACCTCAGGTTCTTATGGGGGGATACCATGCCAGTTTGGACATCTCTATGTCTGTGTGTCTGTCTCTAAGCTGTCTCCATCTCTCAATCTGTCTCTCTTTCTGTATCTCCTCTCTCTATCTCTCTGTCCTCTCTCTGTCTCTGTCTCTCTTCCTCTCCTTCCCCCTTTCCCTCTCCCTCTCCCTCTCCTTCTCTGTCTCCCTTTCCCTCTCTCTCTCTCTCTCTCTCTCTCTCTCTCTCTCTCTCTCTTTCTCTCCCCTCTGTCTGTCTCTCTCTCCCCTCTCTCGGTCTCTCTCTCCTCTCTGTCTCTCTCCTCTCTTGATTTATTTCTCTTCTTTCTCTCCTCTCTCTGTCTTTCAGAAATGATATAAACTCAATCAGTGTTGAAATGAAATAAAATTGTTTGTCAAACTTGTATCTAAAATGCAGAGTATTAATATTTTTTTTCTTCAACATGACTTGGAATCCCAGCTCTGCTACCTGAGCTGTGTGACCCTGAGCAAGAAAATTCCCCTCTCTGAACCTCATTTTTCTCAACTGTAAAATTAAGATATTGGGGCGGCAAGGTGGCACAGTAAGTAGAGCGCTGGTCCTGAAGTCAGAAGGACCTGAGTTCGGATCCGGCCTCAGACACTTAACACACACAAAACAAAAAAAAAAACCTAGCTGTGTGACCTTGGGCAAGTTACTTAACCCCAATTGCCCTCCAAAAAAAAAAAAAAAATTAAGATATTGAACTAGGAAGTCTAACATTCCTCCTGGTTGTAAGTCTATGGTCCTTATGATCCACACTTAGCTAGACTGTTCTTCAGATGACAACCTTTATTTGAGCTATGTTTGAAAATTTCCCATTTAGATAAGACTTATTTAGCATGACTTGAACTCTGCTGGCAGAGCCTTTTTGACCTCTGATTATCTTCAAATTATCATGAAAAATGAATTGGGGGGGGATTTTGTGGAGGAATATGTTCCAGTCAAACTGGCTTAGCTCCTGTTCCCCGTATTCCATCTCCTATCCCTGTGCCTTTGCATAGACTGACCCCTATGCCTGGAATGCCCACCCTCCTCACCTCCACCCCTTAAAATCCCCAGCTTCCTTCAAAACTAAGCTCAAATGCCATCTCCAATGTGGGGCCTTTCTTAATCCCAACCTTCACCCATGATAAAGAGTACCCTCTTCCCCTTTAGTGGTAAGGGTCTCCAGAGGTCCCATTTTGTATTGTACTTGTTGAATCTAACCCCAGAATGCTATGGAAGCTCCTGAAAGAGTTCTATAATTGCTCTCTGTGGCCTACTTGTGGAAAGGCTTGGATGAGACATATGAGATAGCCAGGCATGGCTGAGTTGTTTACTGCATTATTAATAGGAAGAACCAAACCAATGAGATTCCACATCCATTTGGAGTATAATGGAGCCCTCCCCTCAACTCTACTGGAATCAGGGAAGAATACTTATAGGGGGAGGTGGGATTTGGAGAAGAAAGGAGAAGAGCCCCATTACACTTTTATAGAAGAATTAAGCTTCTGTTGTAGTTGGTGTATTTTGTATTTACTTAGATACCCCTCTTTCCCAACCAATCCTCCCATCAGAAAAATGTAAACTCCTTGAAGGCAGGGACTGTTTCATTTTTGTCACTGTATGCACTGTGCCTAGCTCAGGGTCTCTAGTAGGCTCTTAATAAATGAATGTTAATTGCTGAATTATGAACAATATTAATAGTAATATTCACATTTCTACTGTAACTTAAGGTTTACAAGATCATTTTCAAGATTTCCCCATGAAACCTGTATTCTATTGTTAATGGCCGCTAGGTGGCAGAGTGGCTAGAGTCAGGAAGATCTGATTTCAGATCCATCCTCAGACACTTGGTTGGTTGTTGTCCTTCATTCTCCAGAGGACCAAAATGACATCACTATGCTAGAGTCAAGTTACATGTGTCTGACTGTAGCGGATCAGACCAATACAAGCCCTACCACAGGTCAGGCACAAAACGTCCATGTGAACATTTCGGGGGCACATCTCAAATTTCTTTTGAGCTATTTCAATTCTGCTTTGCTCATAGAGCATGGCACCTTCTCTGATGTGGGCATGCCATGCTGGGCAATCCTGTACCAGTGTTTCCCATGTATCACAATCAGTTCCATAGTCCTTAAGAGAGACCTTGAAAGTGTCCTTTTATTGCTTCTTCTGACCACCATGTAAAAGCTTGCCATTGTGTATTCTCCATAAAATAATCTTTTTGATAAATGTGTTGCTTTCAAATGATGTGGCCAGCCTATCAAAATTGCACTCTCTGAAGTAGAGCTTGAATACTTGGCAGTTTAGTTCTAGAAAGGATGTCAGTGTCTGGTATCTTATCCTGCCAGAGGATCTTCAGATTCTTCCTTAGACAATTTAAATGGAAGCAATTCAGCTTCCTGGCATGGCGCTGGTAGACTGTCCAGGTTTCACAGGCATACCTCAATGAGGCCAGCACCACAACTCTGTAGACCTTCAGTTTGGTAGTCAATCTAATAATCTCTTTTCTCCCATACTTTCCTTTGGAGCCTCCCAAACACTGAGCTAACTCTGGCAATGCATGTGTCAGCCTCATTATCAATGTATACATACATCCCTGGAAAGTACACTGCCAAGGTAAATGAACTTATCCACAGATTCAAAACTTCTCCATTTGCTTTTGCTGAAACTGATGGTTCCACATACAGATGGTGTGGTAGTGGCTGATGGATCACCTGTGTGTTCTTGGTGTTAATTATTAATCCAAAATTAGCACAAGCAACAGAGAATCAATCCATACTTTGTTACATCTCAGCTTCAGAGGATGCATTGAGTGCACAGTCATATGCAAATAGAATTTGCTGTATTTATGATATGTGTGTATACACACATGCACACATGTATATATACACAATATACTTATATGTATGTATGGGTGTATACATCTTGACATGTATATATATACATAATATATGTATATGTGTGTATATATGTATATGATACTGTACCTTTTCTTCTGTTTTTATTTTTTTTTCAATTTTCTAATTTTATTCTAACATTTCTTGCTGTCTCATGGAGTCATTGATATCTTTGTGGACCATTCTAATTTTCAGTCTTTCCATTACTTGCTTAAGGTTTAGCACTTTCTATTGCAACTTATTTAATCTCCCATTTTTTTATCCAAAGCCTTTGGTACACGTTTTAATGGTCTTTAAATATTCACTTAGTCTTTGTCAAAAATCCATTTTTCCCCTTGAATCTTTATTTATAGTTGTGGTAGCATTATTCTCTTGGATTTGGGGGTTTCTCTGGATCTATGATAATTATTTTGAATGGCCTACATTTTACTCTGCTTGCTCATCTTCCTAGTCTTAGTTCACACATTGGGACTTTTATACCAAGATCATGCTCTGAAGTCTGCTTCACTTTAGGATCCTTCTTGGTCTTGACCTTGGTCAGTTGTTTTCCTGTGCCGGTCTCCTTTTTAAGGTGTCAGACCTTCATGGAACTTTGAGGTTCAGAGTACTTCATTTTCAGGACTCTTTATGGCACCTCAATGAAAAACTGCTTGGGCGCTGATGCTCCTGGTCCCTTCCACATCCCCCTTCTGGATCTCTCAGAGCACTATGGCTTTCTTGGGTGAGTCTTCTTCTCCTGTTGCTTCTGTATACAGAGTCTCTTGAAGGCTACATGTTCCATGTGTCTTGTCATTCTGGGAAACTGCCATAATATTTACCTATGGTTATGTTTGCTTTGCTCTTTCTTATAGCCTGCTATCTTCTGGCTGACTTCTTATGTGATTCTAAAGTGAATGAAATCACATATTTTAGCTTATCACTAGATTCCTTTTTTTTTTTAGTTTAGTTTTATTTTTTAGTTTACATCATCCATTTCCACAAGATTTTGAGTTACAAAATTTCCCCCCATGTTCCCTGACCCACCACCCCAAAACAGCAATCCCACTGAATATCCCCTCCCCCAATCTACTCTCTCCTATATCTTCCCCCATACCCTCTCCAACTTTCCAGAAGGGCATGGTGAATCCCTATGCCCCAGTGCCTGTATATCTTATTTCCCAGTTACATGTAAATTAATGATAATAATAATGATAATAATAATAACGATAATAATATATTTTTTAAACATTTGATTTTAAATCTTTGAATTCCAGATTCTTTCCCTACCTCCCTTATCAACCACCCTGACTAGGAAGATAAGCAATTCAATATAGGTTGTAAATGTATAGCTATGCAAAACATTTCCATAGTAGATATATTATGAAAGACTAACTATATTTCCCTTCATCACATCCCACCCCCCACTTGTTCTATTCTCTACTTTGATCCTGTCCCTTTTCAAAAGTGGGTGCTTCCAACTTCCCTCCCACCCAGGCTGCCCTCCCTTCCATCATCCCCCCTCTCATCCCCTTCCCCACTACTCTCCTGCAGGGTGAGATACCCTATTTAGTGTGTATATCATTCCCTCCCTAAGCCAAATTCATTGAGAATGAGTTTGACCCATTCCCTTTTGCCTTCCTTTTCTTCCCCTCCATTGTAACAGTTTTCCCTTGTCTCTTCTATATGAGATAATTTACCCCATTCTATCTCTCCTCATCTCCTCTCATTATATTCCTCTCTCACCTTTTAATTTCACCTTTTAAGTATCATCCCTTACTATTCAACTGGTCCTGTACCCTCTGTCTATGTACACACACACACACACACACACACACACACACACACACACATATATACACACACACTCAGATATGTATTCACACGCCCATATACCCCCCTATATAGACATATATGTATGTATATATGTATGTGTGTGTATATATATTCTATTCCCTTCAACTATTGTCATACTGAGAAAAGTTTCATAAGTTACAATTATCATTTTTCCTTGTAGGAATGCAAGTAGTTCAATTTTGATAAGTTCCTTATGATTTCTTTTCCCTATTTACCTTCTCATGCTTCTCTTGCTTCTTGTATCTGAATGTCAAATTTTCTATTCAACTCTGTTTTTTTCATCAATAATGCTTTGAAGTCCTCTAATCCACTGAATGACCATATTTTCCCCTGAAATATGATACCCAGTTTTGCTGGGTAGGTTTTAATCACAGCTCCTTTGACCTCTGGAATATCATATTCCAAGACCTTCTATCCCTCAGTGTGGAAGCTGCCAGATCCTGTGTTATCCTGATTGTGTTTCCACAGTATTCAAATTGTTTCTTCCTGGCTGCTTGTAATATTTTCTCCTTGATGTGGGAACTCAAGAACCTGGCTATAATATTCCTAGGAGTTTTCTTTTTGAGATCTTTTTCAGGAGGTGATTGGTGGATTCTTTCAACCTTTATTTTGCCCTCTGGTTCTAAAACATCAGGGCAATTTTCCTTAAGAATTCCTTGAAGGATGATTTCTAGGTTCTTTTTTTGATTATAGCTTTCAGATAGTCCAATAATTTTTAAATAATCTCTCCTGGATCTATTTTCCATGTCAGTGGTTTTTCCAGTGAGATATTTCATATTGCCTTCTATTTTTTCCTTTGTTTGGATCTGTTTAATAGTATCTTGATTTCTCATAAAGTCATTAGCTTCCATTTGCTCCAATCTAATTCTGAAGGAATGATTCTCTTTAGTGAACTTTTGAGATTCTTTTTCCATCTGGCAAATTTGGCTTTTTAAGGCATTCTTCTTCTCATTGGCTTTTTGAGCCTCTTTTGCCATTTCAGTTAGTCTATTTTTTAAAGTGTTATTTTCTTCAGTCATGTTGTTGACTCTCATTTTATAATTTTCTTCATCATTCTCATTTCTCTTTCCAATTTTTCCTCCGCTTCTCTTATTTGGTTTTCAAAATCCTTCTTAAGCTCCTCTATGGCCTGTAAGCAGCTTATTATTTTCTTGGAAGCTTCTGGTGCAGGAGTTTTGAGTTCACTGTCTTCCTCCTATTCCATGCTTCGATCCTTTTTGTCCCCAGAAAAGGAATCCAGAGTCAGATCACTGTGCTTGCCTTACTTCCCTCATTTGCTCATGTTCCCACTCAGTTACTTGACTTTTGAGCTTTTTGCCACAGTAGAACTCTGCTGCCAAAATGGGGAGCTTTGTCCTAGTTGCTGGGGTTTTCTCAGCTGCTGGAGGTATTAGTTGGGTGCATTCTCTGAAGCCTCCACACACTCTGGCAAACTGGTCACGCACCCCAGGACCTCCACCCTAGACAGTGATCCAGATCCAAGCAGGTTAAAGCAAGAGAGATTACCCCCTCAGACTGATTGCTTGGTCTGCCTACAATCTGCAGACCAGGAGCTCTGAAGCAGCCATGTGGCATTGGCTGCATGGTCACAGTGTCTCAGCCACTTCTCCCTCTAGGGGGTGAAGGCCTGACCACACTCCCAAACTCCTGGTTCACAAAGTCCACACTGCACTGACCTCTCCCTTTGTCCTTTGCATCTATGGGTTGATAATTTTGGAAACTGCCACAGCTGCTGGTGATCTGTAATCTCTCCAGCCAGAGGCTGGTTGTGGCCGCCTTGAGTTTAAAACCTCCAGCTTACACAGGTCTGGGCTCAGCTCCCAATATACTGCACTGGCTGCTTCCTGCCGGCCTGCTGTGCTGTCCTCAGTGGGAGGTTAGCTTCTGTGTGTCATTTTGTGGGTTCCATAGCTCCAAAGTTTGTTCAGAGTCACCTTTTACATGAATTGGAGGAGGTGGAAGCAGGAGCCCTGCAGAAGTCCCATGTCTACTCTGCCATCTTGACTCTGCCCTGCTATCACTGGATTTCTTGATTGTTATTCAGTCCAGTGCTCTTTTCAGTTTTTTTCTGGAGTAGGTATGGGAGAACTGGACTTCTTATCTCCATTCCAGGCATCATGTTGACTAGAATTTCAGCTTAGAATCTTAATATGTGTACATAGTTGTTTGCATGTTGTCTGCCCTGTTATACTGTGAGCTCTTTGAGAGTGGGGCTATTTATTTTGGGTATTTGGGGGGGGTGGGTTTTTTTGTATCCTCAAGGCTTAACACAATGCTTAGCACATAGTACGCACTTAATAAATTCTTATATACTGGACTTGAAGGAAGGCAATTAACATATTGTCATGTCCATAGCAAAGTCCAAGTGATTTAAATAGTTGAAAGAACAAGGAGTTTCACTCTTATTTTATTCACATTTATAAAAGGATCAAAATTTGGTCTGGTTGGAAATAGACTAGAATTAGCTTCCAAATCATAGATTTGCTCTGGATGAAGTGTCAATCTTGTCTCCTTTTTAATAAGAGCATTACATATTATAGAGAGTACCACCTGTAAGGGAGGGAAAGAAACAAAAGCCTGGTTCTCACAGTAGTTTCAGATTTTGCAGCTGTTCCTGTTTCAAAGGTATCTAAAATGTCTGGAGGTCTGCACCATGTTTGCAAATGAGCAGATTTCCATGACTTGACTATGCACACACAGAAATCTCTTCTTCCTCTTTGGTAAGGTATCTGAAGTGAGAATGACATTTTGATTCACTTTTTCAAAACTGCAGAAATAATTACCACATGTTCTTCACATCATTCTAAATCTACAACCAATACCAGGGAACCCTAAAACACAGTAGAAAAAATAATTGAGAATATGTATGATGGATTCACTTTCTTCATTCCTCAGAATCACAGTTTCAGAATCATAAGTTATCTCAGAAGCTACTTAGTCAATTGATAAACATTTATTAAGTGACCACTGTGTTAGGCAGTGGGAGTACATGATACAAATTAAAAATTCCCTGCCCTCAAGAAGTTTGCATTCTCCAGGGAGAGATTCATCATATAAAAGTATGTTTTATAAATATGTATAAATATACACACCTATGTATGTATATATAATCTTCAAAAACCAATAGCATGTCTATTAATCACAATAAGCACAAGAAACAATAATAGAAAAGGAAATCTCATTTCAAATAGCTACAAAAAGCATTAAATATCTAGATACCCTCCAAAAGCAGACTAAAGATTGGTATAGATTTAATTTCAAAATGCTCCTCATAAATAAAGAACCTAAATAAGGAGAAGAATATTCAGTGCTCATGAGTAGGCTGTGCCAATATAACAAAAATTATAAAACTACCAAAATTAATTTATACTTTTAATGTTATGCAGAACTTGATAAAATAATGACAAAATTAAATTAGAAAAACAAAAGATCTAGAATATTAAGGGAAATGATGAAAATAAGTTAGCTTAAAGGAAGAATATCACTTCTAGACCTCAAACTATATGATAAAGCAACAGTCATGAAAACCATCTGGTATTGGTTAAAGAATAGAGAGATCAGCGGAATAGATTAGACAGAGAAGATTCAGAAAAAATAGAACTCAGTAGCCCAGTATTTGACAAAATGGAAAATATTGACTACTTAAGGAAAAACTCTTTCTTTGATAAGAACTAGTGGGAAAATAGGAAAACCATCTGGCAGAAATCAGACTTAAACTAACACAATGCTTTATAATACATTCTAAATGAATACGTGACTTTGATATTAAAGATTATATTATAAAAATATTAGAAGAGAAACATCATATACATCTCACAGTCATGAGTAATAGATTTATTTCTAATCAATCAATCAAGAGAGATGCAATTGCAAAATATAAAACAGAGAACTTTAATTACTTGAAACTGAGAAGCTTCTACACAAAAACTAATTCATCTTGGATAAGAAGAGCAATGGTCCATTGGGGAAAAAAGCATTTGTATAAAATTTCTCTGCTAATAATCTGATGTCTAAGATATAAAACAAAAATATATGTATACACATACATACACACATGTATGTACACACATGTATACATGTGCACAGTTCATGTACCTATGTGTGCCTACACATGTGTGCATACATGCATGGGTGTGGGTGTGTATGTGTGTGTGTGTGTTTTAAGCCTAATCCACACTGCCCTCTCCTCAGACTATAGTTTAAGATAGATTATGCCCTTGAGGTGTTAGGAGGTAGGAAATATTTGCATGTTTATTTTTGCTATGTCTTTAAAGTAAATATACCTTTATAAATATTAATCAATGGTAAGTGGTTAAATGGAACTACAGAACTTGGCATTAGATGTCTAAAAATGAAGGGTGAGGGGCATGGAAGATTTGGGGCTTGAGCAGATGGCAAAGGAAAGAGAAATTGCAAACCTCTCAGAATACATAAGGACCCCGAGGGATGAGATGTAACAGGCCTGACCTTGACAAAGTGGGGCCAGAATTAACACCACCTTGTTTATAAAATGATCAATAAATCAATCAATTGATTAATTGACATAAAATAAATGCTGGGTAATTTTAGTTGGGGAAATGCTAGAAGTTTAGGGGATCAGGAATGACTTCATGTAGAAGATGGTTCTTGAGTTGTGCCTTGAAGGAAACTTGAATTCCCTCTCTAGCATTCCCAACCAAGGCTCATTTACTCTCTGCTTGAAGATTCTGCTTGACAGACAGCTTGCTACCTCTAGAGGAAGCCCATTCCACTGCTAGATAGCTCTGAGGGTTAGCAAGATTTCCCTGTCATCTAACCCACAAACCATTTAATTCCTAACCTTTTGCAATGTTTACCTACTGCTCCTACTTCCACCCTCTGGAGCTGAGTAGAACGATTTGGATTCCTTGATGATTCTTCATATACTTGAACACAGCTGTCATATTCCCTCACCCCTAAATCTTTTTTTTCAGACAAAACATACCCAGTGTCTTCCACGAAATCTTCATATTGGGTGTTCTCCCATTCCTTCGCAAAGAGATAGCATGATGCAACTGACTTTAGTATCAGATAACCTGGACTCAAGTCCTGTATTGTTCACTTACTACCACTGCAACATTAAGCAAGTCACTTAATGTCTCTGGGCCTCAGTTTCCTCATCTGTAAAATAAATTAGTTGCATTGGATAGCCACTGATGTCCCTTCCATCTCTAAATCCTATCTTCTTGATCAATGTTCTGCTGACCCACTTCAGGTTGTCAATATCCTTCCTAACATGTGGTGTTCAGGTCTGACATTCTGATCAAGACAGGACTAGGTTTTTCTCATGCTTTGTTAATAAAATCTAAAATTGTGATATCATTTTGGTTTCCATGTCATACTGATGACTCAGATTGAGTTTATAATCAAACTAAAGCTGCCTTGTCTCTTTCATAGGAACTGTTCTCTAGCCTTCCTTCATCCCAAATGTAAATTTCTTCAGTCATTCAGTCAAGTCTGACTCTTCAAGACCCCGTGACAGGCCCTTCAGTCCTTCATTATCTCCCAAAATCTGTCCAAGTTCATGTTCATTGTTTCTATGATATTATCCATCCATCTCATCCTCTGCTGTCCCCTTCTCCTTTTGCCTTAAATCTTTTCTAATGAGTCCCATCTTCTCATTATTTGGTAAAAGTCTTTCAAGTTTAGCTTCAGCATTTGACTTTCCAGTGAATAAATAATCTGAATTAATTTTGTCAAGTTTTGACCTTACTGAACAAGGGACTCTCAGAAATCTCCCACACCACAATTTGAAAGTGTTAATTCTGTGTTAATTCTCTGGTGCTCAGCTTTCCTTATAGTCCAACTCTCACAGCCATACATTGCTACTGGAGAAACTATAGTTTTGATTTTGGCAAGGTGATTTCTCTGCCTTTTAGTATGCTGTCCAGAGTTGCCATAACTTTCCTTCCAAGGAGTAAGTGTCTTTTAATTTCATGACTGAAATCTCTGTCTGCAATGATCTTTGAGCCCAAGAATATAAAATCTGACACTGCTTCCATTTCTTCCCCCTCTGCTTGCCAATAGGTGATGGAAACAGTTGTCAGCCATACATTGACTCTTCATTCCTCTAGGATAAAACACAATTTCTCTGTTTGGTCTTTCGAACCCTGCACGATCTGGCCTCAGTCTATCCTGCCAGACTTATTTCACAAAATCCTTATACACCATAATATATTACACCCTTTTCCTGAACTCTGTGATCTAGTCAAACTGTTATTTTCTTTTTCCTTTCACATACAGCATCCCATCTCTCACCTCCTACCACCATGCCTTTGTACTGACTGCCTCCCAATCCAAGAGAGTACTCCCTCTTCATCCTCCTCACCTCAGAGCATCCTTTAGTATTTTCAAGAGACTAACTTCAATACAAAACTTTTTTGAATTCTCTCCAATTGTTGGTGTTCTCCCTCCCTAACTTCCTTGTATTTATTTTGTGTTTATTGTGTATATAAGAATACATATACATCCATATGTATATGTGTGTGTGTACACACACACACACACACACACACACACACACACACACACACACACTTGCTGTCTCCTTGAGAGGAGGGAAATTTTCTTTCTTTCTTTTTTATCCTTTCTCTTTCTGTCCCTGGTGCCTGGCTCTTAGTAGAGGCTCAATAAATTCTGATTGACTGATACATAATATTCTGTGTCCCACATCTGCCTTTGTACAAGTTCTTCATCATGTTTCCAATTTGCTATCTCCCTTCTGGAGTATAAGCTTAGCTTTCTTCAAGGCTCAACTAAAGTTCTACCTTCAAAGTGAAATCTTTCCTATTCCTTCTATGTATTAATACTCTTCCTCCAGTGAAATTAGTATCTCCCTCTGGAAAATCCCTCTGCCTCTGTGGTCCCTTGCTCCTATAGGTGGGTTCTTCTCAGAACCTTCATTTTGAGGAAATGCCAGGCCAGTCACATTCACTCTTTCACTCCTTCCTGGCTCTACTCCTCACTCTCCAGATTTTTCCACCAAACCCAGATATGGGAACATTTTACCTCCACCACCCCCCCACATACATACAGTTTATCTCCTCCCTCTGTATTATTTTTTCTCCATTAGAATATAAACTCCATGAGGGCAGGAATTGTCTTTATTTTGCCTTTTATTTGTTTTTCTATCACTTAACACAGTGCCTGCCACATGGTAAGTACTTATTAAATGTTCTCCCTCTCTCTCTCTCTCTCTCTCTCTCTCTCTCTCTCCTCTCTCATATATATATATATATATATATATATATATATATATATATATATATATATATATATATTAAATCTCCCCATCCATCCATCTATCTATCTATCTATCTATCTATCTATCTATCTATCTACTTATTTAACTACCAGGTGGGGATGCCAATCCTTATCTTGAATCCATCTGTCAGAAAAGATCCAGAGATGGGTAGACTTACACTGGTGATGGTGGTTTATGTGTATTCATCACTCCTGTCAGAAGTGATGAGTAAGTTCCTGGCTCTCTAATATCTCTCTGATATCCTTCAGCTTGCTGTCTCTTCCAAGTCCAGTATCTACTCATTATCCAGAGGGGTGCTGATTGTTATGAAATTATCCAATCAGAAATCAACATGAGCCCCTATCTCTGGTAAATCCCACCTTTTCCATTACTTTGTTATGTTTCTTGAGTCCTAGTCACTGGACATGCCAAAATGGATTCTGCTTTCCATAGAAGAAAACAAACTTATTTAATTGCATACAGTGCTTTTACCCTTAGGGGCAGCCAGGTGGTTCAGTAAATAGAGTGCCAGGTGGGGAATCAGGAAGACTCATCTTCCTGAATTCAAATATGGCTTCAGACACTTACTAACTGTGTGACCCTGAGCATGTTACTAAACCTTGTTTGCCTCAGTTTCCTTCTCTGTAAAATGTGCTGGAGAAGGAAATGGCAAACCACTCGAATATCTTTTCCAAAACACACACACAAAAATATGGGGTCAGCAAGTGTTGGACAGGACTGAGATGATCAAACAACAATTAGCAGTTGGAGATCAAGAAAGGCTTTGTATACAAGGTGGTACTTTAGCTAAATCTTGAAGAAAGACACATGCAATGAGATAGAGATAAGGAAGCATATTTCAGGCATGAAGGACAACCCAAGTAAATGAAAGAAGTTGGAAAATAGTGTGTTGTGTGTGAGGAGCAATGTGAAGCCTGGTTTGGCCAGGACCCATAGGTCTGCACTGTCTTGGAGTAGAACAATATCATAGCTTTAACAAAAACATTTTTTAACCTTTCTTTGTATTCTCAGAGCTTAGCACAGTTCCTTGTGCATAATAAGCTTTTAATAAATGGTTGTTGACTGACTGCTAAGTCATTAAATCTGGATTAGTAAAAACTGAAGAGGGACAAAGAGGGAACAATCATTTATCAAGTGACTACTACATGCCAGACCCTGTAATAAGCACTCCATAAACATGATTTCATCTGCAGGAGATCCCCCTTCAGGGGATTTTCGAAGAGAGAGCCTGGGTAAGGATCTGTATTTCCAGGGTAGTACCTAAAACCACATGGGAGAGAAGTAGGGGAATATATGGATCCTTTCACTAGCCATTCAGGAAGCATTCAGTAAATGTCATCTATGAGCCAGGAACTGTGCTAAGCTCTGGGGATACAAAAAAAATTTTTGTTCTTGTTGTTCAGTCATTTCAGTCATGTCCTACTCTCCATGACCCCATATTGGGGGTTTTCATGTCAAAGATACTGGAGTGGTTTGCCATTTCCTTCTCCAACTCACTTTACAGATGAGGAACTGACGTAAACAGGGTTAAGTAACTTGCCCATGATCACACAGCTAGAAGTGTCTGAGGTCAAATTTGTTCTCATGAAGATGAGTCTTCCTGATTCTCAATCCAGTGCTCTATCCATTGTGCCCCTTAGCTGCCAAGGGGATACAAAGAAAGTGCCCTCCCCCCCCAAATAAGCAACCCCAAAACAAGCAGAATCCTTACAGTCAAGAATGTCCCACTATCACTGAATCCATTCAGCAAAAATATTGTCATCCAGTTATTTCAGACTTTTTGTGACCTCATTTGAAGTTTTCTTGCCATAGATACTGAAATAGTTTTTCATGTCCCTCTCCAGCTCATTTTGGAGGAAACCAAGGCAAAAAGGGTAAAATGACTTGCCCATGGACACACACAGCCCATGTCTGAAGCCAGATTTGAACTCAGATATAGGGGTCTTCTTGATTCCAGACCAGGTATTTTATACACTGTGCCTCCTAGTTGCCGCTCAGCTAAGATAGCTACTGCCTACTAAAGACAAACTGGGTGAGAATCTTGATCAGGAATGCCTCTAAAGACAGCAGCAAAGGCTTTAACAAACACAAAACATGTGATCCTCTTTTCCTTTTTTCATATATAGACAGAATACCCACTCAATGAAGTAATAAGCTGTTCCAGATATTTGTGGTTTTTGTGAATCATTTCTCCCAAAAAAGGAAGTGGTCACCAAGAGATGTTTATGTACCGTATGCCTTGAGGTGGAAAGAGATAGTAATCTTTAAGAGCAAAGGATAACAGAAATATTGGGATTTATCAGACAAGCAGTTTCAAAATCTCAGAATTGGAAGGGACCTCAATGACCATCTGGTTCAACCAATGACTCAACAAAAATTTCCTTCCCAACATGCCCCACAAATATGATCATTCAGTCCTTGTTTGAACACTTCCAATAAGGAGAGATCAACTACTTTTGAAGGCAGCCATTCCACTTTGGGATAGCTTCATTAAAAAGTCAGCATCTTATTTTTCACTTCCTTCCTTCCTTTCTTCCTTCTTTCCTTCCTTCCTTCCTTCCTTCCTTCCTTCCTTCCTTCCTTCCTTCCTTCCTTCCTTCCTCCTTTCGACTGTTCTTGTACAAAATGGCTAATATGGAATATTAATGTTATATGGAATAATTATATATGATTATACGTATATAACCTATATCAGGAGGTGGGAGGGTAGGAAAAAGTAATAGAATTTGGAGCTCAAAACTTTGAAACAATGCTAAAAAAAATTTAACATGTAATTGAGAGGAAAATAAAATGAAATATGTATGTATGTATTTAAAAGAAAGCTGAAAGGGGATGAAATATGGAAGGGGACAAGAATCCTATTCAGGGGGCATGATAGAGAAAAGTCCAGAGAGTCAGGAATAAAGCCTGAAGAGGAATAAAAAAAAAAGTCATCAAACATTTATTAATACACAATGTGTTCCAGACACTATGTTCAACTATGGAGATACAAAGAGAGGCAAAAGCAGGGTCCTTGCCCTCCAGGAGCTCCCATTCTAATTGGAGAGATAACATACAAACAACTAATATATGTACAAGATATATTCGCAGAGAGTAAATGGCAGTTCATCTCAAAGGGAAGGCACTAGCATGCACAAGGTAAGATATGAGCAGAGTCTTGAAGGAAGATGGGAAAGGCAGAAGGCAGGGCTGAGGAACCAAAGCCTTCTTGGTGTGTTGATAGCCAGGGAAAATGCACAGTTAGGAGATGAGGTGATTCCCTCCCCAGCTCCCATCAATTGCTCCTGGTTGTACCCTCTGAGACGAAGCATGACAAATCTATTTCCTCTTTTATGAGATACCCTTTCAAAAACTAAAACCCCAGGTAACATGCCTCACCTTGGACTTAGAAGCTCAGAATTTCAGAGCTGAAAGGGAGCTAGGAGGTTGGTATACTCCAATCTGTACAAGATTACCTTCTAAAATTTCCCTGACAAGTGGTCATCCGGCCTTTACTTGAACACTTCTATTGCCTCTGAGATAAAATAAAAATTCCTCTGCTTGACATCCAGAGGCAAATGAGCAGATTTCAGTGACTTGACAACTCACAACCAGAAGTGGCTTCTTCCTCTTTTGTAAGGCATCTATCTGAGTAGTTCCTTCCAAATAAGATTTCCCCTTAGGATAGTTTTAATTGTTAGGGAGTCTTTCCTATTATCAAACCTAAATCTGCCTCTTCTTAATTTCTACCCATTGTTTTACCCTTTAGGGCCAAGCAGAAATCCTTTAATAAACCAAACAACCCAACCAGCCAACCAATGTGGTTCCCATGATAGAACATAGTATTACAGATATCATCTGACCAGTAAGGAATACAACAGACTGTTCTGTGGTCTGTGACTTCAGTCTAAGATTGCATTAGCTTGTCTTTAGCAGCCAGCCCCATGGCTGGCTCATCTTGGGCACATGATCAGCTGAACGCCACCCCACCCACAATCTTTTTTACAGAAACTACTGTCAAGCCAAATAATTTTGAAAGTTAAATCAGCTAGCTGTCTGAACCACCAATTCCTGACCTAATACTCTTTTTATAATTTCTTTTAAAGCATTATAGGTAAAATTAATTTTTTTATTATTTATATCATGGTTGCCTCATGCACTGTGGATAATTGGAGGCTCATTGAACATTTCTCACTTTTATCATATTTGCAGTGAAAGTGGAGCTGGGTGACAAGAAGACCTGGGTTCCAAACCTGGCTCTTCTACTTATTTTCTGTTTCACCTTGGTCAGGACCCTTAATTTCTCTGGTCTTCAATATCCCCCTCTATATAATGAGGGGATTGGATTCTACGGTCCAATCTCAATCTTCAAGTTAAATCTAAGATCCTCTGAAGTCCATTCCTTTTCCCACATGATAGTCCTAGAAATATCTGAAAACATCTAGAAATACCTGAAGGGAGAGATACAAAGAAAAATCAAAACCAGTCCCTGCTCTCAAGGAACTCTAGTCTAATGGGGTCATCATATTGTTCTGTGGGTTCTGTATACTTTTCTGGGCATCTGTTCACGTCTTCCAATTTTTCTGAATTCTTCCCATTCATCATTTCTGATGACACAATAATATTAGCTGTTTTATAATTGGCACATAGTAGATATATTATATATTATATATACTTGGGATCATGATCAGCTGAACCCCCCCCCCAATCTTTTCTTTTTATAGAAACTATTGTCAAGCCAAATAATTCAGATAGTTAAATCAGCTAGCTCTCTGAACCACTATTTCCTCACCTGATACTCTTTTATAATTTCTGTCTCCCCTGCTACATCCTCTTCCCCCCTCCATGGGTTCTCTCATTTAAGTTAAATATCCTCAGTTTTTTCAACCATCCCTAATATGTCATGATCTTAGTACAGTTCTTGGCATGTAGAAAGAATCTAACAAATGTCTTTCATTTCTTTTTGCACTTCTTCATTCATCTTAAGCCTCTTTTCCATCTTGGAGTGACTCTTCTGTATGCTGCCCATATAGAAATACAGATACACAGATACAGCATGTCAATTCATCATCATCTTCATCCTCATAAATAGAATTTAAATTGCATTTTACATTTTGCAAAAACATCATCACATTTTATTATCACAACAGCCTTAGGAGGTAGGTGCTATTATTATCCTTCTTTTAGAGATGGAGATTAAGTGACTTACCTAAGGTCATTCAGCTAGTAAGTTTCTGAAGCAGAATTTGAACATGTCTTCCTGATTCCATGTTCAGTGCTTCATCTATTGTGCCAGAATGCATTTCCCCACAAGAAATATTATAAATGATAAGGGTCCCAGGCTAGCCTGGGACAAAAGCTCAAGTCAGCTCAAGAAATATCTCTAAAGAATCTATGACATGCCCAGTTACATAACAGCTAATATTATTGTGTCATCGGAAATGATGAATGGGAAGAATTCAGAAAAATTGGAAGATGTGAACAGATGCCCAGAAAAGTACACAGAACCCAGAGAACAATATGATGACCCCATTAGACTAGAAGCTCCTTGAGAACAGGGACTAGTTTTGACTCTTCTTTGTGTCTCTGGTCGGCACTCAGTGCAGTTCCTGAACCTTAATACATATATGTTGACTTGACTGGACCCCAACAATTGAAAGATAGTGAAAGACAACAGAACTCTGATCAAAGCCGTCACCAAGGGTGACTTCCGAGGACTGACAGTGAAACAAACCTTCCTCCTTTAATATAGGGATGGCAGCCTATAGGTGTGAAATGTCTTTGTTTATTTACTTAACTGCCCCTTTGCTATGGAAGCAGTTGTAATGGGGAGCTGTGACACTGGAAAGTGAGAGTGATATAATATAAAATATATCAATAAAATATCTTTTTAAAATTACTGTGTCTTGGTATAGCTAGATGGCAACATGGATGGAGGACTGGCCCTGGAATCGGGAGGACTTGAATTCAAATCAGACACTTACTAGCTATGTGACCCTTGGCAAGTCACTTAACCCTGATTGCCCCTTCTCTACCACCCCAACCCCTCAAAGTTACTTAGAAATTCATTGCCTTATGACCAATGTCAGGGTTATACTTGCTAACATTTACATTCACTTCTAGGTCTAAATTTATGATTCTATGATCTTCTGAAAATGGAGCTGGACAGTTCCTCAGACAACAGAGACAATGTTTCTCTATCCATACTTGAAGCTTTTCCAGCTTGGTAGGATCTACCCATACTTTAACTCTGCTGGCATGACCCTTCCAGAGTGATCTCCACACCACAAGGAGGCATAAGAAGAGGACTTTGGTGTCTATTTTCTCACATAACAACTGTAAAATGTGTATAAAGAAAATTTGTTTTTTGTTGTTTCCCCCCTGTTAGCAGTACATGTTCCCTTAGGATCTTTGCCTTGTTTGAGGTTGCAAAGAAAAATGGGACTTTTTTTCTATCCTGTGTAAAAAGGATGCCATTTTCCAGAGAGAGCAATGCAGCATATTGACTTTAGTGATGTCTAGGTGATAAAACCTCATCTCTTGGCATCTTTCATCATATGTGGGTTTTACTTTTATAACATTAATAAGTGAAACACTGTACTCCTTTATTGCTATCACGGTTTTCAATCTCTGAATCATCAATCCTTCTCATAGCACTGACTGTAAACTACAAATGCATTTGTGTGTGTGTGTGTGTGTGTGTGTGTGTGTGTGTGTGTGTGTGTGTGATAAGGAAAACTGAAGAGGGAAAAAAAAGAAATATACAGAATTGTACTTTATAGGTGAGGGTTCCAACAGACTATTTCTTATCATAACTTGAATTTTGCATGACTAGAAACTGGCCCATATACCAATGTAGCAATACTGGGATATTGAATTTTTTCTTCCTCCCTGTCTTATGTGAGTAACTGGACAAAATAGTGTGTCCATCCCACCCCACCCCCAACTTCCAGGGATATGCAATATTTTAGATGGATTGGATAATGAAGAAAGACTGAAGAAGGTGGGGGTAAGGATGGGCATAATCACAGAAAGAAGTAGCAATGAGAGAAGAGAAATCTGGAGCAAGGGAGTGGGGAGGTTTGCCCCCATCTTGTATCAGGGATATGACTTGCAAAGAATGATGGATTTCGTATGTCTCATGGAAGAGAGAGTAGACTTAATTTGCTTGTCTCTCAGAGACAACACTAGGAGCAAAGAGTGGAATTTATTAAGAGGCAAATTTAAGTTAAGCCTACTAAAGGTAGCCAAAAATAGATGGTCTACCTGGAATGGAAATAGGTTCCTACTCATGAGAGGCCAGATAACCACTTGCAAGGTATGTTGGAATGGAGATTCATACTCATTCATTGCTCCATTCATTCAAAAAACATTTATTAAGCACCTACTTTGTATTAGACACTGAGAATACAAAGCCAAAAATAGAAATACTTTCTACCTTCAAGAAATTTACATTCTATTGTGGACATAGATTGTTAAATGATAGAATCATTATCTAAGGCCAGAAAAGGATCTCAGAACATAGTCCAACTTTTTCATTTAATAGATGAGGAAACTGAGTCCTAGAGAGATTCTGTGATTTTTGCAAGGTCATACAGGTAGTAAGGATCAGAAGCAGGTTTTGAGACCAAGGCCTCTAACTTCAGACTCAGGGCTCCAGTGTTTCATGCCTTCTTTTAAGGTAGAGGCAGAATGTTTCCTTTTCATGTATGTTATACTGGGGTACCTCAAATTCAAGGTTGGAAAAGATGGCTTTTCTTTCCCTTCCCTACTCCCACCATGCTGAGATTCTGTAACACAAGGGAAACCTGCTTCAATCTGGTCTGAGAGCCTGGGGCCATGTTGGTCCTAAGGCCAGTCTGGATACTAGATTTATTTTGAGTTAGAAGGGACCTCATGGACCATTTAATCTAACTCTACACACACATACATACACGCACATACACATGCACACATACACACAATGAAGCACAAAATTGAGATTGTGATTTTGTGGACCAGTATACAGTGGCTCCTTGAGTTAAACACATCCCCCTGCCCCACTAACGTTCCTTACTCTTCTCCCACACCACCATCACCAGACAGAAATGATGTGAGCCAGGAAGCTATAGATGAGTTCCAAAGCAATTTGACATAACTTTGCCCTGAGAATCTCTAAATATATTTTTAGTAATTTTTTTCTGTATACTTGGGCTATGAGTAACTCATTTCGACAGACATGGGAGCCCCTCCCAGGAATGTGACTTGTCCATGGTTGTACAACTAGTAAATAACAGAAGTGGAACTTGGGTCATTTGAATCTGGATACAGAATTCTTTCTCCTTCTCAATGACAGCTCGTCACACAAGCCCTCTTATGGACTACAAATTGCTTTTATATTTCGTGTATACCTTTGGGATTAACATAATAATTTAATTATTTCTATCTTGTTTTCCTTTCAAAATAAAATTTGCTTCTCTTTTTTTTTTTTTCATTTGTAGTTTTCTTAGTCAATATGTGGGGGGCAGTTAGGTGTCACAATGGATACCGCACCAGGTTTGGAATCAGGAAGACTCATTTTCCTGATTTCAAATCTGACCTCAGACACATACTAGCTATATAACCCTGGGCAAGTCACTTAATTCTGTTTGCCTCAGTTTCCTCATCTGTAAAATGAACTGGAGAAGGAAATGGCAAACCACTCCAGTATCTTTGCCAAGAAAACCCCACATGGGGTCACAGAGAGTTGAACACGACTGAGAAAGGACTGAACAACAGGTCAATATGTGACCCCTAGGGGATCATTCATATTTGAGTTTGAAACCACTGGTCTGGATAATCCACTAAGCAATAAATCAAGCCCTGATGTGTTGTGTTTGCAGATTTCTGAGGTATAAATGCTGACACCCAATAAGAGCAGGCTCAAGTCTGCTTCTGGTTTTGTCTCTTCTTTAATTTTCTTCTTGCCCATAACATAGCTAAATCAATCTCCTTTTTGTTGTGCTTACTTTCTCTGGCCAGTCTCAGCTCATTCTAGGCCTTAGCACTCTTCACATAATTTTGAACAGGCCATGCCATGCTCTTAGCAATCATCTTCTGCTATCTAACATGGTAAATTCCTTTATTAGACATGCCAGGCACATAATAAGCTTTTAACATATGTTTGTTAACTTATTACATAAATAATCTTCTAAGTCATCGGACAAAGCATTTTTATGCTGCATTGGAAAGAGCATTGGCTCCAGTGACAGAGGATTTGGATTCAAATCCTCATTTTACCACTTAGAACTTGAATGATCTTAGGCAAGTTGGCTTCTCTGGTCCTTGGTTTTCTCACACATAAAAATGAGATGGCTAGATGAGATGGTCTAGAAGATGCCTTCTGGCTCTGAACCTATGATCCCCATGATCCATATCAAGTGTGCAGATAAATGTTTAATGCCCAGCTCTCTGGGGAAAAAAAATCCTCTCAATACACTTTTGAGTTTAATCTTCATTATTCATATTTCCTTCATCACTTTCTTGAGTCTAATCAAAATTAGCAATAAATCAGACTCTAATCTATAGCCTTTTTCAACTTCTGAGTTCTTAGGAGTCAGATCTAGTACATCCCTGGTCGCTAAAAACCTAATCTTTCTGAGAATTAGTACAGTTGTCCATCAGATGGGAACATCCTCAACTATTCTTACTCTATATTCCAGCCAAACTAGCTTCCTTGTTGTCTAGGGGCTTGTCATCTAACTTCAGTGACCTTGTAGACATTATTTCCCAGGGTCCAGAATTCACACACTTTCTCCTTATCTTTACCTCCCAAATTGTTAGTTTTTTTCCAAGACTTAGTTCAGGTGGCAACTCCTCCACAAAATTTTTCATTATCTCCCCAATTATTTCCCCTGTTCTATAACACTCATAGGAATATTGTAAGGAAAAAATGAGTTTATCAATATAAAATGCTTCATGACCCTAAAAATGTTATATGAAAGTCAGTTATTATTAATTTAATAACAACAACAATAAAGATGAAGATCACCATAAAACCCTCTAGGTTTGAGACATTTTGTAAGTCAGCATCCTCTCAAAACTCTAATTCACAAGCCCCCATCAATGTGTTTCTTTTATTAAATTAACTAGAGGATACATTAGTTTAAATGGGAAAAAAATCAATCAAATAGTATAGCAAAATAAGTGACAAGAAATTTTAGTGGAGTGGCATTGCATAGGGAACACCCATAAAGTGATACATACATAGGAAACATACCAAACCAGACTACACAGATAGGGCCAGCTAAGTGGCATTATGCTTAGAGTGCTGGGCCAGAGTCAGGAAGACCTGAGTTAAAATCAGACATTTACTAGCTGTATGATCCTAGGCAAATCACTTTACCTTTGTTTGCTTTGTCTATAAAATGGGAATAATAATACCTCCTACCTCCAAGAGTTATTAGGAGGCAGCTTGGTGGCTCAGTGGATAGAACACCAGGCCTGGAGTCAGAAAGACCTGAGTTCAAATATGACCTCAGACATTTTCTATTTGTGTGACCCTGGGCAAATCACTTAGCCCTGTTTCCCTCAGTTTCCTTATCTGTAAAATGATCTGGAGAAGGAAATGGCAAAACCACTCCAGTATCTTTTCCAAGAGTGAGATAAGACTGAAAAACAACCACCACAAACACCAGGGCAGGGGCAACTCATGGCTCTGATCTACTGATGTCCTCTGGTAATGTGGCCATGGTGCTATCTGCTAGAAATCTCTGCTCTGCTGAGCTGCTTTTTGCCCTGCTATAATCTGGCCTTCAGCTGCAATATATCATCTTGAGCTGACATTGCAGACCCTGGTATCTTAGTTCTAAAAAGCTTATAGCCAGAGGGAATTTTAACTCTATTTAGTTGCAGACCTCAGTCTGGAGAGCTTTGAATTTTTGTCTTTTGAACTTCCTCTTCTCTGCTGTCCTTCTGAACTCTTTAAAGCTGTCTCATTTGAATTGTTATAGAACTGACTTTAATTACTATCATGTCCCTAGTTCTAGCAAATTATTCTCAGGGGTTCTACTTCACAAAGGAGATGGGTAAAAATATGACAAAGAGACTGTCTCAAACCACCCTTCCTTCCTTCCTCTCTTCCCTATCATGCCTCTCAAGTTCAATGCAAATTTTAAGGGTTTTAACTTGTTGAAGAGACCTAAAAAGGGCTCAAGTCCTTAGCCTTACTTTCCCCAGAAACAAAACTGTTCTATTTTTACATGGATTTAGATGGTTCCAGAAGTTGTAAAAGTTGGAGTTATAGCCAAGGGCTCAGATGTGATAGATGGGTTATTGTTAACAAGCATCTTTAACTCCTTTACATAAGGAAGAAGCCATACCTTATATTATTTCTTTCCTTTTACTTTGTTTTTGGTAGACATCTTACATTAGCAGCTGGCTCTGCTGGTTTTATAAACCACAGAAGAAAATTCTAAGGTAGAGTTTGACATTTATATCACAGGCAAGTTTCAAATAAAATGGGAGTGGTTTGAAAAAAAAAAGTGACAGGTCGAAAATAGACTTCCTGACCAGCCTCTTTCACATCCGCTATACAAATTAAAAGCTTATGTAGAAAAACTAGTGATGTATGTGTCAGAATGCAAGAAGTGCTATGCTCCATCCAGCCCAATAGTTTGTGTATTAGTAGGTCCAAGGGACTTTTTATGGGAAAGTAGTTAATAGTTCTCAAGAATTAAGAATGTATTTTGAATTCTGATGACTTTCCTGTAGTAGCATAATTTTAGGGCTTTAAAAGGTCTTTGAGATCATTGAGCTGAGTTCCTCACTTTACAGAAGAGAAAATTGAGGCACAGGAAAGTTAAATGATTTTCCCAATGTGACACGGGGTTATAGAGAGCTGGGGGTGACCTCCTAGACCATATGGTCCAACCCTCGATTTTTACATACAATATAGCTGAGTCCCAGATAGGTTAAGTGACTTGCTCAAGTTTGTACAAATAGAGTCACAAGTGGTATTTGAACTCAAATACTTTCATTTCTACTACTCCATATTTCTTCTATTAGACTTAAGTATAAATTGAACGCTTTCTCTGATGTTTCACTCTGGTATGAAGGTGCCCCAGGATTCTCAAGGCCAAGTCAGGGGAACCAAGGGTTAATGGATTCCTTAGAGTTTCACAGGTGGCAGATACAAGCTTCAGGATGTTCTGCATGTCTGTCATCTAAGGGTCAGCCCAGATAAGTGATAACCCTGTCATAAGGTTGTCTCCCAACTATTGAATGTTTTTGACCATAGTAACTAGTAATGACCACCTACTAAGCTATAGAAAGGAAGCAATCAGGGTCAGGAGAGAGAGGGTCTACACTGATACCTGGGGTACTGACAAAAGCATAATCTGAAGACAGGCCACCGGTTTATCTAGGAAAGCACCCTGACCTAATCAAATAACTCATGTACAAGATCCCCCTGGAAAGAATCATAGGATCATAGATTTAAATGTGGGAAGAATCTCCTCATCTTCCTCAGTCCCTCACCCCACCCCACTTTACAGATGAGGAAACTGAGGTAATGTGTCTGAGATGACATTTTATTTTTTCCTTAATAATATTTTTTTCCAATTACATGTAAAGATGGTTTTCAACATTCATTTTTGTAAAATGTTTAGTTCCCAATTTTTCTTCTCTCTCTCCCTTCTCCTATCCCAGGACAATAAGCAATCTGATATAGATTATACATGTACAATCATGTTAAATATATTTCCATGTTGGTCATGTTGTAAAAAGAAGAATGAGATGGCATTTGGACCCAAGTTATCTCGGTTCCAAGTCTGGTGCTCCCTCCACTAGTTTAAACTTTTCTTCCAGGAGGGGAAGTCAAGATTATTCTCTGCCCTAGTCAGAGTGTTTGCGTTTATTTCCAGATTTATGATGAGTAGTTGAAGTAACTCGGGTTGTTAAACCTTGAAAACAGAAGCATCAGTGGGGAGGTGACAGTGGTCTTCTGGTACTTAGAAGGGCTAGCCTGGTGATAAGTTAGACTAATTTTGCCTGGCTCCAAAGGGCAGGCAATTAATGGAAATGACAAAGGGGCAGACTTAGGCTTGATGTGAGGAAAAATGTCCAAAAAATTAGATTTTTATCTAAAGCTCAAATGAGTTTTTTTAGGAAGCTGTGACTTCTGCTATCCCAGAGGGTCTTCGAGCAAAGACTGGGCGACCATTTTGGGCGCATGTTGTAGAGGGCATTCCTATTCAGGTATAAATTGGACCAGGTGGCTTGTTGGGAAGTCTTTTCTAGGCCTGAGGTCCTAGGAACTCGAGCCTCAATTTCCTAATCTGTAAAGTGGGGGAGGGGGTATTAAGAATAGTTTATCTTATAACTCTTTATGATTTCAGGAAATAATGGAATAATAATAATTGAAATAATTGAAAAAGTCCCAGTTTTTTTTTCTTTGCCAAACTGATTCTATTTTATTGATTAGAAACTATTTTCCATCTTTTGTGACAAATTGAAGAAAAGTTGCAGAAGGGGGCAGAGCTCATAACCACAGAGAGCTCTGAGTTCTCTGTTGACTTTTGTGCTTGAAAAGTGTAAAGTCATCTGAAGGAAATTGCTTATTGGTCCATTGTGTTAATAGTTATGTGTGTTTGCTTAACTTAGATATAAAGAAAAAAAGCAAATTAGGTTTATGTAGGAGAGTTCAATTAATCAACTAATCAGTAAATATTTATGAAGCGCCCACTATATTCCAGGCACTGTGCTAAGTGCTAGGGGTAAAAAAAGAGGCATAAAACAGTCCCTGCTCTCAAAGAGCTTGTAATCTAATAAGAAGAGGCTACATGCAAACAAATATATACAAAGTGTCAACTTGGAAGTTTGGTTAAAGGAGGCAGGCAAGTTAGGTGACACATGTTTATATTGTTTATTCCTTTAAACTAGCAGAATGCATTTAATAAAGGGAGTCAGAGAATAATTCTGACTCAGAGATGAACAGGATGAAAAAATCTTTTATACATCTAGAGTAATCCTGACTCAGGAAGTCTGTGTCACCCAGATTTATGGTCTCCATATATATTTAACCATAACATGAGAAAGGAATTTTCTTAATTGAATAGGTTGTAAATACAAAAAGGTAAGAGAGTTGACAAAGTGTCAATTGAAATCATAATCCAGGACATCTGTATTTCTTCTATCACTAACATAACATAGTATATGTCTATAAAATACTAAGATAAGAAAAGTCTCATTATTCAAGATAGTGTCTGGGTCAAGGTGCCTTATCCTTAATAATCATAAACAGAGGAATGCTCCTGGTCAGTTTCATCTGGTCTTGTAGTTGTTGACACAGGAAGGGGCATTCTGGATTTACTCAGAGAACCAAAGAAAGGCATGTCTGTTAGGTCAAAGTGCTTCTTCTTCTGATTGATTGATTGATTAGTTCAGGTTTTGGCCTTTATTGGTGTTTAAATGATTTTAAATGATTATTGAAAGCAAGCTACATACAAGATAAGTAGGACATACTTAACAGGGAGAAGGCACTGGAATTAATAGACTTTGGGGAAGGCTTCCTGGAAGAGGTGGGATTTCATTTGGGACTTAAAGGAAGCCAGGGAGGTAAATAGTTAAAGTAGAGGAAAGAGGGTGCTCCAGGCAGGGGATACAGCCAGAGAATATGTCTAGAACTGAGAGACAGTGTCTTATACATGGAACTGCCAGGAAGTCAGTGCTACTGACTTGAAGAGTGTGTGCTGGATTGTAAAAAGACAGGAAAGGTAAGAGTTATACATGAGTTGTAAAACTGATTAAAATTAGGATCAGCAATCTAGAATGGGAATAAATTTCAGATAATTTATTTTAGCAACCCCATCATTTTTACAGATGATGACACTGAGGCCCAGGGATTGAAGTGATTTGACCAGGGCCAAACAAATAGTAAGTCAGACTGAGATTTGAAACATGGTCCTCTGACTAAATAGTCAGTGCTCTTTCTAGAACAAAGTGAAAGTCTTGCTAATCAAATTTATAATTTACAAGATGTTTGCAAGATCTAGTCCTGGCACACTTAAACTTTTATAATGGGGGATACATGACCAGAAACAACAGTTGTGGGTATGTGAGCCAAATGAATTCATGTACAACATTGGTGAAATTTAGTGGCTGATTGGGCAGCTAGGTGGTGTAGTGGATATAGTACCAGGCCTATAGTTAGGAAGATATTAGTTCAAATCCAGCCTCAGACACCAGCTGCCTGACCCCAGAAGAGTCATTTAATCCTGTTTGTCTCAGTTTCCATTTCTGTAAAATGAGCAAACCACTGCAGTATCTTTGCTAAGAAAACCCAAGAAGGATCACAAAGAGTTTAAAATGACTAAGTAAC
Source organism: Gymnobelideus leadbeateri (assembly GCA_011680675.1). Lineage (NCBI taxonomy): Eukaryota > Metazoa > Chordata > Mammalia > Diprotodontia > Petauridae > Gymnobelideus > Gymnobelideus leadbeateri. The sequence goes on from WOXC01008258.1 coordinate 1,212,525, forward strand.
AATACACTGTTGGTAGTGTTGCAAACTGGACCAGCTGATCTGAAAAATAACTTGGAATTGTGCTAAAAGATGACTAAAATGTTTATGCTCCTCGATCCAGAGATCACACAGGTATACATCTGAAGAAGGACAAAGAGAAAGGTCCTATGTACCAGTCAGTCAGTCAACAAGCACTTATTAAGAGCTTATTATATTCCAGGCACTGTGCCAAGTACTGGTGATACAAAGAGAGGCAAAAGAAGTAAACAAAAAACAAATAATCCCTATCCTCAAAGGAGTTTACATTCTAATGGAGGAGACCATGTATAAATTTCTAGGCATATATAAGATATATACAGAGTAGATGGAAGGTCATCTGAAAGAAGAAGACACTACCATCAAGGAAGGACTAGAAAAGCATCCTGCAAAAAGTGGAATTTCGGGTGAGTCTTGAAGGAAGCCAAAGAAACTAAGAGGCAGAGGTGAGGGAACAGAGTATTCTAAGCATGGGGAGCAGTTAGTACAAAGGAATAGAGATGGGAGATAGACTGTCCTGTTAGAGGAACTGTAAATATGCTGGTGTAGTTCAATCATAGAGAAATAAAAGGTGAGAAGACTGGAAAGATGGGAAACAGTCTGGTTGTGAAAGGCTTTAAATAACACAGAGAGGAATCTATATTTTATATTAAAGGTAATAGGGAGTCAATGGATTTTACTGAGTAAGGAGTGACATGGTTTGACCTAAGCTTTAGGAAAATCAACTTGGCAGCTGAGTGGAGGATACATTAGAGTGAGTAAAGATGAGGCAGGTAGAAGAGTTAGAAGGCAATTGAAATAGTAGGTGATGAAGGCATGAAGTAGGGTTTCAGTTGTGTGACAGACATCCAGTTTGAGATATCCAAGAGCATTTGGATATTCATGACTGTGGTTCAGTAGATAGACTAGTTCTCTCTCTCTCTCTCTCTCTCTTTCTCTCTCTCTCTCACACACACACACACAGAATCCTCTGCATAGAAAAGATATTGTACTCAAGGAATCTGATGAGATCATCAAACTAGATAAGTAAAAGCAAGAAAGAAGAAGGCCAAGGTATGCCATGGATGAAGGATCAGAAAATGAGACCAAAAAGGATCTGTTTGACAGATAAAAGAACTAGAGGAGAGCAGTAGCATGAAAACCAGGAGAAAAGATAATGTACAAGAGTATAAGATAATTGTTGTAGTTGTTCAGTCATTTTCAATCATGTAGGACTCTTTGTGACCCCATATGGGGTTTTCTTGGCAAAGATACTGAAGTGGTTTGCCATTTCATTCTCCAGCTCATTTTACAGATGAGGAAACTGAGACAGGGTTAAGTGACTTGCTCAGGGTCACACAGCTGGTAAGTCTCTGAGGCTGGATTTCAACTCTGGTCTTCCTGACTGTAAGCCCAGCATTCTATCTTCTGTGCCATTTAGCTGCCCTTTGTATAAGGAGATAGACAGTGTCAGATTCTGTAGGAAGGTTAAGGAGAATCAGGACTAAAAGTTAATTAAATTAATTAATATAAGATCACTGGTAACTTTGGAGAGAGCAGTTTCAATTGAGTGTTAAGGTCAGAAACCAAATTGTAGAGAGTTTAGAATTGCTTGAGACCTGGAGACATTGATTATAGACAACTTTCTCAAGCAGTTTAGTCACAAAAGGGAGGAGAGGTGAAGGATAGCTTTCAGGGATGGGGAAATCAAGTGAGATCTGTATAAGGATTAGGGGAGATGTGGCCATGTTTGTAAGTGGCAGGGAATAAACCAGTAACATGTTTGTAAAGTATTGGGGAATTAACCAGTAACAATGGGAAGAGAAAAGACAATGGAGTCCCATAGTGCCTGAGGCATGACTTAACTTGGCTCCCTGTGGTTATCCTGTACTTGTTTCAGTATGTCTCTTTACCTTCTTTGTCTTTTGCTACTGTTCCCACTGATACTGTGGAAGAGTGAGCCCCAGGTTTGTGGGTATATGGGAGAATTGTTTTGTAGCTAATGTTCTTATGTATCTAATAGTTCTAGCTCACTGATACTAATGATCCCATCTGGGAGTGTGCTGGTAAATGTTTAACAAATGGGTTTCCAAAAACATCACCACACTTTTAGGTAGAATCTGCACTTTTTTTTTTTTTTTTAGCAATTGGGGTTAAGTAACTTGCTCAAGGTTACATGGCCAGTCATTATTTATATGTGGGTGCTCATTTTCTGAGGCCGGTTTCGATCCCGGGTCATCCCAACTCCGAGGCTGGCGCTCTTACTCACTGAGCCACCTAGCCGACCCAGAATCTGCATTCTTAATGCTTTTTCTATAATTTTCTTAAGTCTAGATGATCAACAAGACAATAAACCAAGTCTAGATTCGTAGTGCTTGCTGATTTCTGAGTTATAAATGCTCACATTGGAAATTTAACAATCAGCCCTTTGAGATGGTTCAAGTTGTCTCCAGCATACATTTCATTAAATGTCTTTGCTCTGAGCTAATATGTCTACTGGCTGACTATTAATGAGAGGCATACTGGTAGGGATTCCTAAGGTACAATTTTAGTCAGTGGTATAAACTCAAATAGAAATGGATTCTTTAAAAAACTACAAATTAATATAATCTGTATTGAATTGTATTTTTATTTTTTTTTGTTAGACATTTTCCAACTTCATTTCAATCAGTCACCAGGGTGGTTGACCTCTGGTTTTAGTAGTTTTATACCCACAGACTCTCTCAAACACAAGTTGTCTCTGGGTAAACCAGTTTCCAGCTGGGGACAGGGAAGTTCATTGAGAATGCTATAGATACAGAAAGGCAGAAGGTATTGGGGGTCCAAAGTCCCAGGTCCTTTTTTTGTTTTTGTTTTCCTTTTTGCTTATGGAGAGGTGGCTTTAAGGAATTGCTCCTCCCATCCCTTACTATACTGAAATCTGGAAATTCAAGGGAGGTAAGGGGGAGGCAGGGCAAAAAGAGAATAGTCCTTTCATAGCCACATGTCTTTGCATTCAAAAAAATTAAATTTTAATTAAGTCTAATTAATAAGTAAATTAATTAAAAATTAAAATTAAATTTTAAAAAGATTTATATTTTAATATTAATTTTTAAAAATTAAAATCATTTTAAACAAAATTCAAATATTTAATTGGTCTATTTTTTCTTTAATATCATCACATTTCCCCCCAGAATATCTCCTCTTCCCTGTGGAACAGATATCCTTTCAATAAATGTGGACTGATAATATTAACAATAGGGTTCATATTAGCAAATTGATGCAATTATCTGTTTTTGTTTTTTGTAGAATCAGTTCAAGTCAACAAACATTTATGAAGGTAGTGTGCCAGGTACTAAGAATACAAATATAAAAAAGAAATTGATTCCCTCCTCCCTCACAAAGGAGCTTACCTTCTACTTGAGGAGTGGAGAAGGACCATAACATGAATGAATGGATTAAGAAGTCTTTATTAAGGGTTTACTCTGGGCATAACACTCTGCTAAGGGCTGGAGACAAAAATAGTAAGGCAGCCTTCTCTATGAGAGACACATAGAGGAGGATTCAGTTGCAAGTCAGATGGAAAGGCCCAGTGGTCCTTAGGGCACAGCAGCAAGACAGATGGTGATACATCTTCTTTAGTATCATTGCTGCTAAATAAATGATTTTCATTTCTGACGCTAGCCAACTGACAGTGCCAAGGGATTTTAGTGGTGAGAACTTTCTGGGTCTTCTTTCTTTTTCCAGCTGCAGCTGCAGAATCTGTAGAGGTTGCTGCCTGATCAATTTTCTACAAAAGGAGGATAGGGGCAAGATGAAAGTGGTGTTTGTGATCTGGCAGCACTGCTCTTTCTGGGGTCCTATTGCTAGGCCCCAGAAGGGACCAGAGCTATCTCAACCTGGTTTGAGGGGAGGTGATAGCAAGTCAAGGTGATGGTGGTGGTTTGGCTTTAGCTGAAAAGGACCAGGGTCTTCCATTGCAGTCTGGGCCATCTCTAGTCATCCTGATGAATATTAGGTCACTGGACCCAGATGGCTCTGGAGGAGAAAGTGAAGCTGGTTTCCTTGCACAGCCATCTCTCACTCAAATCAAAGTCAACTGTAAGACATGTCATCATTTCCCTGATGCCATGGGCTTCTTCGAAAACAAAGGACAAACACAACTCCAATTTCTCCCACAGGATGCTTTAATGCTCCGGGTAGGGTGGCTTGTTGTATCAGCAAGCACCCCAATATCCCCAGGGTAGCTGCCAATACAGGTTCTTAGATCTGCTTTTCAAAAGGAAAGCAACTCAAAACCGGTTAACAAGCTTATTTTAATCAAACAAACATATGTTATTTAGTTCAGGGGGGAAAGGTCAGCATCCCAAACTTCAGAATATACAGACAGATCAAATAGACAGGCTTCCAAATTGTTCAACCATTATATCAATACCAAATCACAGGTACCAGAGAGGGAAGCATCAACATCTGGGTTTTCAAAGCGGGGGGGGCTCTAAACAACGGCTTCCCAGAGTCTCATCTGGTCAAATCACACAACACTTCTCAAAGTGAGCCCCAAAGCAAAGCCTCTTCTCCTGGCTCAGAATGTAACCACCCTCTTGACCCACTGCCCAATCACACAGCATCAAGGTGTGGTCATTCCTGAAAACCAAGCCTCCTACCACAGGCTCCATGTGACCACATTCAGCCTATTAGGAGGTAGAGCATATTTTCAAATCAAGGAAGGTTTTCAGAGTCTCTTAAAGCCAATCAAAGTCTCTTAAGCCAATCAAAGGGCCTAGGGGCAGGGAAGATCTTTAAATCTGGATTTCCATTACACTTGTCTGCCCTGCAATGCTCCTTGGTAAGCAGTAGTATGTAAGTGAAGGAATGAAAAATCATTTATTAAGCATTTACTATGCGCTAAATACTAGAGATAGAGAGTGAGAGTCCTTTCTCTTAAGGGACTCACATTCTAATAGGAGACAAAACAGGAGAATTCAACTATGGGGGTGGAAAGGTCCAGAGATCCTTAGGGTGCAGCATACGGTAATATGTCCATAGATAAAATCGTACTGGGTTCTGATGTTGAACCATCTGACAGGGCCAAGGACTTTGGTGGTGAAACTGTCTTTTCTCTGTTTCTAGGGGCTGCTCAAGAGAAAGAATTTCAGTACCTACTCTTAGGGGAGGGGTGAGGACGGTACACTGCTATACCTGAGGTTCTTGGATATAGGGCCTTGGATATTACATGCAAAGTCATTTCAAGAGGAGATAATTGTTAATGCTTGGTAAATCAGGAAAAGGCTCCTCTAGGAGGTAATCACTTGAGTTATACCTGGAAGGAAGTTAGAAATTCCGGGAGGTGGAGGTGAGGAAGTCCTGAATTCCAGGGACTGCAATCTTTACATTCTATCTACGAAATCATGGATTTGATGAAATAGGATCTGATAGGGTTGAACTACCTGCCCAGAGCTATGCAGAATAAATGCCACCAGACATGATACTAGCAGGTTTGGATCAATTGGCAATTGTAATTGAAATTGAATGGAATAAATTAGTGACTTAAATTCATGTTGCTTACACGCATATGGATTTTTTATTATGTGGCTCAATGCTGAAGAAACTTGGACATCCCTGGTCTAGTGGAAAGCTTGCTAAATTGGAAGCCAAGTGTCAGTCAAAGTTTAGCCCCTGCTGTTTGCCAGTTGTGGCCTGCTGCCTTGGGTAAATAACTTTGCCTTTATAGTCCTGAGTCCACCCATATGCAGAATGGGGATGATCAGAAATCTAGAGCCCACCTCACAGACCTGGCTGCTTTGAAGATCTCTTAGGTAAATGAAATGCTGTGAAAAATTTAAAAGGGAGCTATCATTATTTACTATACTGAAACAATGAGAAAATGGGTTACTGTCTTGTTTCTGACAAAACTGACCATATAAACATGGGCAGTAAACCTCAGGAAACTTTTCAGTGCCTTCTCATGACTCTCAGACTACAAATTGTAGAAGAGCTGCTGACTTAAATCAGTGGAGGGAGTTTCCACACCAGGATTCCTTAATTCATGAAGTCAGAGATCTGAACCAACCCTTCCTCTCCAACACACACACACACACACACACACACACACACACACACACACACACACACACACACACACACCCACCCCAAACAACTACTACAGAGTGAAGACAGAGGATTTGTGTTGGAAGTATAGTTTGTCTAACTAGGTCCAGTAAATGCTCAGTCCTCTCCTCCCTACCCTTTGTCAGTATTTATAGAATGCTAATATAGCACCAACACTTTCTTGAATAGGAATATTCTCAACGATCACTAAACACTTAGCTGTCATCTAGCCATCCTTTCGAAGCCTCTCCCAAGGTAACTCTATCTTTTTTTTTTTTTTAGCTCCAATATTCTCTATTCTAAGGACCCTCCTATGTCCAATGCTCTCTATTCTAAGGCCCTTCTCAGCTTTGACATTCTCTGTTCTCCAGACCTTCCCAGTTCTTATTGTTTCTGTCTAGTTCCTATGTGGTTGCTGGAAGATCGACTTCCCCATTAGAGTATGAGCTCCTTCAGAGCAGGGACTGTTTGTGGTCTTTCTTGTCTCTAGCACTTAATATAGTGCCTTGCCCAGAGTAGGTGTATAATAAATAATTGTTGACATGAATTTCCTCAAAATTGTCTAAGACCTTCTCCAGCTCTCACATTCTCTGTTCTTCCTAGTTTTTAAATTCTGTGTTCAAAAGTTTCTCTCAGATCCTAGCATTTGTGACTTTGTTCTCTTTCCTTTACCTGTCCTTTCCCCCTCACCCCTTCCACTTTCCTCAGGTAGTGGCAAGTACTCTAGTTTTGGAATCACTGGGACATGGGTTCTATTCCCAGCCTTGCCACTTTCCAGAGTGGCACTACCATTCAGACCTGAATTCTAATAAAACAATAATAACAACTGCTAACAGTTATATAACACTATGTGTCAGACACTCTCTTAACTGCTTCACAGTGATCTCATTTGGTCCTCACAATGACACTGGGAGGTAGATGGCATGACTGTCCCCATTTCAGATTAAGTGACTTGCCTAGGGTCCCACAGCTGGGAAGTGGATGAGGCTGGATTTGAACTGAGGTCTTCCTGACAGCCTCAGGAACTTCCTCCTTTAACTTTTTTTTTTTTAATTTGGTTTCTTTATCTGTAAAATAATTCTCTCCACCTCAATGTTTTTCCATGGATCAAATGGGATAATATTTGTAAGGCACTCTGCAAACCTTAGAGTGTCCTACACATGCTAGTTCTTAATTTCTATTGTCATCATGGAGAGTGCCAGACTAGATGGTTTTCTTGATTCATTGTTGCTGAGCTGTTTCAGGAGTCGCTGCTTTGCGGGGTTTTTCTTGGCAGAGATGCTGGAGTGGTTTACCCATTTTCTCCTCCAGCTCCTTTTATAGATGAGAGATACTAGGCACACCGGGTTAAGTGACTTGCCCAGGGTCTCACAGCTAAGCAGTGTCTGAGGCTGCATTTGAACTCAGGGAGGCGCTTTATGTACTATGGAGCCCCCGTGGCCCTTGATTCATTCTAGTTCCCCAATTAGAGTGAAAGCTCCCTGAGGGAAGGGGCAGTTTTCTTTCCGCTCCTTCCCCACTGGCGCCGAGCCCAGAGCCGGTCTCAAAGCTGGCTGAATGAAGGCACGAGGACAGCTGCCCCGTCTCTGGCCACCCCGCGGGGGTGCAAGGCTGGGTGTCCCGACTCCTCCAGAGCATCCCGGCGCCGCCCCGCCCACGCCTCTGGGTTTGTGTTCATCCCCACGTGCCTCCGGGAAAGGGGGAGGGGAGGGGAGGAACCGGAACTGTCGCCCTTGGCTTTGATCGAAGGCGGGCTGACCCAATCGGGACGCGCTGAGGGCGGCCCGGCGCTGGAGGAGTCAGCTGAGGAGAGGGCGGCGGGCGGGCAGACGGCGGCGGAGACTAGCCGGGGACGCGGGAGGGAGCGCGGGCGGCGGCTGGCGGTGCGGGCCGGCCCCCGCGCATGGAAGGCCGCGGCGACGAGGATGGGGCGGGCGAGCGCAGCCCGCTGCTGGGCGGAGGCGGCAGGCCGTGGCGGTCCGGGGGCGCGGGCGCGGGCCCGGGCCCGGCAGCGTTCGCGGGGCGGCGCGCGGCCTGCGGGGCCGTGCTGGTGGCCGAGCTGTTGGAGCGCGCCGCCTTCTACGGCGTCACCTCCAACCTGGTGCTGTTCTTGAACGGCACCCCGTACGACTGGGAGGGCGCGCAGGCCAGCCAGGCGCTGCTGCTCTTCATGGGCATCACGTACCTGGTGTCGCCCTTCGGCGGCTGGCTGGCCGATGCCCTGCTGGGCAAGTGCCGCGCCATCCTGCTCAGCCTCGCCCTCTACCTGCTCGGCATGCTCAGCTTCCCGCTCATGGCCGCGCCCGCCACCCGCGGGGGCCTCTGCGGCGACCTCCCGCTTAGCCCGCTGGACAACAGCTCCGGCCCCTTCTCCAATGGCAGCGCCCCCGGCGGCGGGCCGGGGGGCGGCCGCTACTGCGCCCGGGCCGTCTACGCCGGGCTGGTCATCGTCGGGCTCGGCGTGGGCACTGTCAAGGCCAACATCACCCCCTTCGGAGCAGACCAGGTAGGCCCGCGCCCGCGGGGGCCGGGGGTCTGCGGCCGGCTCACGGGGCACCGCGGTGGTCCGCTGGGTCCTGTAGCAGGGTCCTCCGCGGTCCTCGAGTCCGCGCATCCTTCCCATTTCTGCGGAGCCGATGTGCGAGGCAGCGCAGACTGGGAGCTGGAAGAACTTCAGAGCTCACTTGAGTTACGGGTTTAGAACCGGAGGGGGCCGCGTCCCGTCCCGTCCGGTTAGCAGCTTCATCTGTTTGGAGCTGGGAGGGGCTTTAGGGGCCGGCTGGGGAACAAGCCTTCTGCATTGGGAGCTAGAAGGGGCTTCTAGGTGAGCAAAGGGGTCCAGAGAAGTTCATGGCACCAACAATTCAGAACTGGAAGGGTCTCGGTGCTCGTCTAGGTATGTCACATATGTAGAGCTGGTCTGAAGGGATGTCATTGGTCATTTAGTCCAGTCTTTCCAATTCTAGAGGAGGAGACAGACCCATAGAAGCCTAGACTTGGAGCTGGGAGGGACAAGTAAACCAGCAGCCGCCAGAGAGTTCCTTAGAGTTTGAACAGTGCATTACATACATAATCTACTTCATTTTCATAGCAACCATCAGAGATAAATGCTATAATTATTATTCCCATTTTACAGATAATGAAACTAAGGCTTAGAGAGGTTCCGTGGTGGTAAGTGGCATAGTGACTGGAGTGTCAGAATTGCAATCAGGAAGCCCTGAGTTCAAATCTTGTGTCAGAAACTAGCTATTTGGATTCTTGGTAAGTTGCTCAACCTTGGTGAACCTCAGTTTTCTCATCGGAAAATGGGGATAAGAGCACCTAACTCACAGAGTTATTATTAGGACCAAGCAAGAGAATATTTGTACAGAACTTTGCAAATCTTAAAATGCTAGCGGTTATTTAGTGGCTTGCTCAGTGAGGGAATTGACTCAGTTGGTAAACACGTATTAAACACTTCTTATTGCCAGGCCCTATGCTAAGTGCTAGAGATGGAGAAAGGCAGAAACAATCCTCTTTCCAGGAGAGGATCTTCGCTCTGCCTCTGAGGCCAGTGCTCTAAGTGCTAGGACAGTTTGTTTTTAATCTTAACATCATTTTGTAGATGAGGAAACATGCTTGAGAGGTGAAGTAACTTACTGGAGTTTTCCAGAGGTGGTCAGTGTTGAGATAGGATTTGATTTCAGGTCCTGAAGTGACTTCCCAACTCTTCCCTTCTCCCATCATAACCCAGGGAAATTGAGTTCTTTGTGGTCAGTATGGATGTTCTGCAGTCTTCTCTGCCTGTCCTTATAATAATACTAATACAATAATCCTACTTACATTAGGATAGAATATTGTGGTTTACAAAGAATTATTGGTCTCCCTTTTACAGATGAGTAACCCTAAGGCTCAGAGAGGAGTAATAACAGTAACTCACATTTATGTAACCCTTCCCTTTAAGGTCTACAAAGTACTTTTTCTCACACCAGCATGGGTAGTAGTGTAACTATTAGCATTCTTATATAGAAGAATCATGTCAGGATTTAACATCAGGATCAGGGTTTAAATCCCATAAAGTGAGTAAATTTCAGCATTGGAAGAAACCTCAGTGGGCATCCAGTATATTCCCTGCTTAAAAAACGGTCTTTGCTACAACATGCACGCACTATGATTTCCCTCCCGCCTCATAATGGTCATCCTGCCTTCCCTTAAAGATCTTCAGTGACAGCGCCCACTGTTTCCTGAAGCTGCTTTTATTCCACTTTTAGATGTAAGTGTTAAGAAAAATTTTCCTGACATCAAGCCTATTGCCAGTTTTACCTTTTAAGTAATTCTTACCCACTGTTTTCCCTTTTAAGTAAGTTGCTAATGCAAATGTTTGGTCTTTTCATTTTGATGAATTGTTAGAATTTTGCAGTAGATTGATACAACTGCAGAAGTTGTTTTTCAGTAGTAACAGTGAAGCAGCATGTTGCAAGAAAAAATGCCTTTCGTCTAATTAATATGAAACAAATCCTTTCCAAGTGTTAGCTGCAATATGCTAGTAGCATGTGCCAATGTTCCTACTGTTAAAAAAAAGTTACTTCTTTCTTTCTGCACTGATCTTCTATAATTAAGTCTTGTGGTAGTAAAATGATTGCTAGTTTAAACAGAGCACAGATGTAAGTGTTATAGGTTACTCCTCCCCCCAAGTTTGACTTTGTCTAAACCTAAATATAACCCTTACTTGGTTGTATGCTTGTATGTACATTTTTTTTCATGTCAGACATCTCATTTCTGGGGTGTGGCTTCTATCTCCATTATGGTTTTCTTGAAGGGAAACAATTTTTTAAAATGGACTTTCATAACCTAAAGCTAGAATAGGCTAGTTTTCATGATTGTTTGCATACTTTTATGCTGGAACAAAGTAAAAGACTCTATAGACACATCTAAACTCATGTAAAGATATGTGCACAAATATGTGCAATTTAAAAATTTTTCTAAATGTTTTCTTCACCTTAATGGATCAGGGATTTTTACTTTCATTTAGCAGCAAACGTTTATTGAGCATCTACTATGCACTGATTTCTGAAATGGGTATTGGTTGGCTCAGAGAGAAGTAATAATTATTAAATGTTACATACAAATATACACACATATGTTGATTTATCTTCAGAATTTACAAAGCACTTTACCCACAGCCTATTCCCTCAACAGGGCTTAGAGTCTAGGGTGGGGTGAGGTGGAGGTGGAAAAATCCAATCTGTTGCCAAATTTTTTTGATTTTTTTTTTTTTTGTAATTTCTCTTGTGTATGTATTTTCTTCATTCCTATGAACTGAAACCATCCTGGTGCAGGCTCTCATTACCTCATACTATTTTAATACCCTGTGGATTGGTTTCCTTGTTTCAGGTCTCTCCCTACTCCAGTCCATCTTCTACTTAGGTTAACAAATTAATCTTCGAAAAATTCAAGTCTGAGCATGTCACTTCTCTCCCTTCTCTCTCCCCCTCATTCATTAAATGCCACTGGCTCCCCCTCACCTCCAAGATCAAATATAAAATCCTGTCATTCAGAGCCCTTTATAACCAGTCCTTCTCCCTCTCCCCCAGGTACTGTGTAACCCAGTGACACTGGCCTCCTTGCTGTTCCTTGCACAAGACCCTCTGTCTCCCTGTTCTGGACATTTTCACTGTACCTGGCATAATCTGCCTCTTCTGTAACAGCTGACTTCCCTGGGATTTCAAGTCCCAGACAAAATCCCCCCCACTAGAAGCCTTTTCTGATTCCCCTTTAATCCTAATATCTTATCTCTGTTGATTATCTCCAGTTTATCCTGTATAAATCTTGTTTGCATATTGTTGTTTTTCATGTTGGCTCCTCTGTTAGGCTGTGAGCTCCTTGAGAGCAGAGACTGTTTTTTGCCCTTCTTTGTAACCCTAGCACTTAGCACACTGAGTGGCACTTAATAAATGCTTACTGACTGACAGAATAAGACACACAAATAACTCATACAAAGCAGAATGTAAAGGGGAGGTACCCATAAAGTACTCTGAGAAATTTGTAGAGGTAGATGTCACATATAGTTGTGGGAATCAACTTGGGCTTCTTGGAGATAGTTTTGAAGGAAGGTAAGAGATTTCACTATGAGAAGATGATAGTGGTGAGGGAAGAAACAGCCGTGACTTGGGAGATACTACAGTCAGAAGCAGAGAGGTGAGAAAGCATGCAGTGTGTCAAGAGATAGGGGAAGGAGTTCAACCTGATAAGACTACAGACAGCAAGAGTGGCAAAAGCAGGCCCTGCTGTACAGGAGCTCACAGTTTAATAGGGAGACTGTAGAGGTTGGAACCAACTAGTGTAGATCCTTGTATGTCTGGACTAGGAATTTCCATTTATTTGGAAAGTGACAGGGAGCCAGAGAAGGCTTGGAAATAGAGTAGTGAGTGTCTGATCAAGGTTATCAACGAAGGAAAACACAAGCATTTTGAAAATACTTGGTATGTTTCATGTACTATGCTAAGCACTGTGGTTACAAAGACAGCACCCCTGCCTTCAAAGAGTTTACATTTTGATGGGGGAGACAGCATGTTATTAACTAGGCACACCTGAGATACAGCCAGGAGGCACAGAGCATAGAGCACTGGGAACAGAGTTAGGAAGAACTAAATTCAGTTTAGGCTCAGACACTTCCTAGCTATGTGACTGGACAAGTAAGTCACTTCAGTTGTGCCTGCCTCAGTTTTCCTCATTTGGTTGTTATGAGGATGTCATAAGATAATATTTGTAAAGTGCTTTGAAAACTTTATATCTATGCATGTATGTGTGTGTGTCACACTAGCTCTTGATACAGAACAAATGAAAACCTCCCCTTCCCTCAGGGAGCTTTCATCCTACATACATAAAATATTTTATATTTATATTTGTATTCTTAGCACCTAAAAGATGAATGTGGGGGTGGATATGTGGGATAGGGGGGCCCTTAGGAGGGTATTAACAGTAATCTAGATGAGAAAATATGCTAGGTAACTGTGGATGAAAATAATAGTCCCTGCCCTTTAGGATTCTAGACTCTAATGGGGAGAAAGGCAGAGGAATGAGATTATAATAATTCCTGTTCATGTGCTCTCAGACTGAGAGCTCTCCTCAGTCACACTAGAAGGTGGGTAGTGCATGCATTAGGTTCCACATTTTACAGTTGAAGAAAAGTGTTCTGAGAGAATAGGTGAGTTGCCTATAATCAGTGCCACAGCAAATAGGGAACTGTGTCTGAATTTGAATCTAGGTCTGATTGCAAGGCCAGCTCAACCTGCTAAGTGCAAAGAAGCAGTACAGCTTTATGGTCAGGATCATTAAAGGCACCCAGAGCTCTCCCAGGGCCCTCTTAGGAGAACTTGTTATTGCCAAGTTCTTGTTGGTTCCTTGTTTCATTCCCACCTCTGAGCTCACCCCATCATCTTTTAGACTTACTCTAAACAAGTTCAAATCAATAAAACAATTTTAAGTATCTGCCACATAAAAGGATCTTTACTGAATGCTCACTAAACAAATATGAAACAAGGTAACACTCCTGTCCTCTTAGAACTTAAAATCTTGTAGAGTGTATGTGTGTGTGTGTTGGAGGGGGAGGGAGTTGGGATAGGGTGTGGTGGGGATGGGAGTGCTGATAAAGGCATAAACACAAAAAATTTTAGTATAAATTAGTTAATATATGATAAGTGATGGGAAGAATCCAAACTGTAGCATTAATGATTTTGGGACCGAAAGTTGGGATAATTAGGTAGGGAAAGTTAAAGATAAAGGGTTTTCAGCCTGAGGGATTTGGAGATTATTGGTACTATTATCAGAAATAAGGAAGTTAGGAAGAGGAGGAAAGATGATGAGCTCATTTGGGGATTTATTGATTTTGGAGATGCCATCAAGATGGGAGTTATAGTAGTTAGAGATCAAATTTCTCAATTCGGGAGAGATTAGGACTGGAGATAAAACTTTGCTAGTTCTTAGTGATCTTTCAAACAGGGAATAGGGGAAATAACCAAGGAAAATAATGTAGAAGGTAGAACAGTTGCTTTTTCTTTGATCATCCTGCCCTTCATAATTTATCTAATCCAATCCAATCCAACAAACTTTTATTAAGTGCCTGCCATGTACTAAGTAATGGAAGTGCTGGGGATGCAATTAATAAAAAGACTGTCTTTGCCTTCCAGGAGTTTAACATCTAAAATTTTGCCCCTGTGATTCCTGTGTGACTTTTGCCCCTTTCTCTGTGAGATATAAGCTATCCTGGAGTTAGATGCCTATCAAGTGGGTGATCCCTTAGTTAATTTTGCTCTTTGTTTGGTCATTCAATAATACATTTTCTCTTGTGGCAATGTAAAAAAAAAAAAGTTTTATAAGATTGGAAAAGATAGGGGACTATGGGTGATGTGGAATGGAATATATTACCTTTGCCATCTGACTTGGTTGATGAGTTGGTTAGTTTTTTGAACTGCTTTTTTTCACTATCTTTTAAAATCTTTGTTACAAGAAATTCCTTAAAGTGGTGTGGAGGAGGGTGAGGAACATACTTGGTGATAAGTATATTAAAATAAAAGACATCAATAAAATAAGGGCAGTGTGGAGGGCGGCCTTAAAAAAGACTTGGACACTTATGTGACTTTTTGGACAAGTTGCATTCTCTCTGAGGTTCAACTTCTTTATATGTAAAATGAGAAAATTTGACTAGATGATCTCTAGGGTTCTTTGCAGCTCTAAATACTATGATCTTAAATGAAGATGTGATCTAGGGAATGGGAAGGGAGTAGAAAGGAGAGAACAGATTAAAGACAAATTAGAGACAACATCAATTAAATTTAGCAGCCAATTATGGAGACAGGTTTTAAGATTCAGGTGATTTCAGAATTTCTGCCCTGAGTGATTTGGAGAGTGTTATGTTATTGAGAGAAATAGAGAAGTTAAAAGTGACAAGGCTTTAGATGAAGAAGATGATGTCTGTTTTTGGCATCTATTAAAAAAAAAAAACCTGAAGAAAAGGAAGAGCTATTGGAGATAAGAGCTGAGTTTTAAGACCCAGTTTTACCATTTAACTAGTCAATACATCTTTTCCCTGGCTCTTAGTAGTTTCTTCATCTGTAGAGTTGGCATAACATGTATCCTGCCTACCTAATAGGATTGTTGAGGAAAGCATTTTGTGAATTCTGAAGTATTATATAAATGTTATTACCTACCATATGAAACAGTGGTGAGGAAATTATTTTGTCAACTACAAAGTGTTGTGGCAGTATAAGCTGCTGTAATTAGTAGGGTAATTTTTGTAGGGGCTTGGGTCTGGACCTGTGATTTCTTTAGTATGTGGGGACTCCCCATGAGGAAACACTTTCATTTGTAGGTCAGCAACTGTTTTGCAACTTACTGTCTTGGAGATTCTTGGAGACTTTGCCATTTGTAGCAGCAAGTACCCCAACATTCCCAGGGTGGCTGCCAACACAGGTTCTTAGATCTGCTTTTCTAAAGGAAAGCAACTCAGAATGGGTTAACAAGTTTACTTTAATCAATCAAACATATCGTTTATATAGTTCAGGGAAAAAGGTCAGCACCTCGAACTTCAGAGTATACAGACAGAAGTTCCAAGACAGAGAAACAAACAGATCAAGCAGACAGGCTTCCAAACTGTCCAACCATTACATTAATACCAAATCACAGTTACCAGAGAGAGAAGCATCAACATCTGGGTTTTCAAGGCGGGGGTGGGGTGGTTCTCAATGGCTGCCCAGAGCCTCATCTGGTCAAATCACACAATACTTCTCAAAGTGAGCTCCAAACCAAAACATCACATCAGTGATTATATAGCCTTCTCTTGGCTCAGAGAATATCACAGCCCTCTTGACCCACCATCCAATCACAAAGCAACAAGGTGTGGCCATTCCTGAAAACCAAGCCTCCTGCCACAGGCTCTATGTGACCACATTCAGCCTATTAGGGGGCAGAGTATATTTTCAAGTCAAGAAAGGTTCTCAGGAGTCTCTTAAGCCTACCAAAGGGCCCAGGGGCAGGGAAGATCTTAAATTTGCATTTCTACTACACTTTGAGGGTCTTATTTATAACACCTTATATGGGTCATAGAAGGGTGATATCTCTCCCAACATTTTCATTTGAGGTTGATTTTTCAGCTAGTTTTTCAGTTCCTTGTAGTTTTGAGGTTATGAATATTTATTAATCTATTAAAAACATTGTTTTTCATAATGTTCATAATAATGCAGTATTACTGTACCATTAAAAAAACAAACCCTGACATATAGGAAGAATACAAGGAAACATGGGATGATTTAAATGAATTGATACAAAATGAAGTAAACAAAACCAGAGATGCTTCTTCCCCGGAAAAAGAAAAACTAATATTTTATGTATATATCCACTCTAGCCATGAAACTTGCATGTTTTTAGATAAATAGAGCTGGTATGTCAGGGATAATCAAGTGTGAACTTAGGCAAGGCACTGATCTTCAGTTTCTTGAACAAATAAACTCTATTAGAATTGTACTATCAAATTGGAGGAGTTGGGATAGATGTCTTCTCAGATCTCTTCCAGCTCTAGATCAGTGATCCTAAAAACAAAACAATTGAAACCAAATAATAGGTAATTGTAATGAAAAAGTTAGTATTGATGAACACTTACGATTATACCTCCCTCTCTTTGTGAAGGTGTAGAATTATGGATGTGGAATACTGCATGTACAATCAAATTTGATAGCAGTTTGATAAACTGCTTTTTTTTGTTTGTTTATTAAAAGGGATGGTTCTGGGTTGAAGAGGGAGGGGGGATATATCGGGAAATGAAGGCAACATAAAAAACAAAAGACAGAAATAAACATTTTTTAAAAAATTTCAAGTTTTTGTGGCATAGTATTTTGTCTGGGTGGTTGTGGGTAGATATTCACTAGTTGCTAAATTTTTGCAGCCTGCAGTGATATGTTGCTGTTTACTTGCAAAGTCTTCATTGGTCCATAAACTCAGACCTTTTAAGAATGAACTTTCTTTAGTTTCTGGTAACAATGACTTAATCTTGTATTATCATCATGAACCCATCAAATTTCTGTAAACAAATCTACTTGACTCAGCTATTTGTTCCTATGGTTTAGTTTGTGTAGAATAGATAGCCTTTTGGTTCTTTTCATGGATTTTAGCTATTTGATAGATTGTAAATTACTATCTGTTAAATTTAAAAGGTTCATTGGTCTCTGATCAGGCTTAACTGTTGCTCTGTCAAGAGATATCTGTTCAGAAATTATTTCTTTAAATTTTGAATTTGGTTTTACTGTACAGTCTGAGAATATCAGTTCTATTGGATGAATGATATTAATATTTATGTAGTTGCTTTGGAGTGGTGGCCCTACACTTTGTTAATATGGTATGAGTTTTTGTTTTAATGCTATCTAAATTAATTGTCACCCATTTTACTCTTCCAAAGTTACTGTTAAGATTGGTATTTCAAAGGAATTTATTGTGGTAAGTGGGTTTTTCCCCTTGAGCTCTGACTTGAAGACGCCAGTGAGTCCTTTTATATACATACCCATGTAGAAGCATAAAACTCTTGAGATTAAAGCCTCTAGGTTAAGATAGTAAGAAAAACATTTTTTTAAGGCAGCTAGGTGATGCAATGTTTAGAGAATCTCCCCTGGAGTCAGAAGGACCTGAGTTCAAATCCAGTCTATGACATTTATTAGTTGTATGACTGCACACAAGTCACTTAATACTGATGACCTCTAATAAAGGAAAAAAAATACATTTTCCCTGACCTGGTGAGTTCATATTGGTGATAAAGGCCCTTCACAGCACGTGTTCTTTAGTAGTATTCTTCAGTTTTTCTTTAAATATTCTCAGGTGTTCCAGAACTATATCTAAGAAACTGCCAGGTCATGTGCCAAAAGAAGAGCAGCAAAAAACCAAGACATTAAAAGAAAATCTACGCATCATGCAAGCAAAATATATTGAACTTGAAGACAGGATGCGCAGAGCCAATCTGAGGATCATAGGTCTCCCAGAAGAACACAACAGGACAAAAAAAACTTTAACACTACAGTGAAGGAAATAATAAGGAGCTGCCCTTTACTTCTGAAAATAGAAAAGGAGATTCCAGTGGAACAAATTCTCAGATTAACTCCAGAAAACAAAATGAAACGAAAGCACCAAACCTAAACCTTTCAACTCTAAGACATGTAGCGATGGTTGAATTTAACAGTTCAGTCCAGAAACACTAAATTCTGCAAGCCACCAGGAGCAAGACCTTCAGATACAAAGGAAAGAACATTAGAATAACTCAAGACTATTAAGCATCTACTAGAAAAAGGAGGAAATGAAATAATGTTTTCTGATGAGCACTGAAGCTTAGAATACAGCCCAGGGTGATGTGGCCTGTAAATTTGAGCTTAACCATATGGGACAAAAAGGTGGACATTCACTAATGAAGAATTCAAAACATTTTAGAAAGAAAACCAGAACTTGCAAATATTATTTGCCTCTTGAATACCCCAAACAACAGAAATACAGGAGGAATGAATAAAGATGGTGGTGGCAACAGAGTTACAGGAGAACTACTAGTAAGAAACTTTTCTAAATGTATACATGGAGATAGAGGTGAAAGTGGAAATCCGGTAGAGGTAACATTGAAGAGGCAGGTGGGGGCATTATGGGCAGAACCGGGCAACACCTTGCCTGCAGAAGAATGCTTTTATGGGACTATATTACATCAGAGGAGGGTACATGAAAGGGAGTTAAGGTAGGGAATAGAGGGCTAGGGAGGAGTGAGAGCCACCAATGAAGGGAAGGTGACATGTGTGGTCTGAGAAAGATGTGGGGAGTAAGTGAAGAGAAAGGGGTAAGATTGAAAAGGGGAGGAAAGGAAAAAGGGCTTACTTTGGAGGTGAGAGGAATGCTACTATGGGTGAATGGAGATGAGAACTTTACACTGGATATAGCCTTGGGAATTTGGTGCCTGAAAAGTCTGCTTGACCCAGGAGGGTGGGATTTGGAACTCTGGGGGGCAAACTAGTACCTGGACTAGGGGGAGAGCATAAATATAGGGAGGAGATTTCCAGGGAAATGTAAAAAAAAACAAGGTAAACAAAAGGGGGTATAGATCCATGGGGATGGGGTCAGGTGGGGTAGGAGGACAGGGAGGTGATGTCATGGTCCTCTTCAGCCTGACACCTGCTGTAATAGGCATTGTTCTGAGAGTGAGGCCCAATGGAAAAGGAGAATCCATGCCCTACTAGGCAGAAGCAGAAAGCACCTAGAGAGCTGAGCCTGGAATGGAGACCTTGGAAGCTTTGATTACTTCCAAGAGAAAAGAGAAAGACTAGATGACTATAGGGATCATGAATCAGAGAATGAGGGTCAGAGTAAACATAAAGAGAAGATGGAGAACAAAGAGAGTGGGGGAAAAAAAACAAACCTTTTTTGGAAAGGGACACAAAAATGAAGTAAGAAACAGATTAATGAACAGGATGAGCTGAAGGGAAGGAGAAGGGGGACTGCCTGATTGACAGGAAAAAAGGGGGGAGAAATATATAACTAGATAAAAGCAGGAGAGAGGAACAAAAGTATATGTAAAAACTACAGACCCTTTACTTTTGTGGCATATTGATTAAGCACATTTATAATTGAGTTAACTGCCATTGATTTATTTCCTCATTTTATATTCCCAATACTGAATACCAAGTGCTTTGATCAGAGCTCATATAACTAAAGAGAAATTCAGAAGGTATCTTTCACTCTGAAATTGCCTGTACTTGTAAGGTGCTTATAACTTCTATAAAGTGTCTCTTTCAAACTTCAGCCTCAGTGCAGAATGAAGATTGTTTTCTTCTGTAGTTATTGGTGCCATGACCTAGATCCCAGCATCAGGTAGAAAGACAGCCTCTTCTTGGACCACTCTTCTCCAAACCCCTGGTATCAGCAGAAGGTGAGATCGTTTGAAAACTCTTAAGAATGGTTATTGGAGGAGAGCTGTCCATTAGGCTGGTTCCTTGTTTAGGCCCACGGCATCCAATCATTTGAACCAAATCTGTCAAACACATTGTAGGGTAATTGATATGTGTATGTGCACTTGTCTGTAGCTGCCCTCTACTGTGCACTGTGATTTGCATGCTTATTATTCAGTAATTTTTCCTATAAATTTAGAAGCCATCAATCAGGATTTGGAACTAAGCCAATTTTGGCTACTGCAGACTCCCTTGAACCTCTAGATGTGATGACTGGTCAAGTTCAGAAAGCCAGAGAAATTGACTGATCCCTATAACTCAGTGATAAGAATGCCTTCACTTTCTCTTTGTTCTTAGTATTGAACAAATACCTGACATAGAAATATTATACTTGATTAGTGACTTAGGAATCCAGCCATTCCTATCTCCTTTAGGAATCCCACAAATCAAAGTGCTATCCCTCCAGAGATCTTGACTGGAAGAAAAAGGGAAAGACTCCTTACATCATTTGTTTGTGGATTGTTTGAAGTTCTTGGACTTGCTTAGTATTTAATGGGGATATGATAGTGTCTGTATGAGAGTGAGGAATGGAGAGCAGTGCCTTTGGTTTAGGTTGTTTAGATGAGAATATTAGCAGAATAGCATTAGTTGCTAGGGGGTGTTATTGAGATTAGTGTGATAATGACATTGAGCCAATTATCTGAGGAAAGTTAATATCTTTAAGTGTCTTAGGTTTTACTCTTGCCCTTTTTCTCTGTGAGTGAGCCCTATGTGATCATGAAGAAGCAGACATACTAACTATTTTATGGATAAAGAACAGATTTTTAGGCCCTCTAGAAATGGAGAATCTAACTGAAAGATAAGCATTATCTTTGGGAATGGGCAATGGAGAATCTTAGGTTAGGGATATTTCTGCCTTGGAAATAGGAACATTACTCTTTTTTTTTTTTTTTGAGGGCAATTGGGGTTAAGTAACTTGCCCAAGGTCACACGACTAGGTTTTTGTTTGTGTGTGTGTATTAAGTGTCTGAAGCTGGAACCGAACTCAGGTCCTTCTGACTCCAGGGCCAGCGCTCTATTCACTGCACCACCTAGCCGCGCCAGGAACATTACTCTTTTATGTATGCATCTACTTTAGAAATGAGACTTGTAGTTTTTTGGACAAATGGTTTTAGTATACTAAGGATAGTACAGTTAAACAATAGCCCAAAGAAATATCCTTTGACTTAGATAAAATGGAACACTTAACAAGTATTTTTTGAGAGGAAGCCAAAATTAGAATGCTCAAAAAAAGTTCAGAAGAGACAAGGTCCTCTTTTCTCCTTCTAAGGAAGAGAAAAAACTTAGACCAGGTATGGATATCATAAAAAGTTAGCAAAGTATTATGGGGTTTTGTCACAAAATAATAGAATTTGAGAGTAGGAAGGGATCTCAGTTATCTCCAGTGCAGTCTCTTCCCATACATGAAGGGAATATTTTTTATAACATACCCAACAAGTGATCGTCTATCTTCTTGGTTGTTTGAAATGATAAATGTTGATAAAAATGTTCATTTTTGTCTTTTTCATATATGTCTTTATACATGGAGAATCCTGGAAGGGATAACAACCCCTACTGAAATTGAAGTTCATTTTAAAAGGAAATGGGAGTTTCGGTAATGAAACTTCCTCAAATTTGACCAGTCATTTTTTTTTCTTCTTGGTTTACCTAACCAAGAGGAAATGAAAAAAAGAAAGATGTGTATATGCAGATATCTGTATGCATATGTACACATATTGTAAAGAGGAAAAATATGATGCAGAGTTGAAAAATAAGTCTCTTCTAATTTCTGTCTTTTTGTGTTGAAATTTTTTAAAATGACATTTATGTTTCTACAAAAAAAAAAGAAATGGAACATGACCTTTTAAAATAGAAATTTGCAAATTATAATGGGAGCAAGGTACTATCACTGAAAAAGCATTTATTAAAATGCATGCTATGCAGCTGGCATTGTGCCAAGACTTGGAGATACAAAGACAAAAATAAAATCATCCTTGCTCTTGTAGAGCTTATGTTTTATCAACATGAATTTTCTTTGGATGCAGACATTCACATTCCTTAATTCCTAGTTCGTTCCTCTATGGGGAATTGGGGAGTTTGAATGTTTGTGGTCAGCTCTCATAGTTGTGGAATGACATAAAAAACCAACCAAAAAAAAAACCAACCCCAAATTCTGCTTTGATGAACCCAGGCCTTGTTCTTCTGTCCATTGATGGGTCCTGCAAGAGTGACAACATCAGGCCCCTCCATTGCAGGGAAAGTCATTAAAAAGCCACCAAATGTCTTTGTTTACTTAAATCAGAGTTGGTTATGCTCACTTAAGTCTATTCTGACCTCAGATTAATCTACCACTATCTGTAACTGAATCTTCTCCACGATTATGGGTCATCTGTAAGAATGCTTTTGCTGACTCTTCAGTCAAAGTTGTGACCTTTTCATCATATGAGTTCCAACAGTTTAAAATATACATATACACACATATGTATATATATATACATGTACATATATATATGTTTCTTTTTTTTTTTTTTTTTTTGGCAAAGCACCTGCCAGATGACTTGCCCAGAGTCACACAGCTAGTAAGTGTCTGAAGTCATATTTGAATTCAGGTCCTCCTAACTCCAAGTCTGGTACTCTATCCAATTCACTACCTAGCTGCCCCTCAAACAGTTTTTACTTTACCTTATTTCTCCTGAACCTCCACTGTCCAGTTTAGATGACTGCTTTTCTAAGTCATCTGTTTTTTTTGGTTTTGTTTTTTTTTTTTGCTTTTTGGAGGGCTATTGGGGTTAAGTAACTTGCCCAAGGTCACACGGCTAGGTTTTTTTTTTGTTTTTCTGTGTTAAGTGTCTGAGGCCGGATCCGAACTCAGGTCCTTCTGACTCCAGGGCCTTCTGACTCCAGGGCCGGCGCTCTACTCACTGCGCCACCTAGCCACCCCGTAAGTCATCTGTTCTTGATCCTGAAGAGACCTGGGAAGCTGACAGGGTGCTTTTTCTTCTAATAACCTTTGACCCCCTCTCAACTGCTGCTGTCTGACTTTTCATGCTATGAACCCCCAAAATGGCTGTTTGAAATTCCAACCTAGATTTGTCCTTTTCCTCTTCAGAATCATTTGAGACATAAACATTGATTTTGTCATCTCTGTCAGTATTGGGTAGAACTTTTGGAGTTAGCCTTATGCAAAAGCTTATAATGATTTTAAGTTCTTCAGCTTTTTCTTAAGACATAATTCCTCCTTTTCCACTTTTATTTCATTTAATATGGGTTTAGAGATTAAATTATTTCTGGGTTTGGCTGTTTGCCTACACGATGCTGTAAAACTCGGAGCAAATGATATAGTTGGCACAAAGTTGTATGCCACCCATGTCTATGGCTGGTAAAGATATATTTCCAATTTTGTTGTCAAGTAATCCTGGTACATAATTCAGGTGTTCATAACATTAGTTTATTTTAGGAACATTTGTAGGTTACTCGCTTTAGTAGTCAGTACTGCCTGTGCCTGAGTAATTCCAGTGAATGGGCTATCAGTATTTTTTTTTTTTAAGCAATTGGGGTTAAGTAACTTGCTCAAGGTTACACGGCTAGTCATTATTTATGTGTGGGTGCTCATTTTCTGAGGCCGGATCTGATCTCGGGTCATCCCAACTCCGAGGCCGGCGCTCTTACTCACTGTGCCACCTAGCCGCCCCTTTAGGGCAATTGGGGTTAAGTAACTTGCCCAAGGTTACACGGCTAGGTTTTTGTTTGTGTGGATTAAAAGGCCGGCTCCGAACTCAGGTCCTTCTGACTCCAGGGCCGGCGCTCTATTCACTGCGCCACCTAGCCACCCCTATCAGTATTTTTAATTTGTTTCTGTGTGTCTGACCTTCTTGGGATCCAGGACTCAATCCACTCTCCTCAATGTTGAGATGATCATCTTGAAGGTTCCAAGTAGAGCCAGACTGAAAGGCTGTGCTGCTTTGATTATTTATTTGATTTTTAGGAGTATCACACTGACCAGGGCACTAACTCAGTTGAGTACCACCAGACCACCAGAAATGCCAGCATTTCAGAATATCTGTCAGACCTCTTTATAACTGCCATAATAGCCTTAGGAATCACTCAGTTCCCACATCTGTGCTGTGTCTCTTCATGACTGTTAACAGTCTCCCTTCTTTGATGTTACTCCCCTCTTCTGGCAAGGGTGTTGGGTTGGGCTTTGGAAGTGTTTTTGTTATTATTGTACCACCCCTCACTACTACTGCTGCTCTATTCTTACATTTTCATAGAGGAGGAAATCAAGGTCTAGAGAAATGTAAAGTGATTTGGTCAAGGGTTACATCATTTGGAACCTCAGTTTATATGCGGAAGACACACACCACAGGATAAGTTTTGCTGTAGTATTGTGCTCTGTAATGGTTACCTCTCAGGCTCACAGATCTTGAACAGGAGGGTATCTCATAGGCCATTTTGTCTGGCCTCCTTTCATGAGGATGAGAAAATGCAGGCACAGGGATAGGAAGGCAGTAAGCTTTAGAGATGAGATTTGAATGTGGTTGTCTTGAATTTCTTATATATAATTCAAAGTTTTTGACATAAAAAATCATTATAGGAGTGTTCTAATCTGTTAGAAGCCATGACATTATTATTGAATATTGCTAATATTCTTTTTTCTGTCTTTGTTTTAGGTTAAAGATCGAGGTCCAGAAGCGACTAGAAGATTTTTTAATTGGTTTTATTGGAGCATTAATTTGGGAGCAATCCTTTCATTGGGAGGCATTGCATATATTCAACAGAACATGAGCTTTGTTATTGGATACATCATCCCAACAGTTTGCATTGGAGTTGCATTCATGGTATTCCTCTGTGGTCAGAGTTTTTTTATCACCAAACCTCCTGATGGAAGTGCTTTTACTGATATGTTCAGGATTTTGGCATATTCCTGCTGTTCACAGAAACGATTCAGGGAACGTAGGAGCAGCAGGTATGTAGTGACAAATCAGTGTAGGCTTTATGGTTAGCCGTTCAAAGTTCAGTATTGATATGAAGTGCAAGGACTGTGATGGGGCTGATGTTTAAGCTATAAACCATTCATGTAGGACTTTTTTTCTCTTCCCTTGATTTTTGGATTCAGGTACTTTTAACAATAAATTTGGGAGAAAATGAAGCATGATGAGTTACATTTGCTTTTTCAGGGCACTGGTTCCATCAGCTTACCCTAGTAGATCCTTTCCTTCTTTCTTAGTTCTAAATTCCACCCTTTTCTGACTATCTCATCTTAGCTCCAGTTTGGGATGTGGAAGCATCTATGCCTGTTGAGGTTTCAGTAAATGTGATTATCTCCTAGGTGACCTGGTCCCAAACTACTGATGTTATTGGAATGAACAGGTAGAATATCAGAATTAATATCGATTTGAAATTTGAGTGGAAATTTCCTGTTTGTTTAAGTCAAGGTTTTTAGGTCTAGGATTGAATTTGTGGGCCAAACATTCCTTTATTCACACCAGTTCTTCAAAGAATAGAGCCATCAAGTAGCCCAGCAAAAAGCAGGTATGTGGAGTGCATAATTTTCTGTGCACAGATGAGCAGCTCTGGAAAGTGGAATGGTTTCTATTTATAAGTAGCAGATCAATCTCTTGTCAGTAATTGAAGGTATAAATACACAGCTCAGTTTGGAACATAGGAGCTTTGTAAATTCAGGTAGAATTATGTAGTTTGAAATGCACATCATCTAAAGCCAAGAACCTAAGTCACCATTCAAAGAGAAGAGCAGAAAGTCAAATAAAATAGCAAAATGCAGCAATCCATAAGAATTAATATATAATATATAAATAAATAAATTATACATATACGAATTTAATTAGAAACAGTTTGGACTGATTAGGTAGCTCTTTTGACTTAAATAGGCATTCCTACAAAGAGCCATAGAGCCCAGCAGAAATTAGGGAAAAAATTAGTGGTTTTGTTCTTAGAAGATGGAGGGAAACAGAAGGGAGAGCATTGTGTGGCCGTACTCTAATTGGACTTCAGAGGCAAATAGGTCCAGAAAGAAGATAGACCCAGGAAGAACACAACAACCCTTCTTAGCGTAAGAAGTGGGATACTCCTGGTATTTAGTACTGAAAGGGACTTTAGGGATCACCAAGGCCAATCTACCTCTTTGATAGAGGAGGAAATAGATCCAGAGAGGTAAAGTTACTTGTATAAAGTTACCTGAATGGCTCTGGAGACAATGGGGTCTAGTAGAGTTAGACTTTCAAAAGAGATATAGAGATATTTACCTAGAATTATATGAATAATGTAAGATATATTTTGAATCGTTTGTGGAATAACTTGGTCATATTTCTAGCCAGTTTTCTGTATTTTTAGTGTAGCTACTCAGCATGTTGTATTCAAATTTGAACTGGGTTTTGTTTACTCTTATAAATATTATATAGCCTTATTTTGGGACACATTGGATCAGGCACTGTACCTGGGGTCTGAATTCAAATTTGACCTCACAGAAGCTAGCCCTGTGACCTGGGCAAGCCACTTAACTTTTGTTAACAGTAAAATGTAAAATGGGGATAATAATAGCACTTATCTACCAGGGTTGCTGTGAAATCAAATAAGATAACATTTACAAGGCATTTAACATAGTAATTGACATTTAACATAGTAATTGACTTATAGTAGGCACTTAACAAATCCCTCCTTCTTTCCTTCCTTCCTTCCCTCCTTCCCTTTCCCTTTGTTCTTTCCTCCTTCCCACTCTTTTCCCCTTCCTCCCTACCTCTTATGTTTCAGTGGCAGCAAGTGTAATTATAAGGTCATTTGGAAAGATATGAGTAAAGGTAACAACCAACTGGAAGTTGGCTTTATCTCCTTTAAGCCAGTAGAAGGGATAAGAGCTGATTTGATAAATAACTTCCAGTAAATGATGACTCATAGCCAGAAAAACTAATGCACAACTAGTAGCTAAAGAGTTTACTTACTATAAGGCTGAATGTCATTCATTGATAAAATAACATTTAGTGCTAGGGGGTGGGGGGATGGGAAGGGAAGCATTTAAAGACACGATGATTTACATAGCATGATTTCTGCCCCTGCTTTGCCGTGGTGATAAGGTTTATAGCAGTTGCTGAGGGAAGCTATGTAGTAGTCTGGACCTTCCAATTAGTTTTATTAGCTTCCAGAAAGCACCATATGACGTTTCCTTATTGTTTTGGATGTCAGCATTTAATAGCAGAGGACATCACAGTGATTGTAGTCTTTCATCTAAGAATTGCACACTTGTACACACTATGTCAGTTTCAAAATTAGTCATTTACATAATATATGTGATAGGGAAGAAGTATCTTAGTTTATTTATTATGGGCCTTCCTTACCACAAGTGAAGAAAAGGAATTGTTATGAAAATATTTCTACCTGAATGGCAAGTGGCAGCAACTCTATTACATATGTTTACTGACTTCTCTCCGTTGCTGGAATTTATTTTATAGTTAAATAAATTTACATGGGAAGGAGAGAGGGTCAGTTTAAACCTGGAACTATTCTATCAGTTCTTGATGTGTGGAAACAGTGCCATAACTGAAGATTTACTGTTTCTTTTATATTGTATTCATAGCTGAAAGTAAAATTCTGGTGAAGGTATGCAATGAAGTGGGGGGGGGGGGGCGTGACGAAGGAGGGGGAGAATGGCTCGGTGGATAGACTTGACGTCAGTTAGGAAGACCTGGATTCAAATGTTAGCTCTGAGTCTCACCATTGCATGTCACTTATCTGCTCTAAGAATTTAAGTTGTGGAACACTTAACTGTCTGCAAATTGGCAGAGGTAATTTCCTCACAGGGAGTTCCCTATACCAGTAAATCACAGCCCAGAACAAATATAAATAAATAAGCAGGCAAATAGATAGATAGCATTAGAAGGATGCATCTATAAGCCAAATCCAAAGGGGTTTCATTACCAGAGGGTTCTTCTTATAAAGTAGTTTCCTCACTAAGGCACTATCCTCTTTCTCCTTTCTCTTCTGAAGATTGTAATTAGCTTCAGTATTTTTTATATATTTATAAGTGTGTATATTTGAAGGTGAGAATAGATTTGAAATAATTTTAAAAATTTGGCTTGTACTTTATATATACATACACATATATACACATTCATACATATATACACACAAAGAAAAGCTGTAAGATTATTTCTAGGATATATGATACTTCTAGTGAGTGTGATATACATATGTTGGAATATAATTTTAATTATCCATATATGGTATGATGTTTACCAGATGTATTTGTTTTCTGTTGATTATTTGGGTAGCAAAGCAGCCTATGGACTTGTTTCATCATCTTCTTCACAATTGTGAATGGTGAATAACCAACGTTAGCAGCCCCAGATTACAATCTCTAAGGTAGCAAATGCGTTGGATCAAGGAGTCAAACTGTTAGAGCCAATTCAGTTCAATTAGCAGATGTTCACTAAGTGCCTACCATGTTATGTTGAGCTAAACAGATTAAAGAAAAAAAAGGACAGAAGCAAAAAGTACTTTTAAAACGTGTGGTGTATTTTGATAATTTTTTCCCCATTTATTTTAGGCCAAGGGAACAGGCATTAGGTTTAACTGCATGAAAAACTGGTTTTCCTTACCTGGGAAAGAGCCTTTTCCTGCCCATGTATGGGGGCAATTGGAAGAATTTGGAAGATAGAGGGGGCAACTTCTCAGAGAGAATTCTTATTTTTTATCTAATAAAACCAAAGAAATAATATAAACCCACTCACTAAGCTATCAGAGAAAGAAAAAAAAACAATTAAACAGCTTTTTAATTATTCCTTTTTGCTCTCCTTTTGACAAGGTGTCAAGGGGTGGCGTTCAGAGAGTCCAGGAACCCCAATAACCAGAGTCCCTGGAAAGCAGTCTGGAGTGAATTCACGGACTCAAGCATTCTCTGAGTCAAGGTGGCAAAGATTTGTTGTTACATTTTTACAGCTGGCAGGTCTTAGGGAACATGCAACCTTAAAGGTGTACGGTTAAAGTTTTTATAGGATAATCTTTAGTAGAATCTGTGCCAAATATGCTAAGTAGTTGTGTCCCAACAGGATTAGGGAGGAGTTAATGAGTGGTCAGTTTTTTTTTTTTAAACAAATGCTTTATTAACTTCTGTTTTACATCATTCATTTCCGCCAGATTTTGAGTTACAATCATTTTCCCCCCATTATTCCCCTACCCAACTTCCCAGAATAGTAGTCCCACAAGATATCACTTCCTCCAATCTGCTCTCTCCCATACCTTCTCCCATACCCCCATCGACTTTTCCATTAGAGGAAGGTGAATCTTTGTGTCCCAATGCCTGCACATCTTATCTCCCTATTACAAGCGAAAGAGTATTGAGTGGTCAGTTCTTAAAGGAACATGCACTTTTAATATCCACTGTGCAGGTGCAGGTGTTTTGCCCAGAATTCACTGGAAAATAGGACCCCCTCCCCCCGTGGGGGGCCGGCGCTGCATGGAGGTGTGGTTTTAGGCTTCAAGTCAGCTGTCGGTCAGGGCTGACCAAGCTGCCACATATCAGTGTTGTGTTTGACAAGATGGATGTTGGGAGTATACATATGTCCCAAGCTAATGAGGGATTCAGGATGTATATAATGAATTAAGGAGTTACTTATAGATAATCTAGTGAAGGATTTGTAGGTGCAGCTTGTTATTGTACCAAGGGGAGATAAACATTTGTCTGGGGCTTGATCTTAAATGGTTGCTAGGCAGAGTATTGGCAGGGGAGAAGGGGCAGAGAATGCTCTGAGGCTGGGGAGATTTGAGGCTAGGGAGAAATATGATTTTACAAACTGAGGTCCTAGCTCAGGCACCCAAGCAGCCCATCACTTTGGTTCTCTTTATCTACCTCTTCTCATCTTGCCCTTTCTTCCCCACCTTCTGTCTCTCCCCATCACATCTTTTATCTCTTACTTTTAATTTAAAAAATGGTTACAGTGTAGTTCCCCTTAGGCTCCTGTTTTGGTATTATTTCATATATGATGTCTTTCCATAGTTAAATGTTTCTCTGATGGATTATTTGTAAAGCTGCTAGCTACTGCATTTAGTTATGTTAATATATATCACTGTTAGTATAGTCATTTCCCCATTTGGATATTTATTATTTACCTCCTGTAGTCAACAAACATTGAGGAAAGGGAAGAATAGTCCGTCAACAAGCATTTATTAAACAGTATAGTAGAGACTATGCTAGGTGATGGAGATAGAAAAAAGAGAAACATTTTCTGTTTTCAAGAAGCTAATATTCTCTAGGGGGAGAAAATAAGTACATAAAAGTATTGGTGTGCTTATACACACACACACACACACACACACACACACACACACACACACACACACACACACACACGCACTCACACACAGAGTCATTCTTTTGAGGTAGAGGCCTGGGAAGATCCAGAATGATCAGGAAAGGCTTCATGTAGAAGATGGTTGGGGATCCTTAACTAAGTCCAACTTTGCCATGGACAGCCCCTGGAAATTAAGGGCCACTAGACTGCCTGAGAAATGGGAGCCTGGCCCAAGTCAGAGCTTCTGTGATGATCAAGGCGTGGTTGCAGGAGATATATTGTATTTATGGTTGTAGGAAGTATAATATTGTATTTGTGGAATAACAGGAAGGCCTGTTTTGGCTGGACCGTTACATGGATAGAAGAGAGTAATGTGTAATGAGGCTGGAAAGGTAAATTGGGTCCAGGATGTGAACAGATTTAAGTGATAAAGAGAGGAGTTTTTAGTTGTTTCTGTAAGTAATAATGAGCCACTGGAGTTCATTGAATAAGGTGAGTAACTTAGTGAGAGCTGTACTCTCAGAATGCCCCTTTGTCAGCTGTGTCGAAGCTGGATTGCAGTGGGGAAAGACATGAGACAGAAGACCAGTTAGGAGGTTCTTGTGTGATAGGGACATGAACCAGGATAGTCCTGTGTGTCTAGAGAGTGGGGACAGGTTCAAGAGATGCTGCTGAGGTAGAAGGGATATAATTGGGTATATGGGGAGAAAGAGATTGAGGAATCAAGGGTGACTCTCAGATTGTGAATCTTGTTACTGGAAGACTGATGGTGCCCTTGGTAGACATAGGCCAATGCAGAGATCATGGGGTGGGGTGGGGTGAGGGAGAGAGTGAGAGAAGGATTAGAATTGGGTAGGAAGATCTGAGAATCATTTGCATAGAGATTGTAATTGCAGCTATGAGAGCTGATGAGGTCACTAAATGAGAGAAAGAGAAAAGAATAGTAAAATGTTAATAACTGGCATTAATAAGCTACTTTGCAATTTTCAGAGTGTTTTACAAGTGTTAGCCCATTTTTACCTTCACAACAACCCTGTGAGGTAGGTGCTATGATTATCTCCATTTTACAGATGAAGATGCTGAGGCAGACTCACGGAGACAAAGTCACTTGCCCAGGATCACAAAGCTAGTAACTGTCTCAAGTTGGATTTGAACTCCCATCATCCTGATCCTATGTCCTTCCTGACTCCAGGGGTCTGACTTAGGAATATCTGTTGTATACATTAACTAAAAATATTGATGTCAGCTAAGCCTTAAGAAATGAACATAGTAAGTTAAAAGTAGAGAGACTGCTTTTTCCAACATGTAGAACTGTTGAAGCAGTATTAGGGCACCTTAATGACTATTGTTACATAATGCATTTTTTTTTTTTTTGCCTTTTTGGAGGTGGGGAAGGCAGTTGGGATTATGTGACATGCCTAAGGTCTCATGGCTAGTAAGTGTTAAGTGTCTGAGGCTGGATTTGAACTCAGATCCTCCTGAATCCAGGGCAGGTGCTCTACTCACTGTGCCACCTAGCTGCCCCAACATTTTACTACTGGAACTGTTTCTTTGAAAGGTGGTATAATATTTATATACATAGCCACAGAAAAGGAAAAAGGAATATAGTAAAGAAAAAGTGGGACTGCTAATTCTTAGTGGGCACAGTGTAATAATTATGAATGTGGAATCCATAAATGTATATAGTAAAATGCAATCAAGAATATGCCATTCTCTACACTTTTTTTTCTACATTCATTTGGCTACAGATCAATATTAAACTAATTCCTATATTTTATTTCCTAAAGAGAAACCATTGGAGTATTTCAGCAGTCTCATAAACAAAGTCTCTTTGATTCATGTAAAATGTCCCGTGGAGGGCCGTTTACAGAAGATAAAGTGGAAGACGTAAAAGCCCTAGTCAAGATTATCCCGGTTTTCTTGGCTTTGATACCTTACTGGACAGTATATTTTCAAGTGAGTGGAAATAAGTAGAATAATTTGCTTCAGTTCCCTATGATGACCACCCTAATCCTTTTCCTTGTTTATAAAATATTATTTTGGATACAGTGTAGGTCAGTAGAGAATTAACAAAGGAAGCAAAAAGCTTAAGTCAGCCTGTTGGAATGGCTTTATATGGAACTCTTCCCCAGACTTAATCTGTAATGTAGGGGACAGATAGAATGTAGGCCAGGCATTATTCTTGTTGGCTTTTATGCAAGAAGTATTTAAGAATTTTCTAGCCAATTGGGAAAACCCTAAAATTCACCTCTTCTGCTCATATGCCAGCGTGGCACCCATAGCTTTTCTAGCTAGGACCGTACCTTTCATCTGTGAATAGTAACTACTTCGTACTTTTTAAAAACATTTTTCTTCTTCCTATTTGGTTAATATGCTTGATTCACTTATTTCTCCTTCCTTTCATTCCTTGACCATTTTCTCTTTCGTGGATCAGTGGTGAATCTCTATAATTGCTTAGACTGACTCCTTCTGTGTAGGGTATCAATATGGATATATATCTATAGAGGAGTTTCAGTTGTATCTTTCAAACCCATTCTTAATGTTATGTTTCTCTATTATATCTAGATGCAGACAACATATGTTTTGCAGAGTCTTCATTTGAGAATCCCAGAAATTTCAAGTATTACAACCACTCCACATACGGTAAATAAAACCATAGCTATTTCAGTTATGAAAATAGGTTTATTATGTGGGAAAAAAATTCTCCTTCAGCTCTTTTCACTCTATACCAACCCTCTAGAAGTAGTTGTGGACAAACTGTAGTAAGGATAAGTAAAGCTGTTCACTTGTAATGGAACAGTTGCTCAGGTAGTGTGAAGTTTTGCTCTTTTTCTAGGAAGAAAAGATAAAGGGTGGATTCTGGTAGTGGGTGATTTGTGTGATTGTAGGCAGTGAATTTGTAATGGCATGCTGTGTTCCTTAAACATCCCCACCCTATGCTAGAGCATTAGAGTAGGGTTAGCTAGCCCATACCTAGAGTTGTTTAGTTTGGTGGAATAGTGGTAAGTTGAATTTGTGGTATTAGTCATATCTGTTACTTGGAGGATCACTTCTTTCATCTAGGTGCCTAGGCCAGAAGAAAAACTCCTATTTCACAGAAATGTGTAGATTGAGCAATGTTACATAGAATGAGTGTAATTTCATATGACTAAGTGGATGTAGGAAGAAAGGCATACTGATTTGCCTTATTTTGGAATTTTTGTTCCCCCATCTATGAAGTCCTTGTTTCTCAACTATACAATTGTGAAATAAATCATCAGTAAATACATATGTAGTAATAAGGGAACTTAAAAAATGAAGTGTACTATATGCAAGGCTTTCTTCCTTACTTTTTAAACTGGTAATTTAGATACCTTTGTCATGGGCAGGTCACCTACTCTTTCCATTTTAATTGTCCAGTTTCCAGCAGCCTGGCTGACTATGTTCGATGCATTGCTGATCCTGGTCCTTATACCTGTAAAGGATAAACTAGTAGATCCTATTTTGAAGAGAAATGGTTTGCTGCCCTCATCTTTAAGGAGGATTGCAGTTGGCATGTTCTTTGTCATGTGCTCAGCCTTAGCTGCAGGTAAGAATATACCCGTGGTGTACAGAAAGTGACTCAGGTTTCAGCCCCAAAGGAGCTTCCTGCTACAAACATCCAGGCCTTGTCAGTAGTGATGGAAGGTGAGTGACATGACAGGTTTGTGCCCCACTTAGCATATTCCCTAAAACTCTTGTTGTAGAATATGGGACTTTAACTCTTTATACTTTAGGAAGGGGTAGGGCAGTGTATATAAGGAAAGAAAATGTTTGATTTATTTTCTTGTTTGCTTAAATAATGCATAAAGAAGGAAGAAAAGAAAAATCATTTATGTGCTAGGCACTGTGCTAAGTGTTTTACCATTATTATCTCATTTGATCCTCGACACAACCCTGGAGGTAGGTGCTATTATTATACCCATTTTACAGATGAGGAAACAGGCAAATGGAGGTTAAGTAACTTGCCCAGTGTCACACAGCTAGAAAAAGTCTGAAGTCAGATTTGAATTCAGAACTTCCTGAATTCATTCAGGCCAATGAATAGGCCCGGCACTCTATTCATTGCATCATCTCGGTGGCTTTTATAAAGTCTCTTTATTCCTCTGGGAGATAGGCATGATTTTTTGACAACAATAATAGCATTTATATAAATCTTTAAGGTTTGCAGAATGCTTTTACATATATTACGTCATTTGAGCTTTAACAATCCCATGAGGTAGGCAGTACAAGTATGATTAGCCCTATTTTACATATGAGGAAACTGAGGTTCAGAGAGGTTGAGGGGCTTTGCCTGTGATCATAGAGCTAGAGAAAAGTGGATTTCCCCAGGGTCTTCCTGAGTAATGGCTGTGGCCAGCTCTGCATACCTCTGTATCATACACCTGTGTACTGTGTATGGGGCTGTGCAGTGAAAGGCTGTGTCACTGAGTTCCGAGAAGGATGGAACTATGTTTGATGCTTAGGGGCTCTTACATTATCATCTCTGAAGTCATTTCATAGAGTTGTTGTTTGTCCTTGTTCTCAAAGAGGACCAGTGACATCAAGGTGATGTCTTGATTTGCAGGGGAATTGGATTTAAATGAGGGAGGGCTGTGCAAAGTCACTAGCTTCATTTTCTCCTCTGGAGCCATCTGGGCCCAGTGGCAAGACATATGCAGGATGACTGGGGATGGCCCCAGTTGCACTTGGAGAACTTGGACTTTTTAAGCTAAGGTGTTTCCTAGGTCTCAGTGTGTCTGAGGTAACACCCATTCAGTGATTTAAGGGCTAGGTGAGAAATGAGACAAAAGATGGCCTAGTTTACCTACTCAAAAAAAAAAAAAAAGAATTCAGTCTAGGAATTCACCTGAAGTCAGGAAGATCTGAGTTCAAATCTAGCCTCAGACACTTAAGAGTTGTGACAGAATACTAAAGAAACACCATTCTCTTTGTTGGCAGCAAATGCAGTTGTACTTGACCCTTATAAATAAGCTTACAATTTTAATTAACTTCATGTACCTTGAGTGGTTATTACTGTTTGTCTATTATTTGTGTTTGGAATG
The DNA here is from genome assembly GCA_011680675.1 of Gymnobelideus leadbeateri. NCBI lineage: Eukaryota > Metazoa > Chordata > Mammalia > Diprotodontia > Petauridae > Gymnobelideus > Gymnobelideus leadbeateri. The sequence goes on from WOXC01008258.1 coordinate 1,247,949, forward strand.
TTATATTTGGGAGTGAATTTTCCTAAAAATGTGCGGACATGAAAAGTGAAAAGGTAGTCCATTGTAACTAGTCATTAATCATTCATTATTATGAAGGATTTATGCACAGAAGTGTTGCTAATGTGGTGTTTGACATCTGTTTGGAATAAAAAATGAATAATATCCTAATGATAGCAATATGTAGATGAACATTTTTACGTACATACTTGAAGGATTTATGGTATTGTTAGTATTGGGAACTCCACTAACTCAAATCTCTTAACTTAGTAAATTCTAGGGAATTGTCTGATGCACAGAGAGGTTAGGGTACTTTCCCAGGGTCACACAGTGAGTAAGTGTCAGGGATGGGATTGAACATATGTCTAAGGCAATCTAAGCCCACTGCTTTATCCACTATATCAGGGGTTCTTAATTTCAGTATTTTTATTTATAATTTGTTGTATTTTATGCAACTAAAAACATTATTCTGAGAAGGATTCCCTAGGTTTCACTAGCTTGTCCAGAAGGCAGAGGATCCCAGAGAGGTTAAGAACCCTTTGTACTACATCACAGTACTCACTTTACACAGATAGTGGATCAAATGATGCAAACTTTTTTTGTACCTAACCATTATTTCTGGTCAGCAGTGAAATTAATGTGAACAGCAGCCAGTACATTTGTCCTACAAAAGGTTGTTCCTTATAAACATTTCTTTTTGCTTAAAATCAGTTTAGTTCATTTGTGATATGTGCATATGGTTATACTAAGATGTTTTCAAAGTCTTTTTTTTGTGAAAAGAAAATAAATTTGGTAAGTTAATGTTCTGTCAGGGTTATAGACATTTTTTTTTCATTTTAGAGGGGAGAAGGCAGGGCAATTTGGGTTAAGTGACTCGCCCAAGGTTACACAGCTAGTAAGTGTTAAGTGTCTGAGGCAATTTTAACTCAGGTCCTCCTGACTCCAGGGTTAGTGCTCCACTCACTGCTCCACCTAGCTGCCCCTAGACATGTTTTTTTAATTCCACAATAGTTAAGTGTTCACAACAAGAAATCGAGGGAGAGGCACAAGTTGAATAGTAAAAATATGCCCTGATATCTGATGGCTAGAGCTGAGGAAACATTTCACAGAATCACTGTGGCCACAGTCCATCCCTAGTCCAGGCCATGTTAAACTTCTTCATACCTTAACCAGAATCCTTTACGCAGCTTACCTGACAGGTGGTCATTTAACCTGGGGAAGGTTGAAAACCTCTTCTGATGGGGAACCCTCTACCATTTGAGGTGGTCTCTACTTTTTGATAGTTCTAATGGTTAGGAACTTTTTCCTTCCATCAAGTTTGCATTTGCCTTTTAAGTTCTACCATTTGGGGAGAAACAGAGATATTCTAATCTCTCTCCTACATGATAGCCTTCCTAATGTTTGAAGGCTTTTGAAAGTATTTGGGTAAGTAGAATCTTTATTTTTCTAGATACCCCAGGTCATAAGTATAGCTAGTATAAGATAAAAGACTTGAAGCAAATATTACACATACAACATCTAACATACTGCTTGGAATTTTGTGTATTTAAATCTCTCATTTTGAAGGATCTAATTCGGCATCTGCTGTTAGAAATTAATGAAAAGAATGGGAGGCAGGCTTACTTTTATCTGAAATAGTATTGTAGTCACTTTTGGTGGATAACAAATACAGTCCATGTTTGGTGGCATCAACTTCCACAGGTTTGTATCCCAAACATAGTGGGGCTGCAAAGGTGGAACATTGAAGGAGTTCTAGTGAAGCATTTGTATTGGCAAATAATGAGTATCATTTGTTTTCTAGTCTGAACTGAGCTCACTTTTGGTGCCAGCCATGTGCAAAGTTATATCTGAGATAGTTTTTTTTCTTTTAATTTTTTGGTGATGAAAGAAGGTGGGCAGTAAAGAGCATGTCTTTATGGAGTTAAGACAAGCCATCATAAAAACATTGACCTCTATACAGAGGTCAGTTAAAAGCAGCATTTTTCTTGATGTACTACTTTCTTATGCTTACTTAAAATGTAAGAGCATCATTTGCATATCCTCTTACCATTTATTCTACTTTATTTTAGAGTATCAGTTTTCAATTAGAATTGGAATAAAGAGAGACTACCCCAGCCACCTCTTTCTTTTATTATCCCTTCCTAAACAGTGGCTATTTACCATACACACATACTTGTATGTACATGTATATTATAAAGTTGCTTCATTTAGTAAAAATTAGGTCTTTAGATGCACTAATAAAAGAAGTACCATTGACTTTATAAACTTAAAAAGAATAGCTTTTCTTTGAATCTCTGCTTCCCTGCCTTTCAGGGAATGATTTATGAAGATAGAGAGTAAGGAGACCCCTCCTATTTGGGTGTAAACTTTTTTTCAATTAAAATGACAGTAAGAAAGTAGTATGAGGACAGTTTAATAAGCAAAAAATATAATTCCAGAAATGAACAATACTCATGTTAAGAAGTCTAAATAACACTACATAAATACTTGTTATATCATCTAATGCTTGTATGAGATGATAAAAGACAGGGACTAGGTAAAGATTACCAGTCAACTTCTACTGCTTCTAAGTATCATATACAAACAAACATTTGAAAAACCTTTGCATTTTTAATTCTAGGAATTTTAGAGAGTAAAAGACTGGACATTGTGAAGGAGAAAACAATTAATCAGACGATTGGAAATGTTACCTACCATGCTGCTGATTTGCCAATATGGTGGCAGGTTCCACAGTATGTGTTGATTGGAATGAGTGAAATATTTGCAAGTATAGCAGGTAAGTCTTGTCATAGATTTAGCAGATGGTCTCAAGAGTATTGTTACAGATTCAGCAGTAGTCTTTGAATCATTGTAAATCCATTAAGGGCTGTTGATATACACCTCTTTGTTGTCTCTTCAAAATGTATACTTTAAAATACTATTTGTAAATTGTCCTGATATTTGGTAGATCTACATATATGATGTTTTATCCAAAGAATTACTCTTATTTTTGAAGTTAAGTTTTGAAGCTTACTCTTATTTTTGAATACATAGTTTCTGATACACTTAGTATATCAGATGTAAAGATCTTCTTTACTTTTTTTTTTTTGGAAGGGCAATTGGGGTTAAGTGACTTGCCCAAAGTCACACGAATAGTAAGTGTGTCAAGTGTCTGAGGCTGGATTTGAACTTAGGTCCTCCTGATTCCAGGGCCGGTGCTCTATTTACTCCGCCACCTAGCCACCTCTCTTCTTTATTTTTAAAGTAAATATGAGGTTATGTTGGGGGGAGGATATTTTATCTAGGTAGAAAATACGCCTCTTTCAAATGGGTATCCTTTGGTGAGCATTTAAATTTTTGATAGATTGTACACATTATATTAAACAACCATATATGCCTATGATTGGCTTCCCTTGTAAATATATAATAAAACTTTTCCAAATTCAATCACCACACTTTACCAAAACTTGTTTGCAGGTTCCGCTTGATTAATGCCAACTTGTAACTGCTCTACAAGTAAGTCTTAGGAGTGGTATTTTTCCCTTTTAGAAGAGGTGGGGAGATTATGTTTGAAAAAGCTACTGATTAGTAGCTACTGATTACTGAAAATGATGGAATATTAATTAGTAAAACAAATCAAGCACCTACCATTGAAGTCTTTTAAATGGTTATGATGGTAATGACTTGATTTTTCTTTTCTGTAGATTATAGTCCTGATTTACGTATGGTGTAAGAAAGGTCAAGAAATTGGAACTTTGAAACTTTTCTACCAGTTTGTAAGATTCAGCCCTCTAAAAACGAATCCTGGCACTAGTAAGAAGGTAGTGAGAGCACTCTCAGATAGCATCTACATTGATAGCTTCATTGCAGGATACTTTGTTCTTCACCCTCTCAGAGATAGAATACCAGAGAAGGGCAATAAGGCCTTCCTCATTTAATAGCATTTAGTATATTCATTTTTCTAGATAATCTCATATGTGTTTTTGATATTTTACTTTTGAAGGTATTAGAAGATACTGTGATTAATTCTAACCTAGTTCTTATGTAGATTTGTGTTTCTTATCTAATGGATATACTGAGTGACAAAAAAGGTAATAAATAGTTCTATAGTCTATAATCCTACCTCCATATCTGTGTAGAATGATTGGTGACCTATTTATTTCCAAGAAAGGAAGTAATTAGTATAGGGATTTTAAGAAGCTGTATCAAGAAAGAAACTTTATCCTTATTTCTTATACATGTTGAAAAATAATTTACTGGTGAACAGTGTTATAAACATCCATTTCTTGAGACATGTATGATGACTGTATTATCACATGATCACATCAGCTTATGATCGTGAGCTTGTATTATCAAAAAGGAAGGAGATTCTATGAAAGGGTCCCTTTTTGCATCTTAACCCAGTGGGTCTAGAAAAGCTGATCATTTGGATTTTGATTGTAGATGGTGATTACCAAGGATTTGTCACTGATTTATATTGAGGCATAGATTATTGTTAATATTTATTAAATTTGCAGTTGACACAAAGCAGAGTCCTAGGTGACAGAGGGATCCTGCCAACTGAGAGGCCAGGACTGAATCTGAGAATATGAAATTTAAGAGGCATAAATTTAAAGAAAGAAACAAAGAAAACAAAGAAAAAAATAACTTTGCAAGTACAAGATAGGGGAGATGATGGAGATGGATGAGTAATCACACAGACCATTTGTCTGCAAAAGGCCTGGAGGTTTTAGTGTATGTTAAGATTAGTCTGAGTCAGTTGGATGATATGATCGTCAATAAAGACTGGAGTCTTAGGCTGTCTGGGAAGAAACAACAATAAAGAGGGGTAGCCCCCTTTATTCTGCCCTGTTGATACCATGTTTGGAGCGTTGTGTTCAGTTCTGAGGCCACAGGTTAGAAAAAACACCAGTAAACTTGAGAGCATCCAGAGAAAGGCATCCAAAATGACGGGTGGCCTATTCACTCCTAACACAGAAAGCAAAAAAAGAATATGGCTCAGCTTCATTCCATGTTAGGATCACTTGAAGTAACTGGACAATGTTTATTCTAGAAGAGAGGAGCCTTAGGGAAGGCTTATGACATTTTTTCTATTAAGTCTTTGAAGGACTGTCATTTGAAAGAAGGATTAGACTAGTTCTGCTTGGCTCTAAAGGATAAAATGAACAGCAATGAATAAACATTTGCAAGGAGGTGACTTTAGGCTCAATGTCCACAGAAATAGGGGGCTGCATTGAGAGGTAGTGCATTCCTCTTTGTTAGAGGTCTGACTTTTAGACCACTTGCCAGGCATGTTGTAGGAGCAGTTCTTCTGTTTTGGGTCATACTTGATGACCTTTAAGATTCCTTCCCTTTCTGAAATTTTGTGACTTGTCTTGAAAAGTAATTAATGGTCAGTTTAGAGCCCTTAAGTATAATGCAATAGGTTTAATAGTGATAATGGGTTTTTATGGATGTCAGTTCTGTTAGGTTAACATTTAATTGCCTATATTCCATGCTTTCTCGGTTTCATTTTTTTTTAACAGGGCTGGAATTTGCATATTCAGCTGCTCCAAAATCTATGCAGAGTGCCATAATGGGATTATTCTTTTTCTTCTCTGGAGTTGGGTCATTTTTTGGCTCAGGATTGTTGGCATTGGTATCGGTGAAAGGCATTGGATGGATGAGTAATCACACAGACTTTGGTAAGGATGCTTTGTTGGGTCAAGTCTCTGGGTAATCTGTTGCCAGTCCTTAATGAAGAGGCAATATTTCTTATAATGTGACTTTCCTTGCAGAAATTATCATGGAACCTTGATTTCTTCATACACAGATGCTCATATCCCCAGGAGGTTGGTGGTGGTAGATACAGACTAAAAGCATATAAATGTAGATTTAATTAAATCTCAGAATTTAGTGCTATGTGTTTCCTTTTTAGGTAAACTGACTGACTTAAAAATATTTTCCTGTAATAGTAAGAAAGTTGGTTGGTCATAGTATATGCTTAATACCGCAAAGTAGGTCTACATATTTTATTAATTATCTGCAAGCCAAGAATGGCTAGGCCCTTTTATCTGTCAGAAATAGCAACCTTGGTAGCTTAAAAATGGAATTGAATCTTGATAACTGGTACCTTAATCTCATAATACATTTGAATTTAGGTGATTCAGAAGCTGTAGGATTAAGACCAATCTTCCATGGTGGCCTGCCATCAGAACACCTCTTAAACTTACATTTTTACAGTGACCTCTGACCTTTATTAGAATCACAGAACTTTAGCGTTAGAGAGGCTACTCAATGGCTGTTCAGGCATCTTGTACCTGAATAAGAACCTTTGGTACATTTTGCCCCCAAAATGGCCACATAACCTTTGCTTGAAGTTTTCAAATGAGTGAGAACCTACTCCCTCCAGTCTGTTCTATTTTGAGATAACTCTAATTGTTAGGAATTTTTTGCTTAAATCAAGCCTAAATTTGTTTCTTTGTGAATTTCATTCATTATTCCCATTTTTGCCTTTTGGAAAGCCAACCAGAACAAGTCTAACCCTTCTTCCATGTGACAGCCCTTTAAATAAAGACAAATATGTTCTCTCCTTAAGTCTTCTCTCCAGTCCTTTCAGCCAGTCCTCATTTGGCATGACTACCATCTTCATTGTCCTCCTGAAGGCATTTTCAAATTTAGCAGTCCTGAAATATAGTTGTGTCTAGAACGGAACACAATAATCCAGATGTACTCTGACCAGGACAGAGGATAGCAGGACTATTATGGCCACATTACAAATTGCACTGTTTCTAATGCTCAGCATGTGTACCTGGTACCTGGAGGTGCTTAATAAATATTTAGTGATTGATTGATTCCTTTCATGCAGTCTAAGATCATGTTGTTTTTCTTGGTGACTTTTTGCTATTGTTTCTTACCACTCCCTTGCCTCAATAAAAGTCCCAGATCCATTTTAGACAAACCTACTCTCTAATCGTGACCGTCCCTTATGGAGTTGATTAGTTGAATCCCAAGTATAGAACTTCATATTTATTGCTAAATTTAATATGACTTCAGTTATCATCCAAGTTGTGAAAAAGCCCCCATTTATAATTTCTCCAAGTGTTTAGTCAGCTGCGATATGTTAGTGTCTTTTATTTTGATACCCACATTTTATCCCCTACCTCTGTGTATAACCAACTTCCCAGTACCTGCAGTTGGTACTTTTTCCATAAACTTTTCTTAATATAGTCTTTTGGATTTAAGGGAGTCTCAATGATACTAGATACTGCCTGTTTGTGTGTCTTCTAAATTTTTGTTTTAAAAACATTTTAAAAGTGGTGAGTTATATAGAGATAATAGATATATAGTATACCCTTATGTGTATGTGTCTGTGGTAGTAGCTAGGAGGGTTTTCACGTCACTGTTGGTTTATGTTTACTTAATAATAATGAGCAGATTGAGGGTTGGGAAATGTATGGAGATGGCTTAAATGCAACATGTCCAAAACTAAACTCATCTTTTCCCTCAACAACCCCTTTGTTCTTACAAACTTGCCCATTTCCTTTGAAGGCACTGTACCTTCCAGTCTCAGGTTCATAACCTTGGCATCATACTCACCTCCTCATTCTCCCTCACCTCACATATCCAGTTAGTTGCCAGATCTTATTCTTTCTACCTTTACAACATCTCTCAGATCAGACCCTTCTTTCCACCTTAGTTGAGATAATCTAGGTAAGAGGCAAAGACTATTGGACCAGCTCCCAAATTGGCCTCCTTGCCTCAAGTCTCTCCCTACTCCAGTCTGTCCTACATAGTCTTACTTAGTTACCTCCAGTGGCGTCTTTTTGTTTTTAGAATAAGCACCTGTGTTCAGCTTTTAAAGCCCTGTACATCCTGGCCCCAACTCATCCAGCCTTTATCCTCTCATAAAATAACCAAAAAACATTTTTATTAAATGCCTACTATGTGCCAGGCATTATGCTAAGGACTGGGGATACAAATAAAAAAAAGAAAGACAACCCCTGCCATCCAGGAGTTTATAATCTAGTAGGGGAAGGCACAAAAAGAAGCTGAAAAGCAAGGGAGCGAAAATGGGGAAAAGGACAGGGTCATGATAGAGAAACTAGCCACAGGGGAAATGAAGAGATATCTTTGCTGAGTCAGTTTCTTTTTTTTTTTTTTAAACAAATGCTTTATTAACTTCTGTTTTACATCATTCATTTCCGCCAGATTTTGAGTTACAATCATTTTCCCCCTGTTATTCCCCTACCCAACCTCCCAGAATAGCAGTCCCACAAGATATCGCTTCCTCCAATCTGCTCTCTCACATACCTTCTCCCATACCCCCTTCGACTTTTCCATTAGAGGAAGGTGAATCTTTGTGTCCCAATGCCTGCACATCTTATCTCCCAATTACAAGCAAAAGAGTATTAATAATAGTATTTATATATATTTGAAGCATTTAATGTTAAGACCTCGAATTTCAGATCCATTTCCTTCCTCCCTTGTCACCCATTCCCTCTGGGGAGATAAGTAATTCAGTATATATTGTACATGTCTAGCTATACAAAACATTATCATAGTAGATATATTGTACAAGGCTGCTTATAATTCCCTCCCACTCATCCCACCCCCCACCTGGTCGATTCTCTACATGATCCTGTCCCTCTTCTATAGTGGGTACTTCCAACCTCCCCTCACCCCAAGGATGCCCTCCCATCCATCATCCCTCCTCTCATCTCCCTTCCCCCTATTCTGCTGCAGGTTGAGATATCCCATTTAGTATGTATGTCATTCTCTCCCAGAACCAAAATTAATGAGAATGTGGTTTTGCCTTTTTTGCCTTCCTATTCTTCCCCTCCCTTGCAACCACTTCCCCTTGTTTCTTCTACATGAGATAACTTTACCCTACCCTGTCTCTCCCCATCTCCTCTTGCCACTTTCCTCTCTCACCTCATAATTTCATCCCTTGAGTATTCTCACTTCCCAACAAATTGAACCTATGCCCTCTATCCATATATAACTGTAACCATATACACACACATTCAATATGTATTCATATGACCACACACCCTTCTTCCTTTATTTTCATAGTGAGAAAGATATCATCAGTCACAGTTATTGTTTTTCCATATAGGAATGTAAATAGTTCAACTTTGATAAGTTCCTTTTGATTTCTTTTCCCTGATTACCTTCTCAGGCATCTCTTGCTTCTTGTGTCTGGATGTCAAATTTTCTATTAAACTCTGGTTTTTTCCTCAAGAATGCTTGAAAGTCCTCTATTCCACTGAATGACCACATTTTCCCCTGAAACAAAATACTCAGTTTTGCTGGGTAGGTGACCCTTGGGTTCATTCCCAGCTCTTTTGCCCTCTGGAATATCATATTCCATGCCCTTCGATCCCTCAGTGTAGAAGCTGCCAGGTCTGGGCTATTCTGATTGTGTTTCCCACAATATTGAAATTTCTTCCTGGCTGCTTGTAGTAATTTCTCCTTGATCTGGGGATTCTGGAACCTGGCTATAATATTCCTGGGAGTTTCTTTTTGGGATCTTTTTCAGGAGGTGATCGGTGGATTCTTTCAACCTCTATTTTGCCCTCTGGATCTAAAACATCAGGGCAATTTTCCTTGAGAATTTCTTGAAGGGTGATTTCTAGGTTCTTTCTTTGATCATAGCTTTCAGGTAGTCCAATAATTTTTAAAATTGTCTCTCCTGGATCTATTTTCCAGGTCAGTGGTTTTTCCCATGAGATATTTCACATTGCCTTCTAATCTTTCTTTTGTTTGTATCTGCTTAACAGCATCTTGATTTCTCATAAAGTCATTAGCTTCCATTTGCTCCAGTCTAACTCTGAAAGAATGAATCTCCTCAGTGAACTTTTGAGATTCTTTTTCCATCTGGCAAATTCGGCTTTTTAAGGCATTCTTGTCCTCATTGCCCTTTTGGGCCTCCTTTGCCATTTGAGTTAGTCTATTTTTTAAAGTGTTGTTTTCCTCAGTCAGGCTGTTGACCCTCATTTCATACTTTTCCTGCATCCTTCTCATTTCTCTTTCCAATTTTTCCTCCACTTCTCTTATTTGATTTTAAAGTCCTTCTTAGGGTCCTCTATGGCCTGCAACCCGCTCATGTTTTCCCCTGGGGCTTTTGGAGCAGGACTTCTGACCTCACAGTCCTTTTCCTGCTCTATGCCCCCAAAATAGGAGTCTAGGGTTGCATTTTCTGTTTCCTTTGCCTTGGCATGTTGCCACTTAATTGCTTGACTTTTGGGCTTGTTGCCACACTATGGCTTTAAGGCCAGATAGAGGAATTTTCGTCCTGAATGTGTGGGGGGCAACTTCCGTTTCTGGCAAGCTGTAAACCCACCCACGACTTCCACCCCAGATCACAATCCAGATCCAGGGAGGTTAAAGCAAGAGCGATTACCCCCCAAGACTGATCGCCGGATCTCTCTACAATTCGCAGGCCAGGAGCTGGAGCTGCCTCTGAAAACTACAAAATGATGTGTCTCCTCAGCAGCTTCTAGCCCCCAGGGGAGGGAGCCGACGCATTCCCCAAATACTGGTCCCAAAGTCCATAGGACACTAACCTCTTACTTTGTCCTTGGCATGTCTATGTTGATAATTCTGGAGTTGCCACATCTGCTGGTGTTCTGGGGTTCCTCCAGCTGGCTGCTGGCCCTGCCGCCCTGGGCCTAAAACCTCGGCGCTTGGCTTGGCTCCCTGTGCTCTGCACGCTGCAGCTCCCAGATTGCTGCACTGGTCCTTCCTGCAGGGCTGCTGGGCTGTCCTCAGCGGGAGGTTAGCTTCCCTGTGTCGTTCTGTGGGTGCTGGGGCTCCAGAAGTTGTTCAGAGTCCCCTTTTACATAGTTTGGGGGGAATCTGGGGGCAGAGTGGCTTGGATGAGCTGTTTCTACTCTGCCATCTTGGCTCCGCCCCCAGTTTCTTTCTTTTTTTTTTTTTTTTTTTTTTGCCTTTTGGAGGGCAATTGGGGTTAAGTAACTTGCCCAAGGTCACACGGCTAGGTTTTTGTTTGTGTGTGCCTTAAGTGTCTGAGGCCGGATCTGAATTCAGTTCCTTCTGACTCCAGGGCTGACGCTCTACTCACCGAGCCACCTAGCCACCCCGAAGCTGAGTCAGTTCCTTAATGAAGGTTTGGAGTTCTTGGTTTTGCTCTCTCGTCTTAGGGACAGAAGGTAGGGAGGAGTAGATGATGAGGCTTCCCTAGTGATGACTTTCCTTGGCCATGGTGGAGAAGTCAGAGACATTCCAAAGTTGAGTAGCCAGGTGGCAACTAAGATCTTTGTATTGGGCACCCTCCTTAGATTGATGTTTAAATGGAGGCACTATCTTAGAGGAATGCCCCAAACCACCCAGTACTTTACCACTGTAGTATGCTTCTATTTGCCTAGTTAACAAAACAGACGTACTGGGAAAAATTCTGGGAGTTGATTGATTTAGATGACAGAACTCTCAGGTCCTTTTCCCTACCTGATTCCTCAGCAGAATCATGTAATATGAGCATAAATTTACCACTATGGGAACTTCAGAGATCATTTTACAGTTGGTGAAATGGATTTTAACATGTGTCTTCTGACACCTGTTTTAGCATTCTTTCCATTGTATCATACTGTCTTCCAATAGTAGTAAGCAGGCAGAACAATAGAACTAGGCTTTTGTTTAAGTACACGCATTCCCAGAAAATGAGATATGAGAGATGAGTGCATCTTCATGTTACAGATTTTTCATTTGTGGCTTTCATTTCCTGAGGATAGGTACATTTTTTCTCATATCATTTGTATTGAAGTGTTTTGGGGAAAAAGAAGTCAACTTATGAAAGGAAGCATTTTCTTTTTCCTCCCTTCCTTTGAAACCTTATGAAACATTTTTTCCCCCTGTTCTTTCTCCCCTCTTCCCCACTCCAACATGTGTATTTATCAACAAGTTTAGAAAGAACATAAATTCACACCAGAGCCAACACAGCTCAGTATATAAGGGAGATCGAAATGTCAAGATATTTTGTTAAATTTTGGGGCACAGTTTCATTGCATTTGATTTAGAAAAATAGGTATGCCTGTAAATGTAATACGTTGTCCTCCATTGATCTTTGAAGTCCATAAAGCTATGATGTACTTGTTTCAGTGGAAAATTCTGTTATAAATTCTTCCCATTGTATTTGTTTTTTTCTTTGACTCATTGACTCTTGTTTTTGTATTTGCCCATTTCCTAGTTGACGGCTTCAGTTTTGTTTCTATTTCTACTTCAAAAAATGCTGCTATAAATACCTTGGTGCATATGAGACTTTTTTTTAATCTTTGACTTCCATGGAGTATATGCCAATAGGAATTTGGTTGTTTTTGTTTCAGATCATTTAGAAGTGGTTAAGAACATTTCTTAGCATAATTTCAAATTACCTTCCAGAATTGGGAACCATTTCATAGCATTCCCAACTATTAGTATGCTTGTCTTTCTACACCTTCTCTAATACTATTTCCATCTTTTGCTATCTTTGCTAACTTCCTGGGTGTCAGTTGATTTGTGCTTTTTACTTAATGTTTGGGAAATCTCTCCACTGGAGAATAACCCTAGGTTTTAAATGCTTTTGTTAGTTGACCATGTATTTTGAATATTAGGCAAACCTATATCAGAGATTTTTGATGCAAAGATTTTTTTTCTGAATAAACAGCTTCTTTCTTATTCTAGTTCCATTGGTTTTGTTTATGCAAAACCTTTTCAATTTCATGTAATCAAAATTATGTATTTTATTCTTTTTGGACACTTCTAGGCTTTGGTTAAGAATTCTCTCCTAGTCAAGCTATGGAAGCTACCTGACATAGTCTCTTTTATTATGAATTTATTTACTGACATTATTGTGCTAAATTTTTAGTTGAATCTTTATGATTCTCTATAAATTTTATCTATTAAAAAACAATAATCTTGTGTATTTTATGATTATTCCCTCAATTTCTTTGTCTTATTGTTATAGCTAGCTTAGCTAGCTTTTCTAGAAACAGGTCAAAAGTTAGAGGTGACAGTGGACATCCTTGTTTTATGCCAGATTTAAAGACCTCTAGTGTTTCTCTATTATAGCTCTTGGTTTAGAGAGATACTTTTTATCATATTAAGGAATACTCCCATTTATTCCTGTGCTTTTAAATATTTTAAATAGAAATTAATGGTATGTTTTATCAAAAGTTTTTTTCATCTCGGCATAATTGTGTGCTTTTTATTACTTTCATTATTAGTGTTATCAGTTAGGTTTATAATTTTCCTAATATTGAATCAATTATGTATCCCTGGTATAAATCTAACCTGACCATAGTGTATAATGATCATTTTGGATATGTTGTTGTATAGTCTTTTTGCTGATACTTTATTCAGTATGTTTGCTTACATATTCATTTATGATATCGGCCCATTTTTATCATTCCTGTTTTTCAGATTCCTTACATTGTCTCCAATTTTTCTCCCTAATCTTTTGAATTTTTCTAATATGTCCTGTGGTCTCCATGGAGTTCTGTTTGCTCTATTCTCCTGGGATTCTACCCCTTTTGGTGACGTTTTCTACCTTTTCTTCTTACTATTTATTTTTCTTCTAATTTTTGTCCCTAGTCTGTTGTACTGATTTGCTTTTCTGGTTTTTAACAAGTACCAAATAATATTGATGATTCAATACTTCTTTGTACCAGAAGGCTGTTCCCCCTCTGTTCTTTTTTTTCCTTTAAGATTATTATTTCTTTTGTGATTTCAGACTTTTTTACTCTCCAAATGAACTATACTGTTGTCTATCTACATCTGTAAAGCATCCCTTTGGTTGTTTGTTATAACACTAAATCTGTAATAATTTAGGTTTAATTTATTATATATTGATATGACCCCGCCATGAGGACCAAAAATCTCTCCAGTTATTTGAGTTGCTCCTTATTTCTTTGAAGAATATTTTGCGACTGTATCTTTATGACTCTTGAGTATACCTCTGTGGATCCAGCTATTTTATACATTTTTTAGGTATTTTGATGAGATTTTGCTGTTCCTGTTGGTATATAAAAAATTATTTTTGTGAATTTATTTTTTATCTCTCTATTTCCGGAAACTATTGTCTTGATTCATTTGCTGATTTTTTATGGTTTACTAAGGATACAATCATATCAGTACTAAGTGGGAGTGGTTTTCTCTCTCTCTCTCTTTTTTTTTTTTTACCTTTTTTTTTTTTTTGGAGGGGAGAAGGCAGGACAATTGGGGTTAAGTGACTTGCCCAAGGTCACATGGCTAAGTAAGTGTTAAGTGTCTGAGGCCAGATTTGAACTCAGGTCCTCCTGATGCTAGTGCAGATGCAGTGCTCTAGTCACTGTGCCACCTAGCCACCACCTCCCCCTCTTCTTTAGCTAAGTCCACGCCTTTAATTTTTTTCTTTTGTCTTACTGCTATCATTAGCATTTGAAAAATTTTGGAACAATTAAAATTGTTAGTATTCTATTTGCCTAAATTTTATTAACTTAAGATTTTGTTTATTCTCTATTCCATTAAATATTCAATGAAGGAAAACTTTTAACTTTTAATTTTAAAATACCTATTTAAAAATAGCTAAGGTTTATGTTCATTATTTAAAAACTCACTGGTTACTGGTTTCAGTTTATTGACAAATCAGAACTATGCTTCAGTTCTTAAAGGATGTTTTGATTTTATTGGTGTGGATATGCCCTCCGTCAGTATAAATTACAGCCACTCTAATTCATAGACTGTCTTTCAGAATTGTTAAGGCTGAAGGGATCATCATCCTGGAGCCAACCTGATGGAAATATATCTTAGTTTATTGTAGCCAACATTTTTGAAGCATTACCTAGGACTGAGCTTTTGCTCTAAGGGCATACCCTTTACAATTCTAGGGTCACTTCCACACCACTGTGAAGCACTAGCGCAGGATTTTAATGGAAGGGCCATTCATAAATTCATAAATGTCCACATGAAGGCTTATCATCCTTCATAAACTTTATTTTTACCTATCTGTTGATAGTAGCACTTTATTAATAAAATCAATCTGATCGCCAAAACCTATCTTTGGTTAATTGGGTGCTATAATTAAATGTTTTTAAAAATATTTGACTTATGAGTTTGTTTACTTAGTAAACTATAAGTAAACTTTATCAAACACCTATTAGTTCTGTTCATGTTAACTGCTTTTTTGTAGTGACATTTCTGAGCTAGCCTGAAGTGCCTCTTTTATAAACTAGTCAGTTTGCCAGCATTTATTAAGAGCTTACTCTAGGGGGAGGCTAGGTGGTGCAGTGAATAGAGCACTGGCCCTGGAGTCAGGAGGACCTGAGTTCAAATCCGGCCTCAGATACTTAACACTTACTAGCCTGTTTGACCTAGGTCAAGTCACTTAACCCCAACTGCCCCTCCAAAAAGAAAAAAAAATGTTTACTCTAGGTCAGTGCTGAATGAGTGAGGGTAAAAAGAGAGGCAACAATAGCCCTTGCCTTCAGGGATCTTAGGAGTCTCCTACTTTAGGAACAGAGTCTGTCACCTCTTGTGAAGCCCTGCGCTCAGTCAACACACTTTGCCCTCTCTCTAGGTAACATTAATGGCTGCTACCTGGACTACTACTTTTTCCTGCTGGCTGCTATCCAAGGAGTGACCCTCCTGCTTTTCCTGATTGTCTCTGTGAAATATGACCGGCAACGATCTCGGGCCAATGGAATGCTCGTCAATGGCAAGTCCTGACGTTCCCTGACCTGTGTGTACACAGTGAAACTATCTTGACCTTGCAGATTTTTAGTATGCTGCCAAGTTGTGGATTGGACAAGAGATGCCATTAAATGCACAACAATTTATTCTACCTGTGTCTGTTGTAGTTTCTTTTCTGGTGTGCTGGGAAATGCTTTCATTCTTATCCTTACATTTGGAGCCCCTTGCAGGTTTCTTCAGTAAATTTATACATCATTCATCAAGTTTAAAGTAAATAATTTGAAAAGTCTTACTTTGTCTGACCCATCCCTGCCCCCATTTGTGGAACCAGCATTAGTCTACTGAAAATATTATTTTAGTTTAAGAATTATTTAAATTCCACAGTTCCTTATGTAGTACCTTTTTATCTGAATCTGAATCTTTCCGTTATCAGGAAGTATAAAATTATTGATAAATTCAGCTTATACTCTCAGTTTAATTGTCCTATCAGGGAGACTTTTTCGATAGATTGTGGTTGTCCAAATACTCCTAGCATGCACATTATCCAGTGGTAGAGTAATTTTACATGACCCTTGTATTGTTAATTTCAACATATGAAAAAATATTTATTCCTTGGGGAGTAAATTCCAAATCTTCTACAGTTCTTTCAAATTATTGGAACTAATTAGGCTTCTTTGGCTTGCTAAAATGTTATTTTTGACCTTTGAGGCCCTAATTTTTATCGTTTTCAGTCCTAGTAATTAATGACTTTCAACCAGTGAAAATTTCAGTTTAGGTAAATATATCAGTCCTCTGAATCTTAGACATGTTTGAAAGTGTTGCCCTATATTACTTTTGTCATTATAGAAAAGAAAGTTTCAAAAATTAAAACAATTCAAATTCAGTATAATTGTATCTTATATTATTACAATGGTGATATCTAGAAATGGCCAGTCTCAGTGCAATGTACATTTATGTAGGAAGGAGTCACAAGTAAATTAATTCTTAAAAGGAAATATCTGTTTTACAACATACCAGACTTGCTTTCCCCAGCATTGGGCAGCAGGACCAATATAATTATGTGTGGTTTAGGGGTGTGGATATCCATAGTTGGGAATGTATTAATGCATATCTTGACTTTGTACACTTGAAAGTAACCAAATACTCCCCACTCCCACCCAGCCCTAGTTTACCAGTAAAATCTTATTCAGATGTGAGACATGATAATTTTTCAACTTTTCAAACCTTGAAATTAAGTATATAGAAATTTTGTTCCCTGGTTCTTCCCCTCCCCTCCTCCCCCTTCCATCCCCAGTAATCTATGTCTAAGTCCGTATGTGGAACACTAATTTTTTTTCTGATAACTCATTTCCTTCCCACTCCCACAATCCACATTGTCCTCCCATTTTCTGGTTAGTCTTTCCCTCATTTTAGCCTGTCCCTCAGCCAGCAGAACAATTTATTTGACAAATCCCTAGCTCTGCTTATGTTATACCTTCCCCAAACTTTTTTATTGTTTTCCAGAGAAAGGTCAGATCCAACTTTTAAAACACAAAATGCATTCTTGCTAAGCATTATTGTGTTTTTCCTCACTCTGTTTCCTTTCTCTGGCGTTGAAATATCTGATTGAAGAGGAAGAGAGAGTAAACAAGTGAGGAATTTGGGGTTAGTGGTGGTGATATTAATTGGTTTCTTTAAATTATAAGAAAGTAGTAAATCATGGTAATTCTCTCCTTTCCCCTTCCTAATAGGGGTGCTAATTTAATTAATAGAAGACATATATTTACAGAAGGCTGCACATGGCAGGAGTCACCTGTGTTCACACTCACCTTTCCCCTCTTTTCCTCCTCCTTCCCAGAGCTTGTCTCTCTACAAATGTTCTTTGTTCTGGGCAACTGAAAGTGATTGAGGAATATTTACCCCAGGGCACAAATCCGTGCATATAATTGATCACAACCAAAGCAGCCAAAAACAGGGGTTGCTATTTATGTCTCAGGCACCTTACTTCTGCAGAGAAGTACTTCTCATATGGATATCTGTCTTCTTCAGTGCTTAGTTCTCCTGTCTTGACACTTTAAACTTATCCTTTATGGGCAAAGGAATAAGCATTTAGTAAGCTACTAGGTGCCAGGCACTTTGCTAAATGATTTGCAAATAACACATTTGATCTTCACAGCAACCCTGTAAGGTAGGCACTATTGTTAGCTCATTTTACAGATGGGAAGACTGAGGCAGACAAGTTAAATGTCTTGTCTGTAAATGTCTGAGGCTAGAGTTGAACTCAGGTCTTCCTGACTGCAGTCCTAGTGCTCTAACCATTGCACCATCAGGTTCCTTCTGTTCCCTTTCCAAGGTCTTCATCCTACAAGCAATCTTGTTCTCCAGTGACTCAGGATCAATAATGACATTTACTGACTTTTCTTCTCTACCTGACCAAGACAGATGTGTTTTCACTGTGAAAGGGCACCTTTGAAGGCACAGTTGCTTCTTGAAGAAATCCTCCCATTTTGTACTTCATGTTGCTGTTTCAATCTTTCTATGTAGGATTGGTTTCACCTTTCTTATATGACCTCTCTGACCTTGGATAAATCATTTAGCCTCCTTGGACCACAGTTTCCTCATATATTAAATGAAAAGATTCGACTAGTTAAATCTCTGATATTCCTTTAAGCTTTTAAGTCGATGGTACTAAGAGGTTTAGTGACTTGTCATAATTGTCCAAAGTCATACAGGTAAACTTCAGAACCTAAATTAAAATGCAAATCTTTTACTTAAGTTTCAGCATTTTTTCTTTGAGTTTTATGTCACTATCTTCTGAATCAGATTATTGCCTTTATTATTTGATAGTCAAATACCTCTTCCATTTGCTGTCAGGAATGAGGAACTGCCAGTTCCTTAAAAATGAACTGAAATGTACTCTAGTCTTAATTTCTTGTCTTGGTATATGGATAGATATTCAGGGACATGGGTAGGATCTCACTATGGAAAGACCAGGGTGACTGAGCTGTTCTGCGAACTGAAGGAAAAATGTAGTCCACTGGGAGCTAACCATGGTGCTGAATCTTTATGTCTAGCACAGGACTCAAATTCAGTCCAAGCACCATGATCGCTACATCCACATCTATCTACCAGAATTCAGTGACCTTTATGCCTAAAGTTTAACCAGAATTTTCTCATTTGCATGAAGGAAAAACTTCTTTTCCCTGTTGATTATTGTATAATAATACTAATATTGCATAATAATAATAATGGACATGTGTCTCTTTAAGATTTTCAAAGCACTTCACATGTATTTTCATATGAGCCTCGTTATAGTCCCATGAGGCAAGCACTACAGTTATTAGGATCTCATTTTACTTATGAGGAAACAGGCTTTATTTAGAGGAGTCATGTGATTTACTGCTGTTCACTGGGCTAATAAGTGTGAAAGTCAGGCTTAAAATCCTTCTGGTCCTAAGTCCAGCAGTTAGGCCACTAAATCTTGGCTTTTTCACTTGCTCTCAGTTTGATGTTGGCTAAGTTATTTTCTTTCTCTGGGCCTCAGCTTCCTCATAGGTAAAATGAGGGAGTTAGGCTAGATGACTTATGAGATATTTTTCATATAAATTCTAATAGATGTTAGAAAGTTATATTGATAAGATTTTGGAAAGAAAGACATTTCCCTGGTGGCCCCTCTCTATGCTAAGTGAGTAATTGGCTTAGGAACTTCAGAGCCCAGTTTTGAGTTTCCATGATTCTATTGCTCTTTGTGGCACATATTTAATAATTTTTGTTTGTTTGCATGTTTTTCCCCTGTTTGGGTAGTATACTGAGCATAGTAGGCATAATTGTCAGTGTGAGTCAGGAAAGGTGCACCTGCCCTGCAAATGAGTGGAGAGTTGGAGGCCTCCCTGAGAGTCCCCACAGGGGTTTAGTGGGGGGTGGAACAGGGAGTTCTGGGCTTTGAAGCAGGAATAATATGAAATACTTACAGTTCCCATTTAAATAGTTCTTTATGGTGTGCAAAGGTTGTTGAATAGGAGAACTAAAAAGAGCCTTAACCATTTTAGTTGTACACTCCTACATTTTAGGAATAAGGAAGGTAGCTTAGAGAGAAGTGATTTTCTAGGACATGCCTCTCTACCTTCCTGCTCCCACCCCCTACTGCTAGTGTTTTCCTTCTTGAGATTACCTTCCCTTTAGTCTGTAGTTACCTTTGATGTGTATGCTGTTTTACCCTTTGGAATGTGAGCTTTTTGTGAGTGAGGACTGTGTTTTTAACTTTGTATCTTAATGCTTAGCATAGGACCAGGCATGTAGTAAGAGCTTAATGTTGGCTGACTGGCTTACTGAAAGTTAAACAGGTAGTAAGTAGGCAAAGCCATGATTTAAACCCATGTACAAATCTAATGTTTGTTCTCTCATACCAGCTATAATTATCAGAGAATTTCTGATAATGTGAGGAACATTTCCTTCATATAGGTCAGGAGATTTTGCTCAGGCTCTCACAACCCTTTGAGGTAGGTAATCAGATATTATCTCTGTTTTACAAGTGAAACAGGCACAAACAGGTTATGTGAGTTGCCCAGGGTCAGGCAGCTAATAGGTGGCAGTAAATGATTTAGTGCCTGCTAAGTACTGGGAATTAAAAAAGGCAAAAGACAATCTCTGCCTGAAAGAAGCTTATAATCTAATGGGAGACAATATGCAAACATATATACATACATACATACATACATATATGTATGTGTGTGTATATATATATATATATATATATATATATGTAAAGCAAGCTATGTACAGGATAAATAAGAACTAAGAAAGGGAAAGCATTGGAATTAGTAGGGGTTGGAAAGGCTTCCTGTAGAAGATGGGATTTTGTTGTTGTTTGTCCTTCGTTTTCAAGAGGACCATAACATCAGGGATGTGATGCTATGACATGCAAGTGAGTTGGATTTAAGTGAGGGATGGCTGTGCAAAGTCATCAGCCTCACTCCTTTGTAGTTATGTAGGTCCAGAGGCAGGTTATAGATCAGGATGATTAGAGATGTGCCTGGATACAGTGAAAAATGGTCTTTTTAAGCTAAGGTCTTTAACAGGTCTCAGTTTGACTGAGGCAGCACCCATTCAGTGATTAAGTCTAGGTAAGAAATGAGGCAGAGAATGGTGGGATTTTAGTTGGGACTTAAAGGAAGCTGGAGAGGTTAGAAGATGAAGAAGAGGAGGGAGAGCCTTCCAAGCATGGAGGACAGCCAAAGAAAATGCCTGGAGCCAAGAAATGGATTGTCAGAGATGGCTAGGTCAAAGAGTAAGATTGGGAAGTAAGATGTAAGAAAACTAGAAAGGTAGGAGGGGCCAGGTTATGAAGGGCTTTGAATGCTAAACAGCAATAGGAAGACTATGTAGTTTGTTGAGTAGGGAGGAAAATCACTTCAGTGACTAAATGGAGAATCAGCTGGTGGGGAAAGACTTGAGACTGGCAGACCCACCAGCAGCTATTGTAACAATCCTGGTGTAAGATATAAATTTTCCCCTAAGTACCACTTTGGCTGCATCTCATAAATTTTGGTATGCTGTCTCATTGTTGTCATTTTCTTTAATGAAATTATCCATGGTTTCTATTATTTGTTCTTTGACCCACTTATTTTTTTAGGACTACTTAATTTCCATTTAATTTTTAATCTCTTTCTGTTGTCCATTATTAAATGTATTTTTGATTGCATTATGATCTGGAAAGGATGCAGTAGTCCAGGCAAGAGGTGATGAGGATCTGAAGTGCCCATGTAAGTGGAGAGAAGGGGACAGATGTGAGACTTGGCACTGATTGTGTGTAGTTGAGAAGCAAACAGACTCAGTCAAGTTGACAGAGAGACAGCCACTTCAAGGAAACCTTCAATAACAAATACGCTTCTCAGCCTGAAAGAGAAATATTTGAAACCATGGAAGTAGAACAATTGTTAACATTAACCAAGTGTGGGAGCACTCAAAAGCATTGTGTTAGGTAAACCACTAACAGTTTCAGAGAATTGGGGGAAGTCAGTTCTTAGAAAAAAGGACTTGGGTGGCAATATTTTAGTTAAGTTGGACTGATAATAGAAATATAAAAATAAAAAGTCCCATTTTGCCTTCTGTGAGAATGACTAGGAAAAAAAAAAACAAGCCTAACAATGTTAACACTAAATGCAAAGAGGCTTAAGGTCACATTAAAATGCAAAAGAAAAAGTTATGGAATAAATAGAAAAGCAGAATCCAACCATGTTAGCTTACAGAAAACACATTTAATCCAGAAAGATTAGAGTAGATAAAAAATGAAAGAAGGGATTAAATTTTAACATGCTGCTGAATTTATCCTTCAATATTTATAGGTTGTATGACCTGTGATAGGTCACTTTGTCCTCACAGCCTCAGTTTTCTCATCTGTGGAATGAGAATGATCATGGTTGCAATATCTGCCTCACAGGGTTATCATGAAGAGAATGTTTCATTCTGTAAAATGCCATATTGATAGTTTTTTTCCCATTAATATTATATGACTGCCACAGCACAAAAAGTTCAAATGGCACTAATGATATTAGAATATTAACTGTGCATGTACCAAATACAAAATCATATATGCATCTAATAATTCTACCACAAAACTTATGGAGTAAGATCTTATTACATCCCTTGGAAGAAGAGATGGGGTAAAAATCATATATCTGTAAGGAAATGATGCATATCTGTAAGACTAAAAATTGTTTCATCAGTGGAACCATAGTCAGAGGACATGAATGGACAATCTGCAGTAGTCAATTAGTAAACCTTTATTAAAGTGCCTGATATGTGCCCAGCACTGTGCTAAAGGAAAACAACAGGCCATACCCTCAGGGAATTTACAGTGTAATAGGGGAAACAACACACAGACAGATATATATGAAGCAAGCAGCATATAGGACAAATATGAAATAATTGCCAGAGGGAAGCCACTAGAACTAACTGAGGTCAGGGAAGGCTTCCTTTAGAAGGTGGGAGTTTGGTTGGTCCTTGAAGGGACTGGGGTGGGATGACAGGAATGGAGGGTGGGGTCAGTACTTGGAGAGGAGGGAGAGCATGGGGAACAATCAGACAGAATGTCCAGAGCCTAGAAATGGAGTGTATTGTTTGCTGTTTGTGGAACAGCCTGGAGGTCAGTGTCACTAGATCAAAAAATATGTGTCAGGAAGTAAGGTGTAAGAAAACTGGGGACTAGGATAGAAAGCCAAATAGAACATTTTGTATTTGCTCAGAGAGTCACTAAATTTTATTGAGTAGGAGGGTGATTTAATTGAATTTTTTGGGTAATGCATTCCTGTTAATAAAAATGATTTGAATGCCTCCATTGTGTATATTTACATATTTATAGACTACAATGTATTGCTGTGCTAATTGTTATAAAACTTACACAAAATAGAAATAAAAATGTTGAAATAACTTGAAATGGTATTTCATATCAAATGGTATTTAGAAGCATTCAGGTGATGCAGTAGATAAAGCAGTGGGCTTGGATTCAAGAAGATCACCTGCCTTAGATACTTACTAGCTGTATCAACTAACTGTATTAACTCTGGACAAGCCATTTAACCTCAATGAACCTCAGTTTCTTCATCAGTAAAAGAGATAACATTAGCAACTACCTCACCAGGGTTGCTGTGAGCACCAAATAAAGATGTGTACAACATGTGCAAACGTGCTATATAATTGCTAGCTATTATATATGATTCTAGACTCAATGGGGAATGACTGGAATTCACTGAGTAGGGGAGTGATATAGTCAAACCTGAATCTTAGAGATTCAATTGCTTTGATAGCTTAGTCTAGAGGGTGGATTGGGATGAGACAGGGAGGCCAATTAGAAGGCTGTTGAAAGAGTCTAAGCAAAAGATGAGAACCTGCATATACCTAATATGTGAGATGTATGGGGCATTCAGGAAAGACTAATACCTGTGGTGTGAGGGCTGCTGAGCCCTTTTCAGGGCTGCTTTGGTCCACCTGACTCACCCAGCTCCCACCTGTGGCTCCAAGAAGCTGTACTGTGCATATTCAAACCCACCAGTGAATTAGTGGTATGTCTACCCAAGCATGTGAAGACCTGCCCCAGAGCAGGGCTTCTTAAACTTTTCCTACTTGTGACCCACAGTTCAAGAAGTGCTGCCCTAGAGGAATGGGTAGATGAGGATGGTTTGTTCCAATGGCCATGAAGGTGGCTGAAGCAGGTGCCATGAAGCACTTAGAGCTTTCGAAGGCATCAAAGATGCCATGGTCACCCACTGAATCCTGAGCCATTGCTAGTCGTCTTGACTTCATCTCCCCATTGGATTCCAATGACTCTGAAAGAGAGAATGAGGTTGATGTATACTGTTCACTTAACTTGGCAATGTACTTTCCAGGGATGTGCATGTAGATGATGAGGTTGATGCACACTTTGCCAGAGCTAGTTCAGTGTTTGGGAGGCTCTGAAGGAAAACGTGGGAGAGGAGAGTAAAGTATTAGGCTGCCTACCAAACTGAAGGTCTACAGAGCCGTGGTGCTGACATCATGGTATGCCTGTGAAACCTGAACAGTCTAACAGTGCCATGCCAGGAAACTGAATCACTTTCATTTGAATTGTCTTGGGAAGATTCTGAAGATCACTTGGCAAGATAAGACCAGACACTTAGGTCTTTCTTCGAGCTAATCTACTAAGCATTCAAACTCTGCTGCAGAGAGCACAACTCCATTGGGATGGCCACGTTATTCGAATTTCAAACATATGTTTCCCTAAAAGACTTATTTTACAGAGAACCCACACAAGGCAGGTGCTCACATAGAAGTCAGAAGAAGTGATATAAGGACACACAAGATCTCTCAATTTTGGAATTGATTGTGAGACGTGGGAGACATTGGCACAGAACTGCTCAGAATGGAGTGCTTCATCAAAGGAGGCCAGATGGGGCCATGAAGAGTCAGACATGACTGAAAGTGACTGAACAACCACAAAAATTTTACATTATTAAGTACCTACTATGTGTCAGGTGTTTTGTGAAGTGCAGGGGTTAGAAATTTAGAAAAAAATAGTCTCTGTCCTCACAGAACTTAAAATCTAAAGGGGAAGGTGATAAACAAAGGGAAGCTGAAAATAAGAGAGGACATGAGAGTGCATGATGAGGAAGTTAGTGTAGAAACAAAGCTGGAATTCTTAGCTTTCTATAGAGGGAAGCCATGGGAAGAGTTTTAGTTTTTTTCACTCCACCCTCTAATCAGAAGAAACAGAGGGTACTGATGAGATATGAGTATGAGAGCTGAAGCAATCTCCATGATCATGAATTTCCTGGTGATATACTTATCCTGAAGGGTTTGGGGGATGTGAGCAGGATGATGGTGGCAATAGTGAGGTCAAAACCAAGAAGAGATGTTATTAACAAATTAATTTTGTGAAATTGTAATGATAAAACGGCACCAGATTTGGATACTTGGGGTGAGTGAGAATGAAAAGTTTAAGATGACAGAGAGGTTATGACCTAGAAGGTACTTTCAGAAGTGTGGAAGTGTTGGTCAAGAGCAAAACCCAAACCTGAAAAGCTTTAGGAAGAAGTTTAGTGGGTCAATTGGCCAAGGGAAGAACCAGAGGGAAAAATAATGTGGCTTCCTCTGGAGTATCTGTGAGTTTCACATTATATTCATTGTTCTGTGATCATCCATATCCCACTTCCTAACTTCTATTGTCAAAGCTACCAACAAGTGGAGACCTCAGAGAACCCTTTCTCTCCTTTCCCTCTAGTTTGCATTACTCAATTTTCACCCAGCTACAGATCCTCCCTCATCATCCACCCCTGCCACAGTTAAGTCTGTCTGACCCTAGGACTCACTGTGCTATTCCAGTCATTATTTTTATATCTTCGTCCTTGCCATTGCTCCCCAAGGTACACTGGACTTACCATCTGCTTCAACATTTTTGCCCCCAGACTCCTATGCATTACCATATGACCTGGCATTGCACCCTAAAGACCAGCTGTTCTTTCCATCTGTGCTGAAATGGAATGTTGCTATATGTGTTGCTTTCCTTAATTAGAACATGAGCTCCTTAAAAGGAGGTACTTTCTCCCTTTCCCATTTGTGTCCTTTTTACTTCTTAACAGTTCTTGGAATACACTAATTGCTTAATAAATGCTTTTCCATTCCATTCCACAAAGCTGTTATGCACTTCATTCTCTCCTCCTTCTTTTCTTCTTTCCTTCTTTCCTTCCTTCCTTCCTTCCTCCCTCCCTCCCTCTCTCTTCTTTCCTTTCTTTCTTTCTTTCTTTCTTTCTTTCTTTCTTTCTTTCTTTCTTTCTTTCTTTCTTTCTTTCTTTCTTTCCTTCCTTCCTTCCTTCCTTCCTTCCTTCCTTCCTTCCTTCCTTTCTTTCTTTCTTTCTTTCTTTCTTTCTTTCTTTCTTTCTTTCTTTCTTCCTCTTTCTTCTCTCCCTCCTTTCTTCCTTCCTTTTCTTCTTTCCTCCCTCCTTCCCTTCCCAACCTCTTTTTTCCCTCTCTTTTACAGCACAAAATGGGCAAAGGGGGCATTCTGGTATTCAGCATATTCTTCCTGGTACCTGCCACACAATTGAATTCCAATAAGCATTTTTTTAAAAGTGCTATGTGTGTGCCAGTCACTACTATAGTGCCTAGGGATGCACAGACAAAACTGAAAGCTGTCCCTGTCCTCAAGAAGCTTCCATCCTATTGGGAAGATAGAGCATAGACATTAAAATAAGAAAATATAAGTTAATTTTAGGAAGGAGAACATAATCACAAATTGGGTAGTAGAAGGGAGAGTCTGGAAAGGCTTCACCTAGGAAATAACACCTGATATGAAAAGCCTTAAAAGGAGATTTGGATTCAGAAAGATAGAGAACATGGATTCAGAGCTGGAAGGCATCTAAGAACTCATCTAGTTCAACCCCTTAATTTGACAGATGAGGAAACTGAGGCCTAGGGCATTTATGTGATGAATAGGAAATGAACTTCCTGTCATAGTGGGACAACCTGTGGGAATGCCAAGGTGGGAAACAGAACAATGAGTGGGAGGGAAGGCTAATAGTCTAGTTTGCCTGGAATTCAGGAGGGTAACATGAGGTAGGTTGGCTAGAAAGGTAGTTTAGAGTTAGATTGTGGAGGGTCTAAGAAAAATGCCAGGTGGAGAAGGTCCTACTTTATCTTCATGACAACAGGAAACTATTTATTATATGTGTTTCCATATACATGTTTACATATTATGTGTTTACATATAAGTAGTACACATTGAGCATTGAATTTTTTCTAGTTGAGGCAGGTCTCATTCATGATTTTTGCATGGGAACTGGCTCTTGGGCTGTAGCTAGACAATTTAAAAGGTGGAAGCTAAGAAACAAAATGTTCAGAAGTCCCATAGTTCACCCAGTAGAAAGTTGTTCTGGTCAAGTTTCCCTGGTGCTGACCACTGTTTTTCTAAATATACTTTGAAATCTGAGAATTGGGCAACTACCAAGATCACATCCTGTTCTCTTCCAGGTACCTTTCTGAATTTTACAGGCGGCCCCATGACCAGAATAGACTCCCTCTCTAGCCACACTTGCTTATATCCTTCCTTCTTTTCCAATCCTGGTTCAGGTACTCATTTGGTAACTATCCCTATTCCTAATCCTATGTGCTAACCTGGTTCTCTAACCCTAACCCATAAACATTTTCTGCATTTCTCCATTGTATGCACTAATCTCTCACATATCAGTAGCATTTCCCTATCTGAGACTGTCCACAAATACATTTTCAATTTATATTTGCACCAGTGGCTTTTGCTTTTTTTTTTTTTTTTTTGGGAATTTCCAACATTTTCAACAAAGATGATAAAGATTCATATGTAGTATTTATTAGACCAGGAAGGGAATTCAGATATTATTTATTCCATTTTACCTATGTGGAAACTGAAACCCTTAAAGGAAAAGTGATTTGACCAACATTATACAATCAGCTAGTGATACAGCTGGGTCTACAACCCAGGTGTCCTGATTCTCCATCTTGTGATTTTTTTTCCACTGCACTGCTCAAGAATGCTTGACTACAGAACATTATCCAGCCTTTCCTGACCTGTATCCTTTTCAGTTTAATTCAACAAACTTTTTAAAGTGCCTGCTCTGAGCAGTATGCTGGGGAGAGGACAATGAAATATGATATAATCCTTGCCCTCAATGGGATTATGATAACTATATCGGAGGGGTGCTGGTGGTGGTGGTGGTGGTGGTGGTGGTGGTGGTGGTGGTGGTGGTGGTGGTGGTGGTGGTGTGTGTGTGTGTGTGTGTGTGTGTGTGTGTGTGTGTGTGTGTGTGTGTGTGTGTGTGTGTGTGAACTAGTATAAGATATATGTAGAGTGTCTTAAGTACTTAAAAGATCAGTCATGAAGAAGGAAGAAAATAAGGATTCATCAAGCACCTACTGTGTGTTAGGCACTGTACTAAGTGCTTTACAAATATCTCATTTGGTGAGACAATTTGAGGATTCAATCATTATTAGATACAATACCTCTGGGAAGGAGGTCCAGTTATTTTCCCCACTTTAAAGATGAGGAAAATGAGTCAGGCAAAGGTTAAGTGACTTACCCAGGGTCACTCAGCTAGTAAGTATCTGAGCTCAGATTTGAACTGGTGGGTTTCTGACTTCAGGCCCAGCTCCTTATCCACTGTCCACTTCTCTATGAGGTACTGGAAAAGGGAGGGGGTAGGAAAACCAAAGAAACCCAAGATGGCTTCATGGAAGAAAGTAGTATCTCTTGTGGGTCTTGAAGGAAAGGAAGGATTTCACCAGGTAAAATGATGGGTAGAGTCTGTTCTGGGTGCAGGGCAGCCTGAACAAATGCACCAAGTCAGGAGAGGGGAGGAGTAGATCAGAGAAGAGTATACTAAGAAGATAATGTGAGCTAAGGTTGGAAAAGAAGGCTGAAAAGGGGTCATGGTGGTCCTTAAATGCTAAGATTAAAGGCATTTTAAACTACGCTATAGAGTAGTAAAAAGAAAAACTAGCAGGAAAAAAAAAAACCCAAACCAAACACCTACAGTCTCCAAAAAGCTTTTTCAGTCTCTATGAATTAAGAGGGATTGATAACAAAACCCACACAGTGGAGGTAGGCTTGATTATCACTTAAGTGAGATGCTCTTAATGCAGAGCTATAACCATAAACGCTTTTTGGATTCCCAACTAATATCATGAGTGATTTCAGAGGAATAGATTTTCCTGTGTTGTCCCATCGGGGATAAATGGCAAGTTATGGCATTCAATTTGCTCCAAATCTGTCAAAACCATTCAATAAGGACTTATTAAGTCCTACTGTGCACTAGGCACCAGGCAAGGTGCTGGGGATAGAAAAATAAAAAATGAAAAAACAGAGTCCTTGCATTTCATTGATCAAGTGTACAAATGAACTAAATATATGCAGAGTAAATATAAAATAAATATGGAGTAGAGGAGGAGATGGGTAACTAGTGTTTGGGGGATTGAGAAAGGCTCTGTGGAGATGTTGGTGTTTGATTGGAATCATGAAGGAAGTGAGGAATTCTGAGGTGGAGAGGAGGAGGGAACATATGCCAGCTATGGCAGAGGAGAGAGGGAGCCTCATATACGAGGAACATAGAGATGGCCAGTTTGGCTGGATGGTGGTGGTCAGGAAGGGGAGTAACAAAGCCAGAAGACGGGTTGGAGCTAAATTGTGAAGGGCTTTAAAAGCCAAATAAAGGTGTTTATATTTTATCTTAACATGCGTTAGAGCAGTGGTGTCCAATTCAAATAGAAGTGGGGCCACTAGCCCATAAAGAAGGGTCCCTGCATGCTACATATTAACTTAGTTTTAAAATGTAGAGCTACCTATATTTTATTGTATTTTTATTTATTTTATTAAATATTTCTCAAATTCATTTTAATCTGGTTCAGGCCACACTTAGGAGTGATGTAGGCTGCATGTGGCCTGTGGCAATAGTGTTTGATGTCTGTACTACAGGACCACTGCAGTTTATTATAGATCAGGAGAATTTATTGAGTCTGGGGCATTGACAGACTTAAGGGAGGACACGATCATTGTCTTCAGGTAGTGGCTAAGTGGGGGCAGCTAGGTGTTGCCATAGTGCACAGGGCACCACGTCTGGAGTCCGGAAAACTCTGAGTCCGGAAAACTCTCCTGAGTTCAATCTGGCCTCACATGCTCACTAGCTAGGTGACCCTGGCCAAGTCACTTAACCCTGTTTGCTTCAGTTTCCTTATCTGTAAAAATGGGGATAATAATAGCACCTACCTCGTTGGGTTATTGTGAGGATTAAATGAGGTGATATTTGTAAACTGCTAAGCAAGTACTTTCTAAGTACTGGCACATAACATAGTAAATGTTAATGATGTTATAATATAATGTAAATGTAATTAATGTTAATATGAATATAATCAATATACAAACACTTAATATTATTAATTATCAATATAATTATATTAATATTATTATTATAATGCTAACTACATACATTATTATTATTATTATTATGAGATTGGTTAACCTTGTTTTTTTTCTTTTTTTTTTTTTGCCCCAAAGGGGAGAACTAGGAGAAATGAATGAGATTTGTCAAGGAGGTGATTTAGGTGGGTGTCAGGAGCTGTCCCAAAGTGAACTGTGATGCTTCAGAAGATGGTGGATTCCTCCTTTTTGGAGATTTTCAAGTAGGGTCTGTACAACTTGTTGTCTATGTTGTAGTGGCAGTTCCTTTCATTTATGAATTGTCCTAGAAGTCTGCTGACTGACTCTCAAATTCTTTGGTTCTGTAACAAGATCAGATCTTTGCTTAAGGAATGTGACTTTAGTAGTTTTGTGAAGGATAGATTGAAGTGGGGAGAAGCGACCAGTTTAGGAGGATGCATAGTAAGGAGCCCAGGCTAGAGGTGAATTAGGGTAGTGGTTATATGAGCAGGGAAAAGGCATCTGATGAGAGAAATGGTGTGAAGGTAGTAACAAGATTTGGTAAATCTTTCTGCATTCCTCAAATGCATGAAAGTGCCCATACCTTCATCAAAAACCACTTTGGTGCTGATCCATCTCTGTCAGAGGAGATATATTCCATCAGGGTTATTGATCATAATGTGGTGTCATTGAAAGAATGCTGGTTTTGGAATCAGGTGACTTGGATTTGAATCCTGACCCTATCACTTATTACCTGGGTAATCTTGGGCAGTAATAATAGATGATAATAATAATAATAGCCAATATGTACTTAGCTATTAACACTTATAGGGTTTGTAAAGTACTATAAGTATTATTCTCATTTAATTCTTACAACAACCTTGGGAGGTAGATGCTACTGTTGAGTAAACTGAGGCAGGCAGAGGTGGAGTGGTTTGTCAAGTGTCATACAGCTCATATGTGTCTGAGGCCATATTTGAACTCTGGTCTTCCTTACACAAGTTCCAGAGAGTACTCTATCCATTGTTCCTAGTTTCAAGTTCTTTGATGTTCTTGGGCCTCAGTTTCCTCACTTGTGAAATAAGGAGGTTGAATTAGATGTGATTCTACAATTATTTAAAGGTGTCCTGTAATGTCCCTGCCAGGCTGTTAGATGCCAAGACGTTAGATCCTTGAATCAATTTCATTTTTGAGGTAAGAACTACTTATTCCTTGTGGGGGCCATCTTCAATCATCTTGATCTATATCTTGCTACTGGACCCAGATGATTACAGAGGAGAAAGTGAGGCTGGTGACTTTACACAGCCCTCCCTCACTTAAATCCAACCCACTTGCATGTCATGGCATCTCTTCCCTGATGTCATGGTTCTCTTCAAGAACAAAGGACAAAAAACAACCACTTTTTACTTGTGACATTGGGCACATCACATAGCATCTTTAGTCCACATCTATAAGAGGAAGGTGGTTGAATTAGATTATCTTCAAATTCCTTCCTTCTCCAAACCTGAAGATAACTTATGACAACTTTCTCCCAGAAATGCTATGACTAGAATGCTCTCCGTTCTTACCTATATCTCTTAGAATTTATAGCTTTCTTTAAGGTTCAGTTCATGTGCCAACCTCCTCTGGGAAACCTTTCAGGATCTTTCTGGTTGCCAGTGCCCCCCCACACCCTCCTTTTAAAATGAACATAGATAGGATTTTCTTTTTACATGTTTTATCCCCCTAGGTAGAATCTAAGCTCTCTAAGGGCAGGGAGTCTTTCATTTTTATCCTTTTGTCATTATGGTTCAAGTATCTGGCATGTAGCAGGGGCTAAAGAAATGCCTTTTGGGGGCAGCTAGTTGGCACAGTGCATAGAGCACCGGCCTTGGAGTCAGGAGGACCTGAGTTCAAATCCGGAATCAGATGCTTGATACACTTACTAGCCATGTGACTTTGAGCAAGTCACTTAATCCCAATTGCCCTCCAAAAAAACCCAAACAATAACAACAACAAAAAGCCTTTTGGATCAGGTTGGGTCCCCTAGAAGAAAATGTTTGGATTTGCTCTCTTTTAGCTGAAGGGGGTGGCTCTTTCTGCCATCTTAAGAGAGTTCCAGTACTTAGGTTGGGATCCAACTGTAGCAAACTTGTCTGTTTTGACCATGGCAGATGTAAAGTCTACCAGAGCCCAAACTTTGGAAGATCTTTTGACCAAGGATCTGTCTAGCTAAGTTTGGTGGAAATCATCACTGAAGGCTCCATCCCTAAGAGATGACTTGCTTTAAAAACCAAAACAAGTCACAAAAACTATCCACTTTAGACTCCAAAGGTCACCAACACCCTCATTTTTATAGAAGAGGAAACTGGATCCCAGAAAAGTGAAAGTGTCTGTCCAGGAAATTAAACCTAAGTCCTCTGATACCAAATCCATAGGTGAAATGGTAGAGTGGATAGAGTACCACAATTGGACCTGGGTCTCCTTAAGGCAGCTAGGTGGTGCCATAGTGCAACAGAGTTCAGAGCCTGGAGTCAGGAATACTATTCTTCCTGAGTTCAAATCTGACCTCAGACGCTTACTAGCTGTGTGACCCTGGTCAAGTCATTTAACCTTGTTTGCCTCAGTTTCCTCATCTGTAAAATGAGCTGGAGAAGGAAATGGCAAACCACTCTAGTATGTCTGCCAATAAAAGCCCAAATGGGGAAACAAAGAGTTGGACATTATTGAAAATGACAAACCTAGGTTGAAATCTCATTTCACACACTAGTTATGTGACACTGGAGAAGTAATTTCTCTTTTCTGACCTTCAATTCCCTCATCTGTAAAATGGGAATTTTGCTTCATTTGCTTCACAGATTTCTTACTGGGATCACCCTAAAGCACCATGTCACTGTTAGTTATTGTTAGTTCCATTCATCCACCCATTTATTCATTCATTCTAATGCTTATTAAGGGCCTGCTCTGCTGCTTCGTCTCAAGCCACCATGCAGTCACAAATCCTTGAGCCATGACCATTAGAGGTGCCTTACTTTTTCTGAGGAGGAGGAGGGTTGGATTATCATGGACCAAAAATTCATGACCTAGTAGCCAGCCTCCCAGAGACAAGAATTTTCAGGCATAGCTAGGCCAGTCCTATGTAAATAGGCAGGGGAGACCTCCTGGCTCTATAATCCAGCTTGATTGTGCCTTTGGGAGCTTGTGTACCCCTGAAGACTCAGGTCACCTCCATGCCCCAGTGAAGAATCAGATGCTATTAGAAAGTTATTTTCAGCATCATTTGGGGGATATATTGTGACCACTTTCCCTAGGTTCCAGAATGAGACTTGGATGGGGGGCAGGCTGTATTTTAGTTTCAAACTGACAGGATCATAAAATGCTGTGGAAACACTTTTGCTCATTAAACATAATCTCCTTCCTCCGATTCATACATCATCCTATCAGTCGCCTCCTTAAATCAGCCTCCACTGTGACTAGCTTTAATTACTGCCGTACCTCACTATGTACTTGCAGGAATCTATGCATGTCTTTGTCAAAATTCCCTGGCATTATTATAAAGGTTTGCTTGGGACTGAAACTCGCCAAAACTACTCCTGCTGAGATGTGGACTTTGAAGATGTCTCCACCTGAGTACCTTAGAATGTCTCTTAGTGTGGTGTAGGAGAAGGAAGGCTGGATTCAGAGTCAGAGGCTCTGAATTTGACTCCTGGCTCTGCTACTTACCATCTGTTTGACCTTGGAATCCAGTTTTTTCCTTTGTTAAATGTGAGCATGGGTGTGGCATGAGTGGGTAGAATTAGTCCTAGAGTCCAGCGGGTCTGGCTTTGAATCCCTTTTCAAACACTTACTTGCTCTGGGCATGACTCTGGGCACGTCTCTTGAGCATCTTCCTCATGTGTAAAATGAGGGGTAGGGGTTGGATTTGATGGCTTCTCAGGTCTCTTCTTGTTCTGTATCTTCCATGCCATGATCTTATGTTTAGATGACCTGTTGGGTCCCCCTCATCTTCTAAATCTAAGGTCCACATATCAAGAAAGCAATGGGTAGAATCATCACTTTAGACGGGGAAAGAACCTTAGAAGCCAGCAAGTCTAGCTCCATTTTACATAAGAGAAAACTGAGTCATGGAGAAGCAAGTGTCTGAGTTGAGATTTAGTAGTTAATGGTGACCCAAACCAGTTCTAAGTCAATGAAAGCAGACTCACAGCATCTAAAATTCCAGTGTGAGCATTTATGCCTCAGAAATTGGCAAATTCTACAAATCACTCTAGTTTTGTGGATTTTTGTCTAGACTGAAAAAAGTGAAGGAGAAAATTTTAATAATGCAGATTTAACTTAAAAGTGCATCATGTGCCCAGTAGACCCCTGCCTGAGGGACTCTGTTTTAGCCAGCCTTGCTTCCTTCCCTTACAATCTAAGCTTCTGACTTCCTGTACTTGGACCATGATGCCTAGGCAGTGATCTTACCTGAAATCTGCCTCAGCACCTGGGACTCCTCACCTTGTTACATCCATCTACTTCTGAAGTCTCTTACTCTGGAGCACCCCTCCTTTTTCCATGATAAGCTCCTCCCAGGATCTCCATCCTGGGGAATGACCTAGGCCAATCACATTTCATTTTGGCTTTCCAGACCTGAATACTATATAGGCCCTGATATAGGTTATCTGGGTACCTTCATTTCCTGTCCTGCCACACACTTTTTTTGGCTTCCTTTTGTGTGTTATCTTCCTTCATTAGAACATAAGTTCCTTTAGGGCAAGGACTGTTTTTTTTACTTGAATTTATAGCACTTAGCGCCATACTGGCACAGAGTAAGCATTTAATAAATGCTTATTGCCTGCCTGCCAGCAAGTGCTGAGGGTCCACCTGTTGGCAAGCTCACAATAGTGAGATATGATAGTAGAATAAGAGATGGGAAAACTCAAAAGCAGATAAAGACAGGAACAGAGGATGAGAACCAGCCTCTCACAGTGTTCCATGGTGTTCAGCATCCTCTGCCTGA
The DNA here is from genome assembly GCA_011680675.1 of Gymnobelideus leadbeateri. Lineage (NCBI taxonomy): Eukaryota > Metazoa > Chordata > Mammalia > Diprotodontia > Petauridae > Gymnobelideus > Gymnobelideus leadbeateri. The sequence goes on from WOXC01008258.1 coordinate 1,282,943, forward strand.
GAAAATGGGACGGACTTTTAAAAATATTACAAAAATTATCTAAGATCAACAAGGCCTTGTCATTCAGGCATTCACTTACAGGATCAAAGATTTAGAACTGGAAGTTACCTTGGGAATGATCTATTTCAACCCTCTCATGTTACAGATAGGGAAACGGAGGCCTAGGGAGGATAAATTAATTACCCCAAATCAGACATAGCAGATTTAGTATCTGAACTCATATCCTCCAAGACTCCAAATCTGGGGTACTTTCTAGTTGACTGTCTGTTGGATGCCTCATTTCCTTGAGTGATAACCTTTCCTCTGCTGTGGCAGAGTGCCCTGGATTCCCAAGGTTCTTAATAGATGTTTGTTTAATTGTAGACATAGAGTAAAACATCACCATTTTTTAATGACTGAGGATGTTTACACAAGGGAATTCTTGAGACCCAAAATGAGACCTTTATATAGGAGGGGAAAGAAAAGGGGGTATGTGTTTCAACATTGGGATCTCAGCAAGAGGATGCTGGTAGATGTTTAATAACCAGCTCTCTGTAAAGATGTATGTACAACATGCTTTAAAGCTCTGCATTATTAACATTTTCTCCATCATTTTCTCAAGTCTAGACAACCGATGAAAGAAGAAACCAGGCCCTGATTTAGAGCATTTGCTGATTTCCAAGGTGTAAACACTCACTCTACGGAGTAAGGAAATAAGCATTTTTAAAAGCATCTGCTAGTACCCGGCACTGTGCTAAGCCCTTTGCATATATTCTCATTTGATCCTCACAGCAGCTCTGGGGTGTTGTTCATCCTTTGTTTCAAAGAAGACCAATGACCTCAGGAGGATCTTATCTTGACTTGCAAGTGAATTGGATTTTAAGTGAGGCAGAAATGTGCAAAATCCCCAGCCTCACCCTCTCCTCCACAGTCAATGGGGTCCAAGGGCAAGACTAGGTTAGGACAACGGGAGATGTCCCAGAATGCCATGGGTGATCTTGGCATCTTTGGTGTTTGACAAAGCTTTAAGCGCTCGACAGTGCCTGCTTCAGCCACCTTCATGGCTGTCAGAAAAAATTGTTCTCATTTGCCCATTCCACTGGGAGACATCTTCACATGGTTGGGGTAGACACCCCCCTAACTCACCAATGGGTTTGAGGCCCATCAGTTGTCCCCAATCTGGCTTAGCTCATCTGCTGAGATGGACCTTTTACCAGGATGTGGCTGCCTTGCATTCTACAGGAGTTAGGAACTATTACAATCCCCATTTTATCATTGAGGAAACGGAGGCAAAGAGATGTGATAGTAGAAAAGATGATTTACCCAGGGTGACACAGCTGATAAGGCTGGATCCAAACTCAAGTCTGCTTGACTTTGGGACCAGTACTTTGTCCACTGAGCCACCTAGTTACCTCCAAATTTAACAATGAACATTTAACAACTGGCTCCTAAGACCTGGTACAAGCTGACTTCAGGACCATCCTGGGTCTCAGTCCTTTGGAGACAAAGAAACAGCTGGGTCACAGTCAACAGAGGAGACAGGATCTATTAGGATCTCAGTCACCAGTCTCAAGGATATACCTGTGCCTTGGTGCCCAGGAGGCAGTCCCTGTGCCTCTGGTGTCATGAACTGTACACTCCAGCAAAAGGGGAAAGGGGGTGGATAATCTTTCAGGACCATCCTTGACTCTTCCCTTTCCTTTACCTGCTACAGGCAATCAGATGTCCTATCTTTTGCATTTTATACAGAATTTAATAATAAAGTCTATTCCATTTCAGATTTAGTGTCCTAAACGAGAGGCATCTGGGTGGATAAAATTGTGGACTTGAATTCATGAGGTTCAATTCTGAGTTCAAATTCTGCTTCATTATTAGTTGTATAACCTTGGAAAAATCACTGCCTCAGCTTCCTCAACTGTAAAATGGGGATAATGATCACAGTTGTTTTTAATATTTCCTTTTCAGTCATGTCCTATTCTTTGCCACCCCATTTGAGGTTTTCTTGGCAAAAATGTTGGAGTGGTTTGCCATTTCCTTCTCTATTATTTTACAGAAGAAGAGACTAAGGCAAACAGGGTTAAGTGACTTGTCCAGGGTCACACAGTTATTAAGTGTCTGAGGCCAGATTTGAACTCGGGAAGACAAATCTTCTTGACTCCATGCCTGGCATTCTGTGTACTGTACCACCTCGCTGCCCCTAATAATTAATAATAATCATCACGCCTTCCTTCAAAGGCTATGTAGATCAAGGAGACAGCACATGTGAAGTGTATCACAAACCTTAACGTGCTATATAAAGGTTAACTGTGTGGTACCTGGGGACCCTATTACTCCCTGTTTAAGGGAACCTGTATATGAACTATATCCTTAGTATATTGGATTTTCCTGGAATAACTCTGGGTAGGTGGCAGTGAGCCAAAGAGTCAGCCCTGGCCCGTTTGAGCTTTAGGGCACTTGTGCTCCTGGGTTTCACTGAAATATTTTAAGATCTGTATATAAATCCTCCCCATTTACCTTATTAGATGGAAATGGGCACTAACACAGTTCTGGGGCCTAATTGAAGAGCTCAAGAAGGAAAGGCAGTATAGTAGAATGGTCCTTGATTGGGGGTCAAATTCCGTCTCCTTTAATCCTTACCTGTACAAACATTTCTCAGGCCTCTGTTCCCCTTCTACAAAAGGAACAGCTTACATTAGATCAGGCTTAAGTTTCCTCCCAGCTCTAACCCTACCATCCCATGGAGGCACTTTCCTTGCAGATTCAGGTTGAGCCAAACCAAATGTGTCATGCTGAAACTGTTTTGTTTTTTAACTTCATAATTATTTTCAAATTACATTGTACCCATCTAATACCCTGATCACTTTTAAATTCTGCCTCGTAAAAAGTTAATGATCTTCAATATTATTAAATTGCTCCACCTGGTACAAAATTATTCTATCACTTTTAAACCAAACCACTTATTAAAAAGAAAAGAAAACCACTGCAATAATTTGAAATAGCTAGGTGTGTTTCAGAGTGACTTAATATTACTAGAGTAGGTCATATTATGTATGTATATACATATATATGTATGTATATACATATACATATACATATATATATATATATATATATATATATATATATACACATTTATATATAAAGATTCCAAATGAGAATGGAGGCAGAGGAGACCAAGGGACATACATACACGAATGTCCTATGTGAACATACACACATTCAGCTAGGTCTGAATGAGAATGGAGCTAGATGAGATCAAGGGACATGGGGACAGACACACATACATATGCACTTGTGTGAACACACACTCAGTAGAGTCTGAATTAGAATTAAGTTAGATGAGATTTGAATGACATTTGGTAGGCTCCCTATTTGCTTTGTAAAGATGTTATTTGATAGTGTATGGTGGTATCATACTCAAATAAAAATGGGGAGGAGGACACTAAATCATACATAAGAATTCATGTGGACCACATATTGCCTTAGAAAACTGCATATTAACATGATCTATCTTGCATTTTGTTTTTGTTTATTTTATTAAGTATTCCCCAATTACATTTGAATCTAGTTTGAGAGCATACAGGAGTGTTAGCTGCCAGGGGGATTTGTATTTGACACCTCTCCTGTTGGGGGTTGAGTCTCAGCTTTGGCATCAAAAAAGACCTCAGTTCAAATCTTGCTTAAAACACTTGCTAACAATGTGGATAGGTCACTCTATGTCCTTCTCATCAGTGGCCTTGTTGACTGAACCAAAACCATTTTCTGGAGGACTTAACCCTGTGGTCCCCTGGAACTTCTGCCCTGGGGAACTTGGTTAATGCCTCCTATGACCATGTTGAGGACTTGATCTCTTCAGATACAGATATCCTTTGGAATCTGAATTTATGGGAGTTTGCAGGTAGTTGCACTTTAAAAGACAGTTCAGGTTCTTCACCTCTGAGCCCTTTCCTGATATGCTAAGATGTCAAGACTCATTCCTTCTTGAAACTCTTTGTATTACATAGCATAGGCTTTATATTTATTTATCTGTATATATGTCATATCACCCAATTAAAATCCATGCTTCCTCATGGCAGAGAATGCTTTGTTTTTATTTTTATTTTTTCAGTACTTAGTATAGAGTCTTGTCCAGATTTGTTCTTCTTCAGTCATTTCATTCATGTTTGACTCTTGGGGTTTTCCTGGCAAAGATACCAGAGTGGTTTGCCATTTCCTTCTCCAGTTCATTTTATAGAAGAGGAAATTGAGGCAAAAAGGGTTAAGTGACTTGCCTAGGGCCACATAACTAGCAAGAGTTTGATGCTGGATTTGAACTTGTGAAGATAAGTTTTCCTGGCTCCAGACCTGGCCCAGATAAGTAGATATAAAGCTTTTAAATACAAGGTTATTTGAGGAAATAATGAAAGGAAAGGAGGGAGGGAGAGACAGAAGGAGGGAGGGAGAGACAGAGAAACAGAGATGGAGACAAAGAGACAAGCAGAGACTAAGGGAAGGAGGGAGGAACAAAGAGAGGGAGAGAAAGAGTGGGAAAGAGAGAAGGAGAGGAGAGGAGAGGAGAGGAGAAGAGAGAGAGAGAGAGAGAGAGAGAGAGAGAGAGAGAGAGAGAGAGAGAGAGAAGATAGCATGGTTGTTGTTGTGTTTGTCCTTAGTTTTAGAAGAGGACCATGGCATCAGGGAAATGATGACATGCCTTGCAGTTCACTTTGATTTGAGTGAGAGAGAGCTGTGCACGGCCATCAGCCTCACTTTCTCCTCCAGAGCCATATGAATCCAGTGACTAGATATTCATTAGGATGACTGGAGATGACCCAGGATGCAATGGGAGACCCTAGCCCTTTTAGGCTAAGGCCTTTTCAAGTACTTACTTAGAGTGAGGTAATGGCCAGTTAGGGGGAGATCCAGGACTATGGCATTCTGATGGGCAATAACTTCAACTGGTCTCATTTTCAGGAGCATTTTGCTTAAAGAAGAAAATAAATGGATGCCAGAGTGAGTTCTTAATCACTTGTAAAGAAGGGTTCCAAAGGAAGGAATTTAAACTATTTTACTCCCCACTGGCCTATTGGAAGCAGGACCAGGTCAAGATAAATCACAACACTTTTTGCACATCCCACAAGGATGTTGGATATGTGCCCTGAGACTTGGGATGATGATAGTAGCCAGAATAAAATAAAATAAAACTTTCATGACAGATTCAGGCATGAATCATAGATTCTCAGAGTTGGGAGGGATTTCAAGTCTTTTCAATATAGGGGTTCAATGTAAAATCAAAGAAGAAGACACTTTTGAAGGCATAACTGAGATTTCTGAGTTGAGTTGGGGGTTTGGACATTGAAAGAATATATCACAGATGAGATAGAGAAGAAGGGTCACTCAACACGTGGAGCTAAGATACAGATTCAAGATTCTCTCTCCAAAAGAGGGGACTGAATCTTCTGGAGGAGGAAGCAGCTGCTTCTCCTCCTTGGAATAATAATGTGGGTTCCCGGATCCTATCACGTGAGAAATCACCCAACATGGTTCAGAAAAAAGGTAAGACAATAGTGATGTTCAATGTTAATGAATGAGGCTGCGAGCTATTTGTTGACTTGATAATAATTAAAGACGTCTGCCAACTTGCTAGAATATATAGTTAAGCCATGAGAGAGAACTTCCAAAGATTTATCTGGTGAGTCATGTGGTCACAAGCAGTAGCAGCATTGATAAAAATTACAAAATCTTGGATAAGAAAGTGAAGACATTAGGGACACAGGTGGTGTTTTCTTCATTGTTGCCAACCTAAGGCAAGGGCTTTAGAAGATAAGACAGATTTGGGAAGTGAACATCTGGCTAAGAAGATGGTGTCTGAGAAAAGACTTTGAATGTCTGCATCACAACTTAATTAAAAAATTTGGACCACAACTCAAAACACCCCAAGTGTCCCTAATGTATTTAGTTTCTTAAAACACAGCAACTACAGACTCTTGGCCAAGAATGTGGAATATCTAACAAGTCCTACTAAAAATGTTTTTGCTGGAGTCTTGCAAATCTCATCAATTTGTGTAAAGAGAGCTATAAAACTATAATAACTAAAATAAAGGAGGGCCTAATCAACTGGCGGAACATTCAGTATTCATGGATGTGTCAGATTAATGTGGCAAAAATAATGATTCTCTCCAAATTAATTTATGTATCTCATGCAGTACCAATCAAAATATAAAGGGGCTTCTTTATAGAAATAGACAAGTCATAATGAAATTTATCTGGAAAAACAAGAGGGCAAGAATATTAATGGGCACTCTGAATAGAAAAGCTGATAAAGGGGGTCTTGTACTCTCCTACTTTAAAATATATTACAAAGTGGCTATTGCCAAAATTGTCTGGTACTAGACAAGAAAATAAAGAGATTGATGGAATGGAATAGACATGAGCTATCCAACCAAATCTGTACAAAAATTAGTGTTTGACAAACCTTTAGAAAATAAAAATTGGGGAAAGGATTCATTAGTTAACAACTGTAATTAGTAAAATTATTTGTCACTTTGGCAGGAAAAGAAATTGAACTCTCATTTTTCACTATATGCCCCTGAGGATTACAACTGAATAATACTTAAACATTTAAAAGCAATTAACTCTGGAAAATATGGAAGAAAATTGAATGAAATATTTACTTCAGTTGTGGGATAGAAATGAATTTTTTAAAATGGAAGGCATTTTGGGGATCATAATAGAGGCACTGGAATATATTAAAATATTAAAAAGCTCCTTATAACAAAAACAATATAATTATAAAAAAGAAAAACAACTAATTTGGAAAAATATAACAAATGCAATTGATAAAAATTTGACATCAGAAATGATAAAGAACTGTTAAAAAGCTGAAGTGGGAATTCTCAATGTGTAACAGTCAAAAGTCAAAAGATACGAAGAGATAACTTTTGTAAGAGAAAGGACAAATTGTTAATAATTATTATAAAACTGCTCAACTTTACTAATAATCGAAGAGATGCAAATAAAAACAACTTTGAGGTATTGTCTAACATGCAGCCAATTGGCAAAAGTAGCCAAAAGCAACAAAATCCAATGCTGGCACAGTTGTGGGTGGGGGAAGCAGAGGCATATTCATTCATTGCTGGTGGAATTGCAATCTTATAAAAATCTTTCTGGAGAGTAACTTGGCAGTACACAGTGCTCCCACCAACTGCAGCTGCTAGTTCGGTCCCAATCTGGTCTCATCTGCATTCCTTGGTTTGGCCATGTTCCACCTCCTCTGGCTGTCTCCAGCCTTCTCTTGGTCTTGCCAGCATCTCTAGTCTGCCCTTGGTATTCTTGGCCTGTACAGTCCCTTGCTTCCTGCTGTATGGCCAAACAAGTGTAGACTCCCAGAAAACTCTGCCTTCCTCCTTCTCCATCTCTCTGCTTTTGCTCAGACAGAAGGCTCTTCAAGGTTAAAGGAACTAGAAACCCAATAACTCTAGTCTCCACTACAGTTAAGTATTTGTCCACATACACTCTAGCTAAAATCTGTATGACCTTTAGCCTCTTCTGTCGTTCTGGACCTTAGCTATATAATAGCAGTAAGGGTTATAAATATAATTATACTGTTAGATACTTATTATTTTTACCTTAATAATAACAATTGTACTAATTAATTCTATGAGTAATATAACACAATAATAAATTAATATCATAATAATTTTGATAATAGTAATTCCATATGCAATGGGGGCTGGTCTATTTGACCTTAACATGTGACCCTATGAATTTAGATCTCAGTTCTTTGTCTTTCTTGGTGTTTCTTCTTTCATTTTAGGTGAAGGGAATTGGAGGTTAGAACCTTGTGAGTTTCAGAAGGGTCAGGAGAGCCAAGCCATCTAGGAGTCTGGAAGTTGAATCCAAGCCCAGTAGCAATGGTGGAGGGGCAATGGACCAGGACCTGGGCTGAAATTCTCCTGTCTCTTCTATCCCAATCAGGTCCCATTGCTTCAGTTATACTCTTTTTGCATGTGACTTTGCAGTTTATTGTGAGACATGGGAGACACTGACACAGGACCACCCAACATGGTGCCCTCATCAGATAAGGGGCTGTGTTCTATGAGCAAAGCAGAATTTGAAGTTAGCTCAACAGAAAAACAAGACGTGCAAATTTAGAGAATCCACCCCAAATGTTCACGTGGATTTTTTGTGCCCGATCCATGGCAGAGCAATCTGAGCTCATATTGGTCTGATCAGACACAGTTGACACATTGTAACTTGACTCTAACATAGAGATGTCATTTTGGTTCTCTTCCAGAATGGACAGCAACCAATGAAACCGACCTATGGGGCAGCTAGGTGGCGCCATAGTGCACAGTGTGCTGGGTCTGGAGTTTTGTTCTTAACAGGGTGACCCTAGGCAAATCCTTTAACCCCATTTGCCTCAGTTCTCTCCTCTGTCAAATGAACTGGAGAAGCAAATGGCAAACTACTCCAGTATCTTTGCCAAGGAAACCCCAAATGGGGTCACAGAGAGTCAGACATGACTAAACAATAGCAACAACCCAATTCTATACCCCCAGCCCTGGTTTCTCTCCTGAACTTCAGTTCTGCATCACCAGCTGGTAATGAACATCTCCTCTCGGATGTCTCATATGTATCTCTAAATCAAGATGTTCAAAATGAGTTTCATCTTTTTCTCCAATAGCATCCCTTCTCCAAACTTCTCTATTTCCATTAAAGCTATCATTATCCTTTCAGGCACTCAGATTTACTACCTTAGAATCATTCTTAGCTCTTATCTTTCCCTCACTTTCCCTCATACCCAATCATTGGCCAAGTTTTGTAATTCCACTGCCAAAACATCTTTTTAACCACCTTTTTTTCTCCCATTGATCCAGCTTTTATATTAGTCCATATCCTCACCACCTCTCACCTAGAATATTGGAATAATCTAATTGGTCTCCTTGCTTCTCATCCACCCCCACACATCTAATAAATTGATATTCCCAAAACACAGGTCAGAATACATCACTACCCCTACCCAGAAACCTTCAATGACTTCCTATTGCCTCTAGGACAAAATAAAGATTTCTTTGGCATTTGGAGCCTTCAACAATCTGTTTCCTTTCTTATTTCTTTTTTAAATTAAATTTCATTTTTTTGTTCATAAAATGTATATTCTCTCCTCCCCACCCTCCACCCTGTTTCACAAAAAGAAAAACAAATTCATTGCAACAAATATGCATAGGCAAGCAAAACTAAATCCCCCATTGGATATGCTTGGTCTCATTCAGTACACAGCATCCATCATCTCTATGTCAGGAGGTGGATAGTATGCTTTATCATTGATCTTCTGGAATCATGAATAGTCATTGTATTGATGTCATTGTAACTACTGATCGTAGTTTTTACAGCTTTCAGGGTTTGGTTTTACAGTATTGTTGTTGTTATTGTCAACCAGTTCTGTTCATTTCATTCTTCATTAGTTTATACAAGTCTTAGTTGTTTTTTTTAAGGGATACTGATGTTATAATATACATTGTTTTCTTCTTAAGTGGCTCTACTCACTTCACTCTGCATCAGTTCATACGCGTCTTTACATGTTTCTTTGAAATGATCTATTTATCTAATTTTTTACAGCATAATATTCCATCACATTTTATATAGTTACAATTTGTACAGTCATTTCTCAGTTAATGGGCATCCTTTTAATTTTCAATTTTCTACTCCTCCTCTATCCATTTTAAGTTCTAGTCAATAACTTCCTTTCATCTTTATGTTTTTGTAAAAGCTGCCCAATCCCTGTGTCTGAATTAATACTCTCCTCACTTATCTCATAGACCCCATTCCTATTTTTGGTCACTTTCAGTTTTATTGATGCTTTATTTTTATACTATACAGATTACCCCCAGTATGTGAGAGGTCTTTTACAAAAAAGTGAGACAGTTAAGTAAAACTAATGATACGATAACCTTGTATATGAAAATAAAACTATTCCCCACCATAACCCCTTCATTAAAAAGTTAACAGAAATCGATCTTCTCTCCCTCCCACTCACATCACATGAGGAAAAGAAAGGAAAAACAAAAACAAATTTCTTGTAAAAAATATGCACAGTCAAGAAAAACAAATTTCCCGATGGTTATATACAAAAATAAACATGTTTCATCCTATGTCATAAATCCATCACATTTCTGTCATACATAGCATATATTATCAATTCATCTTCTGAAATTATGAACAGCTATTGTATTGATCATAATTTTGTTATCATTGTATACATTTTTCTCCTGACTCTCAATTCATTCTTCATCAGGTTATAAAAAACCTCAGTTTTTTGTAATATTGACATTATAGTATAAATAGTTATACCCATATCATTCTGCATCAGCTCTTATAAGTTTTTCTATGTCTTCTTGTAATCATCTATTTCCTCATTTCTTTCAGCATAATAGTGTTCCCTCACATTCATAGACAACAACTTATTCAACCATTCTTCAATTAATGAGCACCCCCTGAGTTTCCAGGTATTTTTCTGCACCACAAAGAATTACCATCACTTTACATATATATATATATATATAGTATTTTTTCCTTTTTCTTTGATTTCTTTTGGGTGTAGGGTTAGGAGTATTGTAGCTGGGTCAAGGAGCATTGTACATTTTTGTGTATAATTCCAAATTACTTTGCAGAATGGTCATGCCCATTCCCATGTCCAACAACAGTACATTGATCTACTTGTATTGCCATAGTCCCTCCAACATTTATTTTCCATTTTCATCTGTGTTTCTTGAAAGCACAACTTATATTCTACCTCCTAAATGAGGTCTTTCCTGATCTCTTACCCTATCCATTTCTTAGTGTTCCTTCCCTCCTGAAATTATTTTATATTTAACTTGGAAGAATAAGAGTGAAAGCTGTAATCAAGGAATTGCATGATGTGGAAAAACCTGAGAGGATCATGTCAGTCAATAAATATTTATTAAGTTCTGTGCCAAGTGCTAAGGATTTAAATAAAGGCAAAAGACAGTTCCTACCCTCAAGGAGCTCACAGTCTAATTGGGGGGGAAGACAACAAATAAGCAAATATGCAGAAACGAGCTATGGACAAGATAAAGATGAAATCATTAACAGAGAGAAGGCACTAGAATTAAGAATGGTTAGAAAAGGCTTCTGGGATATTAGTTGGGACTTAAAGGAAAGTAGGGAAGCCAGGAGGTGGAGATGAGGAGGAAGAACATTCCAGGCCCAGGGTCAGTCAGTGGAAATACCCAGAATCAGGAGATGGTGTGTCTTAGTTGAGGAGGCCAGTGTCCTGTTAGAGACTGAGTGTAATTCTCTGGTGAGAGGATCAGAGATCTCAGAGTAGGAGGAGAAGTCATCAGGTCCAAGCCTCTCATTTTATAGGTGAGAAAACTGAGGACAAGGAACATGAAGTCACTTATGCAAAGGCTAGTAAGTGGTTGAGCCAGGATTTAAACCTGGGCTCTCTGACTCCACATCTGGTGTTTGTTTCCCCATTACTCCATGATTTACAGATGAGGAAACTGAGAATAAGACATAACCCATGCCTGAATAACAGAATGGTGGCATAATAATTTCAAATAACTTTATATGTGGAGAGGGTAAGAGATGGATGACAGACCCACTGTTACCCTCAAGTTATCTGTAGATAGGGAGGAAGACCTCCAGCACACTGAAGAGGCCTCTCTTGGATGTACTTATGGGAAGGTATGGATAAGAACTGCACCTGACAGACAGGTATGGATCTTTGTAGGGAATTCCCCAATCACTCAGATCACACAACTATTTGAGTATTTGAATATTCTTTGTACCCTCTTTCCCCTAATTGCATAGAAGCTCCTTGAGGGCAGGAACTATGTTTATTTCTATATACCTGGTACCTCACAGTGCTTGCCTCATAGTATGCTTTCAGTAAATATTTATTGAACTAATTTGACTTGACGCCAACATAAAAATGCCTCTAAAAAGATTTTCTTTTCTCTTTCTTTTTCCCTTCCCTTCTCTTTCCTCCTCTTTCTTCCCCTTTCCTTCCTTTCTATCTCTCTTTCTCTCTCCCTTCCTTCCTTCCTTCCTTCCTTTCTTCCTTCCTTCCTTCCTTTCTTTCTTCCTTCCTTTTTCCTTCCTTCCTTCTTTTATTCTTTCTTTCTTTCTTTCTTTCTTTCTTTCTTTCTTTCTTTCTTTCTTTCTTTCTTTCTTTCTTTCTTTCTTTCTTTCTTTCTTCCTTCCTTCCTTCCTTCCTTCCTTCCTTCCTTCCTTCCTTCCTTCCTTCCTTTCTTTCTTTCTTTCTTTCTTTCTTTCTTTCTTTCTTTCTTCCTTCCTTCCTTCCTTCCTCCCTCTCTTTCTTTCTTTCTTTCTTTCTTTCTTTCTTTCTTTCTTTCTTTCTTTCTTTCTTTCTTTCTTTCTTTCTTTCCTTCCTCCCTCCTTCCCTCCTTCCTTCCATCCCTTCCTTCTTTCTTTCTATCTTTATTTCTTTCTTTCCCTCTTTCTTTCCAGACTGGGCTTTAAGCCATTTCTACTATTTATCATTATGGGAAAAAAAAGACTTATTAAGTCCCCCAAACTGCCAGGAGACAGAATATTGGCCTGAAAGCAAGCACTGATAACATCCTCTTAATTTCCTTTTCAATTTTTGGTCCACTACACCCATTTTCCAACATCCTGAACAAGAGACTAATGTGTTTGTGAAGTTAATATAATTACAGCTGGCCATTTATGGTAATAGAAAGTTAAACATTTGCTCGTCTTATTAAGGCATATTAAACAAGACTTTGTTCCTCACATTTCTCTAAGTCGGAGCACATCACCAGGAAGCTACTACTTCTTGTGGACTCACAGCAATTTAATCAGGGAAACTGAAAAGAGGAAATTCAGGGATAGCCACTGAGTGACAGTTTTAAATGAGAAATGCACCAACACTACAGGCAAATACCTTTCAAGGCTGTGGTCGGTGCCAATACACATCCTTGTTTCTGGACATAGAGAACTGATCCTGCTATTGATTTCCAAGTGACCTTGATGAGTTAGTGGCCCTAGGTGCCATCATTCAGGAATCCAATTGTCACTGGACTCTGCCATGTGAAGTCCTGTCAGTATGCTTTTTTTATATCATTCATTCCATCCTAAATGCCTTCTGTTTTCCCCTTCACTTCCTTCATTTTTCTATATCTTTCAAAGCCCTCTGTGCTCTCCTTCTTGAAATTATTTTACCTTGGTTTAGTAAATAAATGGAGCAGCTAGATGGTGCCATAATGGATAGAGTTTTAAGCCTGGAATCAGGAAGACTCATTTTCTTGAGTTCGAGTCTGGCCTCAGACACTTACTAGCTGTGTGATCCTGGGCACGTCACTTAACCCTGTTTGCCTCAGTTTCTTCATCTGTAAGAAAACCCCAAATGGGGTCACAAAGAATCAGATATGATTAAAAAATGACTGAATAGGAACAATGAATAGACAGCTGGCCCCAGAGTGAGCGAGTCCCTTGGGTTTAAGTCCCATCGCTGACACAGTCTGGCAATGGGCATATGGAGAAATCATTTAACTTCTCCGTGGTCTCAGGCATATCTCTAATGCTGATCTGCATTAATATAGAAAGTTCTTCTCTGGAAGCTCCCTACACTAAGGAAATTCCTTAGTTTAAAAAAGAGCATATTTTATATTGCTTTGTACATATGTAGCTACATGCATATTGCAGCCTTTCTAGTAGAATAAATATTCTTTAAGAGCAAGTATTAAATATTTTTTAATATTTATATTTATGGCCCACAGCACAGTACTAGGCACAGGCTAGAAGCTTAACAAATGTTTGACCTGAATTGAATTATTGAAGGCCTAGTTTATAGCTGGCTTCCTATAAGAAAAATAATAACACATTTCTATAGCACCTTATTAAACATCTTACTCATAATGTGAAGTTGTATCCTAGTTAACTCTTGTTTGAAGAGTTAATTCTTTGGACAGTGCCTGGCACTGAGAAATGCCTGATGACTTGTTTTGATTTATATTGAAAATATTGAGTGACTCATCTTCAGATCCTGAAATCATTTATTAGAAAACTGAAAAAAATTGTGTCTATGTAAGAAGTCCTCTGATCTTCTTAATAGACTCACAGGGCATGAACCTTTGTCCAATGTTGGGAACCCATGGGAAGTATGAGCATACCCAATAATGTTTTGTTGAAAGAATGCACACAACTTTTGACTGATTTTCAGAGCCTACGATACCTGGAACATATAAAAGAGCAACTGTACTTGCCTCTTTTAAGATTTTTTTTTAAATGTCGTTGTTAAGAAGAGTAATATATCTGGAGACAGAGGGAGATTGACAATTCATTTGCTACTTATAGTCTGAGACAGTTACCTGGGACCAATAGATTGTAAGCTCCTTGAGGGCAGGGACTGTCTTTTGCCTCTTTTTGTATCTCTAGCATTTAGCCTAGTGCCTACATAGTAGGTACTTAAAATTCTTATTGAATGAGAGGTTGAGTGATGTGTCCAAGTTCACTACACTAAAATGTATCAAAATGAAGGCAGGAAACCAAGTTTCCTTCACTTTAAGACCAACTGACTCTATATTACATTGTTTTCTCAAATTGTTCATTTTCTTCAGTTGTTTCAGTAATGTCTGGCTCTTTGTGACCTCATTTGGAGTTTTCTTGGCAAAGATGCTGGAGTGGTTTGCCATTTCCTTCTCCAGCTCATTTTATAGATGAGAAAACAGGCAAACAGGGTTAAGTGACTTGGCCAGATTTGAACTCAGGAAGATGAGTCTTCCTTACTCCAGCCTGACACTATATCCACTGTGTCACCTAGCTGTCATACATTGAATTAAATGCATAAATGCCAATGAATGATTATGGCTATTTGATTGCATATGGTAATAAAGGAGGAAAAATCTTGTCCTTCATGGTCAAAAGGAGACATGATGGAAATGAAAAGAATGACAGTTATATCTTTACTTTGCCTTATTGAGGGGTTTATTATTCTTATACAAAAATCAAAATCTAGTTCAATCTAATATATTTATAAAGCACCTTTCAAACCTAAGCCTTAAAGTATTATAGAAATATGAATAATTTTTATTACTGCCATCTGCATTCACAGAGGGTATTCCTGCCCTCTGAGGCCACACAAAACAAGTTTAATCTCTTTTTCACCCAGCAGCCTTTCAAATACTTGAAAAGTTAATTGAAGGGAAGTCAAGTGAACAGTTCTTACACCCTTCCTGGGTCTTCTGTTCTCCTAGTTACATCAGCCAATGCTGGTTCTCAAAGCCATGCAAGATGGTATCTGCCAGTCATCTGCAAAATGGCAGATTCCTAGTGCTAGATCTAAACTGGGTCCTGAGAGTGTAAAACAATAACATGGAAACCAGTTTCTGCCCTCAGAAGGACCTCACGTTCTATTGGAGTGGACATAACAGGTGAACATAAAAGGACACGTGATATTTTGAGGAAGAAGAGTGGAAGTAGGATTCCTGAATTGAAGTGAGAAGACTTGGTTCTGTGTGTCCTTGGACAGGTCATTTCTTTTCTCTTGCTTCAGTTTCAACATCTATAAAATAAAGGGATTAGATTACTATGGTTACTTCCAGATCTAAATCTGTGGTCATTGTATAGTGAAAGTGAACTGAATTTGGAGTCAGAAGAGCTTGTTTAAAATCTTGGCTTTTTCAGTATCTACCTGTGTGACCTGGGGCAAGAAATTAACCTTCCCTGGTCCTCATACATCCTCTGTAAAAGGAGGGGCCTGGGCTCTGTGTTTCAGGGAAAAAAGCACTGACTTATCAGAAGATCTGGGTTCATATCCTGTCTGGTACTTATTAACTGTACAACTTGGGTTGTCATATAATGTTCCTGTACTTCAATTTCCACATCTGTGTAATGAGGGACTGGGACTAGAAAGGTTTCTAAGTGCTCATTTAGCTTTAGATTGAAGTCGTTCAATAACTCTCTCTCTCTCTCTCTCTCTCTCTCTCTCTCTCTCTCTCTCTCTCTCTCTCTCTCTCTCTCTCCTCTCCCCCTTTTCTTTCTCCCTTTTCTCTCATTCTCTCTCTTCTTTCTTTCTTTCATCTTTCTTGCTTTCCTTCTTCTGTTCTCTCCCTCTTTCTTCTTCTTCTTCTTCTTCTTCTTCTTCTTCTTCTTCTTCTTCTTCTTCTTCTTCTTCTTCTTCTTCTTCTTCTTCTTCTTCTTCTTCCTCTTCTTCTCTCTTTTCTGTCTGTCTCTATGTATCCTTCCATCTCCATCTGTCATCCTATGAATTACACAGAGTAAAGAATGAGATTACCAGACCTAATAATGGAAACTAACTTGATGGGACACTGGAGTTCATGTTTGAAGTGGAGAAGAGGAGAGAAGAAATGGTGGGAAAGAGAGAGACCTATAGACTACAGAGAGGAGGGAGGACTGAGGCCAGACTTCAATTAGTTCATAACTTTGCCTTTTCTCCTGGCTGCAGGTGGTCTGTGTCAGCCAGCTGGGCTTGGCTTGATTAGGAGCACAGTCTCACAGGCTAATCCTGGGCTACGCAGCTCTGCTTGGCCACACGCGGACACATATCTATGCCTCACACCGCCCATCTCCCAGGGAAACCTTTCAGCCTGCCCAAGCCTGGGTCTATTCTCAGCCACCCCAAGTAGGGAGAGGGAGCCGGTCTGGAGTGTCCTGCAGCAGGCCAAGCCATGGCAGCTGTCAGAGGTTTTGAAATAACTATGTCCTTTGTCTCTGTAGCAGGCTCCTGGGGCACAGGACCTGCCAGCCCCAGTACCTAGCAACCATCTCCCCGGAAAAAGGATTTTTCTGTAGGCAGTCTGTTTTCGTGTTCTGGCTCCCCATGGACTGTCCTCTGACAGCTAAATCTCCAAAGGCCAAACAAGAAGAGAAAAATGGGTCCTACCTCTTAAATTGCCCCCATTATCCTGGGATCTGTTAGAAAGGAGAACAAATAGTTAATGAAGAGAGGACATTCACTGTGGGGCTAAACCCTGAAGTAGGAGCTATGGGGATGCCCTAGATGGTCTGACATTCACAGTGCCAGGACAGTTACCCACCTCACTCTAGAGGGCAATGTATCATTTGGGTTCAGCTCTTGCCCGTGCCTCTCAGTCCAGGTGGGGCATCCATGGAATGCATGTCTATCTAGACTGGACACATGAAAGATTTGGGACTAATTCACAGATGGCAGAAAGCATTATAGAATGCCATGTACTGATCTCTAGGGTGAGAAGGAATGTTAGAAGGGTGAGAACAATTAGTGTTAGATTCATAAGACATGGGTCAGCATCCCGATCTCAACATGGACTAGCTGTGTGACCCTAGGTGAGCAATTTCACATTTTTGAACTCTAATGTCCTCATCTGTCAAATGAGATAGTATTTCTATACCTACCTCAAAAGGTAATTCTGAAGAAATGTCTTCTGGATACTTTGATGCACCCAGAGTAGGGCGACCAAGATGGTGAAGGGTTGGAGAACCATGAGTATAGGTTGAAGGAAGTTGAGTTTAGTTAGAAAATAGAAGATACAGGAAGAACTATGGTGAGAACTATGTTAAAGTATTTGGAGGACTTCATGTAGAGAAAGGATTCTACTTGTTCTGGTGGTGTCAGGTAACTGAAACATCTATTAATTAATAACAAAAATAAATCATGCTTCTATAATGCTCTGTGGTTTAGATTAGAAGGGGACCTTAGTGGCTATCCAGTCTAATCCATGACCTAAAAGAATTGGTACTATAACAGACCCACCAAGTGGTTATCTAACCTATGCTTGAAGACCTTCAATGGGGGTGGGAGGTGGGAGGAGGCAGATATACTATAGCTTGAGGTCTGTCTCTGTCTCTTGGTACTTCTCTGTCTCTCTGTCTCTGTCTCTCTGTCTCTCTCTCTCTCCCCATTTTTTTTCTGTCTCTATCTCTTTGTATCTGTCTCTGTCTCTGACTGTCATTTTCACACACACACACACACACACACACACACACACACACACACACACACACACACAGAACTCCACACAGACATCCTTGTGATACAGTTTTGATCTTTTCCTTTCTTTCTCATTATTTTATTATTTTTGTACTAAATATTGACTCTCTCTGAGAGCTGCAGATGGCTGAAACAACCTTCAGCATTTCTGTAATCACTACAGGCTAAGGAGGCTCCAAGAAGAGTAAATATTTAGTTCAAGTGCTTTCATAAAAAGAGTAAGTGGGGGGGGGGGGATACTTCAAGTGAAGAGTTCTATTGTCAGCCTGTCAATCCTGAATAGTTCCCAAAGTCTGGGAGAAATGAGACTAGAGGAATCCTGAACAAACAGTAAGGAATAAAGACTGGAGATCTCCACACACTGCCCTTTCTTTACCACCACCCCCAACTTATTAGCCTAATGAATTCTATGCAGCTGGAAGAGAGAGAGAATACTGGGAAGAAGTGGTGTAGGCATCTCTCCCAGAAAGCAAAGCTGCAGGAGGTGAGATGGCTAGTGAAGAATCACAGAATTTCAGAGTAGGAAGGGCATGCATGAATGGATAAATGAGCAAAATGATATTTATTAAGAGCTTTTTATGGGGACGAAATGAAAAAAGTGAGCTGGTCCCTGCCCTTAAGAGTCTAATGAAGATAGAGACTAGATCTGTGATTTCATTGATATAGGGAAGTCTTGCATTGCCTTGAATCTAGATTTCATTTCCACGCATTTGATGGGACTTAGTTGCATCTTCTGACTTCATTTTCTTTGGTGCCATTTTCACTGCCTTATACAAAACTAGGGAGGTTATAATCCTACTGACCACTGCCCTGGTCAGACAACATCTAGAGTATTGTGTTTTATTTTAGGCACCAAAGTTTAGCAAGGGCATTGATGAGTTATAATGAACCCATAGGAAGGCAACCGGGAGAGGGAAGGGCTTGAGCCATTGTCATATGTGAGGGTTACTTGAATGCACCAGTGTTGTTTAGCCTGGAGAAAAGAAAATTCAGAGTGTACATAGGCATGGTAGCTGCCATAAAAAATTTGAAGGGGATAAAACTTATTCTGCTTGGCCATGGAGGGCTGAACCACAAACAGTGGGTAGAATGGAAGTGACCATGGCCTCTGGAAGGAAAAGCCAAAGGAGTGTCCTCTCTAGGCAATTTTTCTACCAAGCAGGAATAACCTCTAGGATGAGCCTCATGTTGTACAATAGCTATGTAGCCTTGGAACCAACCTAATGAAGATTTAGAGTGGCTGATCACCAACTTGGTTGTGAGGGTGATACATTTTCAACCTGGAGCCATATTTAAAAGTTGGCTTTTTTTTAAGTTATTGAGAAACCTAGAAAGATGCACATGAATCAATAATGAGTGAACAGAACCAGGAGAACATTGTACACAGTAACAGCAGCACTGTATGATGATCAACTACGATTGACTTAGTTCTTCTTAGAAATACAATGACCCAAGATAATTCCAAAAGACTCATGATGGAAAATGCTATACACATCCAGAGAAAGAACTATGGGGTCTGAATGTAGATTGAAGAATACTATTTTCACTTTTTTATGTGATTTTGCCTTTTGTTCTGTTTCTTCTTTCACAGCATGACTTATGTGGAAATATGTTTACATGCTTGCACATGTATTACCGATATCAGATTCTTTGCTATCTTGGAGATGGAATGGGAGAGAGGGAGGGAGAAAGAAAAATTGAAACTCAAAACCTTATAAAAAATAAATATTGGAAACTATCTTGATATGTAATTGGGAAAAATACTATTTACAACAAAGTTGTTGAGGTTAATATAGAAGTCTATATTAAAAGAATCACATTAAGTTATAGAGTTAATATAGAGATCTATATTAGTGAAGAGACAAAGAGTTGGAGAAGTTTATATTGACCAGTTTCCTCATTTCTCACCCATTTCACTGCTTTTAGATTCATTCAGACCTTCCTATCATGCCTTCTTTCCCCAGGAAACCTATCAGTGGGAAATCTCATTATCCTGCAAGATTGAATGTGCCTGGTACTCTCATCTCATCAGTGCCCTCTACCCCTCTAATTGGACCCTCTGACTGAGGACAGGAGGACCATGAACTCTAAGGCTTCTATTGAACAGTCTTCTTCCCAATTTTCCACCAGCTACATGATTTTTGGACTTTTTCAGAATTCTCTATCAAGCCACCATTCAGGTACTTTCCCTTTTATCTCCTCTTTTCAGTTTTCTTTTTCAATTGTTTTTTTTTCCCATTAGATTATAAGCTCCTTGAAGGCAGTGACTTTTTTTTCCTAAAACTCCTATTTGTATCTTTAGTGCTAGCACAGTGCCTGACACATAGTAGGCATTTATTAAATGCTTATTGACTATTTCACTTTTTTGGGTGTCCCCAGCTTATTTAAACATTTCATTTTGGAGCTGTTGTCACAACCAATGGTTTCTTTCAATCTTTATCCCTTTCATTTGCTGCTAGACAACTAGGTGGCACAGTGGATAGATTCCCAGGACTGGGGTTAGGATCTTCCTGAGTTCAAATATAGTCTCAGACACTAACTGTGTGACCCTGGGAAAGTCACTTTACCCTGTTTACCTCAGTTTCCTTCTATCAAATGAGCTGGAGAAGGAAATGGCAAGTAACTCTGCCAAGAAAACCCCAGATGGGGTCACAGAGAGTCAGATATTATTGAAGAATGACTGAACTGAATTTGCTGTTAATATTGACTTTGTTATGACCAGTTTATTCTCTGACCAGACTCTGAAGATTCTCCTTTCATTGTCACTTAGTCAATTCCTGTTAGTTAAGATAAAAATTCTGTGGTGGGAAGAAGCATGACATCATGACTAGAGAACTGCTTTTATAGTTGGGAAGCTCTAAGTTCAAATCCTGCTTCTGCCCTATACCGTGGGATTCTAAGGGCAAGGCACTTAACCTTTTAATGCCGAAGCAACTCTCTAAGAATGTAAATTGAAGCACAGATACCTATTTGAATAGGTCTGAGAAGTTCCTATTCCAGTGAAATCCCAGGTCTAGTCTAAAACACACACACCAAAAGACATAACCAATATGAGTTTGTGAGTGTGTTGTGAGTGTGATGCCTCCCTAAGCTTATCATATTCTGCAACTCTCTCATTGATGAGATCATTGACTCAAGCCTCTTTGACCTCCTTCTGTTCTCAGCCAGAAGAATATTTTCCAACAGGCTTTTACTCCCCTCCCATTTCTCAGGACACTGAAGTCACTGAATGTATCTGTTCACTTAGTTTCAAGGATGTCATTAAGTTGTTCTGTCCAATTAATCTTTTTAAAATCAGCCCACCTGATTTTTGCTCGCATAGAAAATGGACGTCTATTATGCAATTAAGATTGAGGTATTTAGTTGCCGATTTGGGCAAAGGTGGGAAGAAAAATACAGAAGTCAACCCAATAAGTATTTATTAATTACCTACTGTACCGTTTACCCAAGATAGAAACAGAATTACTGCCCTTACAGAGCTTACAATCTAATAGAAGCACAAAGCTATGGTCTCTTTACTGGAAAGATTTAGGAAGGCAGACAAATTTAACCTTCCATGATAGGGATAGGCACTGTGATTTCATTGAAATAGTAACTCCCATATTGGTAAACTCCATCTATCACAGCAAATAGGCACTTTCTCTGTAAATTATAGTCGTAGTTTCCCAGACTACTGGGAGATAAATTGACTTGCCCAGAGTCACAAGACCAGTATGTCCCAAGTCTTCTTTGCTTTTACCCAAGATTTTAGGGCAGCTAGGTGACTCAGTACTGGCCCTGGAGTCAGGAAGACTTGAGTTCAAATCCAGCTTCAGATACTTACTAGCTGTGTGACTCCAAGGAAGTCACTTAACCCTGATTGCCTCCTCCACAATACAACAACAGATCTCTGTGGGCTAATGTCACGTCTCTTTGACCCTTAGGAATAATAAATAAAAATAATGAATGTTTAATTAAATATTAAAAATAAAATGTAAAAAATAAAACAACCCTCCCCACCATGCTTCCTTCTATCCATTACATTCTTGTCACCTTCTTCTACATCCCATTCCACTCTCTAATCTCTATGTCTTTGAACACACTTTTCTCTATGCATTGTTTGTCCCTTCCCTCCTCCATCAACACAGTCTATATCTTATTATGTATGCAATTATTTGTGTGTTGTGCCTTCCATTTGAATGTAAGCTCATTGAAGGCAGGGACCATATTTTTGCTTTTCTTTATATCTCCAGCTCCTAATGAGCACTCCATAAATGTGTGTTGATGACACACATACTCTCTTCTCTCATTCCTATCGATCCTTCAAAGTCCCAATCTTGTACCATTCTAGAAGTCTTTCCTGAGCTCTCCCAGTCAGTAATCAATAAATCCCCAAACACTTATGAAGCACCTACTATACACTATGTTCTGGACATACAAAGACAAAAGTAAAACAATCCCTACCCTGAGAGGGAGGCAACATGTACACATATAAGCATAAAAAATATAAGCAATGTAATTACAAGAAAATTTTGAGGGAGAAATACTAGTACCTGCAGGAAGGGCAGCATAAAGGGATATTCTGTAGATAGCAGAACCAGTTCAGGGGAGCCAATTGTTAAATGTTCAGTGTGAACATTTATACTACGGAAATTGGCAAGTGCTACAAATCAAGGTTTGATTTATTGTTTTGTTGATTGTCTAGACTTCAGAAATCAATGGAGAAAATGTTAACATAGATCATGTGGCATGTGTGTATATTATACACACACACACACACACACACACACACACACACACACACATATATATATATATATATATTTTTTTTTTTTTTTTGAAAAGTAGATTGTTAAAACATTTATAAGCACTTCCCTAGGCAGGGAACCAGAAAAGTCTTCATATAGAAAGTAGAGCCTGAGCTAAATGATGAAGGAAGCATGGGATTCTTTGAGGTAGAGGAGATCAGGAGAGAATGAATTCCAGGCATGGGGAATGACCAATGAATAGGCTCAGAGATAGGGTTTCCTATGGGAAATAGCAAGAAGGCAAATTTGATGGATCACAGAGTGTAGAAAGGAAAGTAATACGCAATAAGCCTTGAAAGCTAAATTGGGGCCAGGCAGAGAAGGGATTTAAATTCCAACCAAAGAAGCTTTTATTTTATTCTACATTTTAGGAGAAATAGTCAACAAATGTTTAATAAGTGCCAACTATGTGTCAGGCACTGTGTTAATGGTGAGGATGAAAATATGAGTTTAAAAAAAGGCAATCTCTGCTCTCACGGAGTTTACAATCTAATGGAAGTGTTGGGGGAGGGAGATGGGGAAGACAATACAGAAAAGAAAGCTAAAAAAGGGGATAAAAGAAAAAATACCTCAGTAGAGGCTTGATGAAGAAGTCTGAAAAACTCCCAAAACAGTGTAGTTGGTGGAAAATGGGGAGAAGACTTTGTTCAATAGAAGCCTTAGAACTCACGGCCCTGCCTTCAGTCAGAGGGTCCAATCAAAGGGGCAGAGGGGACTGATGAAATGGGATTGCTAGGAGAAGAGCCAGTCTAGTAGGAGAGTGTGACCCTGGAAAGTACAGTATATTGGGTTTAAAGTCAAAAGACCATATCAAATCTCTTCTCTCTTATTTAACCGTGTGACTTAGAGAAAGTCCTTTCAGAACCCTGGACCTCAGTTTCCATCTTTGTGAAGTGAAGAAGTTGGACAGCTCTGGAGTTGTGATCCTATGTGGGGAACTTTCGAGGTGACAGCAGAGGGCATTTGATCCCTCCCATGGCATCTTGGGGGCAAAGCTTTTGCTAGTTATGGCTCTCATTTCAGATGGAATCACAAAACCCCCTAGAAGAGTGCAAATCATATTGAAACCCTAGAGAACAGTTTGAAATAAAGATATTTCTAAACTAGATTATTAGGGTTTGCTGTAAGCTAGAGAATGGCAAACCAGTTCAGCTAAAGTAAGAAATTATTGGAACCATCACTCAGATGTTAAATCAAACCTCACTCTGTTCAGAAGCCCTCACTCAATCTCCTCTCCCTCAGCCATACTTCCTCAGGGATACTCATTTCTAATACCTTCTTCCCGGGGCAGGTCTATAGAGAGGTTCAGCCTTGGACAAGCTGCTTCCTTGCCTCTGAGTCTCAGTTTCCTCTTTAGTAAAATGAAAGATAAACCTGTGATCCAATTGTCAGCCCTGCTGTAAATCTATTCTTTCCCCCAATGGATTAGATTACCACAGTGGATTGAATTTCCCTCCATGGAGGATCCAATTTAATATCTCTTATTTATTCCCCATTTGGAAAGAAAATCAATTAACTTTATCAATATTAATAGTAATTATTTCTCACACTTATATACTGCTTTAAGGTGTGCAAAGGGTTTTGCATATGTTATCTCACTTGGGTCTCAGAAAAACCTGGGCTGTACATGCTATTATTATTTCTATTTTATTGATAAAGGAACTGTTGCTTATAGAGGTTGAGTGACTTGTCTAAGGTCACAGAACTACTAAATATCCAAGATGGCTTTCGAACCCAGGTCTCCCTGACTACAAATCTAGTGCTCAATGCTTTATGCCACATCAGAAGAAGGAGAAACATTGAATCCTACCAGTTCCTCAACTGACATTTTTTAAAATTATTTTTATTTTTTTTGTTATTAAACATGCTTTATTAACTTCTGTTTTACATCATTCATTTCTGCCAGATTTTGAGTTACAATTATTTTTCCCCCCTGTTTTTCCCCTACCCACCCTCCCAGAATAGCAGTCCCATAAGATATCACTTCCTCCAATCTGCTCTCTCCCCTATCTTCTCCCATACCCCCTTCGACTTTTCCATTAGAGGAAGGTGAATCTTTGTGTCCCAATGCCTGCACATCTTATCTCCCAATTACAAGCAAAAGAGTATTAATAATAGTATTTATATATATTTGAAACATTTAGTCTTAAAACCTCAAATTTCAGATCCATTTCCTTCCTCCCTTGTCACCCATTCCCTCTGGGGAGATAAGTAATTCAGTATATGTTGTACATGTCTAGCTATGCAAAACATTATCATAGTAGATATATTGTACAAGGCTGCTTATAATTCCCTCCCACTCATCCCACCCCCACCTGGTCCATTCCCTACATGATCCTGTCTCTCTTCTATAGTGGGTACTTCCAACCTCCCCTCCCCCCAAGGATGCCCTCCCATCCATCATCCCTCCTCTCATCTCCCTTCCCCCTATTCTGCTGCAGGTTGAGATATCCCATTTAGTATGTATGTCATTCTCTCCCAGAACCAAAATTAATGAGAATGTGGTTTTGCCTTTTTGCCTTCCTATTCTTCCCCTCCCTTGGAACCACTTCCCCTTGCTTCTTCTACATGAGATAGTTTACCCTACCCTGTCTCTCCCCATCTCCTCTTGCCACTTTCCTCTCTCACCTCATAATTTCACCTCTTAAGTATCATCCCTTCCCAACAAATTCAACCTATGCCCTCTATCCATGTATAACTGTAAACATATGTACACACATTCACATATGTATTCATATGACCATACACCCTTCTTCCATTATTTTCATAGTGAGAAAGATTTCATCAGTCACAGTTATTGTTTTTCCATATAGGAATATAAATAGTTCAAATTTGATAAGTTCTTTTTGGTTTCTTTTCCCTGATTACCTTCTCAGGCATCTCTTGCTTCTTGTGTCTGGATGTCAAATTTTCTATTCAATTCTGGTTTTTTCCTCAAGAATGCTTGAAAGTCCTCTATTCCACTGAATGACCATATTTTCCCCTGAAACAAAATACTCAGTTTTGCTGGGTAGGTGACCCTTGGGTTCATTCCCAGTTCTTTTGCCCTCTGGAATATCATATTCCATGCCCTTCGATCCCTCAGTGTAGAAGCTGCCAGGTCCTGGGCTATTCTGATTGTGTTTCCACAATATTGAAATTGTTTCTTCCTGGCTGCTTGTAGTATTTTCTCCTTGATCTGGGGATTCTGGAACCTGGCTATAATATTCCTGGGAGTTTTCTTTTTGGGATCTTTTTCAGGAGGTGATCAATGGATTCTTTCAACCTCATTTTGCCCTCTGGATCTAAAACATCAGGGCAATTTTCCTTGAGAATTTCTTGAAGGGTGATTTCTAGGTTCTTTCTTTGATCATAGCTTTTGGGTAGTCCAATAATTTTTAAATTGTCTCTCCTGGATCTATTTTCCAGGTCAGTGGTTTTTCCCATGAGCTATTTCACATTGCCTTCTAATCTTTCATTTGTTTGGATCTGCTTAACAGTATCTTGATTTCTCATAAAGTCATTAGCTTCCATTTGCTCCAGTCTAACTCTGAAGGAATGAATCTCCTCAGTGAATTTTTGAGATTCTTTTTCCATCTGGCAAATTCAACTTTTTAAGGCATTCTTCTTCTCATTGCCCTTTTGGGCCTCCTTTGCCATTTGAGTTAGTCTATTTTTTTTTTAAACAAATGCTTTATTAACTTCTGTTTTACATCATTCGTTTCCGCCAGATTTTGAGTTACAATCATTTTCCCCCCATTATTCCCTTACCCAACCTCCCTGAATAGCAGTCCCACAAGATATCGCTTCCTCCAATCTGCTCTCTCCCATACCTTCTCCCATACCCCCTTCGACTTTTCCATTAGAGGAAGATGAATCTTTGTGTCCCAATGCCTGCACATCTTATCTCCCTATTACAAGCAAAAGAGTATTAATAATAGTATTTATATATATTTGAAACATTTAATGTTATGAACTCGAATTTCAGATCCATTTCCTTCCTCCCTTGTCACCCATTCCTTCTTGGGAGATAAGTAATTCAGTATATGTTGTACATGTCTAGCTATACAAAACATTATCATAGTAGATATATTGTACAAGGCTGCTTATAATTCCCTCCCACTCGTCCCACCCCCACCTGGTCCATTCCCTACATGATCCTGTCCCTCTTCTATAGTGGGTACTTCCAACCTCCCCTCCCCCCAAGGATGCCCTCCCATCCATCATCCCTCCTCTCATCCCCCTTCCCCCTATCCTGCTGCAGGTTGATATATCCCATTTAGTATGTATGTCATTTTCTCCCTGAACCAAATTCAATGTGAATGTGGTTTTGCCTTTTTAGCCTTCCTTATTCTCCCCTCCTTTGCAACCACTTCCCCTTGCTTCTTCTACATGGGATAGTTTACCTACCCTGTCTCTCCCCATCTCCTCTTGCCACTTTCCTCTCTCACCTCATAATTTCATCCCTTGAGTATTCTCCCTTCCCAACAAATTCAACTTATGCCCTCTATCCATATATAACTGCAACCATATACACACACACTCACATATGTATTCATATGACCACACCCCCTTCTTCCATTATTTTCATAGTGAGAAAGATATCATCAGTCACAGTTATTGCTTTTCCATATAGGAATGTAAATAGTTCAACTTTGATAAGTTCCTTTTGATTTCTTTCCCTGATTACCTTCTCAGGCATCTCTTCCTTCTTGTGTCTGGGTGTCAAATTTTCTATTCAATTCTGGTTTTTTCCTCAAGAATGCTTGAAAGTCCTCTATTCCACTGAATGACCATGTTTTCCCCTGAAACAAAATACTCAGTTTTGCTGGGTAGGTGACCCATGGGTTCATTCCCAGTTCTTTTGCCCTCTGGAATATCATATTCCATGCCCTTCGATCCTCAGTGTAGAAGCTGCCAGGTCCTGGGCTATTCTGATTGTGTTTCTACAATATTGAAATTGTTTCTTCCTGGCCGCTTGTAGTATTTTCTCCTTGATCTGGGGATTCTGGAACCTGGCTATAATATTTCTGGGAGTTTTCTTTTTGGGATCTTTTTCAGGAGGTGATCAGTGGATTCTTTCAGCCTCTATTTTGCCCTCTGGATCTAAAACATCAGGGCAGTTTTCCTTGAGAATTTCTTGAAGGGTGATTTCTAGGTTCTTTCCTTGATCATGGCTTTCAGGTAGTCCAATAATTTTTAAATTGTCTCTCCTGGATCTATTTTCCAGGTCAGTGGTTTTTCCCATGAGATATTTCACATTGCCTTCTAATCTTTCATTTGTTTGGATCTGCTTAACAACATCTTGATTTCTCATAAAGTCATTAGCTTCCATTTGCTCCAGTCTAACTCTGAAGAATGAATCTCCTCAGTGAACTTTTGAGATTCTTTTTCCATCTGGCAAATTCGACTTTTTAAGGCATTCTTCTCCTCATTGCCCCTTTGGGCCTCCTTTGCCATTTGAGTTAGTCTATTTTTTAAGGTGTTGTTTTCCTCAGTCAGGCTGTTGACCCTCATTTCATACTTTTCCTGCATCCTTCTCATTTCTCTTTCCAATTTTTCCTCCACTTCTCTTATTTGATTTTTAAGTCCTTCTTAAGGTCCTCTATGGCCTGCAACCCGCTCATGTTTTCCCCTGGGGCTTTTGGAGCAGGACTTCTGACCTCACAGTCCTTTTCCCGCTCTATGCCCCCAAAATAGGAGTCTAGGGTTGCATTTTTCTGTTTCCTTTGCCTTGGCATGTTGCCACTTAATTGCTTGACTTTTGGGCTTGTTGCCACACTATGGCTTTAAGGCCAGATAGAGGAATTTTCGTCCCGAACGTGTGGGGGGCAACTTCCGTTTCTGGCAAGCTGTAAACCCACCCACAACTTCCACCCTAGATCACAATCCAGATCCAGGGAGGTTAAAGCAAGAGCGATTACCCCCCAAGACTGATCGCTGGATCTCCTCACGATTTGTAGGCTGGGAGCCGGAAATGCCTCTGAAAACTACAAAATGGCGTGTCTCCTCAGCAGCTTCTAGCCCCCAGGGGAGGGAGCTGACTTATTCCCCAAATACAGGTCCCAAAGTCCATAGGACACTAACCTCTTACTTTGTCCTAGGCATGTCTATGTTGATAATTCTGGATTCGCCACAGCTCCTGGTGTTCTGGGGTTCCTCCAGCCGGCTGCTGGCCCTGCTGCCCTGGGGCTAAAACCTCGGCTCATGCGGACCTGGGCTCGGCTCGGCTGGGCTCCTGCGCTCTGCACTCTGCGCTCTGCACTCTACGCGTTGCCGGCTCCCAGACCGCTGCGCTGGTCCTTCCTGCAGGGTTGCTGGGCTGTCCTCAGCGGGAGTTTAGCTTCTCTGTGTTGTTCTGTGGGTGCTGGGGCTCCAGAAGTTGTTCAGAGTCCTTTTTTACATAGTTTGTGGGGAATCTGGGGGCAGAGAGGCTTGGACGAGCTGTTTCTACTCCGCCATCTTGGCTCCGCCCCCCTAGTCTATTTTTTAAGGTGTTGTTTTCCTCAGTCAGGCTGTTGACCCTCATTTCATATTTTTCCTGCATCCTTCTCATTTCTCTTCCCAATTTTTTCTCCACTTCTCTTATTTGATTTTTAAAGTCCTTCTTAAGGTCCTCTATGGCCTGCAACCCGCTCATGTTTTCTCCTGGGGCTTTTGGAGCAGTACTTCTGACCTCACAGCTGTCTTCTTGCTTTATGCTTCGATCCTTTGTGCCCCCAAAGTAGGAGTCTAAGGTTGCATTTTTCTGTTTAATTTGTTTCCTTTGCCTTGGCATGTTGCCACTTAATTACTTGACTTTTGGGCTTGTTGTCACAGTATGGCCTGGCGCCAGACAGGAACTTTCACCCTGAATGTGTGGGGGGGACCAACTTCCATTTCTGGCAAGCTGGAAACCTACCCACGACCTCCACCCCAGATCACAATCTAGATCCAGGGAGGTTAAAGCAAGAGCGATTACCACCCCCCCCCCCCAAGACTGATCTCTGGATCTCCCTACAGTTCACAGGCCAGGAGCTGGAGCTGCCTCTGAAAACTGCAAAATGGCTTCTTTCCTCAGTGGCTTCTAGCCCCCAGGGGAGGAAGCCGACGCGTTCCCCAAATACTAGTCCCAAAGTCCATAGGGCACTAACCTCTCACTTTGTCCTAGGCATGTCTATGTTGATATTTCTGGAGTTGCCACAGCTACTGGTGTTCTGGGGTCCCTCCAGGTGGCTGCTGGCCCTGCCGCCCTGGGGCTAAAACCGCGACTCAGGTGGACCGAACCTGTGCTTGGCTCCCCACACTCTGCATGCTGCGCGCTGCCTCCCAGAGCACTGCACTGGTCCTTCCTGCAGGGCTGCTGGGCTGTCCTCAGTGGGAGGTTAGCTTCTCTGTGTCGTTCTGTGGGTGCTGGGGATCCAGAAGTTGTTCAGAGTCCCTTTTTACATAGTTTGGGGGGAATCTGGGGGCAGAGTGGCTTGGATGAGCTGTTTCTACTCCGCCATCTTGGCTCCGCCCCCCTCAACTGACATTTTTATGGTAGATGAGAGAAAAGTGAGAACCTTTTTATTCCTCCCTTTCTAAAGACATAGAGATAAGATAGTCCAGTGGGTGGGAAGGTTATAATTTATTATTGAATAGAGCATATGTGTGAATATTATATTAATATCGCATATAATTTATAACTGAATATTGAATATATTATTGAATATGGTAACCCTAGTGGATTCTTATCCAGAGTGTCCCAATGAAAAAATACTAAGATTTGGAAGACTTTGGTTAGAATCCCTGTTCTATTTCCTTGATTCCTGAGTGATCTTGGTCAAGCTGCTTCCTTTTCCTGGGCCTCAATTTCCTTGTTGGACTAGAATTATGTGTAGGGACCCTGCTGCCTCGAGGCCACATGTGACCCACTAGGTCCTCAAGTGCTGCCCTTTGACTGGGTCCAAACTTTACAGAACAAATCCCTTTATTAAGGGGATCTTGGCCAGATGATCTCTAAGATTCCCTTCAGGATCTAAATTCTATGATTCCATGATAAACCCTCCCATGCCAGATACTAGTTGTACCCTTAAGGTAATTATGGTGTGGAAGAACAGGAAACTCCCCTGGGACTCCACAGAAGGTGGGCAGTCATGCCTGGGTGCTGGGAGAAAACGTATAGGATTGAAGAACTACCTTAACTCATCCTGTTATTGAAGATGTCCATTCTCTTGAAAGTTGAAAAAAGGGGCAGGGAAACTTGTGTAAGGCTTGCATTGGGCAGGACCTATATAACCCAAGGGAAAATTCAGAGTGGGTCCCCTTGCTTTGTGGTGCTTTTAGTCCTGACATAGGGATACTAAGTGATTCCAACCAAGATAAGGGAACTTTGAATGTTTTTCACTACAGCTATGTGAGGTCTACCCCTGAGCAACTACAAAGAAACTGAAGAAATCTTGACTTCCTTTAAGTTCCAACTAAAAAAAGTCCCACCCCCTAAGAAGCCTTGCCTAACCTCTCTTAACTCCAGTACTTTCCCTCTTTTAATTGTTTCCTATTTATGCTGAACACAACTTGTTTTGTATCTATTTGCATGCTGTCACTACCCTTAGACTGTAAGCTCCCTGAGGGCAGGGATTGTCTCTTGCTTCTTCTATCCTTGGTGCTTGAACTGAATTGGATTGAAAAATAAAATCTTTTCAATAACCATTCAAACAAGTGGTTGATCATACAGTGTCTGCTTTAAGATAACCAATGAGGAGGTACCCAATATTTACCTTCAACCCCTTCTACTTGGGGACCTCTCTGATTTTGGGGAAGGTTTGTCTTATGTCAAACCCAATATTATTTTTTTCATTTAAACTTCCACCTTTTTTTCCCAGGTCCTATTCTCTGGAGCCTTACTAGACTAGAATAAGTCTAGGTGCCTACTTTGGGACCCAGCTCAAATCCCATCTTCTACAGGAGACCTTACCTAGTCCCCTCCCATTGTTATACATGTATTACACTGTAATACATTCAGGGGAACTGGGGAGAGTTACAATGATGCTATCTATATAAATCCCCATAAAAGAGGCCTGATGGATAGAGAGCCAGCCTTGGAGCCAGGGAGACCTTGGTTCAAGTCCCTCCCACCTCTGATCCCTATTGACTGTGTGACTCTGGAAAAATCATTTAGCCTCTTGTGCCCTAGGCAACTGACCCCAACCTGCATTGGCTGAGGGAGTTTCCACCCCTGGGAGTTCTCCATGAAACCACATGCCTATCCTTATCTCCTATGATAAAGGTTCTTCCCAAAGCTAGAGAGTCATGAGCTATAAAATGGGATTTGGTGCCATGCTGTCCCAAACATGTACTCATTAAAAAAAAATGAAACTGAACACCATGTAATTATAATGACCAAGCTTCTTCATGCACAAGAGATGTACTCTATCTCCTTCTCTTCTCTGCAGACATGGAGGCCTCCAGGCTTGGAACATTTCATAATAATGTCAGACTTGATTATTTGGTGAGTTGTAAGGAATGAATGGGAGAGAGATATATTAGATATATTTAGAAAACAAAAGAGATACAAATCTAAACAGGTGATTCTTATATTGGCACACAGAAAATGGTCCAAAGACCCACCTGATGCCTTCTAGCCTTCTCTCTGTGGGAGAAGTGGAGTATTATCACAGAATGAGAAGGTGTGGATGGATTGTGGAGCTGGGTCCATATTCATAACACCATGAACCCACAGTCTCTCAGAGAGATGAAGGGACTTGCCCAGGGTTACATGGGTTGTGGTTATAGGAACTAAGACCTGTCCATGTCTTTATTGCTGTTCAGTCATTTCAGTTATGTCTGACTCTGCACAATTCCATTTGAGGTTTTCTAGGCAAAGATACTGGAGTGGTTTGTTATTGCCTTTTCCAGCTGATTTTACATATGAGGAAACTGAGGCAAGCAGGGTGAAGTGACTTGCCGAGGGTCACCCAGCTAGTAAGTGTCTGATGCTGGATTTGAACTCATGAAGATGAGTCTTCCTGACTCTTTGCCCCGCCTCTATCCACTGCTTCCCCTTGCTGCTCATGCTGAGTCTACCACACACCCATGTCTAATGCAGAAAACTATCTTCTTCCCTCAGAACTCATTCCCCTCACTTATTTCTCCAATGTTTTCCTTCCTTTTTCTTCTCTCAAAGGCATAGCTGACTATTTGTTTCCTGATGGATCATCAGGCAGTGGCCCCTTCCAAGATCTATTGTCTGGGCTTCTCTTCACCTTCATAATTATTTCCCCTATAATGACATGATCTTTAATTACCTTGGAATCGATTTCTCTCCCCACTGAGCCAGTAGTTGCAGCTAAGACTGTGCCAATGGTGGCTGATTGAAAATTCAATTTGCTTCACACCTTGCTCCCCATTAAGGATCTGGGAGCCTAAATATCATCACTGTTTGGATACTTAAAGGAAACACTTCTTAGGGCCATTCTTGGAGTCTGTGGACAGCTAATTAGTAGGGTGGGATACAGAAGATAGATTCTTGTCAGAGCCCACTCCACATTTCACAATGACTTCTGACCTAAAGACTGTTGGATTCCAAGTTGGAAGGCAGTTAGATTTGAATCTCACTTTCCATGTTTACTAGTTATGGACAAGTCTCCTAGACTCAGTGTGCCTCAGTTTCCTCATCTGTCAACTGCATGTGAGAGCAAAGGAAGGAATTCTGTTTCCACAGGAAGAGTGATAGCAGGATGTAAGTCAGAGGTGATTAGTTCTAATCAGAGGTGTGACCTAGCAGAACCAGGTTCTGATCAAGTAAAAGGTCAGGAGCTTACACACATGTTCAATGGGTAGTTTAATATTATCCAATGCACCTCCAGGGTGGGGCAAGCTAATTTAAATGCACATGCAATACATGCCAAGGGAAGGAGAACATATCAAGGAAGAGAACATGAAGTGGACGTTTCAGGAGGTTACATCTAGCCAATGGAGAGCAAAGGGAGGAATTCAAACTGGGAACAGGGCATAAATAGCTTTGCTTTTGTCTGAGCAAGTGTACTCCTTTAGGGAGTTACCCATTCACAAGGCATGTAAAATAAATGTAAAATAGAATGGGAGCTTTACTGGCTCCAAAAAAGTATTTTATTTCTAGAGCAAGCATGCTTCTCATATACATGTAAGAAAGCAGCTGGGTGGAACTGTGACCAGAGCATTGGGCCTGGAGTCAGGAAGACCCAAGTTCAAATCCAGCCTCAGACACATACTAGTTATGTGACCCTGAGCAAGACACTTAACCTCTGTTTGCCTAAGTTTCCTCATCTAAGAAATGAGCGTAATAATGGCACTTACCTCTTGGGGTTGTTTGGAGGATCAAATGAGATGATAATTGTATTCATTCATTCATTCATTCATTCATTCATTTTTGCTTTTTGGAGGGCAACTGGGGTTAAGTGACTTGCCCAAAGTCACCCTGCTACTAAGTGTGTCAAGTGTCTGAGGCCAGATTTGAACTCAGGTCCTCCTGAGTCCAGGGTCAGTGCCCTATTCACTTCACCACCTTGCTGCCCTGATGATAATTGTATTTAGCACAATGCTTGGCACATAGTAAGTGCTATATAATTATAATTATTGTTATTTATACTTACCTGACAGAAACACAGAACCTCTGAGCTGGAAAGGACCTTAAAGGCCACTGGATCCATTGATTCTGTTCCTGAATGAGAAACCTTTTTATAACATCCCTTAGAAGTGAGCAATCAACCTCTGTTTGAAGACCACCTTCGAGGCAGACCATTTTACTCTTGGAGATCCCTGACCCTTAGAAAGAACTTCTTGACACCAAACCAAAATCTATCTCTTGGTAAATTATGTCCATTAATTAAATAAATGAGAAAGTAGGTATTGAACATTTATTCTGTGCCAGGAACTGTGCCAAGCATCTGGGATACAAATGGAGAAAAGAAAAAAAAAGAAGACAATCCCTGTCTTTAAGGAGCTTATATTTTACCGAAGCAAAGCATCGAAAATAAGGAAGTGACAATATGGCAGAAGTGTTCTATTCAGAGAAGTTTCAGGAATGGTGAGCAGAGCCATGGGTAAGTGATAAACATCTCTCTTCCTGGAATCATAGTATATATTTAATTATTCCTTTACTCCTAGTTTTTCAATCAACCAATAAACATTTATTAAGTGCCTACTATGTACTAGGTACTATACAAAATAGAGCAAAATTCAGTCCCTGTCCTCACATGCAGAATAAGACTAGAGTTATCGAAAGATTTATATAAGGTAATTGTATAATATACTTTGTAATGATTAAAGTTTTACACAAATGTATTATCTCTCTCCTCAACAGCATAGGAAATAACATAATGGTACTTTCAGTTTTGTAAGACATTTTATTATAATCCTCTAGGATGGGGAGTGTAAGTGTTATTAAATTCAAATGAGGTAATATTTGTAAAAGTGATTAATGCAGAGCCTGGAGCATAATGGATGTTTTGTCAACTTATTCCCTTCCCCTAGATGCTTATTATACCCATTTTACAGAAGAGGAAGCCAAAAGTCAGAAAGAGACTTTCCCCAGGCTTAAATGCAAAGACAAAGGTGAAATAGCACCTGCGGTCAGCGAGAGGCTCCACAGAATTAGCTTCAGGAGTGGTTCCCCACCAGACTCAGTTCATGCTGCTGCTGGTTCTGATAGTCTTTGCCACCATTCCAGTGGCTGAGTTGGTCTCCTTTGGAAACTCAATGATTTAAAATCTAACCCATTCCATTTCTGGATAATAATTCACTTAATGTCAACAAAGAAGTAACCAATAGATGAAGACGCTATGAAACACATGGTGGCCAGCTGGAGATAAAAGGCAGCTTCAGCCAGTGCTACTCTCCATAGCCAGAGGCTCACAGCTGTCCTTTGTTGAAAAGCCCTTGTGGAAGACACCATCAACTCTAATCCTTAGTTTGTACCCTCAACTACAACTCAAGCCTTTCCTTGAATTGTCAATCCTTCTGGCTTCTCAGCCACTCATAGCTAGAAGAAGTCTCACCAAAACACTATTTGTTGGATTTGCAGTGGGCAGAGAATGTGCTCTGTATGACCCATTGGGGAACACACATGTTCTAAGACCTGGGCTCTCACTGGCCAGTCCCCCTAATAGAGATGTGCAGGCAAAATAAATGCAAATTTGCTCAAGTGTTTGCTCATTGGTAGAGGGCAGGGTGGACCAGGAAAATCTTCATGTAGAAAGTAATGTTTGAGATGAGTTTTGAAGGAAACTAAGAATTCTAAGAAATGAAGACAAGGGGGAGGATTTTCCAGGCCTGGGGAACAGACCTGGAGATGAGAGATAGAGTGTTGTATGTGAAATATGTAATACAGCTAGGAAGAACCAATCTAGGTTCAATAGCAATATCATAGCTCTTTACTACAAGTTTAGAGTTATTTCCACTATCCCTTACTGGATTGAGATCCTGTTAACAGTGAGGTTAAGGCTCTTCACACTAAACTTTACTGGACCAAGATTCTCCTACCAGTGAATTTAGGGTTCTTTTCCTTACTAGATTGAAAGCCTCCCACCAGTGGTCCTTGTGAATGACATTAGCAGAAGTTCACCAATACCAAGGGGATCATAAGACCATCAATCTAGATACTGAGGAAGGGCACTGAGAGGCCTCTGAGGCTGCAGGTTCCCCGCCCCGACCCATCCAATCTTCTCATTTTATAGGTGAAGAGACTGAGGTCCAGAGAAATTAGCAATTTTCACAAGGTCAAAGAGGTAATAAAGGTCAGAGCTGGGATCTGAACCCAGGCCTTCTGCTTCCAAATATTGTGTTCCAGGGTCACTCAGTCATTTCAGTCATGTCTGACTCTTCACAACTCCATTTGGGGTTTTCTTGGCAAAGATACCAGAGGGGTTTGCTATTTCCTTCTGCAGCTCATTTTACAGATGAGGAAATTGAAGCAAATAGGGTGAAGTGACTTGCCCAGGGTCACACAACTAGCAAGTGTTTGAGGTCATATTGGAGCTCAGGTCTTCCTGAATCCAGGCTAGGTGCTTTCCCCACACTATGACACTTAGCTGCCTGTATTTTAGGGAGCTGTTGTCTGTTTTCAAAAGGTGTGTGATAGTGTTGCCAGTTGGTGAGATGCCTGAGGCCCAAGGGCACACACAGCAGGTATCCTGTTTCTTGGGCCGTGAGTGAGGCTATGAAAATAGAAAATTCCACTTGACCTGGGGTCTTTGTCAGTCATGCCAGGGCCAGGCTATGTCTATGGAGGCGATAGTCAGAGCTGTGTTGTGCTTTGAAGGAAGCAAAAACAAATGCATCATATCAGGGTTACAGTTGGAAAAGAACTTTGGAGATGATGTCACATTGCCATAACATAGAGGTCCTTAGAGGTATCCTGGTTTAACACCCTTGTTTTAAAGCAGAGGCAAATGAAACCTTAGCTAGCTTCCTTCAAGGGTCAGCCCCCTCATCAATAAGACCTTGCCTGATCACTCAAGTTATGAAAACTTTCACTATTGAAGTTACTTATGGATTGTACCCCTTGATAAAATCTAATTCTTTAAGGACAGGGCCTATTCTCATTGTGTCTTTGTATTTCTATGCCTGGCACATAGCAACTTAACAAATGCTTAAATTATAAATAACACAAATAATTATAAATAAATAATTGAATTATAGCTAGCATGTTTAAAGGGATTGAAAATTTGCAAGATGCTTTATATACATTATCCCATTGGATCCTCACAACAGTGCTAAGAAGTTGGTGCTCTCATCCCCATTTTAGGGTTGGGGAAACTAGACTAACAGAGGTTATCACTTGCCAAAAATCATGCAGCCAGTAAGTGTGAGGCAGTATTTGAACTCAGATCTTCTTGATCCCAAGTCCTGCCCTTAGCAGTTACTAAATTAATTCAGAAAATTAAGAAATTTGCCAAAGTCACATAGAAGGTAGGTAGAAGGGCTCATATTTGAGCTCAGGTGTCTTCCCTCCAAATCTAGCATCCTCTAGACTGTTGGGGATGAAATCTGGTGACTTATTTTATTGTATAGCCAATCAGA
This sequence comes from Gymnobelideus leadbeateri, assembly GCA_011680675.1. Classification (NCBI taxonomy): domain Eukaryota; kingdom Metazoa; phylum Chordata; class Mammalia; order Diprotodontia; family Petauridae; genus Gymnobelideus; species Gymnobelideus leadbeateri. Next base: position 1,320,665 of record WOXC01008258.1, read on the forward strand.
GTTTTCCCTTCTTGGGGCATTATGGTCAATTCTCTCCTTTCTTCAACTTTATTGGAGGAAGAAGAACCAAAATGAAAAAAAAAGGTACATCTGTGAATGCAGGGTAAAAGATGAAAAAATAAATCATTAGATTTCGAGCAAGATTCCCACAAAGTTCACTTTGTTTAACTCAATTCAGGCTTCATCTTCTCTTGCTTGGATTACTACAATAACTTCCCAATTAGACTCCCTGTGTTCATTCTCTCCTCTCTCAAACCATATTCTACAAATTGTTGTCAAATTGATATTCTTAAGGGACAAGTCTAACCATCTCAGTTCTCTACCCAAGAGAATTCAATGGTTCCCCATTAAGACAAATAAAAAAACCTGAGAGACAGTGTTTCTGGGTAATTAATAATCAGTTCATTAGTTAGGTTAGCAAATAATAAATTGGTGGTCAGTGGTCTCTCTTGGTAACCAAAGACAGAAAACCATGGAGACTTTGCACATCCCTCCTTTGCTTAAATCCAATTCACTTGCATGTGGTGGCATCATCTCCCTGATGTCATGGTCTTTTTTGAGAATGAATGACAAATAGCAAATATTTTTGGAAAAGGAGAAGTCCCTGACATGAAAATCAATCCTCATTAGTGAATAATTAATGAGGGGGTAGACATATTAAGGAGGAAGTCAGTAAAAAGTCTTCAGCTCTTCCTGCTGAGAACATGACTTCATCATGAAGTTCAGTCACCCCCAGCAATCTGGACAAAGGAATCCATCTCTACCCAGGCCACTCTGGTTGGTTTTCTCCTTTGTAAGTTGGGTTACCCTAAATTCTAATGGAGGTTTCTAAGAGTCAGACAGGGGCATATTTTCTAAAGGCAAGAATTCACCTAAATTCACGTAGGTTAGATTTTGTTCGTAAGTTCTTCCAGTTGGGTGGGGTCTTGTCCAAGATAGCAGAACATGTACCCAGAGGATTTGGGCAATAGCATCTATCAGCAATATCCTTCAGAGATGGACTGGCCTACAAAGGTCCCTGATTGAGGAAATAGAAAAGAAAACCTTCAATCCTAATTTAATAATTGGTTATTAATAGAATAGAAAAATCATTTCTCTCACTATTGTCTCCAGAAAAAATATAAAATTCCTCTGTTTAACATTTAAAATCCTTCACAATATGACTTCAACCCATCTTTATATGCTGATTAAATATTATTCCCCTTCACAATATGCTACATTCCAGCCAAACTGGTCTACTTGGAGTTCTTGGTTGAGACATTGCATTTCCTGCCTCTGCACAGGCTATCTCCTCACTCCACCCCCACCTCCCCTGCCTAGAATGCTCTCACTTCTTACTTCTGCCTCTCAGAACCCTTCACTACCTCTGATGGTTCATCTAAGTATCACCTTTTCTCCTTCCAGTTGTCAGAGCTCCCTACCTCCAAATTATTGAAAATTAATTTTTGCTCATATTTGATATTTATTTTTCTGGGTACAGGCTATTTCCCCCCAGTAGAATGTAAACAACTTGAGTGAAGGGGTTTATAGGACTTTTGTTGTTGTTCAGTCCCTTTTCAGTCATGTCCAACTCTTTGTGACCCCATTTGGGGTTTTCTTGGCAAAGATACTGGTTTGCTAGTTCCTTTTCCAGCTCATTTTACAGATGAGGAAACTGAGGTCAATAAGGTTAATTGACTTGCCCAGGGTCACACAGCTAGTGAGTGTCTGAGGTTAGATTGGAACTCAGGTCTTCCTGACTGCAGGCCTGGTATTCTATCAACTGTGCCACCTAGAGGCCTTTACAGGACTAGAATGGATCTTAAACACCTCAGTTCCTTCAGCCACCTCTCCCCTTTGCTTAAAGGACTTGAGGTTGGAGCTCATCCTCAAGCCTTACTTAATGGAGGGACCTGAACTTTCCTACGTTTGCATCTAGCTCTCCATTTCCCACCCGCAGTTCACAGAACATCAAGCCTGTATACTGAGTCTCACTTGGGGCACTCCCTGCCCCCCCACCCCCACCCCGTTTCAACTTCCTTTTCTGTTGTTTTCTTCCTTTAGATTAGAAACTCCCTGAAGGCAAGGACTGCCTTTCCTTTTCCTTATACTCCCAAGTGCTTAGCCCAGTGTCTGGCATAGGGTAGGTGCTTAATAAATGTTTATAGCACTGAATTAAATCTAGTCCTACTTTATCAGTGGCTACAGTTTATGGGGTGATAGATTTTAAGCTGGAAGAGACCTTAGAGATCATTTAGCCCAACCCCCTCATTTTGTATGCGATCCTCATCTGAAGTGCTTATACCCGCAGAGTTCCATTATTACACCCCTTCACAGCTCTAGCGGTCCCCCTGAGGGGTTAGGGGTACTTTTCTAATGCAAATTGTTCCCTAGATCCCACTAGTGTGTTTTCCCCAAGATTATCAGTTGAGATTCAATGTAGTTAGCCAAATTTTAGGTAACTTTTGGAAAGAGGTATTTACTAAGGTCGGGCAGGTAGGTGGTGCAGTGAATAGCACTGGGCTGGAGAAGAAAATGGCAATACCGTTCAATTATCTTTGCCAAGAAAACCCCAAATGGGGTCATAAAGAGTCAGACACGACTGAAAAACAACAAATGTGCCAGGCATTAGTGTAAGCATTGAGGATAAATAAATATTTATATACTTTCTTCCCTCAGGGAACTTGTGATCTAGTGAGGGAGGCATAGCAAACAAATATCTTTATCTATATGTATATAGATCAAGCAATATACAGGACAAAGAGGAAATTATTACAAGAAGGAAAGCACTGAAATTAATTAATTGTGCTAGGATACAGATGGGAAGATGGGAAGTCCAGAATCACCTTGATACCTTCAAAGCTCACAACGGCTTCCTCCAGCCAAGACAGGCTAAAGGGAAGAAGACCTAGGCTGAGGCCAAAGCTGACAACCTTCCTTTTTTCCCTCATCCCCCTTCAAGAAGTTCTTCTTCCAGAATTTGCCTGGAATACTATGCCTGCTCGAATCTCTGGAATAATTTGGTCCTCAACTGGCTTGATATTTTTAGGGTATGACTAAATTGCTTCAGCTAATGCTAACATGATTCCTCAGTTTAAAGCTTGTGGTTGATTGATTGAAGCTAAAGATTATCTTTGAGATGAATTGATATTCTCATGTCTTTAAGGTACCAAGACATCTTATTTACTTTAAGCAAAAGTGGAGTGACTTGAGGATTTGCTCAAACACCCCCTCCTTTACATGCAGATGAGGAAACTGAGGCTTTCAGAAGTTCATGACTTAGCCACGGTCACAGAGATAAGATTTAAACTCAAGTCCTCTAGCTCCAAAGCCAACACTCATTCTGTGGGTGTCTCTCACTGGCCTTCTCAGTCCTTCTCAGTTTTAGTGATGACTGCAACAGAGAAACCTGTAGGGGGAAAAATAAAATACTCCCCCTTTTTAATAATGAGGAGTCTATCTCCATAGGAGGTGAGAGGCGCTGGCAATGTGGAGTACTATTGATAAGAACTAAAAAAATCTTCTTCCTTTCTTCAGGGCTTGAGTCAGATAATTGTTTTCTTCTGCTTTTTACAAACTCTCCTCAAAATCTTTCCAAGGGCTTTGGAGTCTGCCACTTGGATTCTCTTCTAAGCCCTCAAGTATATTTTCCCTGTCCTTGCTTCTCATGTCATTTGTACCTCAAGTAAACCACCCAGGGAGGTAAAGGCAAGAGCCAGGGGCTGTCTTCCTTTCCTCAGAAACCACAAGGGTGGGTGAGCTTAGAGGAAAAAGATGGGTTTCAGTGGGGGGTTCATTCCTGAGACTTGATAGTACTGAATGCTGGGGAGGGAGGTCTTCCTTAAAGTTTACCTATTTTCTTTGAGGGCTGCCCTAGTTAGCATCCCTGCTGTTACAGGTTATTGAAATCGTAAGCTGTCCTCATTTCTTCCCATAGCCCAAATGTCCTCCTCTTCTCTCATCTTATCTCTGAAAAGCAATAACTTCCTACTTCAACCCAACAGGGATGCCAGCCCAGAAGGAAACATAAAAAGGAACTACTGGAAACTATTTGCTGGGTGCCACAGCCCTCCCCCTAAGTTGAATGAGATCATGATGGATGGATGGGGGAAGAGAATAAAGAAAAGGAACCAGTTTCTCATTAATTACAGCAAGAGGTTACATCAGTTCATCTCCCAAAGTCATTGGCTCTGTTGGGCTTGTGGAGTAGTTGTGTTTGAAGCCCAGGGTCAGCTATTGTCCCAACAGGCTCTAGTGATCACTCTTTGCCTTCCTGTCTCAACTGCCTCCTGCCTTTGTCCTTCAAAAATGACAGACCCTCCAAAAGCAGGAAACTCAATCTATGTATGATCTGTTTTCCAAGTGGTATGGCCCCAGGAACAGAGGGAAGAGAAGTGGAACAATTTGTCACTGCTGGGAGATTTGATTCAATTTGGGGCTTTCATGGAAAAGGGTGAGTCTTTCTGTATTTGATCAATACAGAAACAGCGGAGGGTCTCAGAAAGCCAATAATGGCATTTTTAATTCTGCCATCTAATAATGAATCCCAACAGAGAGCTACCTTGGTGCCAAATGAAAGCATCTATCTTCTCCATGGGCCTCTGAAAATAACATGGCTCATTGGAGAAGGCTTAACCCCCAAATGAAGCGTTCCCTCCACCCTTGTACATACCTTGGTGGCATGAATGTTTCCTGCAGAGGGGAATTAGAAAGTCTTTGTTTATTTCTCTGCATAAACTATTCTCCTGGACTTACTTAGATAAACAGATGACCTACCCAAGCAGTTGGTGACGAAGTGGACAGAGTGCTGAATCTGGAGTCAGGAAGTCCTGAGTTCAAATTTGGCCTCAGACATTTACTAGCTATATGACCTTAGTCGTCACCTAATCTGTGCTTGCCTCAATTTCCTCTTTTATAAAATGGGGATAATTATAGCATCTAATAGTCATGAAAATCAAAGGAAATAATCATTGTAATACATTTAGCTCAGTGCTTGGTACATAGTGAGTGCTGTGAGAATGTTAGCTGTGATGAGGAATGATAGTTCTAAAAGTTTCATTTTTTGCCTCTTGACCTCTACTTGTCTCTCAATAACCAAATAACTTTTAGCCCCAAACCCCAAACTTACAATGGACTGGACTCAATATTTGGGACCACCTCCAAACCTTGAGCCCCTTTGGCTCATTTTGCCCCATCCAGAATTTCCCATGAGGATTGCAGAAAACAGCTTCTCATTAGGACCCCATAAATACTCATTTCTGACCTTCTCTCTGTTCCTCATGCATGATAATCCATTTCTCATCTCCAGGCTTTTGCATTAGTTGTCCCCCATGCCTAGAATGCTCTTCCTTTTCATGTCTACTTCACAGAATCCCCCACATCCTTCAAAACTCAGCTCAGGTACCACCTTCTACATGAATTCTGTTCATGTTCTGAGGCCCAGAGAAGCTAAGTAGTTTGCTCAAGGCTAGTGGTAGAATTGGAGTCTCCTGACTCCTAGAGAATTCAGTATCCTATTATGCCACAGGCCTTCAGAAGAAAGAGACCCTTGACTTGTGGCCCTTCTGTTATTTGAGCCCTGAAATATAAGGAAAGACCGGCCCATGCTTAAAATTCTCTCCCTTCCAAATACTCAGGAATATTATAAAAATTATAGATATCTGGGAAGGAAATGATTCTGTGAATATAAACCAGTAATAGGTCTTAGAGCTCAACAAAACAGGTTCATTTAACTGTCTCTGACACTTCTCTTGCCACCTTCCTCTCTAATTTAATAAGAATCCAATTTTTCTTCTGAAACTGACCTGCCCTTTCCACTGAGCAGGGTGTTTCTTATCTGGAGAATGAGTGACCTTAATAGAAAATGGCCACAGGAAAAACAGCCAAGCATTCTCTACTCTTCAAGGAGAAACCTTGTTTTTTATTGCTAGAGCTATCATACAATTTCTCCTTTTTAAGGCTTATAGACCACTGTATTCTGTATTCTAGAAGCACATGAAATATGGGAGCATTAAATCCCATTTAAAAATTTTTTTAGTAACCACTTAACCATGTACCAGGCACTGTACTAGGTGCTGAAATAAAAATTAAACAGCTCCAGCTCTCATAGAGCTTACATTCTACTAGAGGGAAGCAACATTACACAAATAAGTCAATACAAAGTATATGCCGGGCTATAGAAAGTGATTTTAAGAGGGATGAGATGCTGATAACTCGGGATAGATGGGTGCCTGAACTGTGCTTTGAAGGAAGGTAGGGACAGTAAGAAGCAAAGGTCAGAAGGGAGTACATTTCAAATAAGGAAAACAGTTTTAATAAATGCACATGATCAGAAGGAACAAATACTTATTAATTTTTTACTACATGACAGACACTGCGCTAAATACTTCACAAATGGCTCATTTGATCCACATAATAACCTTGTGGGGCAGATGCTGGGCTGTCCTCAGCATAGCTTCTCTGTGTCATTCTATGGGTGCTGGGGCTCCAGAAGTTGTTCAGAGTCCCCTTTTACATGGTTTGGAGGTGATCTGGGGGGAGAGCACCTCGGATGTGCTGTTTTTACTCCTCCATCTTGGCTCCGCCCTTCTGCCAGCTTCTAGGATTAAATCTCTCATGGATCTCCATAAAGGCAGACTTCTTGAATGATGCCATTAAAAAAAGCATAGGTCTAATACAAAAGGGCTTTTCTTGCCCATAGTAGTCTGAGCCTTCAAATTACCAGATTCTGAAACTAAAAGAGGTGTCCTCAGTCATCTCCATGACCTGCCAATGGATAGACCCACATCTTCCATGGGGAGGATACAATTCAAGTCTGAGACAAAGACTCAGCTTGCTATGACTTTATCAAGTTGACCAGTCCTTCCCAATGAATGCCCTACAATTCGAAGAAAGATGTGCATACAAACCTAAAGTCAGTCTCTTTTAATATTCCCTAGTTTTGTAAGGATAAAGTGTGAGATCATCAACCTAGCATTGAACAATTTCTACAGTCTGCTTTCCACCTACCTTTCTAGTCTTTCCTTTTTTTGTATATGTTAGTCATTTCCCACAAATTTGTGTTCCAATCAAACTGGCCTTCCTTCTAAGCCCCATACATAGCAGGTGGTTCCTTGTATAGAATTGTTGGCCTGGAGTCAAAAAGACCTGAGTTGAAATCTTCCCTCAGACACTTATTAGCCTGTGACCCTGGTCAAGTCACTTTACTTCTGTCTACCTCAGTTTTCTCAAATATAAATATTACAAGCTTCTCAGTAGATCCCCTTTCCCTTCTAGGGGATGCCATATAACATGGCAGCTTTGACCCACAACTATATGAGACCCAATGGAGTGGAGGATCGAGAAGACAGTGGCGAATGAGAGAGAAGAGTAGGTCAAGTTGATCCTTCCAAAAAACAACCATTACTTTAAAGGAAAGATTTTGCTCAGTTAATCCTTCTGGACCGGGGTATGGTGAAAAGTGTTGTACTTGGAGTGAGTAAGACCTTGATTTGAATCCTATGTCTTATTGGCTGTGTGACTTTGGGCAAGTCTCTCAATATCTGAGTCTGTTTCCTCATCTTTAAAATGGGGATGATGATAACCAGAGGAAAACATTGCTAAGATGGAAAGTCTCCAGAGGAAGGCAAGCAGGATGGTGAAGGACCTTGAGACCATATAATGAAAAGGAAAGGGATGTCTTTTTTTTTTTTTTTTGCTTTTTGGAGGGCAATTGGGTTAACCCCAATTAACTTGCCCAAGGTCACATGGCTACGTTTTTTTGTTTGTTTGTTTGTGTGTGTGTTAAGTGTCTGAGGTCGGATCCTAACTCAGGTCCTTCTGACTCCAGGGCCGGTACTCTACCCACTGTGCCACTTAGCTGCCCCAGAAAGGGACATCTTTAATCTAGAAAAGAGAAGACCCAGGGAGACATTGATAACTGTTCAAATATTTAAAGGACCATCAAGTGAAAAAATGATTAGCTTTATTTTGCTTGGCCTCAAAGAGCAGAACCAGGAACAATAAGTAAAACATAATATGGAAAACCTTATCTATTAGAGCAGTCCAGATGTGGTGAGCTCCTCATCCTTAGAGGTCTCCAAGCAGAGGCTGGACAAGAAATTGCTGATATGTCATGGTACAAATCCCTTTGAAAAATGAGGTGGGCTGGATGACTATTGTGAGGTCCCTTCCATGTCTCAGACTTTGTGATTTTGTAACTATAATACCCACTTCTCAGGGTAGTTGGGCAATTCAGGGCACATAAGCATCTATAAAGTGCTTTTTGAACCTTAAAACACCTAAGGTGAAACTCTTCTCATGTCTAAATAGGAAAAGTTTTCTTATTTATGGTCCATTTTCTAGAAGTGACAAAAGACCTTTTTGTTTGTTTGAATCATCCCTCTAATTTATCATGGGACTTTGGAAAGTCATCTCATATCTTTGAGCCTCAGTTTCCTCATTTGTAAATGCTGGTAATCATCACTATCATCACGATAGCTGCCATTTATATACATTAGTGCTTCAAAATTTGCAGAAGGCTTTACAGATGTTTAATCATTTAACTCTCCTATTATGTCATGAGGGATAGTGCAAGTATTATCCCTATTTTATAGAGGCCCAGAGAAGGGGAATGTTTGGTTGTCAGGGTCACATAGCCAGTGTCTTCCTGATGCCCAGTACAATCCCATGCTATCCTATGCTATGGACAGCTCCTATGGGAAGGTATGTGCTTTCTGATTGATAGGGATTGTTTTATTCTTTATACTTGTGTCCCCAGTGCCTGGCACGTATTAGATGATTAATGAATACTTGCAGATTGATTGATTGATAGTGTATTAATGTCTCCTTCAGTGAAAAAGTCAACTGCCCATTTCCCCCAAATTTGTCATGGTTCTGGATTCTGGCCTCTGGAGAGGCAAGACTTCTCTTACTATTTATTCAATAAGCAAGAAGAAAAAAATATTTTAAAATTTATTTTTATTTATTTTTTGCTTCTGGCAAAAGTGACCAGATAAAAGTAGGGATTTCACCCCCCCGCACATCTTCATTACTAGTTTTGCCTCAGGTGCAAAATGTCTGCCCCAACTCCATTCATCACCTCTCAGATACCAATGCATTAGCAGAGATGATGGGAGCATAGGCTTTGTGCTGGCTGCTCAAGCTTTGACTTTAATTCCAGGACTCTGGGGAGAATGAATCGCTGGCTTATTTAAATCTGTTTCCCATAAACCTTGACAAAGTCTTTCATTTAAAGAAAAATAATATGCTTCATTTTCAAAACTTGCTGTTTGGTCTGCCGAATACAGCATGCAATCTGTCTCTGATGAGTCCTGTGCCTTCTCCTTCCCTGTGATTGGGGGAGATTTTATTGGCATCATTTTATCTGCCTGGGGAAAACAAGTAGCTTTGTTGGAAATCACCTCTGTGAGTACCTGCTTAAAGGATGTGATTATTTATATCAGAATCTGGAGAATGAAGATCCGGATTTAGATGTCCAGTATTCCAAAAAACATTCAGAAGTTTTGCCCAGAGTTCAAATTCAACTTTTGCTCAGATGTTGAAGTGACTTAAAATATTTCAATGACTCCCTCTATATCAGGTAAAGCTTAGAGCTTAAGAGAGCTCAAGGGTCATCTAACTTAGATGCTTAGCTTTACAGAGGAGGAAACTGAGGCCCAGGGAAATGAATTGACTTATCTTAAGTTACAAAGATAGCAAACATCAGAGGCAGAACTCTAAGGTCAGAGCTAGTGCCCATTCTACCATATCGTGCTGGGATTTTGTGATTTTAACCTTTGTGTATGTACCCAGTGCCTAAAAATGATTCCTTGTAATTAAATACTTATTGAACTGAATGTTGAATCAATAGAGGCCTTTCAGCAAAGGCTGGATGACCTCTTGCTGGGATGCTGCAAAAGATATTCAGGGTTAGATTAGATACCTCCTTGGGTCACTTCTAGCTGTAAGAGTCTATGGTAAGGGGACAACTAGGTGGCATAATGATAGGACATTGGCACTGGAGTCCAGCCTGAGATACTTACTAGCTCTGTTACCCTGGGCAAGTCACTTAACCCCAATTGCTTCAATATCACTCCCTCCCCCCCAAAATAAAACCAGATTCTTTAATAAGCTTTTGGAGGGCAAACCTGTTTGCTGAAGATTAGTTTGCTGAAAATTGCATCTGCCAAGCAGATGCAATATATTTTCAGTTTATAAGAGTACCATGTAGCTTCCTGGCTCTTACATGACACCTCTATAGTAGTTATTCCAAAGACATGCTGTCCAAAATGTCTCATGCACCTATGGGAGTGGCTCCTTAGGGACTGCTCAGTCAAAACATGTTGATAGATAAGTAGAGAAGAATAATGGCAAGATGAGATAACAAGCCTTGGGCAAGTAGGATCATAAGATTAAGAGACATTAGAGATCATCTGTTTAGAGGAATGATGAGTAAATTGAGACCCAGAAAGGATGAAGGGTTTGATCGTGGCCCACCAGGTAGGAAGTAATAGATAACTTGGTGTTCAGCTGTTCAGTCCAACACTTTGTGACCCCAGGGACCATACTGTCCATGAGGTTTTCTCGGCAAAAATACTGGAGTAGTTTTGCCATTTTCTTCACCTGTGGATTAAAGATAATCAGAGGTCAAGTCACTTGCTCAGGGTCACACAGCTAATGTCTAAGGCTGGATTTGAACTCAGGTCTTCCTGGCTCCAGGTTCAATGTGCTGAACCAGCTTAGTAAGTCATTATGGTCATTTGTTGTTATTGTTTAGTCATTTCAATCCTGTACAATTCTTCATGACCCCATTTGGGATTTTCTTGGTAAGGATATTGGAGTCATTTGCCATTTTCTTCTCCAACTCATTTTCTAGGTGAAGAAACTTCGACAAACAGCGTGAAGTGACTTTACCAGGGTCACACAGCTAGTAAGTGTCTGAGGCCAGATCTGAACTCAGGTCTTCCTGACTCCAGGCTAGACAGCACTTTATCCACTGTGCCACTACTACACAATAGTCAAGTTACAAGCATTTATTAAGTACCTACTATGTACCAGGCCCTGCACTAAGCACTAGAGATAGAGAGAAAGTCAAAAGACAGTCCTTTATCCCAAGGAGTTTCTAGTATAATGGGGGAAACAACATGCAAGTGACTATGTACAAGATAAAGACGGACTCAGTTGGAGATAATTAACTGAGGGAAGGCACTGGCATTAATGAGGGATGGGGAAAGGCTTCTAGTTGAAAGTGGAATGTTAGTGGGGACTTGAAGGAAGCCTGGGAACCTAGAAAATGGAAATGAGGAGGGATTGCATTCCAGGCATGGGGGACAGTGATTGAAAATGCCCTGAGTGGAGGGAGGACAAGTAGACCAGTGGTATTAGATTGTAGAGAATGTGGAGGAGAGTGAGGTATTAGAAGTCTGGGCCAGGTTATGAAGGACTTTGGAAGCCAAACAGAAGATTTTATGTCTGATCCAGGAGATATTAGGGAGCCATAGGAATTTTTTTCTTTTTAAAAATTAATTTTTAATTTTCAACATCCACTTTTATTTTTATTTTTGTTTTTATGTTAACATGGTTTATTTATTTTTAGTTTTCAATATTTGCTTCCATAAGTTTTAAATTTTTTCTTCCTCCCTCCTCCCTCCCCAAGATGGCCTGCAATCTGATATAGACTTTACATATATATTCCTATTAAACATATTTTCACATCATTCATGTTGTATAGAAGAATTACAACCAATGGGAGTAACCATGAGAAAGAAAAACAAAACAAAACAAAAAAAGAAAATAGTCTGAATTTGCTCTGCATTCAGACTCTGTAGTTCTTTCTCTGGATGTGGATGGCATTTTCCATTAAGAGTCCTTTGAAGTTGTTTTAGTTCCTTGCATTGCTGAGAAGGACTAAGTCTATTAAAAGCATTGTGACTGTTACTGTGTACGATGTTCTCCTAGCTTTGCTCCCCTCACTCAGCATCAGTTCATGTGAGTCTTTCCAGGTTTTTCTGAAGTCTGTCTGTTTATCATTCCTTATAGCTCAATAGTATTCCATTATATTCATATTATATTCATATACCACAACTTGTTCAGTCATTCCCCAATTGATGGGCATCCCCCAATTTCCAGTTCTTGGCCACCACAAAGAAAGCTGCTATAAATATTTTTGTACGTGGGGGTCCTTTTGCCATTTAATGATCCCTTTGGGATACAGTCCTAAAATGGTATTGCTGCATGCACATTTTTATAGCCTTTTGGACATAGTTCCAAATTTTGGATTTGGAATGGTTGAGACCAGCTCACAGATCCACCCACAATGCATTAGTGTTCCAACTTTCCCATATCTTTTCCTACATTTATCATTTTCTTCTTTTGTCATGTTAGTCAATCTGATAGGTGTGATATGGTACCTCAGAGTTGTTTTGGTTGGTATCTCTCTAATCATAGTGATTTAGTACATTTTTTCATATGACTATATGACTATAGATAACATTAATTTCTTCTTCTGAAAACTGCTTGTCCATATCCTTTGACCATTTATTAATTCAACATTCACTTTTTGTAGGATTTTGAGTTCCAAATTTTTTTCTTTCTTCCTCTCCCCTGCCCCAAACAGCATGCAATCTGAATAATCTGAATATGGGTTATGTATCTACAATAATATTAAATATATTTCCACATTAGTCATGTTGTGAAAGAAGAATCAGAACAAAAGGGAAAAACCATGAGAAAAACAAACAAACAAACAAAAAGTGAAAATAGTATGCTTTGATCTGCATTCAGACTCCATAGTTCTTTCTCTGGATGTGAATAGTATTTTCCATCATGAGTCTTTTGGAATTGTCTTAGATTCTTGCACTGCTGCTAAGAGCTAAGTCTATCAAAGTTAGTCATCACACAATGTTGCTGTTTCTGTGTATGTTGTTACCCTGCTTCTGCTCACTTTACTCAGCATCAGTTCATGGGAATCTTTCCAGGTTTTTCAGAAATCTACCTACTCATCGTTTCTTGTAGAACAATAGTATTTTCGGAACTTATTGAATAGGGGAGTTACATGATATATTTGTGCTTTAGGAAGTTCATTCTGACAGAAAAAAAAGAAAAAGAAAAAGCAAGGTGCCCATCCCCTGGCAGCTTTATGTATGATGCACTTAGGCACACAGGTTGAATTATACAATTTAGGTATTTGACTTGGTCAGAGCAAAAACATGAAATAACTAAACATATTTCTCCTTTGCATGTATATATGAAGGGTGAGGGAAGAACTATAGCTAAGGGAGAAAACACGATACAAAAAAGAAGAGGGCACATTCATAGCAAATAGGTATGCTAATTTATACTAAGGTATTAGTAACTTCTATCAGGAAAATTTGCTTTAAGCAATCCCAGAATTCAGGGAAGGAGCAAAGTTTGACACCAGGAGTCAGTTGTTCCTGTTAGTATTTGAGACATCCCTTGGGGCAGATTTTAAGAATTAACTGGGGTGTGCCATCTTTAATCTGGGAGGATCAGTTTCAATGTGATTCAGATGTACAATCCAAAAGTTAATTAAGGCAAAGCACTGCTCATACAATTCATTCTGATTTGGATAAAAGCACTGTGGGGTTCACCAACACAATATGCAAAAGATATATTACATTATCTTTTCCTTCTGTGAAACCATTTTCTATAAACCAAGTTACAGAGATATTGATTGAATTTCGTGGTTATTCTGTACAATATGAAAGAGAAGAGGGAGCATTTCTGGACTACAGCAGTTGTGAACAAGCTGACTGGGTCTTAGAGCAGAGATTGTCAGGGCTGGACGAGGCCTTAGAACAGGGGATGTCAGGGCTGGGAGGGGCCTTAGAACAGGGGATATCAGGGCTAGGAGGGACTTTAGTTTGTAGATAAAGACAGAAGGAGCCATAGCAACAACATTGTAAGGGAAAAAAAAAGCATTTTGAAAGAGTGAGGAAATCTGATCAATATAATGACAAACCACAATTTCAGAGAACCAGTAATGAAAAATGATCCCCATGGCCTGACAGAGAGGTGATGAATTAAAAATGCAGAATTATTCATCTGTTTTTCAACACAGACAATATGGGCATTTGTTTTGCTTGCTCATGCATATTTGTTAGGTGGATTTTGTCTTTTTTTTTCTTTCCTTTCTCAGTGAGGCAAGAGGAGAGAGAAAAAGAAATGCTTATTAATTAAAAACCCAAACAAACAGCAACCCTAAAGAGAGCATAGAATATCAGAGCTAAAAGAGGTCTTAGAAGGAGGAATATAGGAGGTGGGAGGGATCTTAGAACATTGACTGCCAGAGCTAGGTCTTATGGTACACCCCATTCATTTGGGAGATCAGGAAACTTGCCCAAGGTCACACAGCCAGGAAGTAGAAACCAGGTGTTACAGTTTCCAGACCCAAGGTCCTTCCCTTGACTCATTTTGCCTTCCTTTCTCTTCCTGCCCCCCAATACCCACCCCTCCCCAAGAGGGTGGAGTAAAGGCTTTTATCCAAAGCATTAATTCCCTGGATGAATGTTTTAAGCCTTCACAAAGGCATGAGAGAAGAACTACGAAGATCTGAGGAGGAGGGAATGTTTGGAGCCAAATGCCATTAGCATGTTGAATCTTTGAATTGGTAAAACCCAGCCTTCACTCGTTATTGATTTTCTCTCTTGGCTCAGAGAGGTAATTTGTTCTCATGAAAGGCAAAAAGAACCATTACAAGAAATTTTCAGAAGCATCAAGGGGTGCACAGCCAGCTTAGTCTCGGCCAGTTTGACAGCATCACAGGGTAGCAATGCTCAAAATTATGTTTAATTATATAGGGATGATACATGCTGGACGGAATTTTTGGAGTGCTTAGTACACACACATTTACTACAGCTGCAATTACCTTGTTCAGGCACCTTCTGCTTGTGTAGGGGTGGGGAAAAGGAGGGAGAGAGAGGCGGAGAGGGATGGAGAAAGAGAGAGGGGAAAGAGACAGATAGAGTCAATGAGCCATAGAGACACAGAAACAGAGAGACAGTGACAGAGATGAGAGAGAGAGAGAGAGAGAGAGAGAGAGAGAGAGAGAGAGAGAGAGAGAGAGAACCTGGAAAGAGACAGAGAATGACAGAGAAAAAGAAACAGAAACAGAGATTGAGAGATAGACAAGCACAGGAACAATTTAAAATCTTTTTGGAAACAAATCCCATAAAGCATCAAACAATGCAAAAGCTTTTGGATCATCAGTCCAATGATGGCAAGAGGAGAAAAAGATCCTGGGAAATCAAGAAGAAAATCAAGACTTTGTGCTGCTCAATTGCCATCCACTTCTCAAATCAAATCAATAGAGTAAATGTTTATTGAGTCTCTATTAGGTGCCCATGAGAAGTGGTGCATCCAGTGGAGAAAGCTCCACCCTCAACTATCTAGATATTCATATTTCTCCCTAACTCGAATGTATGCTCCTCGAGGTCAGGAATTGCTTTTTGGTTGATTTATTCATTTGTTTTGCTTTCCTTTGTATCTTCAGTGCCTGGCACAATGTTAATAATTAGTAAATGTTTGTTGACTGACTGTCTGAACCAAATCCAGGAATGCCTGGATCGACATCGCACCTCTGACACATGATAATAGCCAACATTTACATAGCACTTACTATGTGCCAGACATTGTGTTAAGCTCTTTATAATTATTATCCTATTTGATCTTCACAACAACCCTGGGAGATAGGTGCTATTGTTATTCTCATTTTACAGATAAGGGAAACAGAGGCTAAGTGACTTGCCCAGGGTCACACAGATAGGGAGTGTCTGAGGCTGGATTTGAACTCAGGTTTTCCTGACTCCAGATGTGGGACTCTATCCTCTGCACCATCTAGGTAACAAAACTGACTGTGGAGCCTGGGTCAATCTTGTATAATTCACTAGGAGTAGAAATGGCAGAGAAGGTGCTGACCTTAATTGATAATAGAAGTTTTTTTTTTACAAGACATTTTTCTATGTACCAATGAATTCATAGATCTAGTCCATCTCCCTTTCCTATTATGTGCCTAGCATAGTGGGCAGGGACTAGAGAAGAGGGAAGTATGAGGCATTCCCTGCCTACAAGTAGCTGCCACAGTTACTGGGCAAAGGAAGCTTTCTCAAAATTGGTGAGCAAAATCATACTAGAGATACTCACAGAAGCACAGATTTTGAAATCAAACAGATTTCAGAGGTCAGCCAGTCCAACTCATCCATTCTGCAGAGGAGAAAATGGAGGTCCAAGGACTTTTATAAGGGGTTCAAATCAAGGACTTCTCCACTAGTTCCAGAGCCAGTACTGTCTACCACTCTAAGCTATATCCATCATTCACAGCTTTTTGGAGTTAGAAGAGCCCCCTGAGAGCATCTGGTACAGCCCTTACCTAGACCATCATCCTCTCTGTAACACCCAGCCTTTTCTTGAAGTCCTCCTGGAAGAGGGAACCTACCACCTCTCCTTGGGAAAGTTCTTAGTGTTAGTATAATGTCCCTCAAGTTTCTCCTCAAATCTCCAATAGCATCCTTTCCCTTACTCTCCCAGCTGAGGGTCCTTCTATCATAGATGAGTGTAAAATTAGGAGCTCTTTGTCAATAATTCTTTCTTATCTTACTCATTTCCTCTCCCTCTGACCTGGCTATTTCTGCTTTTCCTACAGCCTCTTATAATGAGGTGATCCTTCCCCTCCCCAAGGCTAACCCATCTATGTGCGTTCTTTTTTATCTTTTTTGAGCCAATCAAGGTTAAGTGACTTGTTCAGGGTCACACAGCTAATAAATATCTGAGGCAGGATTTGAACTTAGTCCTCCTGACTCCAGGACCAGTGCTCTATCCACTATACCACCTACCTGACCCTATATGCCCTCACATCTCCTCCTGCTTTCTCTGTAAGGCTGCCCCCACTATTTTCCATTCCCCTTAATCCTCAATTTCTATCTCCTGGTTCTTTTCCAGATATCCAAATCTCCCCTATCTTTAAAATCCCCATCCAAAATCCCACCATCTCTGATAACTATCATCCTGTATTTCTCCTTTCTTAGCCAATCCTCTTGAAAAGCCTCTCTACACTCAAGGCCCCCACCTCACGCTTTCTGATTCATTTCCCATACAGCTGCGAGTCTGAGGGTAAATGACTTATCTCAAGCCCATCAGTGAGGTGGCGGGTGTCTACCCCAAGCATGTGAGGACTCCCCCAGCAGAATGGGTGGATAACATTTTGTTTCAATGTCCATGAAGGCAGCTGAAGCAGGCACTGTGGAATGCTTAGGGCTTGGTCAGACATCAAAGACTCCATGGTCAGCCACTGTATTCTGGGCCATCTCCAGTCTTGTCACTGAGTTATGATAACTCTGAAAGAGAGAGTGAGGCTAACCTGACATTGTGCAACTTTGCCTCACTTCAATCCAATTCACATGCAAGGCAAGACACCCCCCTGTGATGTCATTGATCCCTTTCAAAAAGAAGATGAACAACGACGATTTTTAGGAAGTTTTCCTTTGGAGCCAACATGATTAAAATGTTAATTTCAATTTCTACGTTTTAAATGTCTCCCCAGTTCCTAGTTAAATGTCTACCTATGTTCCTAGTTCTGTCCTCTGGGGCCCAAAAGAAATAATTTAATCCTTCCCATCATATAACTTATCTCCCAGAAATCAAATATTCCCAAATCAGCACTTCATGTCATTACCTAGTTGACTGAATATTTTCTCCCCCATTAGATGGGCTCTTTAAAGGCAGGCACTTAGCATAGTGCCTGATACACATACACACGTGTGTGTGTGTGTCATTGTGTGTGTCACATATATAAAACACGTTTTATATATTATGCATGATATATCTCTATATCTTATATAATATATTATCAAGAATTGATACTTTATTGTAGTAAATAACATTGAGTAATAATGTTAATTAATTAGTTATTTAGTCAATTAATAATAATATATTATTATATATCTTTACATGTCAATAGTATCGGATAGTATGGTATACACCAGCAAGACTGCCTTCTCTTTTCAGCTCCCCTTTTCCTTCCTTCCTACTTTGCCCTTTGCTCACATCTTCTATTCTCGTCTGGCATTCTCCCTCTTCCCCCTTTTCCCGCCCAATGTCTTTTACTGGTCAGTTCTTCCCCACTCCAGATATTTGCTTATCTTCAATTAGCCTTGGACCTCCTAGCCATGCTATCATCATCTCATAATGGTCAAATTAGGCTTTTGCTTTACAACCGTCATTAAAATAATGAAGGTTCTGGAGCCGTGCCCAGGACAGGCAGTGCCTGGTCCAAAAGGTGTTTTCGAGGTTGCCAAATTAGGCTTGTTCTCTCAACTCCGAATTGCATTCTGCCAGCCACATGATCATCCTCCTTCTGGGGAGGGGGTTGAGATTAAGGGGTCTATTAGGTCTGGGAATAGGGCCTTTTTCCCTTTTTCTTTATCCAATTCACTGAGCTCGAAGATTTTATCTTTGAGTAGAATTTGGCCTTCTGCAAGAAGAATTACATTACTTCCTCTATTTCTTGCCTGTTCTGAAGATGAAACTGAGACTTAATTACCTTGTCCTGGGCAAGGTTGAGGCTTTCTGTTATCAGTGAGCTGGTTTCATCATTAGTTTTACGCCCTGACTCTCTTACCTTGACTGGAAAGGTTTTGCAGTAAAAGTTCCATTAACAACCCCAAAGCTGAGAGGTTAGAAGGACAAGTTTAAGTTTACAGGATGTCAGAATTGGAAGAGACTACAGCAGCCATCTCATCCAATCCACACTCCCAAAAGAATTCCCTTTACAATGTTCCTGAGGACTTTTCATCCAATCTTTCTTTGCTTGATTCTAAGACAGCCAGCATGAACCATTTCCCAACTTTCAGAGACAACTCACTTGAGGATAGCTGTAATTATAAGGAAGTTTTTCCTTATAGCTTTTGCCTCTTAGAAACTTCTATCCATTACCCCTAGCTCTGTCCTCTGGGGTCAAGCAGAATCAGCTTAATTTCTCTTCCATGTGACAGCAATTCAAAAACATGAAAATGGCTCTCATGCCCCCCTAAGTTTTCTGTCCTACAGTCTAAATTTCCTCTGCTCCTTGGTGGTATAATGGTTAGAATGTTGGACCAGAAGCCAAGAAGACTGAATTCAAGTCCAGCCTCAGATGCTTACAAGCTGTGTGACTCTGGGCAATTTTTATAACTTCTGTCTGCCTCAGTTTCCTCATCTGTAACTATAGTAGCTCCTCCTTCCAAGGGTTATTGTGAGGATCACATAAGAGAATATTTATAAATATCTTTGCAAATCTTGAAGTACTATGTAAATGCTGTCACCATTATCATTGTCATCAGGCCCTTCATTGTTCTGATTGCCTTCCTCTGGATATTCTTCAACTAAAATGGTCATGGACTCATAGAGGTTCATAACCAGGAGACTGCTGATTTTATTTTATTTTTTGGAAGCAATTGGGGTTAAGTGACTTGCCCAGGGTCATACTCTAGTGTCTGAGCCTAGATTTGAACTCAGGTCCTCCTGACTCCAAGACTGGTGCTTTAGCCACTGCACCAAATAGCTATCCATATTGATTTTTTTTTTACAATATTTTGATAACTATTGCTTCAATATAATTTTTTCCTTTATAGCCCTATATTACCATATAATCATATATCCTATATAATCATATATTGTAATCCTATATTATTTGCTTCATTTAAAATGTTATTCTGAGAAAGGGTTCACAGGTATTTCCAGAATGCCCAAAGGGTTCATGATACCGAGCCTCTGTCATAGGACAAAGAATTGAATCATGCCATTGGTTTTCTAGGGCTAGTTCTTGGAGGAGTTCCTATTTTTTAAATGATAAATTTAAGGTGGGAAAGAAGCTTAGATGTCATCTATTCTAACAAATGAGGAAACTGAGGCACAGAGAGGCTGTGGCTTTTGCCTAATGTCATACCAGCAATAAGGGGAAAAGATGGGATTCAAGGCCAGTTCTTCTGACTCCAGATGCAGTCCCATTTCCCTTATATCATGTTCAGAACCAAACATAATACTTCAGTTGACTGAAGGACAGAATGATCCCCTCCCTAATCCTCTTTTATATTAACTTTTAATGACTAAGAGCTAGGTAATAATTGAGACAAAAATGGTCTAATTTACTATCACAAAAATATCAGTCTGGGAGGGAAAGACCCTCAGAGTTTTTGGCCAGGACAAAAAAACAGTTGCTACTTATACTCATTCTAAGTCATTCCAACCTAAATAACGAGACACAGAGGGCCGGAGTTACCTCAGACAAGCTATGGCCTGTGAAAGACCTTAATTAAGAGAGTCAGAGTCCATACACTGCATCCCTAGCCATGGTCAGTCCTCTTAACTTCTGTCTTGCCATTGGAGTACAATGACCAGAGGAGAGAGTGAGGTTGAGACTTTGCACAACCCTGCTCACTTAAATCCAACTCACGAGGTAGTCAAGACATCATCCCCCTCATGATGTCATTATTTCTCTTTGAGAATGAAGGACAAACAACAGAGAACAGAACAGAAGGACATTAATTTTATTGGTTGCATTATCATACTGTTTACCCATATGAAGCTTGTAGGCCACTAATACTCCCAGATCTTCTTCTAACAAACTACTGTCTAATCATGCTTACCCATCTCATACTTGTGAAGTTGATTTTAATAATAATAATAATAATAGCATTTCTATAGCACTTCCTATGTGCTAGGAAGTGTGTTAAGCAC
Organism: Gymnobelideus leadbeateri; assembly: GCA_011680675.1. NCBI lineage: Eukaryota > Metazoa > Chordata > Mammalia > Diprotodontia > Petauridae > Gymnobelideus > Gymnobelideus leadbeateri. Next base: position 1,341,353 of record WOXC01008258.1, read on the forward strand.
TTTACAAATATAATTTCATGTGATCTTCACAACTACTTCAGGAGGTAGATGCTATTATTATCCTGATTTTACACTTGAGGAAATTGAGGCAAAAGAGGTTAAATGACTTGGCCAAGGTCACACAGCTAGTAGTTGAGGCTAAAGTTTTAAAAATTAAATTTAAATCCTTCCCTAGTGACTGGGGCCAGGATATATAAACGATTATTAAGACTACTTCTATCATGTTCTTATTGTCCACTAAATAATACAGACTGGCTCCTGGAGGTGTCCTCTTATCCTGTTATTCCTCTTGGGGGAGATCTGGCCCTCCATTCCTGGGCCCTTCTCTGGACAATGGGAACACATTCATAGGAAACTTGTAATTATCCTTTGAGCTCTAATTGGGGATACAGTATTCTTTATTTGCAAATTAATTACTCAGTTGGCAGCTCCAAAATAATTAGGACACATTAAATTTTTAAATAAAAATCTGTTGTTGATGACCAGAAAAAAAATAAGAGAAGCAAATAAACAAAAGGTGTTGTCATGGTAACATTGGTTGCACTAATCACACTGACTCTTGGTGATCACGAGGAGGAGGACACTGGCATTAAATAGGCCTCCTTGATTGAAACCCCATTTTGTTCTGCCAGTCAGGCTGAGCAGGTAATGCTTAACTTGGCCTCTTTCAAGCCGGCCTTGAGCAAGTCAAGTTTGCAGCCCTCCTTCCCTCCTCCCCACCCAGCCAAGTGAAAAACAATGGAGCAATGGGCTGACTTTCTAAGGACGGAGCTTGTGAAAAAGTTTGACCAAATCCATCAGCCCACATCCCTAGCCCTGCTACTGGGCCCATCAGTGTGATGTTGAGGGTCTTAAGGATGGCAATGGGAGAGAACTAAGGTGTGTGTGTATGTGTGTGTGTGTGTGTGTGTGTGTGTGTGTGTGTGTGTGTGTGTGTGTGTTTAAAGATTTTGTACTAAAATCTTCTTTCTATGTCATTTCAATTAACAAGATATGTTGTTGTTCAGTTGTTCCTGACTCTTCCTGACCTCATTTGGGGTTTTCTTGGCAGAGATCCTGGAGTGGTTTGCTATTTTCTTCTCCAGTTCATTTTACAGATGAGGAAACTGAGGCAAACAGGGCGAAGTGACTTGCCCAGGGTCACCCAGCTAGAAAGTGTCTGAGGCCAGATTTGAACTTGGCTCTAGACTGGGTACTCTATCCCCTGTGCCACCTGGCTAGTTTGTGCCATGTATTGTGTTTGCCCTGGACAAGAACAAAGATGAAAATGTAATAGTCCTTGCCTTTGGTGGGATTCTGTTCTATCAGAGGAAACAACTATATGTGTGTACAGTGCATGTGTACATGCTACACACAATCTACATAGGCACATGTGCACATGCACACCAAGGAACATAGACATGCATGTATGCACACATGTACACATGCATATGTAAAGATCCACATGTACACATACATGTTCATATATGTCCACGTGCACACATTTTTATGCACACACAAAAAGTATATATAAAAATAAAAGATAATTTTGGAGGGATCATGTAGGAGACAGTCCTGAAGGTGAGCTTTGAAGGAAATTGGGAGTTTATTCTGAGATGGCTGTGATTCCGGGATCTCCAATGCCAGGCCAGCAGAATAAAAACAGGCTAATAGCCTCCCTGATCTAGCCTGGGAAGGTCCTTAGACTCCAAACCTCTCATTTTGCAGATGAAGAAACTAAGACCCAGGGATATGAAGTCACTTAGCCAAGGTTATAGAGGTCAGAGATGGGATTTGAACCTACCTTGATTCTAACATCAGAGAGGTTTTTTTTTTTTTTTTTTTTTACTAGGCAGAGATATAACAAGGAGTTTTGGTGCCCAGGGCAAATTCCACCATCTGAGGGGAGTAGCATGAATTGCTCTTTCAGTCCTGGAGGAGGGCAGCATGGGATGGCAGGGGGTTGGGGTGCAGAAGGGAAGAACTTTGTCCCAGTTAGACATGTATAGCTTCTTATTATAACCAATTATTCTTAGCAGGTACTAAGCTCTGTTGTTTTTCTATTGAAAATGTTGTCAGCTCCTGAGCTTTTCTAGCTTTCTACCCAGTTGTCCTACCATGGTTATAGCTCTACTGTTAGTTAAGGAGGAGGAAGAGAGGTTCTGTGGGAAGTTCTATGGCTTGAGAGCCAGAGAACCTGGGTCCAAATTCTAGTTCTGGTACTTTGTTTTTTCTCAGTTGCTTATAGATTGTCTGACTCTTACTGACCCCATCTGGGATTTTCTTGGTAAAGATACTGGAGTAGTTTTGTCTTTCCCTCTCCAGCTCATTTTACATATGAGGAAACTGAGGCAAACAGACTTAAGTGACTTACCTAATGTATCTATCCACCCATCCATCAGTTTATTTATTTCTATTCATATCTATCTACATTATTACTATATTTATCTATCCATCTCTGTCTATCTCTATCCATCTATCTTCACCCATCCATCCATCCATCCATCCATCTCTATTCATATCTGTAATTCTTTTCATACCTATCTATAATCTGTCCCTATCAATATCTATCTATCTATCTGTCTATCTATCTATCTATCTATCTATCTATCTATCTATCTATCACAAGTATCTTTGTCAAGAAAACTCCAAATGGGGTCACAAAGAATTGGACATGCCTGAAAATGACTGAACACAGCACATTATCATCCATCTATCTATATCTATCTATCTATCTATCTATCTATCTATCTATCTATCTATCTATCTATCTATCATCTGTCTGTCTATCTTAGGTCACAGCGATGCTCCAAGGCTATCTGATGAGCTGGAGAAGGCTTTCCATCTGTGCTGAGATAAGGACTTGCTGTGTTGTTTCTTAGATTCTGTGTCCTTTTTCCTGATCCTTAGAGTTAGTAGATTTACTCATTATTTGACTTCATTTTGTTTTGTTTTAGACAAAACCTGTGATTTCACTGATGAATGCAAAAATTCTCTGCTAATACAAATGAGCAGATTTTCTGTGTCTTAGTTGCTGGGGACACTTTGAAATTAAGTGATTTGCCCAGGGTCACAGAGCCAACGTGTATCAGAGGTGAGTCTTGGATCCAGGTTTTATTGACTGGAGGCCAACTCTCAACCCATTTATGAATGCAGCTTCCTCTGATTTAATTTTTCCTGATTCCCTCTAAATGCTTATTTAGTGCCTTCCTTCCCAAACTACTTTGTGTGGGTATGCATTTTATATATATATATATATATATATAGTATGTTTACCACACATATACATGCATGTACATGCGCACACACAAGACACAGATATGTGTACAGAGAGATAAATATAAATTAAATGTGCAAACACACACAAATGTATGCTGCATATAAATGTAAATGTAAACATACACACGTGTGTAAATAGAGACATAGATGATGGTTTTCCCATTTATGTTGTATATACTTGTATATCTTATTTATGTATATATTATATCATTATATATTATTTAGTGAACATTATCACTTATATTATTTTATATATTATATGTTTTCATTTATATATTCATTTATGCATATATTATTTTATGTCCATATTATGTATATATTATATTGTATAAGGTATTTGTATATATTATGTTGCATATATTTTTATATGTACTTGCTTCTCCATTAGACTATAAGTTTCCTGTAAATAAGGATTACTTCATTTTTTGTACTTGTATCCCTACAGTGGTGGTTGGTATTTGGTATCCACTTAATAAATACTAATTGGTTGATTGATTTTGTCCCAGCCTTAACACTTTTGGGGATTCTAGGTCTTTTTTCATGCCTAACTCATTCTATCCTGTCTTCTCCAATCATTTGTGATTTCCTGTGGTCATTCCTGGGTCTCTGTCTCACTAGTTGTCAGGCTGGCTTTGTCCTATAGACTACAAAGGTGACTTTCTTAATGGATCCTGCCAGTTGGGAACATGGTCTTTCTCCATCATTATGGAATGTGTCGGTTCATTAAGCAGGTCCAGCTTCATGGATCAACCTAGTTTCCACTTTTTCCTAAACATATCTCTAGTCAATGAGGAGGATAACCTGCCTGCCAGGGACATTGGCAGCAGAGAGAAATATCAAATTTCCAGCAGTTTAGGAGAGGAAATGTGATGTCTGATTTTTTCCCTTAAAGTAAGGGCAGCAAACCATCATTTCAGACTGAATTGCTGCTGTCAGCTGATTAAGAGATAGGAAGTTCACCCTGTCTGGCCCCAAAGCATGTAGAACTGCTGCTGATTTTTCTCGGCCCCAGAAGGAACCCAGTTTGATTATTAGTCAATAAAAAGACATTCTGCAAACAACAAAAGGAAAAAATCAATTTCTCCTAATAGGAAGACCAGCAAAGTGAGCTGTGGTACAACAGGTGCCTGTTTAACTCATCAATGTCAGTCTATCCTACCTTGGTTATGTGACATTATCTAATGCATCCTGCAAGAGTTCTATGGGTTCAGTTGTCCTGTGCAGAAACAAAGACAATGATAAGCTTTCCCAAAAGAAAATCACTGTCTGTGAGTAAAACTATATTCCTGGATGCCACCCTTCTCTAATGGTCAAAGTGGACAATTATAAAGCCCTCTACAGCTCACAAGGTGCTTTAATATACAGTGTCTCAGTAGAGTCTCACATAAACCCCTTTAGGTAGGTGCTGTTATCACCTCTTTTTACAGAGGAAGAAACTGAGGCTCAAAGAGGTTATGTAAATTGCCTAGGGTTATGTTGCTAGAAAATGTCCAAGGTGGGATTTGAAAACATGTCTTCATGACATAAACTTCAGTGTTCAGTCAACTATACCAGGGTGCCTCTCTCACTTATGTCTCTAACTACTGATATTATTTCCATAGAACTGACCATTCTAGTAGGGAGCAACTATTCTAAGATAGATAGATAGGTAGATAGGAAGAAAGATGGATGATGGTGGGAAATAAAAGGATGGATAGATAGTACAATAGGAGGATAGATAGATAGATCAATAGATAGACAGATTAATGGATATATGAATAGGTAAGTTAATAGATAAAGAGAGATAAGTGTACAGATAGGAAGCTAGTTAGCTTGATATAGATAATCAGGTAGAGATAGATAAATATAGATATAGCTACAAAAACATTTATTAAAAACTTAACCATATATTAGATGGCACAATAAATTCCTGCCCTAGAGTTAGGAAGACTCCTCTTCCTGAGTTCCAATCTGGCCTCAGACACTTATTAGCTGTGTGACCCTGGGTAAGTCACATCACACTGTTTGCCTCAGTTTCCTCATCTGCCGAATGAGCTGGAGAAGGAAATGGCAAACCATTCCAGTATCTTTGCCAAGAAAACCTCAAATGGGGTCAGGGAGATTTGGATATGACTGAATAACAATTGAACAACAACAAAATATGCTAGATACTGTATTAAATGCTGGGTTACAAATATAAGCAATAGTCCCTACCCTTAAGAAGCTTACATTCTTCTCCTCATTGCCCTTTTGGGCCTCCTTTGCCATTTGAGTTAGTCTATTTTTTAAGGTGTTATTTTCCTCAGTCAGGCTATTAACCCTCATTTCATACTTTTGCTGCATCCTTCTCTTTTCTCTTCCCAATTTTCCCTCCACTTCTCTTATTTGATTTTTAAAATCCTTCTTAAGGTCCTCTATGGCCTGTAATCCACTCATATTTTCTTTTGGGGCTTTTGGAGCAGGATTTCTGACCTCACAATCCTCGTCCTGTTCCATGCTTTGATCTTCTTTGCCCCCAAAATATGAATCTAATGCTGCATTTTTCTGTTTATTTTGTTTCCTTTGCCTAGGCATGTTGCCACTTAATTACTTGACTTTTGGGCTTGTTGCCCCAGTAGGACTCTGCCACCAGACAGGGGAGCTTCTGTCCCGAATGTTGGGGTCTTCACAACTTCTGGTTCTGGCAAGTTGGATACCCACCCCAGACCTCCCCCCACAGATCACAATCCAGATCCAAGCAGGTTAAAGCAACGGTGATTAACCCCCAAGATTGATCGCTAAATCTCCCTACAATTTGCAGGTCAGGAGCTTACGCTGCCACTGAAGCTGCAAGATGGCAAGTGTGCGGTGTTTCCTCAGCAGCTTCTAGCCCCCAGGGGAGGAAGCTGAACTGGTTCCAAAGTCCATAGGGCACTAACCTCTCACTTTGTCCTAGGCATGTCTGTGTTGATAATTCTGGGATCGCCCCAGCTGCTGGTGTTCTGGGGTCCCTGTGGCCAGCTGCTGGCCCCGCAGCCCTGGGGCTAAAACCGCAGCTCATGTGGACCTGGGTTTGGCTCTCTTGGCACTGTGCTATCAGCTCCCAGAACGCTGTGCTGGCCACTCCCTGCAGGGCTGCTGGGCTGTCCTCAGCGGGAGGTTAGCTTCTCTGTGTTGTTCTGTGGGTGCTGGGGCTCCAGAAGTTGTTCAGAGTCCCCTTCTACATGGTTTAGAAGTGGTCTGGGGCAAGAGCACCTTGGAATTGCTGCTTCTACTCTGCCATCTTGGCTCTGCCAAGAAGCTTACATTCTTATGAAGAAAGATAACACATGAAGGGTACCTGAAAAGGCAGAAATGTCTAACACAGCATAATTTGGAACTAGTGACCAGGAACTGAGGTGGAATTCCTACCCTGGGTAAGCCAAGGTGAAAACTGACCCATCAGAGCACAGAGTGATTTCAGGGACAGTCCAAAATTTCAAGAGGATGAGGAGGAGGATGTGAATGATGGAAAGCATAGGTACCATGAATCAGAATGGGGAGCCTGGAGATGATGTGGGCTCCTGGTTCTGGACAAAATAAGGCAAAAGCTCACTGATCAGAGGCCAATGGGGCTCCAGTCTCAGGGTCTAAGATTCTGGTGGGAATAAGGATGAGGATGAGACTGTGGCTGGAGCCCGAGATTCTCTAGCTCCTTAGACTGAAGGATGACACTTGTGTATATGTCATTTAGCTGACATTTATGTAGAGTTTTAAGGTTTGCCCTCTTCTATTTGACATTTAGTTGACATTTATATGGCACTTTCAGGTTTGCGAAATACTTTATCATTTATTCATGTTCTCATTTGATTCCCATAATAATAGAACCTGTGGGGTGGGTTGTATTATCCCTCTTTTACAGGTGAGGAAAATGAGTCTCAGAGAAGTCAAAGGACCTAACCAAATACCCACAAATAGTAAGTGGATTGAAATAGTAAGAGGCTGGATTCCTCCCCAGGTATCTCCAGACTCCAGGTCCAGCAACCTCTTCATTTATGCTAGGATGAGAAGGGCTCCTTTAACAAGGCATGCAGTTTGAGGAAATGGAGGCATTGGTAATGATTATAGGCTGTCCAGCAGGAAAGAACGGTATTATGGACATAGTTACTGGCACATGGTAGACACTTAATAAATGCTTGTTGATTGGTCTTTCTGTACCTCAGTTTCCTAATCTGTAAAAGGAGGAATTTGGACTAAGTGGCCTCTGAAGTCTCTCCAGTTCTAGACCTCTGATTCTATGAGCCTAGGGGGTCTTATAAAAATAAAATGTGTGCTAAATATCAGCCTACAAACATTGTAGTAATATTTTAATATTATTGTTTTATGTTTTAATTAATTGATTTTAAATTATTTTAAACTAATACTATTGTTTTAATATTATTGACTTGGTGAATTTAGCTATGTCTCTGTCTCATTTATATTTCTATCAAATGGATTGCAGGTAATAACAGGTATCACAGAATTTAGAGCTGGGGGTTAGAGTTCATCCAATTTAGCCCCCTCATTTTAGAGTCCAAGGTAGCCATTGTCATATAGGTGGTAAGAAAGCCAAGATTCAGACTCCATTCTTTTATTTTCCTTTTTTTAAGGCAATTGGAATTAAGTGATTTGCCCAAGGTCACACGGCTAGTTTTTTTGTGCTAAGTGTCTGAAAGGTCATCCTGATTCCAGGGCTGGTACTCTATGCACTGCACTACATAGCTGCCCCCCTGGACTATGTTCTTTTAACTCTAAAGTGATCCCTCTTTCTACAACATTAGATAATACCTATATCACCTCCTGTTGTGGGTTATAGACAAGTCTGTTAGATAACACAAGTGAAGGAAAAATAGAGTGGCATGTAGTGGTCTCATATTATTTGTGATAACAAGATATTTTTCAACAGAGACAGATCCATACTTAGGCTCACCCAAGTCTTTAGTATGAGGAGGAGCAATTAGGGGGAACCCAGCTACCTGGATATCTTTGTGGCTGTCACTCCAAATGGAGAGGCACTGAATTACAAGTCACACATAGGTTCTATTTATGGGCTCCGTTTCTTGGAGAGAGTGATTAGCCGGCTCACATACCATAAGGAGGAGGCCAAGGCTACTACTTGCAGGAACAGAAATATTTTTCCAATATTGGGAGAAGGGGAGCAGTGTGGAAGAGTGACAGCTGAGAGAATATAAATCCCTTGGGAGAAATCAGTCCAGGCCTTGACAAGTCCTCTCTGATCTGAGTATCTTGTCCCAGCCCTCAGTGTACCCTAATCAGTGTGTGAGTCACCCCTGGGAACAGGGAGAAGAGATAAGCTAGTCAGTAGCTGAGGAAGAATGAGGTCTATAAAGCACAGGGAAGAGGAAATAAAAACAACCCAAACTCCTCCTAATGAGGAAGGTAGCCTTGGAAGCTTTGTTCTATTCTTATATAGTACTTTGCTGTGGGCCAGTTCCTGTGCCCAGTGCTTTACAATATTATCTCATTTAATCCCCGCAATGACCCTGAAAGGAAGGTGCTATTTTTCTCCCCACTTTATAGATGGGGAAACTGAAGCAAATAGAGGTTAGTTAAGTGCCTTACCCAGGGTCACCCAGCTAGTAAGTTTCTGAGGCTGGATCTGAACTCAGATCTCCCTTTTTCCAGGATTCTATTGATTACATTTTGCATTCTATCTACTACACCTACCTAGCTGCTTACTATGTCTAGTGACGTGAGGTTTTACAACTTTATACATGCTCTCTCATCATACTTTATACATATCTCACTTGGATTTTTTATTTTTTAAAAAATTGTTTTATTTTATTTATGGAATAAAACAAGCATTTCTGTAACAGTATAATAAAAAAAGATGATTACACCTGAAACTATAAATTTATTATGTACAAGTTGTTATTCCTTTTAAATATATAATAAAGTCATCATGTAAATTTCTTCCCCCTCCCCCAACCCGGACATGGCTACTATTAGACACATGTGTGTGTGTGTGTGTGTGTGTAAAATCATTCTATATGTACTTTTCTTTGCAAGTTCTTTCTCTGGATGGAGAGAGCTTCTCAACTGATTTTCACAACTCAGTGAGATAGGTGCTGTTGTTGTTCATTTCTTTTTCAGTCTTGTCTGACTTTTGTGACCCCATTTGAGGTTTTCTTGGCAAAGATAATTGAACGGTATTGCCATTTTCTTCTCCAGTTCGTTTTACAAATGAGGAAACTGAGGCAAACAGGGTTAAATGACTCGCCCAGTGTCATACAGCTAGTAAGTGTCTGAGGCCAGATTTGAACTTAGGAAGGTGAGTCTTCTGAATTTCAAGCCCAGTGCTCTATGACCACCTAGTTGCTCAAGGAACTATGTCCTATTTTACAGACTGAGAAACCGAGGTTTAAGGAGGGGAAGCACATGGTCCATAGTAGGACTCAAACCTGCATCTTCCTAACTCCTCATCTGTTTCCACTATCTTTTATTGTCAGCTGCCTTGCCCAGCCTCTGGGGTTCCAAAGGATCCATGGGGAAGATGAGATTTCTGGGCCATCAGGAGAACCTGTGGCATTCAGGCTGGGCCCTTGCCAGCTGCTTCTCCTCCCCTTGTTCTGACCCCTGGAGGGGACTGATAGGCTGGTTCAGTTTAGACTAGGAGGTGCTGGAGTCAAGAGAGATCTGGAGAAAAGGAGCAGGGGAGGTGATCAAGGACATTACTTCCCCCTTTCCCACCAATGGCTTGCAGTCATAGGAGCCAATCCATTAGGTCCTTAAGGATCTTTTTTCACCAGTCACTTCATAAAACCCAAACAAATGACAAAACAGATCTTTACTGAATAATTCCTGTAGGATCATAGGTCTAGGGCCTGAGGGTACTTCAGAGACTATCTAGTACAAGCCAAGCATTTATAGATAAGGAAACTTTGCCCCTAGAAGTTAAATGACTTAACCAAGGTCACTAGGGTATTAAGACTCAGAAATGGGATTTTTAACCTAGCTCCTCTGACTTAAGAATCAATTTTTTATATATCATTTTTTCATAGTAAGTGCTACATAAATATTAGCCATTCTTATTAAATGTCAAGTTAATTTCCTCAACTGTAATTTTTTAAATTAAGAAGCATTCATTTTCTCTTCTTCTCAAGCTTCCCCCTCTCAAAAAAAGACTCAACCCCCTGCCCCTGGTAACAAATATAAATAGCAAAGTAAAACATATTCTCATGTCGGCTGTGTCCAAAAATGCATCTCATTCTGTATCTGTAATGAAAATCATTCTGATTTCATCTATTGCCTCTCTGTCAGGGTTAGAGTAGCATCTTTGAACATTGGGCCTCTGGAATCATGGGTGATCATTGAGCTGACCAGAATCCTGAAGTCTTTCAAAGTTGGTCCTTAATAGAATTCTTTGCACTGGATTGTCTAAGAAAATCAACTTCAGACATATATAATAAGACCTGGGATAGCTAAGCAGAAATACATCTGAAAAAGATTTAAGGTTTTTAGTGAATTGCAAACTCATTTTGAGTCAATATTGTGACTGGCAATCAATAAAGCGAATGCAATCTTAGGTTGAGTGGAGAGAAGTGTTGTGCACAGACCCAGGGAGGGAAGCTGTACCATATTGTCTACCTTGGATCTTCTTGTCTCCTCTCAGATGCCCAACTCCAGGGATCCTCTTAGCCAGAAGAGATCTCTCCCTCCTTTCATTTCTCATATAATTTTGAAGGACAGCCCTTGATTATAGTATTGAATTTACATTATAGTTATTTGCAAATGTATCCACAGGTCTGGTTATTATAAGATCCTAGGTTGCTGTTGTTCAGTCATGTCTGACCCTTTGTGATTCCATGGATAATACTTTGTCCATGGGGTTTTCTTGGCAAAGACACTCAAGTAGTTTGCCACTTCCTTCTTCAGTGGATTAAGGCAAATGGCGGTTATGTGACTTGCCCAGAGTCACACATGTAGTAAGGATCTGAGGCTGGGTGACCCATCTAACTTGGTACATAGTAGGCACTTAATAAAATATTGGGGCCTATGAACTTTTTTTTCTTTTTAAATTTTGAAATATATCAATACAACCACTTTCCTTCGTAATCTTATTTATTTTATTTTTTTCACTTAAGAAAAAGTTCTATAACCCTCACCAGACTAGCTAAATAGTTCACAGTACTTAAGAAATTCTCGTTTAATCCAGTCTACCCGTTTTACGAAGTATTAAAAAAAGAGTCCAAGGGAAGTTGTGACTTGCTCAAAAGTCATACAAGATCTACCATGTTGGGTCTTGTAAAGTCATACAAGACCACCAGCATGGTCTCCATTTTTTTAATGTCTTTCCTATGTTTTGTGGTACCTGGAACTGAAAACATTTGCCAAATTGAAATTGAATTGACTTTGTTCTCTTGACATGACCCTCAGATGCTTCTAGAAACTCCAGATCTCCATTGCAGGGAATTAATCATTAGCAGTTTCCTTAGATGAGAGGTCATCTGGGACCAAGGTGTGGTAGAGGACTGGATTTGGGGTCAGATAATTAGGATTTAAATATTGACTCTTTCACTCCCCACATGACTTGGGACAAACAAGTTAGTCTACCTCTGTGGACCACAGTTTCTTCTTTGGTAAAATAAGGGGTTTGAGTCCCCGAGGCACCTAGTGGAACTGCAAATGGAATCAGGGAGATGAGTTCAAATCTGGCCTCAGACACATATTAACTGTGTGATTTTGGGCAAGTCATTTAACCTCTGCCTCAGTTTCCCCATCTTTAAAATAAGGATGAATCTAGAACCTACCACTAAGGTTGTTGTGGGGATAAAATGAAGCAATATTTGTGAAGCACTTTGCAAACTTTAAAGCATTATATAAATATTATAATTATCTTCATTATTATGCCTTAGAAGTTCCTTTTAACTTTATAAGAATCTTCTTTTTAATATTTCAGTAGGTTACAGTCGTTGGCTCTGGAGGCAGAGAAACTAGGTCTAAATCTCAACACTGATGCTGGCTGCCTCTGTGACCTTGGGCAATTCACTCCCTGGACCTCAGTCCCCTCATCTGTAAAATGTGGATTGACCTGGAAGCTGATCAAAATAAAGGGGCCATTCAATCATTGGTTTGTATTGCTGCCCAAAGTTAACTCGGTGGTAGCATGTCTGCTATCCCTAGAGACAATCTGACAGTGTGAGTATGGGGTAGAGAGCACCCTTGGTTTCAGAACTGGAGGTGCTTTTTGGTTCTTGTCATTTATCATTCATTCATTTCAATTGTGTCTGACACTCTGTGACCCCATTTGGGGTTCTCTTGGCAAAGACACTGGAGTAGTTTGCTATTTTCTTCTCCAGCTCATTTTACAGATGAGGAAACTGAGGCAAATAGCGTGAAGTGACTTGCCCAGGACACCCAGCTAGTTAGTGTTTGAGGCCAGATTTGAACTCAGGAAGATGAGTCTTCCCAACTCTGGGCTTGACATCCAGGCACTATGACACCACCCAGCTGGTCATTCTTGATAAATCTCTTAAGTAACTATCCCCTTGTAAAAAGTCACTTTAGGTAGCAAGTGTTAGAGTCAGACCTTGTACCCAGGTCCTCTAGTTCCAGAGCCAGGACTTTTTCCATTGTGCTACAATGCCTCATTCTACATGGAAGAGGAAGAAGATTAGTTGTGTTGGTCCCTACTTGGGTGTGAAGGGGAATAGTATTCAATAAGGCTGGAAATTATCTAAAAACCCTGATGGCTATAGAATTGGACGAACAAAAACAAAAATAAAAACCAGCTGGAGTTCTTAGAAACAGCCTCCAGGGAGATTTGCAGGAAATCAAATGAATGTTCTTGCTCATGACTTGCTTGTTTCTAACACAGGTTCAGCTGTCTAGATGGCGGCATCTCCCAGGTCCAGCCACTCTGGGTCCTGTGCAGCAGGGTCTCCCAGCAGCCTCATGGGTGTAGTGACCACAGCTACTGAACTGGTTGGATCCAACTATGCTCCTGGAGAGTGGGGAGAACAACTTCTTATGGACCCCTAGAAATAGCAGTCCTGTTTTCCTGAAATCAGGTTGCCTTTCATTAATGACACAGAAAAGAGGAAGGATCCATGTAAAAAGTCAGCCATGGGGAAGAGAGGGGAGGGAAGGGAGGAATGGATGGACCCCCATAAGTCCCTCCTTTCAGAAGCCAGGCAGGCAAGTGCCTGAGTTATTTGGGAATTTACATCTTCATCAGACTTTATTCCTCTGCAACTGAATCTTCATTGCTGACATCTTATTTTCAGAATTGCAATGATACTTAAGATAACTTCTACATAACCAGAACAATTTTCCTCATTCACATCCTCAGATGCTAGACCTCCTCTGCCGACAAAGTCACACTTCTTCGGCTCTCGAAGTTGGTGTGTGCGCCAAGAGGATCCTATTTTCCAACCTGCAAGTGGGAAATCTGTCATGTTGGGAAAGGGAGAAGAAACTCACAAAGAGTTGTGAAAACTGTTGCTCTCTGCTCTCATCTCTTCTGTTCCCCAGCAAAAGAAGGAGATGGGATTGGATGCTGTCCAGAGTATCCTCCAAGGCTAGGTGATGGAGAGGGATTGTCATTGGAGATTTCAAAGATTGGATTCAAATCAGGAGGGAGTGTATGAGGGGCAGTAGCTCTGGAGTCAGAGAAACCAGAGTCAGGTCTAATGCCCACTGAGTCACAAACTTCCTGTCCTGTTTCCTCATCTCTAAAATAGGGGAGGTGACCTTGGATCATAGAGACCTGGAAGGTATCTCAAAGGCTTTCCAGAATAACCACCTCAGTTTTCAGAGGAGCAAACTGAGGCCCAGGGAGGTCATGGGACCATAGATCTAGGAATGGAAGGGGGATGTCAGAAACCCTGGTTTTAAATCCCAGATCTGCTGGTTAAAAGCAAGCAACAGGGTAAATAATTTCTCTTCTCTGGTTTCCTCTTCTGTAAAAGGAGTGTGGGGTTGACAGTATAATTAACTTTATCCTTCTGAACCAATGAAAAACAAGTTATATGCTCTACCAGATCAACAGAATCTCCTCAGTTATTATTTCACAGAAGGTCAAGTTGATTCCTTTTAAACCCTTAAAACCTTAAACACTTACTTCTCTGTATACAGAGGAACCTGTGAATTACATGCCATATTGGTTTGGGAACAGCTGTTTCCTCCAGGCAGGGTGTTATACCCTGGCAGTCAGTGTTCTAAAGGTCCACCTTGAAGGGCAGACCTATGGTAAACAAGGGACTTACATTCTGGGTGCTATCTTTTCTGTTCCTTGTAGGTGAGTTCTGTATTTGGAGTCAGAAAGTCTAGGTTAGAATCCTTCCATTCCCATTTACTTTCTGGGTAATCTTGGGCTCACTTACTACCTTTATAACCTTGGATTAGTCACCTAACCTCTCTGAGCCTCAGCTTCTTCATCTGTAAAATGGGGAGTAGGGAAGATTTTTAAAGGTGTCTTCACTTCCTTTCATTCTTTTCTAATCCCTTTGCAATCTATATTCTTTTTTAATTATTAAATTTATTTATTTATTTGTAGTTTTCAACATTGACTTCCCTAAGATTTTGAGCTCCAGTTTTCTTCCTCATCTTTTTCCTCCTGTCACCACAAGATGGTGTGTAATTTTCTATAGTCCCTACATATATATTCATATTAAACCTATTTTCACATTAGTCATGTTGTAAAGAAGAATTAGAACCAATGGGAGAAGCCACAAGAAAGAAGAAACAAACAAAAAAAGAGAGAAAGCAAATAATCTGCTTCTATCTGCATTCAGAGCCCACAGTTCTTTCTCTGCATGTGGATGGCATTTTCCATCATGAGTCTTTTGGAGTTGTCTTAGGTCCTTGCATTGCTAAGAAGAGCTAAGTCTAAGTCTAAGTCGGTCATCATACAATGTAGCTGTTACTGTGTTAATGTACTCCTGGTTCTGCTCAGTTCACTCAGCATCAGTTCATATATCTATCTATCATTATTTCTTATGGTACAACACTATTCCATTACATTCACATACTACAACTTGTTCAACTATTCCCCAACTGATGGGCATCCCCTATATTTCCAATTCTTTGCCACCACAGAAGAGCTACTATAAATATTTTTGTACGTGCGGGTCCTTTTGCCACTTGTATGATCTCTTTGGAATACAGACCTAGAAGTGGTATGCAATCTATATTCTTACTTCACCATTCACCTGAAAGTGTCTTCTCCAAAGTTCCCAATGCTCTCATAATGGCCAAATCCAATAGCCTTTTCTCAGTCCCCATTCTTCTTGACATCTCTTCAGCCTTTGGCATTGTTGATCACCTTCTACTTATCGATACCCTTTTTTCCCCCATTTTTTATGTCTGACATTGATCTAATCTGCTTTTCCTCCTACCTATTTGACCTTTCCCCAGTCTCCTTTGCTGGATTTTCTTCTAGGTCATGCCCACTAACTGTGGATGGCCCTCAAGTCTCTGTTCTGGGACATCTTTTCTTTTCCTTAAATATTATCTCACTTAGTAATCTTATAAGCTCCCATGATTTGAACTATCACTCCTATGCATATAAATCCACAGTCTAGACATCCAGTCCCAACCTCTCTCCTGAGTTGTAGCCTCATGTTACCAATCACCTTTCTGATATCTTAAATTGAATGGTCTGCAGGCATCTCAAACTCAATATGCCCCAAACAGAATCAAATTTCTCCCCAAACTCTCCCTTCCTTTTTATTTATTTTTTAAGGAAATCTGGCTTAAGTGACTTGCCCAGAGTCACATAGCTAGTGTCTGAGACCACATTTGAACTCAGATCCTCCTTACTGCACCACCTAGCTGCCCTTCCTCTCCTTTATTTTTCTAAAAAAATCAACTTTCCTATTATTATGGAGGGACCTACTATCTTCTCAATCACCCAGGCTGGCAGCCTTGGTGTTATCCTCAGCTACTCACTTTCATTCACCTCACATATCTAAACTGTTGCAACATCTATCTATCTATCTATCTATCTATCTATCTATCTATCTATCTATCTATCATCTATCTATCTATCTATCTATCTATCTATCTATCTATCTGTCTATCTATCTATGTCTATGATCTGTCTGTCCACTGATCCATGCATTCATCCATGCATCCATCTATGCAACTATCCATCCATGTATATCTATCATCTATCTATCTATCTATCTATCTATCTATCTATCTATCTATCTATCTATCTATCTATCTGTCTGTCTCTATGATCAATCCATCTCTATCTATCCATCTATTCATATCAATTTATCTGAGACAGATATATATATATGTATCGATATGCAGATGAACTATTGTGAAAGCAATCTTTTCCAACCCATTCATTTTACAAATGAGGAATCTCTCAGAGATTAAACAATTTGCTTAGGGTCACAGTGGTAGTCCATCTCTAGATATAAATATAGGTGATTGATTGATAGACAGAATTGTCACTTCTTCACTCATTCAGCCATCACCCTAGTGTGGGCCCCCATCACCTCAGATTTAAATCGCTGCATGGTCTTCGAAACTGTCCTCTTTCTTCAAGTCTTTCTCCATTCCAATCCATCCTTTCCTTAGCTGCCTATCATGCTTTTGCCATATTGAGTAGGGACTCAATAAAGTCTATGCCTTTTTATTACCTTTGGGATCAAACATGAAATCCTCTGTTTGACTTTTAAAGCCCTTCTCAACCTGGTGTCCTCCTACCTGTCCAGTCTTACACTTTAGCCCCTTCCATGAACTCAACGATACAGATCCTGTCCCTCACACATAACATTCCCCCTTAGACTCTGTGCATTAGCACCTGTTATCTCCCATGCCTAGAATGCTCTCTCTTCTCCTCTGCCTAAGTTTCCTTTTCTTCCTTCCTCAAATCCCACTTTCTGAAGAAGACTTCCTCCCTTCCCCAATTTACTAGTGACTTTCCCCCCTCAGATTTCTTTCCATCTTCTTTGTATATATTTTGTATGTGCACAGCTCTTTAAATATTGTCTCCAAATTCCATGGGACAGGCACTATTGTTTTGCCTTTCTTTTTATCCCCAGTGTTTAGCACTGTATCTGGTACATAGCAAGTACTTAATAAATACTTATCGACTGACTATGATCTCATTCTGCCATCTTACACTTTGCACACTTTACTCTGGGCTATTGCCTCTTTCCTTCTCACATAATTGGTACCACTTTTTTGTAAAGTGGCAAATTAAATGGTAATGGTTTAAACACTACCTTGGACCAGAGTGATTCTAGTCCTTGTAATTGTACTTAATTGTAGGGTCTGCTGCAATTTGTTGCTTTTTTCAAACAAGTGGATTACAATGGATAGTGGGCTCTGGGAGAAAATGGAGCTGTGTTCCCAGAAGACAGAAAACCCATAGGAGATGCTGGGAAGTGAAGAAAGAGAAAGGAAACATTGCAACATTAACTACTTTGAAGAATCTGTGATCTCATTCATGTCTCCTTTCCCAACCAAATAGAGAGCAACCCATTTATGACCTCTGTACATGGCTTTCTTATCTATACTTTCCTGTAGATCTTCCACAAGGATTTCATTCAAGGTGCTGGCTGCCTCCTTCTCACTCTTCTGACATTGCATAGGGCACCAGCAGCAGACACAGGTTACCCATTGGTTATCTCTCATCTTTGATACATGAGTGTCCCACGTCTTCTTCTGGTCATGCATCTCTGACAATGTCATATTTGGTAGCTCAAACAAAACATTCAGAAATCAAAAGTAGCTTAGAATGGTATATGAAGAGAGTATCATCCCAAATTTAGAATGACAGGATCTGAATTCAAATCCCTCTTCTGTCATTTATCTGTGGGACCTTGGGCCAGCTGCTGGATTTCTGTTTCTTCCTCTAAAATTAGGAGATTGGATTCAATTGGCCTTCAAACTCTAAATCCATGATCCTGTATGACCTCACATTCCCAAATATAAGTCTCAAAATGAGATGAATCTAGTCAAGAGTTTTCACAAATATCCTCTATTACTTCCTCCCCCCGCCACAAACTCTCAGAAAGGGTCCATATTCATTTGTCTTTTTGGCCTCCATTTCCTGACCTTCTGTTTACTTCTCAATCCCTTGATTCTGATTCAATCACTCAGATGAAATTCCTTTCTCTAAGATTATCAGTGATCACTCAATTGTTGCAAGATTCAGTGTTAAACTTTTGGACACAGAGTCAGGAAGAACAGAGTTTAAATCTTGTCCCTGACATTTAGTAGCTGGATAACTATGGGTAAGCCATTTTTATCTCTGAGCTTTGGTTTTCTTAGCTATAACATGGGGATGAGGGGGTTATATGGATTGGGTAAATAGAGGTTCTCCAATCTAATTTGATGATCCAATGATAAATCCAATAGCTTTTTGTTCAGTCATCATCATTCATGTTCTACTGTTGACCACATCATTCACCTCGGCACAGTTTCATCCCTTGGCTTTTAACCTTGTTTCCTGGGACACCAATCCCTCTGTTGGCTCTCCTTCTCTGTGTCTGACCACTTCTCCATTTTCTTTGTCATGTTACCCTCCTCCTCCTCCCACATGCTAAGTGAAGGCTTTCCCCAGGCTCTGTCCTGGATGCTCTTCTCTTTTTTTCCATTGCTTTTTTGTGATTTCATTTACTCCTGTGACTTCAATTTTCATCTCTTTGCAAATGACTCCCAAATCTATATATCCAGTCCCAATTTCTGTCCAAAACTCCTGTCTCGTGTTCTCAATAGCCTCCTAGATATCATCACTTGGCAAGCATACGGGCATCTCAACATCTTTTACAACACATCTCACATCTATATCCTTTTTTCCATTAATACAGACACTACCTTAGTTCATGCTGTCCTC
Organism: Gymnobelideus leadbeateri; assembly: GCA_011680675.1. Lineage (NCBI taxonomy): Eukaryota > Metazoa > Chordata > Mammalia > Diprotodontia > Petauridae > Gymnobelideus > Gymnobelideus leadbeateri. The sequence continues at coordinate 1,360,407 of WOXC01008258.1, forward strand.
TGTTATATTGCACCAACCCCCTTGATTAGTCTCTCTGCACTCACCCTCTTACCTCTTTGGCCTCTTCCATACAGCTGCCAAATTGATATTCTTAAAATATTGATCTAAGTTTGTGATACCCCATTTACAAATTCTTCAATGGCTCTCTTCTATTTTTATGACACAATACAAGCTTTCTAAGGCATTTTCCAAACATGCTTGACTGTACTCTGGTTATTCTCTTCCTTCTGTCAGATTCTGTCCTTGGGATTCTAAGGCTCTGATTGGCACCAGCTTTCATCTTATCTTGCCCACAATCAAGTCACCCTGCTGCTCCCTGGCTATTTCCAAAGAAGCTAGGGAGTCTATGAGGCAGAAGTGAGGAAGGAGGAAATGCCACTTGTGCACAGGGAAGGGAGATGGTGCTTTATTTGAGGGCAACATCTGGCAGACTTTATTTAGAATATGTAATGCTTGAACCAGAGGAATATGAAACACAATTATAAAGTTAGATGGAAGCCATATCATGGAGGGTTCTCTGAAGAACTTTGGTATTGATTTTGAGACATGGTAGAAACTGGCAGAAAAACCTCCCACCATAGAATGCCCATGTCAAAGAAGGCTTTGTGCTCTATACAAGCAGAATTTTAGTAGTTCAAAAGAACCATGACATGCACAAGCCTAGTTATGTCTCTATCCTAAATGTTCATATGGGTTATTTGTGCCCAACCTATAGTTGAACCTTCTGAGCTGGTATTGATCTGCTCAGCCACAATTAGACATATTTTGCACTGGCCCAAACATAACATAATGGTGCCATTTTGGTCCTCTTTGAGCATGGACAACAACCAGTGAACCAACAACCAACCAACCAACCAACCAACCAACCAACCAACTAACCAACCAACCTACTGCTTTCCAATTATATCCTCTCTCAATATGTATTGTCTTTTCCAGTTAGAATTGAAAAATGTAAGGGGAGAGGCTTTACTTGTTTGTCTTCATGCTTCCAATGTATAGCCTAGTACCTGGCACATAGTACTTAATAATTTTTTCATTCATTTACTCATCTTCTTTCTTCCCTCCCTCCCTCTTTTTCTCCCTCCCTCCTTCTTTTCCTTCTTCTTTCCTTCCTTCCTTCTTTCCTTCCTTGTTTCTTTCCATCTTCCCTACATCCCTTCCTTCTTTCCTTCCTTCCATCCTCCCTTCCTCTTGGCATTTAAACCCTCCATGATATAACTTCCATCTAACTTTATAATTTTGTTTCAGATTCTTCTGATTTAAGCATTCCGCAAACTAATTAAAGTCTGCCAGATGTTACCGGCAAATAAAGTTCACCCTCCTCCCCTGTGCCCTTGCACAAGTGGTACTTCATACCTGGCATTCCCTTGGCTTCCTCACTTCTGCCTCGTAGATTCTCAAGCTTCCTTCCAAGGAGAGTTCAAATGCCACCTCCTAAATCAAAGACCTTTCTTACAATTCTCCCTCCCACTGTTAGTCTTGTCTTTTTTGAAGTTACTTTACATTACATTGTAGATAATATTCCTGTTCTTGCCCTCCTACTTTTCCCTCCTCCCTCCCCAGTAAACACCCTGTGGGCAGGGACTGTAACCACTTTTATCATTGTATCCTTAGGACCCAGCACATAGTAGGGGCTTAATAAATACTCATTGAATTGAATGAATTCCCACCAAGGTCATTTGCTGATAGACTTTAACCTCTTTCTATTTTCTGTTAAGTCAGTCCCTTCTCACTTACCCACCCAGATACTCCAGGTCACCTGCATATTCCTCCACCTCATTCCATTGGCTATCAGAACAGAACACCAGGAGTCAATCTGAATAGTGGAAAGGACACTGAACTGGGAGCCATATGATCGTATGATTGACTCTCCTCCTTGCTACTCCTGTGACCTTGGGTAAGGCACTTCACTTCTCCCAGATCACTTTCCTCCTCTGTAAAATGAGAGGGTTAAATGAGGTGACCTTCAAAGTTCCCTTCCAGTTCTAAAGTCATGATACTTTGTTGCTTAGAAACTAGGTGCACACTCAGTGACTGTCTTCCTCATGAAAAATGGTACCAAGCCTTCTCGTCCCATCTCAAAGTACAGTATCCCTGAGTACAGCAAAAAGAGCTAAAAATGTAAATTCTGACCCTTACCTTCACATGGATTTCTTGAAATCAATGATATTTCATGGCCCAGCAATTTCTTTCTACCTAAATGCCCTCTCTGACTGAAAGAGGCTTTTGGACAGAATGTTTTGGTCAGTGGAAGAAAAACTGAAAAAATGTCATAATTTGCTCCTCCTTTGAGACATAATCCAATGTTTCCTTGTAATGGGAAGGATAACACGATCCAACTTTTTCTTCTTTTTCCTATTTCTATCCTATCAACCCCGCCCAGCTCCCAAGTATCAAACTGAAACTTCCAGCTCAAACAGCTCCAAAAATACCTAATTCAATCATCTGGTCCCTCCTGCTGTTTGTGAGAGGCTCTGTCCTAGCCCTCAGAAACAAGCTAGCATGGATTCTCAGTTGGGCTAGGTCAAGCTAAAGCATTAGCAGTTATGAGCCTTGACTGTCTTCATCCCAATGTTGGAGGTGGGGGTGGTGGTGGAGACTACGCTTGTCTTCCATGTGCTCCTATGAAACGGGTTACATTCTCAAGAGCTTTTCTCACCAAGCAAAACAATCCAAGTGTTTATATTTCTGTTTCTAGATGGAGTGTCTAAAATAGATTTGGGGGAGGGGCTAGGAAAGCTAGTGGCCTGCAATCTCAATATATAAGATATACAGCAACATGAAATACCTGGCTTGAATATTTTGTCATTCTCTGAAAGACTTGAAAATAAGTATACTCCATACTTGTACAATTCACATGTTTTCCCCAAAAGCTGCATGTAAATTTATTATCATCCAAATTGTATCTTACCTCCTTCTCCTTCTGTTGAAAACCCACCCATCCTTTACAGGCCTGCTCTAGTATCATCTCCTTTTCAAAGCCTTCTCTGGTCCCTACTGCTCTCAATGACCTTCCTCTTCAGACTTCATTTTTTTGTTTATTTGTTTTTGCTTTAAAACTTTTCTGTTCTAATATCATGTTGCATATTATAGCTATCTGTATTGGCATGTTAGCTCCTTACTTGATTGTTAGCTGCCTGAGGGCAGGGACCTTGTCTTATACAAATTCTGCATCTTCTCTAGGACCTGTCACAATGTTTGACATGTAGTAGATTCTTAGGAAATTTGGGGAGTATTATGACTCATTGTTGAACAACAGCAAGGTCAGCAGTTCCCTAAGTCACCTGAAAATATAACAGATTGTCTCCCTTTTACTTTAAGAGAAGGCTGAATGATCATTTATTATAGAGGAGATCCCTTTTAGGCCATGGCTTGGACTAGGTGACCAGACTCTTTCCAACTCAAGAAATTCAGTGATTCATTTTGATGAGATTTTATTGACACATTGACTCCTGTTTTCAGACCCCTTCTCAAAGATCAGGGTTTCTGTATGCAACCTACTTCATTATGTAAAATCTCATCAAAATGAATCACTGAATTTCTTGAGTTGGAAGGACTCTGATCACTTAGTCCAAGCCATGGCCTAAAAGGGATCTCCTCTATAATAAATGGTCCTTCAGCCTTCTCTTGAAGTAAGAGGGAGGCAAGCAGTTATATTTTTAGGTGAGTTAGCCAGAGCCAGAATTCAAACTCAGATTCTCTAGTTTCTAAATCCAGGCCAGTTGCCAATGCTAGGTAGCAATTCTACACACTGAGCCCAAATCTACTTTTTTACAATTCCCCCATTGCTCCTGATTTTAGGGATGAGGAGAATAAGTCTAATCTCTGCCCTCCTGGATAATCCTTCAAATGCTTGAAGATATCACATCCCCTTTACATTTTCTCTCCTACTGATTTCTCTCTTTGGGGAAGGGCTTTGCCCCTGATGAAATTTCACTGAGGGGCAGGCCACACCAATTAATCATCCCTACCTCAAAACAAAAAATATAGACGCTGTCATGTTCTAGAGTTACCAAGTCAGAACATCTTAGAACTGGAAGGAACCTTAGAGACTTAGTCTAACTGATGCTTAATAGAGTGAAGGAAACTGATGCTCAGAAGAAGGGACATGGGAGGCAGGCGGCTCAGCGAAGAGAGCAATAGACCCGGAGCCAGTAAAACCTGAGTTCAAATCTTGCCTCAGACACTTATTAGCCTGGGCAAACCATTCACCTTTGTGTGCCTCAATTCCCTCATCTGCAAAGTGGGAATAATAATAATAGCACCTATTTTCCAAGGGGTGATTATGAGGATCCAATGAAATCACATTTGTAAGGAATTCTGAAAACCTTAAAGCCTGATAAATGCAACTTATATGAAGGTAGTCAAGGGGCAGGTTAGCACCAGAAGTCAAGGCTTCAAGGCAAGGGATCTCTCTAGAATGAATACTGCATTGACCTAGTACTGCAGGAGACTGGTCTGCAAGCCCCTAGAGAAACACTAGTCATAGTAGAGTCAGTGGGAGTTGGGATGTAACAAAATCCTGTTGTGAAACCTCTTTCTTCCTTGGGCTCTTAAACTCTCATTTTCAGTTTCCTTTTCTGTAAGATGAGACTTTGAAGGTCCCTTCCAACTCGAAATCCACAATCCTCTGGTCCTCTGATGAAGACAAGAATATTATGGCATCATACATTTAAAGGTCATTAGAGGGGGAGCACAATCCCCTCACTTTAGAGGAGGTAACTAATGCCCGAAGACCTGAAATGACTTTCTTAAGGTCTCTTTTTGTTTGTAGGCCTGACATAAAGGAAGTACTTGGATGCTTTGTCTATTTATTATATTCCTCCCTCCCTCCCTTCTTTCCTTCCTCTCTCCCTCTCTCTCACCCTTCTCTCTTTCCTTCATCTTTCTCTCCTATTCTCCCTCTCAGTCTATTTTTATTTTTGAAAAAAATGACTACCAAGTCTTCCCCCTCTTACTGCTTCTCCCTTTTCCATTTAAGAAAATAAGACATTGATGAAGGAGGGAGACAGTGACCAGCCTGCCTTCTCTCAGAGCTCTTCCCTACTGGGGATATGTGGGGCTGTTTATAGGCTAAAACTGAATCCTCCAGGGAAGGAAATCCTGATGCGTTCTTATTGCCATCTGGGTTGGGAGAAACAGAGTGTGAGAATGTATTTTAGCATCCCTGGAGAGGAAATCAAGGATGTTATACTGCAGGAGGGAAGACAGCATCTCCCTCCACCCCCCTGGAAAGATGCCCAGTTAATGTGGATTGTCCCAGCATAAGTTTCTTCTTCTTCTTCTTCTTCTTCTTCTTCTTCTTCTTCTTCTTCTTCTTCTTCTTCTTCTTCTTCTTCTTCTTCTTCTTCTCCTTCTCCTTCTCCTTCTCCTTCTCCTTCTTCTTCTCCTTCTCCTCTTCCTCCTGACCCCCTCCTCTTCCTCCTTCTTCTTTTCTTTTTCTCTTCAGGATGAGGATAACTGATCTGGAGCCAGAAGGGACCTTAAAGGACATCTCGTCTGCTTGCTTCATTTTAGAGTTAAGGAAACTGAGACCCAAAGAGATGAGATGCTTTGATTAAAGCCGAACTGATCAGTACCTGAGCTGGATTTGAAATCGACTTTATGACTCTGAGCTTATCCCTCTGAGATCTTGCTTTAAAAATGAGATATTCTGGGTCTGAGAATGGCCTCTTTTGTGGCTCACCCAACAGGATCATTAGTTGAAATCCCCCAAATTCCGAGACCAGATTTTCCAAGAGGGTGACTCAAGTAATCATCTGAGATAGGTGCATGAAAATGTTCTAAAGATTATAAAGCAAAACACAATACAAGAGGTAGTTCAGTGTGGCAGAAAGAAGACTGGGCATGGGATCTCAGTTCTAATCCTGACACAGACCCTAAGTTACTGCTAAGTCACTTTCATCCCTGGGCATTTCATCTTTCTCATCTGTAGAATGGAGAATATACCCTGGTTGATTTCATTGGCTTGTGAGGATTAAATAAAAATGGAAGCATTTTGAAAACTGCCAAATCGCATACACATATCCCCAGTCCTCTGCTGCCTCATTATGGTTCCCTGGGTAATTAGAGTGTAGGCTATGGCATCCAGATGGTGTAAAATAGGGACATCATAGTGCATAGAGTGCTGGGCCTGCAGAGAGGGAGACTTGTCTTTTTGAGTTCAAATCTGTCCTCAGACACTTATGAGCTGTGTGATCCTGGGTAAGACCCGGGGCAAACCCTGTTTGCCTCAGTTTCTTCATCTGTCAAGTGAACTGGGGAAGGAAATGGCAGACCAGACCAGTATCTTTGCCAAGAAAATCTCACATGAGGTCACAAAGAGTCATACATGACTGAAACGACTGAACAACAAGAAGAATATTACTGTGCTGGGCCTAGAGAGGCATATTGGAGTGCTGGGCCTAGAGTCAAGAAGACATGAGTTCTAATCCTGCCTCACAGCTGCGTGACTCTGGGCAATTCACTTAACTTATGCCTGCCTCAGTTCTTCCATTTGTAAAATAGGGACTTGGGGTAGCAAAGTGGCACAGAAGATAGAACATCAGGCCTGGAGTCAGGAAGATCTGAGTTCAAATGTGACCTCAGATACTTACCTGCTGTGTGACTCTGGGCAAGTGATTTAACCTATTTGCCTCAGTTCCTCATTTTACTTTTTAAAATTTTTATTATTTTTATTATTTTTTGCTTTATGGAGGGGGGACGGCAGGACAATAGGGGTTAAGTGACTTGCCCAAGGTCACATGGCTAGTAAGTGTTATGTGTGTGAGGCCGAATTTGAATTCAGGTCCTTCCGACTCCAGGGCCGGTGCTCTACTTTCTGTGCCACCTAGCTGTCCCCCAGTTCCTCATTTTAAAATAGGGACACCATGGAGCAAGCAAATGGCAAACCACTTCTTATTGCCATCTGGGTTGGGAGAAATAAGGTCACTTCAATATCTTTGCCTAGAAACCCATTACAAAGGGTTGGACATGACTGAACAAGAACAACAACAACAAAATGGGAATATGATGGCTCCTAACTCCCAGAGTTGTTGTGGGGATCAAAAGAGATAATATTTGTGATGTGCTTAGCATGGTGTCTAGCACAGAGCAAGCACTATATAAATGTTAGCTGTTATTATTAATCCTGCCTCACTATTGCTGGGTGATTTTGGGCAAGGTACTTAACCTCTGTCTGCCTCAGTTTCCTCATCTGTAAAATGGAGTTTGTCCCTTCTAGCTCTAAGTACACGATCCTATGGTTGAGCCGAGTGAAAGACCTAGCAGGCCCTACCCAATTGGAATAGCTTTGAGTAGGGGCCTAAGCGACAGGCATCATATCTCTTGCTGGAGAACCATCGAAGCTAAGTTGTCGGAAGCTTATCACTGGGTTGACCACAGGGTAATGGATTTTTTTGGCTTTGGTAATTTTCAAAGACCATAAACTCGAGTCATCCATGGGTCGTTATCTGTGTGAATTGAGGGCATGCCCACTCTGACAAAATCACCAATCCTGGAAGTACAGATATAAACAGACTCTGGCTATTATTGATGAAAATGAGTATTGTTGTTTACATGTTATTAATGTAGTTAGCTGATGTTATTGATGATGGTTTTATTAATCAGTCAGGCTTCTGAATGTCATTTACTGGGGTTATTTCTTGCCTTTCCCATAAAAATGGAAATTTGAGAGGAAAAGGCTCCAAACACATGGATGGGTTGGCAACCTCTAATCAATAACCATAAAAAGTAAATGAGTGTTACTGGGCCTAGTGCTACTCTTCGGTGTCTCAAATGACCTGTCATTTCGGGTGAGGTTGACTGCATTTGGGAAGAGTCAGTGTTCACTAAGAGAAGCTCACAGCCCTCCCTTGTAAAAGCAGGTGCTGTATCTGTGCCTCTATACTCTGCTCTGCCAATAAATTGCCCATGTCCGATGGCCCCCATTCTCTGTTATCTTCCTATACAAAATGACAAAATAATCTGTCAAATGGATATACTAGAATGGGCAAAGTCCTGGACCATACAGCCTAACTGTACCCTTTCCTAGTTTATAAAAAAAGGGCATCAAATCCTTACACAGGTAATTCCTATAATGGCCAACAGAAGAAACTCATCCTTTTTAACTGTAGTTCTGAGACAGGACACACATCTGGTCATCTGGAAATTTATTCTAGAAATATAGTCCAAATTTTGAGAGGATGGTCAGGGTGAATATAAAATGTACTACATATATTTGATGAAAAATACAAACCAGAACAAAGAATAGAAGGAAACAACTTCCCTTTTGTGTATCCCAATTCTAGTAAGAGATGGCTGAGAGCCCGTTATAGCCCTTGTCAGTGTGAACATAAAGTGCCAATCAACCTACCCCCATCTGGGGAAGGGAGGATAAGATGAGTGGACAGAGGGACTGGCTACCTCTCTTAGCACAATGCAGGTAAATGGCCAGGCTCTTACGACTTAAGGCACAGCTTCTTTTTGTCTCTGTCATTCTTTCTCTCCCCTCCTCTTTTCCTTTCTTCTTCTTCTTCTTCTTCTTCTTCTTCTTCTTCTTCTTCTTCTTCTTCTTCTTCTTCTTCTTCTTCTTCTTCTTCTTCTTCTTCTTCTCCTCCTCCTCCTCCTCCTCCTCCTTCTTCTTCTTCTCCTCCTCCTCCTCCTTCTTCTCCTTCTTCCTCTTCTTCCTCTTCCTCCTCTTCCTCTTCCTCCTCTTCTTCTTCTTCCTCCTCCTCCTCCTCCTCCTCCTCTTCTTCTTCTTCTTCTTCTTCTTCTTCTTCTTCTTCTTCTTCTTCTTCTTCTTCTTCTTCTTCTTCTTCTTCTTCTTCTTCTTCTCCTCCTCCTCCTCCCCCTCCTCTTCTCCTCCCTTTCCTCCTCCTTCTTCATTTTCCTGCTCCTTCTTCTTCCTTCTCTTTCTCTCTCTTCCCCTTCCTTACTCTCTCTCTTCTCTCTGTCTCTCCTTTTTCCCTTTCAGTTTTTGCAAAAACGATAATTTAAAACACTCATATAATTTTTAAAAAATAGCTAACATTTATATAGCACTTAATATATGGCAAGCACTGTATTAATTACTTTATAATTATTATAATCTCATTTGGTCCTCATGACTACCCTGAGAGGGAAGTGTTATTGTTATCCTCATTTTATGAGATTTGGAAACGGACACAAGCAGCAACGAGTGATTTGCCCAGAATCACATAGACAATAAGTATCTAAGGCTGGATTTGAACTCAGGTCTTCTTGACGGGGGGAGGAGACTCTAGGTGGCACAGTGGCTAGACTGTTGGATTTGGAGTTCAAATCTGACCTCAGATACTTACTAGCTATGTGACCATGGGCAAGTCACTTAACCTCTGTTTGTCTTAATCTACTGAAGAAGGAAATGACAAATCACTCCAGTGTCTTTGCCAAGAGAACCCTATTGGTAGTATGGTATATGAGATCACAAAGAGTCAGACATGACTAAATTATCGAATGACAACAGCTTCCTATGTTGCTAGGGCTTAAGCCATGTTGCTAGGGCTTAAGACAGCATGGTAGAGTGCAAAGAAGCTTGGCTTTGCAGTCAGAACATCTGGCTTATAAGTCGACCTCTGTCACATACTGTCTGTGGGACCTTGAGAAAGTCATTAAACATCTGTGGACCTCAGTTTCCCCATCTGTAAATGAGAAGGTTGGACTATCGTGCTGCTGAGGTCCTTCTAGCTCTAAATCCAAGGTCCTGAGAGGCTTTCATTCTAAGCGATTCAGGTGGATGACATGGAAAATGACTTTGGGTCTTGTTTCATCCTGTATGTGAAAGGAGAAGACAGCAAAGATAACCCATGGAACTGACTAATGTTTCTCTTCCCCTCCCACCCAGCAGCCTGTTTATTTCCTCAACAATTCAACAATTCTCCTGGAGTTCAATGAAATAACAAAAACACCCTACGACAGGTTACCTTGTCAAGCCATGGAAAGCATTTTAATTACATTGTGTATCACACGTATAAATAAATATTACATTCTTCCAGTCTACAATGCATTCTAGGAACATCTTGTTAAAGGACCTGGCTAGGTTACCAAGTTCCAGGGCCCATTGTCACCAAAGCTACCGATTTGTTTTTAGCAATTAAAATGTACCAGTGCCTATAGTCTTCTTGGGAGAATGTCCATTTGCTGACGACTGACTCCCCATTTGCCAGCAAGACAAGTCCCTTCTTCTCCCAGAGCGGGCTACAGAGGAGGACGTAGGTTTTGGAAGTAGAAAAGGGTTTGTTCACTATTGGTCGGTCCTCTAGAATCACCAGCAATACTGGACTTTGGATGAAGGCATCTTTGCAATGTGCTGCTAGATACAATGTGCTGTTAAAAAACACAGTCGATCGACAATCTAACATAGATTTTTTTTCAGTTTGTGCTGGTACAAAAAAGTGAAGGAAAACTAAAGAAAACAATTTAAATATTCCAGTTTTTTCTTATTCTTTTTATAGCTCTTATCTATTATCTCTAGCACCTGCCCCATCTCCTGGGGTATAAAGAGAGACATGGAAATCCTATTCCAACTCTTGGGCATGTCTCTATTAAATGACCACTGAAATATCTTCCCCCTCCCCCAATCCATAAACAGTTGGGGAAAATCATAGAATTCTCGTTCTGTCAGCTATGTGACCACTTATGGACATGGGCTAGTCTCCATCCTTGAGTGAGCATGCAGAATGATGGTCTCTACCAGCTTGTGGTCAATGATCATTGACATCTCCTGCCCCAGGAGGAACACAGGGGCTCTAGTTGAGGGGGAGGATGACACAAAGACCTACCAACAAGGTTGTTACTGCACAGAAATGATGTAATCATATTTCATAGGAGGGCTTAGTTTAGACTACATCAAGGAACTCATCCATCAAGGAGGAATGTAATTTACAGTTCATTTTGTGAAACAAATCCACCTCAATTCTTAGAAACAGACATTGAAAAGGAACCAAAAAATAAAAAAGGAAGGAAGGGAGGAAGATGATAAAGAGAGAAAGGAAAAAAGTAAGAAAGAAAAATCCAATTCCAAGGAAATATTTAGAAAGCATTTTCGATTCCATCAGAAGAGACAATTAATCAATGAAAGTTTTCCTCTGACCTCCATTCTCAGTACCACAGGCTGTCTTCAGAAGAAGAAATGCAGAGTTAAACTTTACAATGTCTCTGAGCAGACCCTATTTTTATATTTTGCTGCTTTATTAGAAATATAAACAGATTATTGTTTATGTCTTTTTATTTGTCTTTTTGCTTTTTTTAACAAATAATTTTTGGTAACTTGTCTGTATTTTTTTTACTCATAAAATAATCTTCATATGCCCTCACCTTGCCCCCAGTTCATCACCTTCATTGGTAGTCCATTGCTTTCTCAAGTGTTCAGATTGCCCCAAAATCGCAATCATTAGATGCTGAAAAACCATATAGCAAAACTGTCTTTCCCCAGCTACAGAAACTGCTATATTGTTTGTGGTTGATTCCCCTGCCTCCCCTCCCCCCTCCCTGCCAATCCCTGCCCCACTCTAGCTTCATTGTCGGTACCCATATATAATGTAGAACTGAAGGCATCAAGGTGTGGTGGGCCCTTCAGCCAGAGGACCCTACACTTTGTCTTTGAATTTCTCCAAATAGTTTCTTAGTTCTTTGGAGTCACCCAGATCCATGTCCTGGCACACCCATTTGATGTCTTCATCATTGCTACTGAGGATGGAGTTGACAGTGGGGCAGCCATCATCTGGAGGTATTGTTGTGAAGGTGGTGAATTTCACCCTCTTCCTTTTGGAAGTGGGGGAGTGTAGAGGGTCAGCTTTTTGTTCTTTTTCTTGCTTTCCCCCTAAGTCAGCCGACCTATGAATCTGGCTCTGAACATGCTTTTGTGTGTTACCATTCAGGAGGAGGTGGTTGCTTTCTTCATAACTGAGTCCTCGGTCTATGATTGTGGTGTGCTCATCTGGCTGGGGTGATGTATCCCCAGAATTCTCCAATAGCTCAGCCTCATTGCCCAGCCAGACCCAGTCATGGGAGTGGGTCATGGTGGCCTGGCCTTCTATTGGCACTTGCTTGTGACGGTATTTCAGGGCAAATGTGGCACAGTTGATCAGGAAGACGAGGATGGCCAAACAGAAGACCCCCAGAAGTGCATACATCCCTATCTCAAGGTCACTTAAGCCCCTGGCAGCTTGGACCAAGTCATTCTCTTCCAGCCCACCACCATTCTTTGGGAGGTCAACTTGGGCAGGGAAATTGGTAAAGTCAATAGGGATGTTCTGCAGCTGTCCATCACCAGACAGTCTGCCTCCATCTAGCCTGCTACCTTTCACCACTTTGTTGTTGATCAATGATTTGACGGTGGTGGTGACTTTACGGAGAACACCCTCTTCTCGATCGACGGAGGAGCCTCCAAAGTGTCGTCCCTCCTGGCTGTACCGCTCCTGGTCTGGGCCCTTTTGTCTGCGGTCACTGGCATGGTTCTCTATCTCATCCCCGTCATAATCCCCTCCAGGGTTAGAGATGGCATCATTCTGCCCGAACTTGACTTTGATGTTGCCAACGCCCATGGCCAGCACACTCTTACGCTTGGACTTCTGACAGGCCTCAGAAATCATCATGTCAACTTTGACAATCTGTCCTTGCCCTTCCCCTTCTGCCACCACAAGGGGCCATCTCAGCTCGTGGCCTTGGTGCACAGACACTATGGTCTCATCCAATGATGTGGCTGAGAGGGAGAAGTCCTTGGGGTCGTAGATGTCCAGCGGGGTCACTGAGCCATCATTGAACTGGATCCACATGCTGACCACAGCTTCCTGAAAGAGAACGGGCATAATCATCATCATATAAGAAAAACTTCAACTTGCAAAAGATTTTGTATTTTTTACCATTTTTAAAGCTATTGCATATTTATGCTCTCACTGATTCCCTGAAACAAACCTATGAGTTAGGCAATGTTGCCTAAATGTATTTTTTTTATAGATGAGGAAGCTGAATCTCGTTAAGGAGAAATGGTTTTCCTACTGGAGACAGCTATGGTGCAGTTGAAAGAATGCTGTATCTGACGGTTTAGAATCGTAGGGTCATAGATTTATGGATGGAAGGGGCCTTAGTGGACAACTCCTTCATTTTATAGATAAAGAAACAGAAGACAGAAAAGCAAGTGACTTGCCCAAGGAAACCTAGTCAGTTTATTCCTCAGGCAGGATTTGAATGCATATTTTCCTCATTCCCACTCAAAGATATTATTCTGGCTCTTCTATTTGCCATCCATATGACTTTGTGATTTTGAATGAGGTATTTCTCCTCTCTGAGCCTCAGTTTCCACATTTGTAAAATGAGAGTGTTGAAACTAGATGATATATTTTTAAAAATTTATTTGTTGAGACTCAGTCTTTCTATCTTACCCAGGCTGGAGGTGGAGAAACTACTCATAGACTTGGTCTCAATGTGATGAACCAGGGAACTTTGACCTGCTGCTCTTTCCAACCTGGTTCAGTTTGCCCTAACTTGGGCAAACTGGTGCTTCCTGTCCACCTCCCCCTGACTCTCCTTGTGCCCCACTGGCTCCCTCAGGGGAGCTATCTGTCTTCTAGTGTGGGTGCCAAGCTTTGGAGCAAGCTACTGCTCCCTCCTTATCTTAGATGATCATACATGTAGGAGTTTGAATCTTGCTTCAGATACTTAACCAGATGTGCGACCAAGTCACCTCACTTCTCTGGGCCTCAGTTTCCTCACCTACAAAATGAGCAGGGGTGGTCTCAAGGGTCTCTAAATTATTCCCAAAGCTCCAATCCTCTGAATCTCTCATTTTAGTTCTTATATCTGTAAAATGAGGGAATTGGACTCAACCTCCTTCATCTCCAAATCTATAATTCAATGAACCCGTCTGGGTCTCATTTGACTAATTTGAAAAGTGAAAGGTCATTTCTAGTTCTAATCTATGATTCTATAGTCCTATAAAATGACCTTGCTTAGACTGTCTGGTCTTTCTTAAGAATTTAAATTCAAAGCAACTTTGAAGAAAACATCTCATTCCTTTTGGAAGTTGTCCTAATTCTAATCTCAATTCTAACCCTAACCCTAAACTAGATACAGGGATCAGGAAAAGCCTTCCCTGAGGTCTAGAGGCAGTCCCTCTACAACTGGGGCAGGAAATCTATCATACCTTTCATTTAAGGCCAAGTAATCACCTTCACTTAAACAAGTACAAATGCAGATTTAACATAATTGCCATGGCCATGATCTTAAATATATAAAAAATAATTTCCAGTCATTAAGCGCTAATTTGTGTGATTTAGAAAAGCCGTTACCTGAGCATGGAAGCCAGAGAAAATTTCCCTAGAAAATGATTGGCCCAATTGCACTGAGCTCTTATTTGCCAGTTGTTGCCCCCCTCTCCCCTTAGTCTGTGACACTGGGTGGGGGATGTCAAACCACCAAAGACAGGGGGGAGGAGGGAGAAGAAGGAGGGAGATATGAAGAGAAAGGAGGGAGATATGAGGGAAAACCACCCTCTGTACACATTTCCAGAGACAAGCATTCAAAAAGAAAATAACATCTCTCCCTCTCCTTTTCTCCGTGCTTCAAAGTCCCCCAACCTCCTGGCAGATCCCTTTTCCTTTGCTTGAGAAGCTGAAAAACGAATGCATTTTTCTTTCAAGCCTGAACCTATTCCACCCTTGAAGTAGATTGGAACGCCCATTCCATTTCCAAGTCAGCAAGATGCTGGTGACTGGCTGTTTCCTCCAGGGCAGCTCAGCATGGGGAACCTGGCATAATTGTGCTGTCTTTGTTCTCTGTGGGTAGTACCTGCAGAAATCACCATTAGAGGCAAATCGAAAGCAGACGGTTGGCATGGGTAAAGTTTCATTTGGATGGGAAAGTGGCTATTTATTTCTTAGAAGCAACACCTGATCTGGGAGTGAAGTGGTTCTTCCCAGCTCAGGCTCCTTATCCCTCAGTTCTGGCCCTTAGGTTTGTGGGTCTTGGGCTTGTGAGAGGAGTCAGTGTATTCCCTCTTGGACCTCAGTTCTTTGAGAAGGCTTAGGACTCAGGGGTGAGGAAGCAGCAGCCTGGAGGCCACATGTGGCATCAAGGCCTCAGGGTGCCCACCCCTGTTGGATGAACAACAGTGATGCAGAAGAAGGGTATTCTGTTTCCGACATTCTGTATCTGGAACCTTCATGGAATCATAGTTTTAGAGCTGGAGAAGACCTTAGAGGCCATCTAGGCCAATATCCTCTTTTTACAGATAAATTGAGGCCCCAGAATAGTTAAGGGACATGATAGAGTACTTAAAGGGCTGAAGTATGCAGAAAGAATTAGGTTTGGTCCCAGAAGGTAGAATCAGGAGCAGAGGGTAGTGGTTCTAGAGAGGCCCATTTAAGACTGAAGTCAGGAAAAACTTCCCAACAATCGCTGTTGTTCAGTCATTTCTGACTCGTTCTGACCCCATATGGGGTTTACTTAGCAGAGATACTGGAGTGGCTTGCCATTTCCTGAGGAAACTGAGGCCAACAGGATTAAGTGACTTGCCTAGGGTGGCATAGCTGGTAAGTGTCTGAGGCAAGATTTGAACTCAGATCTTCCTGACTCCAAACCTGGTGCTCACTGTGCCAGTTAGCTGCCCTCCCAACAATTAGAGCTATTCAAAAGTGGAATGGGCTGTCTTTGGCCATTTCCTTTCCTCGGAGTTCCTCAGATTGAGGCTTGTTGAGGCTTGTTGGGCGTTCCTTTATGTTTGGATTGGACAAGATGGCCACTGAACTCCCTTCCCATTCTCAAGTCTTTCAAGGCAACTTATCCCAGGTCACCCAGTTGTTAGGAGAAATAAGCAAGATTTGAACCTAAGACCTCTGACTTCAGAATTAGAGTTCTTTTCATTGACTCCTACTGCCTTCCTCGGGTAAGTTCTCTGCATTCCAGCATTATGGGTACCAGGTTTCTGAGCAAGTTAATTGTTGCCACTTTAGCTGATTATATATGTAAAGCTAGATGTGTGTGTACATATATATGTATTTATACATATATATGTTAAGCTGTGAAATCCTCCTCCTCAACCCTCTTACTCAGTAGTAGGTGCTTAACACAAGCTGGACGGACACACTTAACACATAAGTCTGGGGGCCCAAAGAAAGGGACTCATCCAAATTCATCCAGGCAGAAAATCTTTGCAGGAAAGGACTGTTTTGTTTTTGTCTTTGTATTCCCCAGCACAGTTCCTGGCACATAGTAGGGCTTTAATCACCGTTGATTGATTGTGGTAGGTTTGAGATTGGAACTTAGGACCTTTAACTTCAAATCTAGCACTCTTTCCTGAAATGAGAATATTTGTGAAGCACTTTGCAAACCTTAAAGTGCTATATAATGGCTCGCTATTGTTATTATTTTCTTCCTCCTGTCTCTACAAGGAATGTGTGTGGCAGCTTGACTCCCCATGGTAGAGCAGAAAGCGCTGCGCTCAAATTCCACCTGTGCTACTTATTTCCTGTGGCTTTGGGTAAGTTGTCTCACATGTCTGAGCCTTAGTTTCCTCATCTGTAATATGAGAGAGTTGAACTAGATGGTCTCTAATGACCCCTCCATCTCTATAGCTATAGTTGTATGATTGATACTGTAGCTGCTAGAACATGAGGGCTCTTTCAGATTGGTCCAGCCTTCCCTCTCCCTTTCCCCACTGCTGCCTTACCCTATTTCCAATCCTTCTTTCTTTAGACCTGGGTTAGATCCTGCTCCTATGCCCACACAGACAACCCCTCCAGGGGTGGAAGCCCACTGATATTGGTATCTAATCCTTTAAAAGTAGACACATCAATTGTATCTGTTCCGAGCCCACAAAACAAATGGCCTCAATCACTCTGCATGCCCAGTGCCTTGGAACAATCTGGACAAACATTACCTATGGAGAGCAACCTCCCCAGCCTGTTACTGCACAATCATCACACAAATTTACAGAATCGTTTTGGTTTCCATTTGTTATACTCTGGCTATAAACAAAGGGAATTGCTAGGCTTCTGGTTAATTTAGACCATTTCTCTGAAAACAATGAGGGATGGTTAGCCCAGCAGTAGACTTGAGTGGGAAGAATATTTAATTTCCAAAGTGTGATCAGAAAAAGCTTTAGGGACCTGCAGAAGGAAAATCTATAACAGCCTGGTAGGAGGAGAGGGCAGAAGACTTGGGGATTTATATGGGATTGGTAATTTGAAGTGAAATGGAGTTGTAGTCATTCTCAAAGGGTAATGGGGCCACAAGAGAAGGAGAAAATGGAAGAGATGATGCCAATATGGACAATCCTGAAGGAGAGTGGGCATGCAATAGGCTAAGGTTAATGTAAAACATTTTACATTCCTGTAACTCAGTTTCCTTCTCTGAAATGGGGGGGGGGAGGTGAGCTGGACTGGTCTCTGCAGTGCTTTCCAGTCCTAGAGCTATGAGTCTATGACATAGGAGCATTTAGGAAAAGCATTCTTAACCTTTTATTTGTGTCCTGGACCCTTGGGAAGTCTGGTGTCTATTTCTAAGAATTTGTTAAATAATTGAAGAAAATGCTAACTTTCAAATAAAATTTCAATTTTCTTCAAATCTATAGATCCCCTGAAATTTACTAATGAACCACTTAGGAGCCTGTGAACTCTACCTTTAATCTAGAAAAATTCAGTTTAGAGGAACCCCTCATTCTCTTTCTTCTTCATAACAGACTCAGACATCTTTGGTGAACGTACTTCTTGGGTCATTCACACATTAAAAAATACCAAATCTACTAAATTCTGAGGCCCAAGAGACATGTTGAGTCACAGTTATTCAAATGTGTGGACAGCAAGTTTGTCTGCCATGTTGATTTCTTTTCAGAAATTCCACGTAGAGATTTCTATGAGCACAAAATGATGTCAGGCAGTCTGGATTCTCAGTAAAGTCCCAAACCAAAACTCATGATCATGCCTAGGCAAAAGTTTGTGTTAAGTTCTTCCAATCAACTCATGAAAGAGAAGCGGAACATGGGATTTTCTCAGGAGATGCCACTGAATTTCCCCCAAAGATTAGAAACTCTGAAAGACTTTAAAAAAACACCACCACCCAGGAATGATTTAGGACTCTGTCCTTCTCAGAGGCATTTCTGCAAATCAGATGAATTGCATCAATAAATCCCCTTTGATTCCCATGACAAGGTCCTCCAATTACTATCAAGAAATGAAGATGAATTGAGGCCTTCTTATCTATAAAAAGGCTGCCTTTTCCCCGAACATTTCAGGAGCTGAGATGACAATTGCTTGTGAAATTCATTAATTACCTACTCCAGGTAAACACTCCTGGGTCTAGCTGACTCGCTTTTCTCTCTTTTCTTTCTTCTCTCTTATCTAGCTCTTTTTGATTTTTTAAATTTTTTTTTTAAATCTAGCTCTTTTCTGAAGCCAGTCATCACAATTTTTTGTTACTCAGTGTCACTGAGATGAGTAGAACAAATAATTCTCCCTGGATGGACTGTGAATCAGAGAAAGGCCATTATTAGCTCACTCCTAATGAAAGGGTTGACAAAATTCAAGACGAGTGAAGGATAGGCGCACGGAGTTAGCACTGATTTCTAGATTGCATGTTGCTCGATTGAAGGTGTGGGAGGCAGCCACATCACCTTCAACCTTCGTCTTCATCTTCTGCCTGGCTTTCAGTCGTCCTCTTGTCTACTTTGTCACAGCAGCCTGGTGATAAAGCTTTGCATGCTTGGTGCTGCTCCTTCTGCCTACCAAACATCTGGTTGGCCCAATGTTTTACCTGACAAGCTTGAGCCAAGCTAAGTAATGGCATCTGCTTGTAACTATCTATGGCTGATGCATGTCCCAAAGGTTTTTTTCCCTCTCTCTAAAGCCATCAATTCAATCAAAAACACTTATTAAGTTTCTACTGTGTACAAGGCACTGGGGTACAAAGGGAAAAAAAGGAAGAGGAGAAAAAATAACACTTATCTAAAAACTTGTAATTTATTAGAGGATAGAGTATGTAAACAGATTGTGGGGGGGTTGTTATGGAACTGATTCAGTCATTTCTGACTCTTCATGACCCCATTTGGGGTTTTCTTGTGAAAGATACTAGAGTGGTCTGTCATTTTCTTCTCCAGCTCAGTTTACATATGGGGAAACCTAAGCAAACTGGGTTAAGTGACTTGCCCAGGGTCACACAGCTAGGAGGTAACTGAGGCCAGATTTGAACTCAGGAAGATGAGTCTTCCTGATTCCAAAGCCAGTGCTCTATTCATTGTACTTAGTTGCCCTATCTAGGGGGATAGAACATGTAAGCAGACAAAAAGTACAGAACTAAAAGGGTCTTTGAATGGTATTTAATCCAAACTCCCTTATTTTACAGATGAAGGAAATAAGGCCCAGAGAGATGAGGTGATCTGCCTGAGGCCACACAGGTAGTAAGTGTCAAAGGCAGGATTTGAACCCGAGCCCTCTGACAGTAAAACTGATGCCCTTTCCCATCTCCTTGCTTTGATATTAGCTATGCTCTCTGCCTGAAATGCTCTCCTTCCTCACCTCTGGAATCCTTAAAATCTCAGCTGAAATTCCACCTTCTGTGGGAGGCCTTTCCTGCTCTCCCCACAAACTAGTGCCTTCTTCTCTGAGATTAGTCATCTGTTCTGTGTATATCTCACAGTGGACAGAGTACTGGGCCTGGAGTCAGGAAGACTCATCTACCTGAGTACAAATCTGGCCTCAGTCACTTACTAGCTGTGTGATCCTAGGTGAGTCACTTAACCCTGCTTGCCTCAGTTTTCTCACCTGTAAAATGAATTGGAGGAGGAAATGGCAAACCACTCCAGTATCTTTGCCAAGAAAACCCCAAATGGGGTCATGGAGAGTCGGACATGACTGAAAATGATTCAACAACACAATTTTTATGTTTTCTCTCCCATTAGAATGTGACCCTTTGCAGGAAGTTTTTCCTGCTTTCCCCAGAGCCCAGTGCCTTCCTCTCCAAGATTACCTTCTATTTACTCTGTGTAGATCTTACATGCACTTAGTTATTAAATGTTGTCTTCTCCAGTAGAATCTGAGTATCTGGAAGACAGCAGCTGTTTATAATCTTTTTTTGTATCCTCAGCATTTAATAAATGCTTTTTGGATAAACTGATTACCAGAGAAGTAAATAGATGATAATTTGGGGAGGAGAGGGTACTAACAACTGGAGTGTGCATGTGTGTGAGTGTATGTGTGTGTGAATGTGTCTGTGCATGTCTATGTACATGTATGCTTGTATGTGTGTACAAGTGGTGTGTGTGTGTGTGTGTGTGTGTGTGTGTGTGTAATTGTGCAAAATCAGCAAAAGCTTCAGACAGGAGATGGGACACAAGCCGAGGGTAGATGTGAGACATGTACATTCCAGCCCTAGGGGAATGAGCCATGGGGAGCCAGGCAGACGGGAGGTGCAATGTCCATGTGCAGGAAATAACAGGTAATTCAGTTGGGTTGGAATGCAGAATGTGTGAAGGGGGGTGTCATGGATAATAAGACTGGAAGGAGAAGGGTGGAGCCAGATTGCAGAGGGGCTGAAATAGCAGTTAAAGAAGTTTGTATTTTATCCTGGAGGCCATAGGGAACCACTGACGATTTTGGTGGAAGGAAGTGACAAAATCAGACTTTCCTGAAAGGAGAAGGGAAAGGCTGGAAGCAGGGAGGCCAATTGGGGGATACTTTATGAGTCCAGCTTAGAGGTAATGAAGACCTGAAGTGGGGTGGTGTGCCTGTGAGAGCAGAAAAGAGGGGAGATGTGAAAAGCTGCAAGACCCTTCAAGTCAATATTGGACTCTGGGGTTTCAACAGCTAGCATTTATATAGGACTTTATGGTTTGCAAGGTGCTTTCCATATGCTAATTCATTTGATCCTTACAAGAACCTGTGGAATAGATGCTATTACTATTCCCATTTTACAGATAAGGAAACTGATGCAGACAGGGCAAAGTGACTAGCTAAGGGTCACATAATTAATGTCTGTCACAACACCTTTTGGGATAGATGCTATTATTATCCCCATTTTACAGCTAAGGAAACTGAGGCAGACAACGGTAAAGTGACTTGCCAGAGGTCACAGAGCTAATAAGTGTCTTGGGCTGGATTTGAACTCAGGTCTTCCCGAATCCAGTCCAACACTTTTATCCACTACACCATCCAAATGCCTGATATGTCTCTGGCTAAAACAGTGACATATTCCTCTCAAGATTTTCTCAATGGTCACATTGAGATTTAGGGAAAAAAGATTTGACTAAAATTGACATGTAGCATGGATTTAGATAAGCCTCTGCACTTTTGCACATGGTGAATACCTGGGGTATATGAAAGAAAACACCTATTTTTGAATATGAGGAAACAAGGACTGTGGGGCAAAGAAATGGAAACACAGACTCACATGGATTTAGAACAAGCGTTCTTTCCTTGGAGTACATGAACTTTGAAAGAAATATATATTTTGATAAATCTATTTCAATATATTTGGTTTCCTTTGGCACCCTATGTATTTTATTTTATGCATTTAAAAACATGGTTCTGAAAAAGGCTCCAGGAACATCCCTATACTCCCCATGGAACAAAAAAGAATCCCCAACTCCAGAGAGAGGCCTAGACTTCTAAGAGACCTCTGTAGGGAACCATGCATACTGAGGAGCATCCCAGATCTGTCCCTTCATTGCTACTATGAGTCAGGAGGACCGTAAAGGTCCTAGGTGGGACCCATCAGACACTAGAGAAGAAAACTGCTTGACATGTTCTGGAAGATAGAAGACATTTTTTCCTTGGCATTTGTGAGTTATAACTTAACTATCAATCTGTGATACAATTACTTACTATCTCTCTCTTTTTGTCTCTGTCTCTTTCTTCTCCATCACTGTCTCTTTCTCCTTATTTCTGTCTATGTATCCTCTCTCTTTCTGCCTGTTTATCTGTCTGTCTGTCTCTGACTCTCTCTCAAGAGCTCTCTATATGCAAGATGCCTTTGGTTAGCCTGCAATGAATGAAAAGATTAGTCTTTAAATCACTCCACGTATGAGATCCTTCTCTCTATCATACTCTATAAATCTAGTGAAGGCCTGTGAGACACTTAACCTCCCTCTTCACTGGTACGGGTGATTCTCATCATTGCCAACAGTTTGTGTACTCGAACATCAGCATAATAGTTCTGACTCAGGACATCACTTTTCAATTCGACCAATTCAGTGTGCTTGTTATGAGAAAGGCAGCATGCTGGGCATTGGGTACACAAAGGGAAGAAATCGTAGCTGCTGCTCTCTGGGAACTGATACCCCAGTAGCAGGGCACAGTATGGGGTAGGGGAATTTAAATAAATATGTTACAAGGCAGAGTGCTACTGGGGCAAAAGAGAGATCCAGAAAAAAAGGCCTCTAGGAAAATAGGAAAGAAAAATACAAAACCATCTACTGAAGAGAAGAGGAAATTTTAGAGGGATGGTGGCCCTTGACCTGAGACCATTTGGAAGGGAAAGAGAGAAGAGAAGACTTGGAAAGCAGGGCAGAGGGAGGGCAAATAATAGCCATCTTCAAGTATTTGGAGGGCTGTCTCTCAGAAGGGGGATGAGACTCAGAACAAGGTCAGAGTTTAGAACAAGGAAGGACGCCTAGAAGTTTCAGGTAAGCAGATTTCACCTCTATATCAAGAAAAACTTCCTCAACAATGAGCTATTAATAATCATTATCTTCTTAGAGACTGAATTGGTCCACCCTGGGAGCCTTCAAGCAGAGGTCGATCATCTGTGAGGGGCATTGGAGAGGTCATGCTTGAACTAGGTGCCCTCCTTCTAGCTCTGTGATTCTGCAATATTGTTATTTCATCCACGTATTCTCTCCCCAAATATACATTTAATTTGTGGAACAAAATGGGTCCAGTCTTAACCTTGTAAGAGTTTCCATCCTATTCAAGGAGTTATAATACAGATATCAAGTATTGATGATGTAAAGTTGGATGTGATGGGGAGAAAGGGAAGATGGAGGAACATCTGGAGAGAGAACATTGCAGGGTTCACCGAGAAGGTGATGCCTATGCTGGCCTCAAAGGGATCCTGAGAGGCAGAGAAAGGGACTTACTGTACTCCAGGCTAGTACAAGTGTTTGTAAATGGAGCTGTAACTAGGGCAAAGTGACTGAGGCTTTGTTCCAGGGCACTGAGATTTAGAAGTTGCAAAAAATTCTAAATAGCACTTGTGAAAAGACTGCAATTTAAAAATTTTCTCCATTTAAATGTTGGTAGAATTTTCACTCTTTCAGAAGCACAGAAACTAGTTGGCAAGAATAATCAGTTAAATTAGAAAGCTACCAGATGGCATACTACCTCCATCTGTTACCAGATCTCCACACCAGGTTAGTTCTTTCATGGTCTACCCCTCCCCCCATAGTGAGCTATTCAAGGTGTCTGGAGGTCTCTGTCTTCCCACTATAGTTGAAATCCTGGAGTCTCTCTCCCTATGAGGATAGAGTCAGGATATCTCTCTACCCCCCAGTAGATTTGAGGACATGATTAGTGTTATTTTGTACTAGCTGACTTTGCCACCACAGTGACATTGTAGGAAATAGTTTGTCTAGAAAATCACAAGAGTATTGATTTAAAGTAGTAAGGGACTTTCAAGGCTACTGATTCTAACATGTCCATTTTATGGACGAGAAAATTAAGGCTCAGATAGATTAGATGACATGCCCAGAGGTTAGAGAGTCTGTGAATACCAGAGGCAGGATTTCAATCCAAGCCTTCCTGATTCCAAGGTCAGTTTTTTGTCCACTACATCACATAGCTTCTTTCTCCTTATATCATGCTGCCAAATGTGTAGAGCAATTAGCGGTTCAGTTTGGATGGAAAACAGAGGGCATGAATGGGAGTAAATAACATGAAATAAAGCTGGAGTGGGTCTTAAATTCCAGGTTCAGGAACTTTCATTTTATTCTAGAGGCGATAGGGAGTCACTGAAGATTTTAGAGCAAAAGAAATCACAAAGTTCTCTTTCTGCATTAGAAAGAAGCCTTAAGCAGCTGTGTGAATGACTGGTGTGCCCTCTCATTTCCTAAGCACTAAGTGGCATTCAATTGATCTTTACTAGATATACCAAAGCTTAAAAAGAACAATCGATTTGGGGCTGCTAGCAAGTCTCCTTCCTTTTTCTTCCCTGAACTGGGACTTTTATTGCACATTACTTGTTCAAACACAGCAGTCCAGCCTCAAATGGGAGGTCCACACTGGATGCCAACTCAGTTAGTTTACTCTGATTTCTGCTCTACCGGAGTACTCAAGTTTATATCGATACGTAACATCCTGTGCCAGGATTAAACCAAGACACTGGTTAAGGTTCAGTACATAATGAGGCAGAGTGTCAGTGTGTTGGGCTTGCAGTCAGAGAAACTTGGGTTCACAGATGGGAGAATGTGGGTGGGAGTTATCCCTTGTGGGCACACATGTGTAGTATGTCATCATCATCGTTGGATGGGGTATCTATCTCCATGAGAACACAGATCCATTGGAATTATTAGAATCCTGCTTTCTTTCTTTCCCTTTTGGAGATTCAGAAGAAGATTCCAGAGAGAGTTGGGCTAAGAGGTGAACTCGAGAATGCCTGACCTCTTCACACAAGCTTTTATTAAATGCAGCTGCTCCCAAAGGAAGAAAACAGACATTCCTCAAACACATGTCACATGATATGCATTGTACTAAGCACTTTACAAATATTCTCTCATCTGTTCCTCATCACAACTCTGGGAGGTGGGTGCTCTTATTAGTTCCACTTTACAAATGGGGAAACTGAGGCAAAGAAAAATTAAATGACATACCCAGGGGTGGGGAACCTGCGGCTTCGAGGCCACATGTGGCCCTTTAGGTCCTCAAGTGCAGCCCTTTGATTAGTCACTTGAAGACCTAGAGGGCCCAGGTTCCCCCACCCCTGGACTTCACTAAGGTCACAGAGCTAGTGAATAGCTGAGGCTGGATTTGAACTTATTCTTCCTGACTCCAAATGCAGCATTCTATTCACTTGTCATTTCCAAAAAGAAGGAAAATAAACAATTCAGACCTGGTACACTCTTGCAATTTGTGCCTTATCTGGCTACACTTTTCCCATGGGCAAAGGCCTTGATTCCTGAATGAAATATCCATCTTTTCTTCTCAAGATTCCAAGCGACATCTACCAATGAATTAGTCATATCTCTTGAGTGCATCAAGGTTTGGAGTTCATCCTTCTTGATGACCCTGTATCATAGATATGTAGCCTAAATAGCAGCATTTCCATTTTTACAGATGAGGAAACTGGCCAAGTGGTTTCCCCAAGGTCACTGAGCTAATAACTGACAGAGCTAGAATTCATAAACATGGAGCAAGTCCAGGGCTTTTCCCATCACTCTAGGCTGTGATACATTGGCAATACTTCCTTCTCTCTGACGCTATTTTGTTGTCTATAAATATGCTATAAAGTGGGGGTTCCCTTTGAATAAGTTGAATCGAATGGCTACCGAAGTCCCTTCCAACTCTCAAATTTTGTGGTTGCATGATTTTCACATAAGTGTTTAATTAATGCTTATTCATTCATTAATTCATTCACTCATTCATTTATTTGCACTGCCCAGTAAAGAAAAATCATAGCAATGACAGAGTGAAGTTGCAGGATCATGGAATTGGAGCAAAAGGGAATCTTTAGAAGTTATTTAATCCAACATCCTTATTTTATAGGTGAGAAAATGAAGACCCAGAGTGTGGCAGTAGCTTACCCTGGACCATAAGGTAGTTTAAAAGGTAGAGGTGGGCTTTGAAACTACATCATCTCTGTCTAAATCCAGGGCTCTTTCCATGTCCCATACCTCCAGAAATAAGAAAAAAATGGAGCTATCGCCCATTTGGGTCATTTCTTTGGTCCAAGGCCTCCACATTGACTGGATAGAGCTGGATAAAGTAAGGGCTGTTGCCAGTCAACTCTACAAAGACCCTTCTGATGGCAGTGCACAGAAACACTATGTGAGAGTCCCTGAACTGGGCTCCATAACTAGACAGGATTTGTGGGTTTGGCTCTGTCAGACTCAATGCTGGCTCTGCATCTGTCAAGATGAAAGATTCCCTACAGGAAGTACCGAAGGAGGAAGACAGAAATGGGTTAATTACACCAGACAGGGATGATTCCGGCAGGAAATAAATTAAACAGATGGGCGGCCTGTCCCCCTTCCAGCTTGGATGTTGTCTTGCCACTAACCACTCCGTTATAAAACCCATCTGAATGGGTTTGCGCTCCAGAAAATTAGGTAGAGATAATCATGAAAACAAGCTATAAAACCAACGTGAGTTCTTTTCTGTTTTGCGGAACGAGGCAAAATAAATCTGGTGGTAACAGTGAGTGAGCAGCAGCTTTATTCCTCAGCCTTAGAGTTGGTTCAGTAGGGCTTGGATCTCACTGGGAGTAGGGACTGGAATTGCCACTTTTGCTACTTTACAGCTTGATATTTCCCATTCCCAGTCTGCCTGTGCTCAAAGACCCACTGCCTATGATCATCTTCAAGTACCATTTTTTTTCCCAGCATGCAAGAGCAAGGACCTCATGGTATGGGTTGTATTTTGTGATGCTATGAGCTCCCCATTTTAAAAGTGTGCAATTCGTGATGGCTAACTCCAGGCTAGTACAAGTGTTTGTAAATGGAGCTGTAACTAGGGCAAAGTGACTGAGGCTTTGTTCCAGGGCACTGAAATTTAGAAGTTAAAAAAAATTCTAAATAGCACTTGTGAAAGTCTGCAATTTAGCCAACTCAGTAGAGTAAGTCAGTAAACAAGAATTTATTAAGTACTTATTACGTGCTAAGCGCTGTGCTCAATGCTGGGGATGCAAAGAAGGCTGAAAACATTTAGAAGTTTCTATTCTAATGAGGAATAACATGTAAATAACATGTAGACAACATGTAAACAATGCATAGACAACATGCAAACAACTGCATTTGCACACTATATGTGTACACATATAATATAATATAACATTCATTTTGCACATATATCAGTACACACATGCATGTATGTAGGTTTGAGTATGTTTATAGATGTGCTATTATATGTATACATATGTATGTACACACATCTATATGCTATTATATAAAAGCCAGTGTACATATACATGTACACATGTACACACATAATAACACAAATGCTATTGTATATATTCTACATATTATATAAATTGAATATATGCAATAACATAGGTTTTGTGTGTGTATATATGTGTGTGTGTGTGTGTTGTTGATTATTGAGTTGTTTCAGTCATGTGCAACTCTTCATGACCCCATTTGGATTTTTGTTAGCAAAGATACTGGAGTGCTTCACCATTTCCTTCTCCAGCTCATTTGACAGATGAGGAAACTGAAGCAACCAGGGTTAAGTGACTTGCCCAGGGTCACAGTTAGTCAGTGTTTGAGGTCATATTTAAATTCATGAAGATAAGTCTTCCTGACTTAAGGCCCAGCACTGTGCCATCCAGCTGCCCATAAATAACATATATAAGTTGTATACATATAATAGTATATGTGAGAAATGATTATCTCTCTCTGGTATTTATAATTAATTATTCTATTAGGACCAAGGATTTTTCCACTTTTCTACTTCCTCTTCCAGAATTCAATCAACATAGAAAATATTTCTGAAAGAAATACTCAGTCAGGATGGCTGAGATCTAATCAAAGACAATAAAAGAAATTCTAAGTTTAGGCAAATAGTTGGATTCCTGCTCATGTTTACTCAGACAAGTCTGGGGAAATATGGATCTTCCCTTTTGTCAGACAGGTGATAAGGAAATTGCTAAGTCTCTTTGACCAAGAAGTGGGTGATCCAAGTCACAAACCCTAAAAACCCTTATTACATATTATTATAATATAACATGATATGATATAATAAATATAACATGATATTATATACCAACTATAATATGATATGATATAATAAATATAATATGATATTATATATCAAATACAATATGATATAATATAACATAACATAATATGATATAATGCCCACCTTCTCATTGTAATATTCATTCTTTCATTAATTGTTGACTAATCAGACCTTATTGCTGTTCTCAGGAACATCCCCTCTTCAAGGGCATATAAACTGTAAGCCCATCACCACGAGAGGTCTTTGCTCTAAGAGATGGCCAAATGACCATCCTTTTATTAATAAACATGCTGATCGTATTAATAAAATGATTAAATTACACAGAAATTGTCTCTTTGAACTTTTCATACGTCATGCACATGTGTGTGCATGTGTGTTTGTATCCTCAAAGTGTAAATGCCCAAAAAATCTTACTGTTATTCTATATTTTTGTGGTATAAAATTGCATGAATGTATTTAGGGCACTCCATATACAGTGTAAATGGAACAAAGCACCAGAAGCTGAGTGACTTCCTGTAGAAGGTAGGATTTCCACTGAGACCTGAAGGAAGCCAGGCCCTTGTGAGGTGGAGGTGAGGAGGGAGAGCATTCCACTCAATGGGGAGAACCAGTGGAAAGATATTAGATCAGAGAATAGGGTGCTATGTTCAATGAACCAGTGACACTGGATGGAAGAATGTGTCTGGAAGTAATGTACAAGAAGGCTAGAAAGATAGGAGGGGGCTGGGTTATGAAGGACTTTCAAAGCCAAACAGAGGATTTCATATTTGATCCTGGTGGTCATAGGGAGTATGGGAATGATATGGTCAAACCTGTGCTTTAGGAAGCTCAGTTTGACAGTTGAGTAGAGAATGGGCCATCATGGGGGGAGATTTGCAACACAGAATCATAGAATAAGGAGCTGATGCACAGTATTGAGAAATAAGGAGGTCATAGGTATGTTTTCCTCAGATTTAGTGAGGTCATATCTTCCATCAAATTGCCTCCTCTGTTTATGCAAAGCCTAGCACACATGGAACAGAACAAGCCTTGGGGAATGCAGCACCATACTAGGAAGTTGTCACGTATGAGTCTCTCAGCTGCCATCTGCAATGACCCTTTTACTCCCGCCCTACCTGTTTGGGAGTATGTAGCAGCTCCTCGGCCATGGCTGTGGCGGTGATAGCCTTGTTAATTTCAGAGCTGGGCTGGAGGAAGACTGACAGCCCCGCCACCAGCTGGACGCCAAGGTCCGTCACCGCCACCTTGTCATCCAAGACTGTCACGGTCTTCTCAGCCAGGATGGAATCAGAGAGGGGTGACAGAACCTTTGGGAGACATAAAACAAAGACATAGGTGCCAGGATGGATTGACTGACTGCTAGAAATATTTTTTGGCTCATTAATGACCTTCCTAGTCCAGCTCAACCTTTACACCCAGAGAAAAGTGATACCCTCACTGGGATGAAAGCACATACCATGAACTACAATCTCATTCTGCTGCTAGTACCTACCCCTCCTCCACTCCATGCTCCCCTTCTACTCATTTGGCTAGTAAGCTACAATTTTACCTCATTTTATGAAAAAGGAGGTAGTTCTGGAAAGTTTTTCATAAGAGCCTTTTACAAAAAATTCTCAAATCACATTTTATAGGTACTGGGGGAAATGAGCTATTTAGAGGAAACACGAGGTCAGAAAATGCCGCATATATCTAAGGCCAGAGAAGGTCAATTAAGATTCTTCTGTAGGTCAGAGTCCTTTTGTCATATAAACAACCACCTCTTACCCTAAAGGAATTTATCTGGTGGCATAGTAGGATAAAGCCTGGTTCACTGAACAGGAAGACTTGAGCTTCAGTCCTAACCCTGGCACTTAGTAGGACTTGGTTAATTCACTTTCCCTCTAAGGGCTACAGTTTTATTCTCTATAAAATGAAAGGATTGGATTCAATGATCTTTAAAATCCCTTATGGTTCTATAGCAATCTAAACTGTTTCTTTAAGTTGGGTTTTCAAATTTGGATTTATGAACTCAAAATTATAAGAATAAGAGCTATTCTTCAACTGATAAATGATGGAAGAGAGGAACAGTTTTCTCTGGAAGGAGTTTAAGGAACCAATAATCATATGAAAAAAATCATTCAAATGACTAATAATTAAAGGAATGCAATTTAAAGTAATGCTAGGCTTCCACCTCAATTATAGGATTGGCCAAGTTGGTTGAAAAGGGAAAACAACAAATATTGGAGGAGATGGAGGAAAACAGGCACATTAATGGACTATTGCTAAAGTTGTGGATTTTTTCAGCCATTCCAGAAAGCAGGTGGGAACTATACCCAAGAAGCTATTAAATTGTGCACACTCTTCGACCCAGCAATACCATTACTCAGGTTATATCCCAAAGCGCTCAAAGAAAGAGAAGAACTCATATATACAAAAATATTTATAGCAGTTCTTTTTGTAGTGACAAAGATCTAGAAACTGAGAAAATGCCTATTATTTGAGGAATGATTGTACAAATTATGGTATATGAATATAATGGAATATTATTTACCTATAAGAAATTATAAGAGGAATGTTTTCAGAGAAACTTGGGAAGGCTTGTTTGTACTGATGCATAGTAAACTGAGAAGAACAGAGAGAACAATTTATACAATAACAATAATATTGTAAAGACAAACTTTGAAGGTCTTGGGAGCTCTGACCAAAAGTTTGACCCACCATGATTCCAGTGGGGGTATAATAATGAAGCATACTACCTATCTCCTGAATGATTGCATAATGAGATATGTATTTTCGGACATGGTTAATTTGGGAATTTGTTCTTCTTGATTATGCATAAATGTTACAAAGATTTTCTTTTTCTTTTATTTCTTGAGGAGGTAGGAGAGAGAGATAATAAATATTTGCTAATTAAAAAAATAAATTTAAATGAAAGAATCAGGCTCCTATCAATCAGAGCTTTTCCAAGAGTTAGAATGGACTGTCTCTAGAGGGAGTGGGCTCCTTCTTACCAGAGATCTCTAGCAGAGGAGGGATGATCAATTGTTGGGGTTGTTGTAAATAGGAATCCTGCTCATGTACAGGTTGGACTAGGGGACCCCTGAGGTCCCTTCTGAGTTCCTGGATTCGCTGGCTAGATGACTTTTTAAAGTTCATTCTAGATCTAACAGGCTATAATTTCAAAGAGCAAGAAGACATGCAAGAAGACATAAAGTATGGGTTTTTTTTTTTGTCCTTGAAACAATCCTTTATGGTAGCTGCTGTTGTTACCTACATTGTACAGATGAAAATTGACGCTCCTTACCTGTATTGTTGTCATGCCAACTTCTCGTCCAATCAAAACCCGCCCTTCCTGAAGCTTGGCGATGTGTGGTTCCTCTAATTTCATGAAGTCTGTTACCAGGTCAGTGATGTCAAACTGCCAGTCAGGGCTCAGTAAATATCTCAGCTGGCCCCAGGGATTTGAGTCTTCAGATACAAACTGGGTGAGGACCCGTACCATTGCATGTTGGTACTGGAGGGCACAGCCTCTGCCTCTTCTCTCCTCATCATCTTCATCATCACTGTCTCTCGTGGGCCTGAAGTAAAAGGTAGGAATAGAAACAGAGGACTTTGTGGTGGAAAAGAACTTTAACATCAGCTGGTTCAGATTCTTATCTAGAGCCTACATCAATCCAATCAACAAACATTTAGTGAGCCCTTGCTATGTGCCAGGTGCTTGGCTGAGCACTGAGGGTACCAAGAAAGGCAAACACCTCTGCCCTCAAAGATCTTACATTCTAATGGGGGAAAAAAGGGGATACACAAATAGGAATACAATAAAAGCTAGAATTTATACAGCACTTCAAGGTTTGCAAAGTGGCTTTATAAATATTATCCCATTCCACCCCCATCCCCCAAAGCACTGTCAGCTAAGTTCTATTATTATCCAAATCTTACAGATTAGGAAACTGAGGCAGAAAAGTGAAGTGAGTTACCCAGAATCTGTCTGAAGTAGGATTGAACTCAAGTCTTTTTGATGACAGGTCCAGCAACTCTATCAATTGTGGAACCTTATATAAGCTGTCCCTTATACCAGGCATATACAGAGTAGAAGGACAGCAGGGGGAAGGCATTAGCTGGGGTGAGTGGAAAATGCCTCCTGTAGAAGGTAGTGTTTGAACTGGTCTCTAAGTAAGAAAGGAATTATGGGAGACAGAGGTGAGAAGGGAAAACATTA
Source organism: Gymnobelideus leadbeateri (assembly GCA_011680675.1). NCBI lineage: Eukaryota > Metazoa > Chordata > Mammalia > Diprotodontia > Petauridae > Gymnobelideus > Gymnobelideus leadbeateri. Next base: position 1,392,477 of record WOXC01008258.1, read on the forward strand.
CAGACACAAGTAACACCCAGTGCAAAGGTGGGGTAGAATGAGAGATGGAGAGTCATTTGTAAGGAACTGCAAGTAGATTGGTATTATGAGTGTAGATAGGAAGAGACCTGTATAATATTTCTGACATGTAGCATGGTGTCATAGAGAGTGGACCAGACTCGGAATATTAAGATATGTTTCAGCTTTAGCTTTGATATTTACTTGCTTGGTGGCCATAGGCAAGTGATTGGACCACTCTGAGACTCAGTTTCCTCATTTGTAAAATGAGGGTGATGATATCTGCACGCCTACTAAACCAAGCCATGGAGAGGAAATTTCTCCATAAACAGCAAGGCATATTAGAAAACCTGAGGGCCACCATCTTTGGTTGATTATTTCTAGTGCCCCATGGGGCATTCTATCTTTATTGGACAACTCCAATTTTTAAGAACCTTTTCTTTTAATTGAGAAAACTTCTATATATTGATCTTCTTGATGTCTTCAGAAACAGCAAAGAACAATTCTTATATTCTTCTTCATAGGCAGTCTTTCAAACATTGGAAGACAGTGATCCTCCTCTTAGTCTTTTTATTCACAATTTCTTCAAGTCTTATTCATATGATACATTTCTAGTCCCTTATAGTACTTGGCACATTGTAAATGCTTAATGAATGCTCATTCATGCATTTGTTTTTTTTATCCATTCATTTGCCATATTGGTAGACCTCCTCATTTGTTCCTTGAAATGAATGACATAGAGTTAGAATTCCATGGCACTTTAAGGCTGGATGGCTCCTGTATCATCAAGGGTACAGTCCTGGCAATTTAGGATGGAGAAATTAGAGTAGGAAATTGGCTTTCAGATACCTAGAAATGGAGGGACAAGCAGGCACCCACCAGTCATTCATTTTTCAAACACTGTGTAGGTGTGGTGACCCATGTAGGGGTGTTACCTACTTCTAATCAAACTTGATATATGAAAATCTGAACTAACATACATAGAAGATGGCACATTTTCTTTAAAAATGATTGATGGTGGGGAGTCCTTTAAACAGGGTGCTCCTTTCCTGCATTAAAAATATGATCCATTCTACAAATTAAAAAAACATTTATTTATATGAAGCTTTTCAGGATATATGCTATTTTGTGAAGCAAGACACACACAGAAAACATCACTTTTCTCATTTGGGGAAAATAAAGTAAACTTTAAAAGCACAAGGAAGAAAAATAACTTATTAGAATAATTTGGTAGAATTACTTTTCTGAATACAAGTGGAAGCATGTGGTATAGTGAATGAAGTGTTGGGGCCAGGATCACAAGGATCTGCGTTCAAATCCTGCCTCAGACACATGCTAGCTGTGTGACCTTGGGCAAATCAGTTTCCCTTCTCTCCCTCTCTCTCCCTCTCAGTCTCATCATCTGTAAAATGGGGATAATAAAGGTATCTAACTCACAGGGGTTTTATGAGGCTCAAATGAGAAAACACATGCTTTATATATCAAGTGAAATCAGTACTAGACAATACAGGAGATAGAGTTGGAGTCCAGAAGGCCTGAATTCCGATCCTACCTGAGCCTCATATCAGCAAAATGGGGATAATAAATAATAATAGTGATAATAAATAATAAAATGGGGTCTACTCGATCAGGTTGATAAGGGGACCAATTCAAATAATGTATGTAAAGCAATTTACTAGGTCAATGTGAGTGTTAGTAACAATAGACAATAGCTAACAGTTATATAACACTTGGCATAGAAGATCGAGTGCTGGGCCTGGAATCAGCAAGATCTGAGTACAAATTCTGCCACAGACACTTACTAGCTGTGTGATGGTGGGCAAGTCACTTAACCCTGTTTGCCTCAGTTTCCTCATCTGTAAAATGAACAAAATGGCAAACCATCTCAGTATCTCTGCCAAAAAAACCCCAAATGGGGTCATGATGAGTTAGATAGGGCTGAAACAATTGAACAACATATAGCACTATGTTCCTGACACTGCTAAATGCTTTAAATTATTGTCTCATTTGGTCTCACAACTTCCCTGGGGTAGAGATGCTATTATCCCTATTTTTACAAGTAAGGAAACTGAGACAAAAAATGACTAATCCAGAGTCACACCATTAGCAAATGTCCGAATCTGGATTTGAACTCAAGTCTTCCATATTTCAGTCCCAGCACTTTACCCACTCCACCATCTAGGTGCTCACGTAGATGTCTGTGCCTGTATTTCCTGAACCCCTGAATTCAGTCATTTGGGTAGAGAAAGGTATTTCTTTAGCAGAAAGGCATTATGATCTCATGGATAGATGGTTAAATTTGGAGCCAGGAAGACTCTGACTACTCCTTAAGACCTGAAGTTACCAAGAAGTTGGGAAGTAGCAGCATGATGCAGTAGATGCAGCCCTCTGCCTGGAGTCAGGAAGATAGGATTTCAGATCCAGCTGCGTGTCCCTAGGCAAGTCATTTCACCTTTGTCTGCCTTAGTTTCCTCATTTGTAAAATGGGGATCATGTTAGTACTTGCCTTTCAGGGTTATCATGAGGATCAAATGAGGTAATATCTGAAAGCTCTTTGGAAACCTCCGAGTGCCATCTGAATGGTATTATGATTATTTTTATTTATTTTTATTTTTTTTCTGAATGCTATTATTAAATGACTCATCTACATTAGTCGGTCAGTCATCAACTGTTTATTAAACCGTACAGTGTGCTAAACACTGGGAAGTTTCCATCCTGGGGAGTTCCTTCTACTAATGAAATCATAAGTCTGTACCAAAATGTTTTTATTTTTTTAAATTTTATTAAGCCCTTTGCATACCTTCTTCATTTGAAATTGGAACCATCCTGGAGAATCATTCACCCTGAATACATACAGTGCTAGCCCTGTGATGCTCCCCCCTTTCATTTTAAAGGAAGGGGTAGGAATGAAGGTCTGATATATGCAACCGATAGCTGGCATTTATAAAGGGCCTACTATGTGCCAAGTACATCACAATATTAACTCATTTGCTTCTATAACGATTCTGGGAGGTAGATGGTATTACTATCTCCTTTTACAGCTGAGGAAATTGAGACAAACAGGGATTAAGTGACTTGCCCAGGGTCACACTGCTAATAAGTGTTTGAGGCTGAATTTGAACTGAGGTCTTTCTGACTCCACGCCCAGGGCTCTGTTCATTATTCTATCTACCAGTCACATTATTCGATTGCCAGATATTGATTAAGCACCTACTATGTGGTAGGCATTGTGAGAGGTCCTCCTGGTACCAGCCAGAGCATACACTGTCAGAGGGGAGACAAGAATGTGTATAAATATGTATGGTCTGACCTCTTATTAGAAACGATGGGTACTCTCCAGGCCTTGACTTGGCTCAGCTCTGTGTCCGAGATCTCGATCTGCAGAGGCAGGCGGGGCACCCAGACGGTGATGTGCAGGGGGGCGCTCAAATACTGGTAGGTGAAATTCACTAGGGCATCCACCTTCCCTTTGATTTCTTTGCCATTGACGAAAACATAGTCACATCGGTCTGACACCTAAGGAAAGAGAGAAAGGGGAAAAAGGGAAATGATTGAGGGGGACCAGGCTGTTATTTCTCATATTCCTTTAGTAGAACAGGCTAGGTGCTTCTCAAGAAAGAAACGTTGAAAGTTACCCCAATCCAAGATATGAACCAAAAATCTCTCTCAAGCTGTCAGGCAATGGGAACAGCTAAGCTTGGCAGAGAGAACTCCAGCAGATGTCCCGATAATTGGAACCTTCCACCACTGCAGATCCTGGCTTGAATTTTGCTTCCTTTTCATCTAATTCTGCTTTTTGCCCAAGTGGACTATAGTATACTCCAGTGACAGTATCACTTTTTTTTCAGACACTATGAATCTTCATGAGATAATATTTATAAAGTGCTTCATACGTGCCTGATGCATAGTCATCACTTAATGATTTCTTGTTCCTTTCTCCCTTTACCCTAAAGCATTCCATCAAGGTTGCCTCCTTCCCAGGTCCTGAATTGCTTCCCAGAGGGTTTTTTCTTTTCTTAAAAATGTAAATTATTGTGGGCAGCTAGGTGGCGCAGTGAATAGAGCACCAGCCCTGCAGTCAGGAGGACCTGAGTTCAAATCTGGCCTCAGACACTTAACACAAAAACTAGCCATGTGACCTTGGGCAAGTCACAACCCCAACTGCCCTCCAAAAAAAGGGCAAAAAACCTAAAAAGAAATGCCTAGATTCTCTGAAGGCTCAAGTATCATCTCTTATAGGGACTTTGGGCAAGTCACTTAACCCTAATTGTCCTCCAAAAAACAAAAAAAAAGTAAATTATTTGTTATAAACATCTATAATATATAACAATTATATATTATATTAAAACATGTTAATATCGTAACACAATAATCAGCTACATTAATAATATAAAATATATTAATAGAACACCATAAATTATATGAACAAGTCAATTAATAAATAATTGCTACTTATAAATCATTAATAAACAATAATTAATAAATTATATGGATATGTGAATAATAACATCAACACAAAATTATGTTTTATGGACAATTATAATGAATAACTTACTCTGTTATATTAGAGTTATTAGTATATGAGAATTAATATAATATAATTACATAATAGTTATTTAATATTGTTAAATTATAAAATATACAACATTGTACTATATAATTATGTGCTATATGTCATATTACATAATATTAAACATTAGTTAATTAAAGAGACCACATAGAGTGGATAGATAGAAATGTCCTTGGAATCAGGAAGATCTGAGGTTCAAGCCCTGTCTCTCCTAAATATCAGCTATGTGACTTAAGATCTCAGTGCCCTAGACAATTCTCTAAGACCACAAGTTATTAGAAAGTGCTGACCTGCTCTGTTGGAACAGATTTCTTTATCCAGTAGTTCTTATACTAATGAAATTGTAGTCCTTTTCCTTTATTTCCTAAATTTGTTTCAAATGTAACAACTTGATGTTTTGCAACTATTTGAGTACTGAAAATTTTAAAAACACGAAGACTACTTTTCAGGGTAAGCAAAGTGATGCAAGAGAAAGGACACTGACTAAGGGATCTGGGTTTGAATTCTGACCCTGACATTCACTAGCTCTGTAAGTCATTGAACATGGTGGAGTCCGGTTTTATCTTTATGGTCTATTGGATAAAGCACACTCCTCAAGGTCCAGAAGACCTGGACTGAAGTCCCACCTTTGACACTCACTGTCTTTGTGACCCTCTCACAGTGTTTGCTTCTCATAGTGTGCTAGGAAAGCTTATGATGATAAGTTGTAGAAAGAATGCTGGCCTGTATTGGTCCAGGGAGTTTGCTAGGCTAATGAAATAATAAGTCCACTTCCCATCTCCTCTTCCTAAATGAGGATATGACTTAGCTGAGGTCTCAGGTCCCTTCCAGACTTCAGAATAACAATGTATTCTCCTCAGGTAGCCACTGACTGATGAGCTGAATGTGCTCCCGACCCCTTATACAATTTCTATCCAAATCAGCTCTTTCCTGGCCTTTGTGAACTGGGCAGACAGAGCTAGAATGAGCTATATATGCCATGGACAGGGTTTTCACCTTGAATCCAGGGCAACTGTTCTCTCTGCTACTGAGAAAGAACAGCTGGTGTGGGCAGACATGGGCAAATTTTTTGAGCTGCCTTGGGGACATGGAGGGAGCCAGGGGCAGGGAAGAAGGGGAGGGGGAAGAATAGATTAATTTCCTTCTCAATAAACACAGTCAGTTTTTTTGAATGTTTACATTTTGATTAAAGACATAAACTAATTTTAGACCCCACAAGTAAATTTGTCATTAGCATGTAAATACTGTCCTGAAATCTAAGCAAGCATTAGCATAATAGCCGTGTAAGAGTTACATCAGTAACCACTTCTTTAATCAATGTTGTAATTTACAGATCATTGACTTTTCTCATTTATTACCTTTCTGAGCACTGGGGGGGGGCGGGGGGAGGAATCCAACCACTCCAGAATATATAAATAATTAAGAGCGATGCAGAGAGTATGAAGTAGTTGCGTGGGATAAAGTCATTGTCAGAGCTATTCCTAAAGGTGTCATAAACGTCTGGGGAGATCTAGGGGCACATTAATCATATAGTAAGTGGCTTGCAATGGGTGCTGTTGCATTACTAAATGATCTGCCAGGCCTACAGACTCCAACAGAAAACCCTACAGACATTCCCACTCCCTTTATTTCATCCCGAGAAACAGCTTTCCGTTCTGTGCAGTGAATATTCTTGTTCACCAGCCCGAGACTTGATGGATACCACCATGTGCTTTCCTGGTGGCTGGCTTGAGTCTGCCAGTTGAACAATGCTCATTGAAAGGCAACAAGGTAACTCACTGGTCAGTTGTCCCCAACAACCATGATCTGGCCAGAAAGGATGTTAAGCCCAAAGGCATATGCCCAACATTCATCTTCAGTTGTCCTATAACCAAGAAAGCTTTTGCAGAATTACAGAATTTCAGGGTTAAAGAGAAACTCATCAGTGCTCTAGTCCAACTTGAACAGGAATCCTTATGCTGACACAGAGACATCAGGTCTTTTCCTGAAGGGCTCCAGTGAGAAGGAGCTGACTAGCTTTGGTCCAGTGGAAAGAACTCTGGCTCTAGAATTAGGGGAGTTGGGGTTCAAAGCTATTCTCTGATGCCTATTGCCTGTGTGACCTTTTTCTTGAGCCTCAGTCTCCTTATGTGTAAAATGTGAGGACTATATCAGAAAGATCTCTTAGGTCCTTTCCAGCTCTCTAGATCTGTGCTCCTATAAACCTCCTATAAACTTTGTTCCACTTTGGGATTGTTTTGGTTATCAGGAAAGGTTTATTTTTTCCTCCTAGATTTGTCCTATTGTTCCTTTGGAGTCAAAAAGAACGAATTATAGAATCATAGACTTAGAACTGGAAGGGACCTTTAAATGTCATCAAGTCCAATCCCAGAGTTTTACAGGTGAGGAAACTGAGGCACAGAGAATCAAAGGGACTTGTCTAGTATGGAGAAGCTAGTAAGTACTTATTTGTATCAGGATCAGAACCCAGATCTTCTAAGTCCCAATCCAGGGCATATAGGATATGTTCTATTTGCTAAACCTTGCTGGCTCTCCCAGTCTAATTCCTCTTCCTAACCTTCTAAATACTTGAGGACAATCATATCTTCTTGACCCTTTTCTTTTCCAAGCTAAACATTCTTGGTTCATTCAGGGCATCCTCCTAGTCAGATTACAATATCCTTTTGAAATAAACATCTCTGTCCTGGGTGTCCTAGGGAGTGAATGAGGCTGGCTCTCTAATAGTTTTCCATTAAATAACACTTGGAAAGTACTTAGCAAAGAAATGCTTGTACCTTTATTCCCCTTTTCCCCTTTTCCCCCTACCATTTGCTTCCTTTGGCCTCCCTGGAGGCAGGCTGCCTGGTTGGGCTAGTACAATTTATAGAGGGGACGTCTAAATGTGTGGTATTTATTTCTAAGTCCATTAACAGAAGTGTAATTATGAATATCACTCCATTGTGTAGCATGAGGTCCAAGGAAGGCTATTCACTGTCTGTAGTTTTTCATTTGGAGCTATTCAAATATTTGTTGTTGTTGTTATTCAATCGAATATGATACTTCCTGACCCTATTTGAGATTTTCTTGGCAACGAAGGTGGCGTGGTTTGCTATTTCCTTCTCCAGCTCATTTAACAGATGAGGAAACTGAGGCAAACAAGGTAAAGCGACTAGCCTAGGGTCGAATAGCAAGCAAGTGTCTCAGGTCTTCTTGGCTGGTGCTCTGTCTACTGTGCTATCTAGATGCCCCATTCAAATATTTAGTCTAATTTAACTCATGATGAGGCATTCCCACACTTAAATCTAATTCATGTGCAAGACAAGACATCGCCCTTCAATGTCATTGGTCTTCTTTGGGAAGGAAGGATGAGCAGGAACACCCAGTGAGACATTCTGGTTCAGAACCTGGGGAATGACCCTTTTGACACTTCTTTGTCTATCACCCTCCACAGCCAATCTGTTACTGGCTCATGTCAATTCTTTTTTTTTTTAAGCAATTGGGGTTAAGTAACTTGCTCAAAGTTACACGGCTAGTCATTATTTATGTGTGGGTGCTCATTTTCTGATGCTGGATTCGATCTTGGGTCATCCCAACTCCGAGGCCGGCGCTCTTACTCACTGCGCCACCTAGCCGCCCCTGGCTCATGTCAATTCTAACCCCATAACTTACCTGTTCTCCACTCCCACAGCCACCTTCCTAACTTGGACTTTTGTCACCACTTGCCCCTGCACTATAGTGATTGCCTCCTAATGAATCTCTCTGCTTCCTATCAATTAATTAATTAAAAAGCAATTATGATATGCCAGGCACCCTGCTAAGCCCTAAGGATACAAAGAAAGGTAAAAACAATACCTGCCCTGGAGAAACTCAGTCCTTCCCATTTCCAAACCATCATCCAGGCAGCAGGTAAAATAATCTTCCAAAAGCATGAACTCAAAGGCAGGGAATTGCCTTTTACAAGATTATGTAAACTCCACTAAGGCCTTCCATAATCTGTCTCACCCTTTCCTTTTATTCCTTGGCTTCTTTTAAATCCCAGCTAAAATTCCACCTTCTGCAGGGTCTTTCCCAGTTCAACTTCATCTCAGTGCCTTCCTTCTGAGACTCCCTACAATTTATCCTGTCTATATCTTCTTTGTATATAGCCTATTACATGTGGTCTCCCCCATTAGATTGTAATCTCCATGAAGGCAGGGACTATTTTTGCCTTTCTTTATATCATCATCGTGGCTTAGCACAGTGTCTGTCTGGCATATAGTAGGAGCTTAATAAGTGCTTGTTGATGGACTGACTGATTTTCTAGGGCTTATTTCATAATGGCCTCAGATAAAATACTTCCTGGCTGTGTGACCTTGGGCAAGTCACTTGGTCCTGCTTGCCTCAATTTTCTCGTCTCTAAAATGAGCTGGGGAAGGAAATGACAAACCACTCCATTATTTCTGCCAAGAAAACCCCAAATAAGGTCACAAAGTGTCATAAAAATTACTACATTTCAGCCAAACTGTCCTATTTTTGCACCTTCCCACCCTCCATCCCCTCCATCCCATATGACATTTTATCTCTCACCAACATTCATTTGTTTAAGCTTTCCCCCATGCCTGGCATGGACTCCAAATATGTAAATGGCGTCCAAATCCTCCTCTGTGGGTAATAGATAACTTAAAGCAGTTATCTCAACTTTTCCTTTAAAAACTCCATATATAGCAGTTAGAACTAGGGATAGCTTCAACATCTAATCCAATCCCCTCAGTTTCCTAAGGAGGAAACTGAAACTCAAGGTGGTTAAATTACTTTTATATAAGGTCAGATGGGGAGGATAAATAGCAGAGCTGGGTTTCAAACTCCCCTCTTCCTCCTTCAAATTCAGTGCCTTTTATACAATACCATGCATCCTTTCTCAGCAGAGAGGGAATAGAAGATCCTGATCTCTAGTCCCAGGTCTGGCACTATGAGCCAATCAAATAGGCAATTAAGCATTTATTAAGTACTTACTAGGTGTTGGGGACTACACTAGGTGTTGGAGATAAAAAGAAAAAAGAAAGAAAGAAGGAAGGAAGGAAGGAAAGAAGGAAGAAAGAAAGGAAGAAAGGAAGGAAGGAAGGAAGGAAGGAAAGAAGGAAGAAAAGAAGAGAAAAGAAAGATGGAAGGAAGGAAGGGGGCAGCTAGGTGGTACAGTGAGTAAGAGCGCCGGCCTAGGAGTTGGGATGACCCGGGATCGAATCTGGCCTCAGAAAATGAGCACACCACACATAAATAATGACTAGCCATGTAACCTTGAGCAAGTTACTTAACCCCAATTGCTTAAAAAAAAAAAAGAAAGGAAGGAAGGAAGGAAGGAAGGAGGGAAGAATCTGCTCTTATTAAGCTTGCATTCTTTTGGGGTTACATGATACATGTGCAAATATAAGTATATATTGAACAAATGCAAAATTAATCCATTATAACTGTACTAATTAAAATGAGGAAATTTAGAGAGGAAGGGTGTCAGTAGTTGTGGTCATCACAAAATGCTTTGTATAGAGGACAGTGACCCCAACCTCTTTGGGAGCAGAGGCTGTTTCATTTTTGCCTCTGTGTTTCTAGTATCTTATACAGTGCTTGATTCATAGTAGTTTGACAAATACTTGTATATTGATTGACAAACAATGGATTGATAGCAAAAAGAGAACTTGATAGTGAAAGATTCTGAGACAGAGGTGGAGAGGGAATGCATTCCAGTCATGCAAAGGGGGTGGTTAAGTACAAAGGTACAGGGATGAGAAGAGAAGAGGAAGAAAAGAAAATAAGTAATTATTAAACGCCGACTATATGCTAGGCACTTTGTTAAACACTTGACAAGTGTTATTTCATTTGCTGGGAGAAGCAATGTCCTATGTGAAGAACAGAGGAGCCAGTTTAGCTAGACAATAGAATAATATAGAATGAAGTCAGAAAGAGAGGATGGAGCTGGATTTTTAGGGGCTATAAAAGCAAAACAGAGAAATTTGTGCTGTATTTTGATTTGTATATTTATTTTGTACTTATATTTATTTCCTATTTTATTTTGGCAGTAGGAAGCCATTGAAGCTTACTGAGAAGGGAAGCAAATTGGTCAGCTCTGGACTGAAGGAAAACCTCTAAGTAGCTTTGTGACCTTGGACAATGTACTTCATTTCTCTTGTGTTTGGTTTTCTCATTTATAAAATGAATTGCAAGTTTGAGGTCCATGATCTCTAATATTCCTAGGTCTAAAAAAATCCAACCCCCCAAAAAACCCCATTTTTCTACATGACTACACAAAGATTTCTACCACCACAAAATCATTTAGTCATAAAGATGAACAGGATTTATTACTTATAGCTGAGGAATTCTACAGTTCTCTTGTCCCATTCCAACACCTGCCCCTTCCCCTGCCACACACACTTCTAGGGCCACCCAATTATCTCCCACTACCCAAGTCATTTTTCGAGAACCATTAGGTTTTTAATGATATCTAAATGGCCTTTAGATATGTTTCTCCTTCTTAATCTTTATTGCCAATATGATAGTTTCAGTGGGGAAAAAAAAGAAAAAACAAACAAAAACCAGGCATCCATTAGGGTAGAAGTCATTTTAATTATGATAGTTAAATAACCATTTTCCTTGAAGCAGCATCAATTACTGTTGACTTGGTTCAATGGGAAGAAAGGTAGAAGTGGGTTGTTTTGGACTCCAGAATTTTTCCTTCTTTCTGCTGCTTCAACAATTTAGGTAGAAAGTATATGTTACAAATTGAGTGGAAGTTAGTTAGCTAGAGAGGGACATTAGAAACAGAAGGTGAGGGCATCATGAGCCTGTAATTGCTTTTCCAATTGGGCAGGAGTGAACAATGACAATGAGGGAAGGTACAATGAACCCACTTCGTATCTATCTCAAGGACCCCGTCTGGCAAGTCCAGGCTCAGTTGCCATAGGATCGGGCCCACATTGTCCTCAAGTTGGCTGGTGCTCTCTAGAACATGTCACCGATCACACTTTGATGCCATTAAGAAGGAAATAGAGTGGCCATATTGATTCTAACAAATCCTGATGAAGGGCAGGACCCTGCCAGCCCCAGTTTTCTAGATCCCTTCTTTTTCATACTGCCTCTTAAACAATACTGTTTGAACGAGGAAATAATGTGATTTCTCTGTCACCAACTACATCCCAAGTTCAGGTTAAAGAAACCCAAACACATGCACACTTTAATTTTGAACTTTAGATTAATGCATGCTGTCTTAAGTCACTCTCCTACTCTGGAAGTATAAGAGACGTTCTCCTGCTTCTAGGATCACTGTCATTAATAACAATAGCTTGCATTTATACAGCACTTTAAGGTTTGCAGAGTACTTTTCTTGGTGTTAAATCATTTGATCTGTCCAACAACCCAATGAGATACGTGCTATGATCACTACTTTACAAAGGAGGAAAAAGGGAGCAGTTTAGTGACTTGCCCAGGGTTACAAAGTTACTAAATCTCTCCCAGACCTCCCAGAGGTCTGACCTCAAAGTTAGGAAGGCCTCAGTTCAAGTTGCACCTTGGCCACAGTAGCTCTGTGACCTTGGACAAGTAACTTAACCACTTTAATTCACTCCCCCTTTCCCAACCCCTCAAGATAACACTCTTAGATTAGACATTGTAGAGAAGGTGCAGACCTGAATTTGGTAGAAGTTCCACACTGGGAGTTTTTTTTTTTTTTTGAGGGCATTGGGGTTAAGTGACTTGCCCAAGGTCTCATGGCTAGTTTTGTGTTAAGTGTCTGAGGTGGGATTTGAACTCAGGTCCTCCTGACTCCAGGGCCAGTGCTCTATTCATTGTGCCGCCTAGCTGCCCCCGGGAGTTTTTATATCAATCAAATCACAGGTCTGGTCCTTATCTATATTTGTATTAACTTAAATATGTATGTTTTATTTACGATGATAGAGTGTTAGTTCCTTGAGGGTAGGAACTGTTTCATTTTTGTCTCTGTGTCCCAAGAGCTCAACACAGTTCCTGGCAAATATGTGTATTCCTGACAAATAAGTGTATTGATTGTACAATGGGATGAAGCAATCTCTGACGCAAAATTCAATTCAATGGACACTGGACAGAATAAATATATATATATTTTATAATGGAGACTAAGAAATACTGATTTAGCTGGGTGGTATAATGGATAGTGTACCAGGCCTGGAGTCAGAAAGACCTGAGTTCAAATCCCACCTCAAACACTTATCCTGGGCAAGTCACTTAGCCCTGTTTGCCTCATTTTCCTCATCTGTCAAATGATCTGGAGAAGGAAAGGGTAAACCACTCCAGTATCTTTGCCAAGAAATCCCCAGGTGGAGTCACATGACTGAAATGAATGAACAACTACAATGACCTCTCAGGATTCTTGTGAGGATCAAATAAAATACCCATAAATTGCTCTTAAAAAGTTATAAAGCTATATAGATGTTAGGTATTAATGCTTATTGACTGACTAGTATCATTACCATTCCTGAAGTGTTTGCTTTCGTATGTTTCAATGCTCCTGTTAATGGGAACACTTTGGGAAGAAAAGGCAGGTTGGTATGCTACTGTTATAATTGGTTTGGAAGGTAAGTCCACAAGAGGATCCATGCCTCTTCCCATACCATCTTGTCTCCACACATAGTGGAAAGACTAATGGTCTTTGATTTTGAAGGCCTGAGTTTGGACACCGACTTACTTGTTAGTTGTGTGACAATGGGACCACACACCAGATTTCTCTGATCCTCAGTTTCCTGAATTGTAAAAAATGAGAAATTGATCCTGTGATTGAATCATCTTCACAATTTGACATTTATTAAGTGCCTACTGTGTTTAGAATTCTGTTCGAGGTACTGGGGGAGATAAGACAGTCTCTACCCTCACGGGTGGGTGGGCGGTGGGCATAGAATTGACCCAAATACAAATCATTATAATACAAAATAACATACTAGGGTATCAGAGGAGTATAGGAAACTTAACATTTGTATTGGCATCTCCAGTGTTGAGCACACAGTGCTTGACATATAGTATGTCCTTATTGTATACCATTTAATTCAATCTCTTAAGAAAATAGGGCGGAGCAAAGAACCTTAGGAAATACCTACTGTAAGGAGCTGGGGAAAAATAACAGCCATTAAAGGAGATGGAGAATGAATAGTCAGATACAGGAGGAATATGGGGATAGTACGATGTTTCTGAGCAAAAGGAAGAGAGCTTATCTATGGGAAGTGGGGAGTCAAGAGTGCCAAATGCCGCAGAGAAGTTAAGGAAGTGAAAAAAAGCTATGTTGACTCATGGGTTGGGATAGCTTTAGTGATATTTAAGGGAACAGTTTTACAAGACATTTAGTAGATAGATATGGCAGATATCTGTTATTCTGCAGAAAAGAGGGTAGGTGACTTGATCAATGTCAAAAGGCTATGAAGTAGGGGTGGTAGGTGGCTTAGTAGATAGAGCACTGTGTCCTGGAGTCAAGAGTATCTGAATTCAAATATGGTCTCAGACACTTACTAACTGGGCTAGTCACTTAACCCTGATTGTCTCCAAAAATAAAGCTATGGAACATCAGAGCTAGGACTAAAATCCATGAGAAAAGCACTGTTGATAGTGGATAGGGCACTGATCTAGGCTCAAATCCTAGCTATGTGACCCTGAGCAAGTCAAGTCACATTCTATACCCAATATGGAAGGGGGTGGGGTGGGACTCAATGGCCTCCTAGGTTCCTTTTAGTTCCCAATCTATAATCTGAATTTTCTGACTCCTAATTCTATTCACTGTCCACTCTGTCTCTCAATTCAAGTTCTTTGCTAAATTTCTTCCTTCTATCATTGTCTATCTTTAAGCCATTTTTGATGCTCATTCAGGGGTGGGGCCAGAGGAAGAAAGGCAAACAGGAAAGTGAAGAAAGTTGACCAGTGTCTTCTCAAAGCCTTAGTTGGGGAGAAAGATGAAATTTGATATTTAAAATGCTGTTTGGATGCGAGTAATTACATATTATAAGAGCATGTGAGTAGAGCTGGGGCCATCTGGTTCTGGATGAGGCACTGGGGTCCACATAGGTTAAGTGATTTGCCTAGGATCACACGGCTACTGAGTACTTTGGACTAGATTGGCATTCAGGTATTTATAGCTATGAGATTCTGACAAGAACCTTGCTTGTCATCTCCCCCTCCCCCCATTAGACTGGGAGCTCTTTGGGAGCAAAGGTCATCTTTTGTCTTGCTTCCCCAGCCTTTAATACAGTGCCTGGCACACAGTAGGTGCTTAATAAACGCATATTTATGGCTGATTGACACAGGACTAGCCCTCTATCCATAATACCAGTGGCATCAAACTCAAATAGAAATGGATCCCTGCAGTCATATATTGACTTAGAAAACCACAAATTAACATCATCTGTATTGTATTGTATTTTTATTTATTTTCTTAAATACTTCCCAAATAGATTTTTATCTGATTCCTGAATTTTGTTCCTCCACACCACACTGCACACACTTTTGATTCTTTTCCTTTTGATCTCTCAACATTGGACTATAGACTCTAAAATATCACCTCCTTTGAGGTGCTTTCAAGCAGCTCTTTCCTGGTTTTTGGGACACAGTTATTAAGAGCTGGAATTGGCCCCAATAAACTCCAACCATTGATTTTACGGAGAAGGCCACAAAGGAAAAAAGAAGTGTCAAAATTTTTAGGTTTAAGCACCTGGGAGAATGATGATACAACAGATGGCTTGGGGACAAGTCTACTGAGTTGTGCTGTAACTATAGATTTCAATTCAATTCAACAAGCCCTTATTAAGCTTAAGACTGTTAAGAAGTAGGGGATAGAGCCCAGGAGTTGGAGTTGGGAAAGCCTAAGGTGGAAGCTAGTTTAGATAAACCTGGGTAAGTCACTTGGACTCTTTTCATCCTCAATTCCTGCATCTGTAAAATGGGAATATTACTAGCACCTACCTTAGAGGGTTGTAGTGAAGATCATTGTATGAGAAATGTAGGACCATCAGGGACCTCAGAGGCCAATATCTACCTGTTTTGCTTTCAAATGAGATAATACAGAGAATGTACTTTGCTAACCTAACACTTATACATTAATATTAGCTCTTATTATGTGCCAGGAGCTGAGCTAGGTGGTGAAAATACAAAAAAAGGAGAAAAATGAAGTAGTCCCTTTCTTTAAGAAACTTACAATCTAATAACATTCCATATCAGAAGAGCTTAAAAGCCTCCTCTGGGAGTAAAATCCTAGATTATAAAACTGCTCAGAGATCCCAAGATGTGCCATCTTCCTTGTGGAATTCCACTCCATCCCACCCCCCTCCATCCCATCTCATCCTGGTCTGTTTCATCCTATCCCATCCCATTCTATTCTTTCTGTTCCATTCCATCCCATCTAAAACCATTTAATCTGGTTCTATTCTATTTCATACAATTCCATCCCATCCCATCCCATTCCATCTCATCTTCCTCTGTGTTATACCATTTCATCCCATTCCACCTCATTGAATCCCATCCCATCCTGTCCCATCCCATCCCATCTGATCTGGTGCCATTCAACTCCATCTATCCCATCCCATTCTGCTCTATCTCATCCCATTTTATCCAGTTCCATTCCATTCCATTCTATTTCTTTGTTTTTACATTTCCCATCCCATCAGGCAATACCATTGGACTTCTAGCTACTATTTTCAGCTCATCCTAGTTGGCAGAACATGGAGGCAAAATTCTGTCTGGCTAGGAGCTGGCCCCCCCACTCACTAGTATAATTAAGAATGCAGGGTTCACTGGAGAAGGGATGCCATCTTCTCCCCATGACTCCCCACACACTAGCAGGAGGCCGCCAGCTCTGCCAAGGGACTCCTGACTATGGGAGGGTTTCTATATATTTTGTTATTCCTTTAAATAAACAGTATCCAGTGTGCTCCATCTAGAATAGAAGTATCATTTAATGTTCTCCTTAGTTCAGTGTGCTGAAGTCTGATGGGGAGAGTTGCCAAGGTAACTATGCTATGCCCCAATGTGGTAAAATGATGCCCAAATAAACTAGGTCATTGAGCCTCTATTCTTCCACCTTTCCTCATTACAAGTTGGGATTCACCCTTGCCAGGCTAGTATGGTGGCCTTTCTCTGAATAGCTGGTGTGGGCTCTAATATGGGAAGTCCGTGCTGACCTTGTCTCTTATAATCCCTACAGAGAAGACAGATCTCAAGCACATATATAGCCAGAACATAGGCCACATGCATAGTGAATAAAGAATTTCCTCTTGGCTGGGACTGAAGACAGATCCAGTAGATTTCTTTCATTTGACTTTAAACTACTAGATGTTTGAACATAATCCCTTTCTGCTCTTGTCTTCTGTTCCATAGACTAAACCATCCTTTGCTAGCAGCTCACGTCTGGGAAACAGTGTGGGGTCACAGAAAGAACATTAGCCATGGCATCAGAAGACCTGAAGTCACATCTGGCCTCTGATGCTTCTTCCTGGTGTAATCTTGGACAAATTACTCCTCTTCACTGGGACTCAGAGTCCTCATTTGTAATTGAGGGTATTGGACTGGCCCCTGAATCCTGATGCAAGCTAGATTTATGATGCCACTCTTAAGAGTTGATTTCAGATATTCAAACAAGGCTAGAAGGCCTCAAATGAGGGAGGGGAGGAATTTATTAAACAAGTGCCAGGTCTTGTGCTAAAAAGGATGTAGTTCCTGCCCTCAAGGAACTTGAAATAGAATAGGGAAAGACAATAAAATATACAGGGAGTTGGTAATGAGGGAAGGGAGGTGAGTTTTTTTTCCTTGGAAAAGAGGGAGATATGGTATGCAAGGCTGGCTAGTAGATATAGTGGACTGTGGAATAGTTAATACACACTCACCTGGGTGGGGCCCTGGGATGAGAGTTCCATAAATGGGTACTTCCCCATTAACTGGGGCCTGGATCCAAGAGAAGCCAAGTATGGAGACCCAACTCTCAAATCTAGTGTGGTGGGTTCTGGTCCAGATGGGAGAGGAATAGGTCATTAACTCAGTTAGATATTGATCATCATAAGAAATGATATTAAGAGCTGACATTACCGTGTGACCTTGGGCAGGCTACTTAACCCCAATTGCCCTCCAAAAAGCAAAAAGAAGAGCTGACATTAAATAGCACCTACTAGGTGTCAGATGCTATCCTACACGTTTTGTGATTATCACCTCATTTGAGGAGAGGAGCAGGTTATAGACTCATAGAATTTAGAACTGGAAGAGGCCTTAGAGATTACCTCATCCAACACCTGCAAATGTACACAAAAGGTACTTAATAAATGTCAATCGAACTGAACTACCTGAAGTTACAGAAGGAGATTTGAACCAAGACCTTCTGATTCCAAATCCACTGCTTTTGCAGGCCTCCCTCCCCCACCTCAATACAACAGAAATGAGGGGATTTCAGATCTTAAGAAAACTTGAATCTCAGATATTTTCTCTGAGGATGAAAAGCACCCCTAAAATCTCTCTCTTGTACTCAAGTTTGCCTTGTGCCTCACGTTATTCCTCCTGACCTTTTAGACACAGGGATAGCTAGAATCTGTAGGTGGTGAATCCCACTTCAAGGCTGTATTAAAGTATTATTTCTTTTCCTCACATTCTCCATCAATCCTACTTCTTGACCCATGGATCATTTTAAGGTTCTGAAGGATGATCATGGATATTAAAAGCTTTTAAAGTTTATGTTTGTCCAATCCTATAAAGACATACCCTCCACTACAATGTAGTAATTCACACTTCAAATAACACTCCTCCTAGGGCATTTAAAGTCCTTCACAATCTGGGTAAACCTCATCTTTCTAGGATCATTTCATATTACCATTTCCTTTCCCATATTCTATGCTCCCGTCAAATTGGTCTGCCTGTAGTTTCTCATCATATGTCTCTTTCCCCAGTGCCTTGATACAAGCTGACTATTCACCAATGCTTGGAATATACTCCTATCTCACCATCATTTCTTAGAATCCTAAGATTCCTTAACTTGGGTTAAGTGCCATTTTCTGAGATCTTCCCTCCCAGCTATTCATGTTCTATCTCTCTTTAGTGATTTTTTATTTACATTTTTTATATTTTCCATTTACTTATATTTATACATGTTATTCCTACCCATAGAATGCAAACTCTTTGAAGGCAGAACTGTTTTGTTTTTCTCTTTGTAATCTCAATACCTAGTGTGGTGCTTGGAACCTAGTAGGCACATAATACGTATTTGTTGACTAAATGGGGATATCAAACAATAATTTGCAATTTCAACGTCTTGTTTTCATAGAAATTTAGGAACTGGACAGTACTTTGGAGGTCGCAGTGTTCAATTCTACTTGAAGAATGAATCTTTTCATAGTGCTTTTAATAATATATGTAAGTGAGGGGGAGTGTTCCCATACCCACATATCATAATCAATATAAGGAAGGGATGAAATTTTAAAATGTGTGGATAAGATGATTTGCAACCAGTACACTCTTTATGAGGTATGAATCTTTATGATTAAGTTAAGAAAGAAAGCAATGTGATTAGTTGAGTGGACCAGTCATGCCTATTGGACCTATGAATAAAAAATGAGACCCAGTCAAGCTTTCAAATAGTCTAATTTGAGAGAACTCTAAGAATGAGACTGTTAGGCCCCTGAAATGGAATCCCCTTAGGAGAAGGAGACAGGTTTTTTTCCTTTTGCCTTTATCTCCCTCTTGTCCAATTCTCCCCTAAAGATCATTCATCAAGTATTGAATCAGTAGGAACAATATATCTATCAGGAAACACACACACCAAGGACCACCATGCCACCCCCAAAGATGGAAGTGGACAAATAAAGATAGCTGTCAAAGGAAATAAAAAGCTAAAAGGAGCATGATCCTGTGTACCACAAAGAATGTCATCCATGTACTTAAGAAATGACTTCCAATAACCAAGAGTGGTGAGCTATTCCTTTGCCACATCTATATACTACATATATATATCTCAGTACCATTTGCTCAATGCAAATTGTGTGTTATTTCAGGAAATTGAAGCCCAGCCTTTTGGGGTGAGGCTAGTTAGTGCCAACTTCTCTTATTTTGTAATCTTAATAAATACCTTTGTTTAAAGTTAAGTCTGGATGATACAGTGTTAGTGGAAAGTACACTGATGGGGGCTCAAGGATAACGCTATTAAAAACTCAGCTACTTAGATTCACTCCCAATAGAAAATAGTATTCAACTTCCCTTTAGGAACATGTACTGCAAATACAAGTGGCCGTTGGGAAAGTAGTCCCAAAGGCAGTGTTACACATGACTTACAGCTCAAATACTATCTCAGCAGATCTTAGGCAATATAATTAAATGATGGACTGACTTAATGGAACCCATGCTTACTTGAGAAGTTGTCAATGAATTCTTGTTAGGAATTATGGATGGCATATTCATTATACTTCTAGCAGTACCTGGTAATAGCATCGTGCTTCCTATATCATATTATGTAACTCGACCCTATATTCTATTATGTTTTGTTATTGATAGTGGTAAGACTTGCTGATTCATGAAGAAGCCTACTTCTTCAAATAGACTTTGAGGTTGTTACATGTGTTCAACATAGACCTAAAATGTGAAGGTGGGCAGTTAGGTGGAATAGAGTGGATAGAGTGCTGAGGCTGGAGTCAGGAAACCTCATCTTCCTAAATTCAATCTAGCCTTAGACACTTACTAGCTATGTGACTCTGGACAAGTCCCTTAACCTTGCTTGCCTCAGTTTCCTCATCTGTAAAATGAGCTGGAGAAGGAAATGGAAAACCACTCCAGTGACTGCCAAGAAAACCCCAAATAGGGTCACAAAAAGTCAGATATACTTGAAATGACTGAGCAACAACACGTTTTAGAGCTGGAAGGACCTTAGAGGCTATTAAGTCCAACCCCCTCATTTTGCAGTTATAAGAAACTGAGGCCCAGAGAGATTAAGTAAATTTGCCTAGGGGACTAATGTGGGAGACAGGATTTGAACCAAAATTTGAAATTTAGCCCTTGTTTTATTGTGCATGACTGGGAAGCAGGAGGAGGTGGATTAAATTCAAGGGAGAAAAAAACCAACAGTAATTAAACAGAGAAAATAAAACAGATGACAGGTTGGGTCCATTTGGAGACTAATAGACAGGTCTTCTTGCCTGAAAATCCAGCGGAGAGGAAAGGAAGATTCTATATAATCCACAAACCAAAGAGTCAGCCTCACAACAATAGCTGAATCCAGTCAGTAGAGACCTGCAGGGGAGGAGTTTCAGCTTTTTTCTCTCTATAAACTCCCCTGCTGGTCCTTTCAGACCCAAAGGAGTTCTAAGCATCTCCCCTTATGGACATATATATTCTCCTTCTCGCTCTGCAGATGATGGGTTAGAACTTTTAATTTCAAGGAGGCATCTGATGCCACTTCAGCACTTTGATTTCTAAAGTGCATTATAGCTACTTTTCTGACATCCCCGGAGAAAGGGTGGAGAGGTGGGGAGTGGGAGGGAAAGGATAAAAACAGGGCTAAGCAGAATTTCCAGTCCTCTCTTCTTATTTTTTTTCCTCTTGCCCCTTGCAATGAAGGCCACATAGACTGCAAACAGTTGGATAGAATTTTGTTCTGTGATAAATCACACATTATCTAGCTGACAATGCAAAATGCTGCCTGGACTGGAAATGTCTCCTGGTGCTCAGCTCGGGACCCCAAATTGCTCTGAGATCTGGCAGTTCCTGGCGGGCAGCTTGGCATGGCTCTGGGAAGTGGGCAGGTGGTGGCATTGGGGGCCAGGAGGCAGAGATGACAGGGTGCCACAAGACCTTTGGTCTGGGAGGGGCAGGATTTCTCTTCAAATTCAATTGGTCATAAACTTGGAATTGCAAATTGGGTATGTCAAATGAAAGTTCTGACTTGGAGGGTCAAAATGTGGGTGGTGAACAATAAAACATGGTATATTACTTTATATGCATTATTTTACTTGAGTATCACAACAGGTCTATGAAAACGCACAGGAGACATTATGAGCCCCATTTTACAGATGAGAAAATTGGAGCTCAGAGAGGGCCATGTTAGCAACTTGCCTGTGATCTCCCATGTACTAAGTATCAGGGGCAGGATTTGAACCTAGGTCTCTCCAGATTCCAAGTCTAGTATTTCTACTAGAGTGTGAGAGAGTTTTCCTCTCCATTACTTCCTCTCTAAGGTGAAAATATCTATACTTGTACACACTGATATTTCTCTGACCCTGACGATATATTGCTTACCACTAGTCCAGTAGTTCCAATGACCTGGGGTGAAGGATGAGAAGAGAAATCCCCCTCCTCCCCACCTCCCTCAAAGAGTCCTTCCTCACAAAGCACCCCTGAGCCTGGACTATCCAATTTTCTAACTCAAATTGCTGAAATTCATCCCAGCTGTTTCAAGCCCCTAAGATGGTGGCTAAATTGCTTGTTTAGCCAATCTCAATGGTTCTTTCCTAACCCAATCAATGAAATTCACACCTCCTAAAGGGATCACTTTTAAGACGTTAAAGTCTTACCTTGTGTGACCACATTCAGTGAGTACATCCCATGGGTGGGGAGAGGAACTTCTCTCATATGGTACCCCAGCTGTGGGTGTCAGATTGAAATAGAAATACCCACTGAATCATACTGAAGGATCCCTTTGGGCCATGTATTGACTTAGTTTTAATTATCTCTGTTTTATTGTATTTCTATTTCTTTAGCTAAATATTTCCTAGTCACATTTTATTCTTGTTCAGGCCTCCTCCAGAAGTGTTGCAGGCCACGTGTAATGGGCAGTGTATTTTTCATCTCTGATTTACGATGTGATGCCTCCACTTCCAAGTCCCACCCATGAACTTTTCCAAGTCCCACCCATGAACTTTTCCAAATCACTGTCTCTGACAAGTCTGGAGAATAGGGTCAGGAAATACAGTGAAGCATGTGCACTACCACAGGGACCGATCACCTCTTGGTCTTTATTCACATTTTTCTTTCGATGAAGAGAGGAGGCGGGAAAAACTTCCAATGTGACAACTATAATTATTTCTGAGTGCCATGAGGTCATAAGGTGTCTATCGACAGTTGTCTCACTGATTTACCCCCCACAGAAACTGCCTTGTTTTCTGTTCATTGATGTCATTTGAGATTCTAAAGGCCTGGGACAGAGGGCAAAGGGAATAGAGATGTCCCTTTGATGGGGAATGTTGGCATCTTGGCCTTTTCCATTAATCTCTTGGAATTTGAAACATTTCCTAGTGATGCTTAAGAACCTAGAATTCTCAGTACTGGAGACTGAGAAGAATTCAGCCCTTGTCTTATTGTCCATAACTGGGAAATAGGAGGAGAAGGATTTAAATTCAAGGTGGAAAAACCCTCCGAAAGGGACCACAATGAGAAAGTAAAGCAGATGACGGGATGGGTACATTTGGAGGGTAACGGTTAGTAATAACTCTGTGTATGGATAATTGAAGCAAACAAATGGCCATTAGGTAATATGTGCAATGAAAGTATATTCATCCCTCTCTCTCAATCTGTTTCTCTCTTTGTCTCTCTGTCTGTCTGTCTCTTTATCTGTCTCTGTCTCTCTATCTCTCCTTCACTCTTTTTGTCTCTCTGTCTCTGTCTCTTTCTCTGTCTCTATGTCTATCTCTCTAATTTCCCTCAACTTCCTTGGTCCCCTCTTTCTCCTCTGACATCCTATTGCATTTGAAATGTTAACCACATATTTTTTCCCTTTTAATTATATGATAGCAAGATTACCTTGATCCATGCCTACACTTGTGCATTAGATTAGTAGAAGCATTACATGATGGCAAGATGGTCACAAGACCAGAGATCATAGGGACTTTAAAGGTCATTGGGACCACATCCCTCATTTTACAGATGAGGAAACTGAGTTACAGAGAGCTTCAGTGACCTTGCCCAGGATTATTCTACAGTTAGTATCTGAACTGATGCCTTCTTGACTCCACATTCAGGACTCTTCTGGGATGTCACACTGCCTGTATGAGTGTGAAAATCAGGAGACTTGAATTCTCATGCTTTCTCCCTCACTAACTAGCTGTGTGACCTGGAGCCAACTGCTTCACCTTTCTAAGCCTCAGTGTCCTCATCTGTAAAAATGAGAAGTTGGATGATAGGGGTCTCTGAGATTCTATGAGCCTCCTTCTTTCATGTCTTCCATGGTGCTAGGCACAAAGTGGACACCATAAATAGCTCCTTGATTAATTGAGTTCCATTTTGGTGTCTTGGTTCTGTCTCGAATGTAGCCGCAATAGTATATGAGCAGGGAGCCTTATAAGGGATAGAGGCCCTCAGGATACCAGGGTGCATATGCTAATACTTATTCCAATATCCCATTTATCCCCCTCTGTTATGACTATTTTGATATATTTACACTGTTGGCTGTTGACGCTGCCATCTCACATATCCTTGTAATTCTGATTTGAAATTGAGAATGGTACTGATTTATGGCCAGTGGCATTATGGTCCTCAGGTTCCTTGGTCTCCTCCTTGGATGGTGAGCTATATGAGTCAATATCTCTCCAAAGGCAACCTTGCTAAACTCTGTGCCAATGACCAGGTGCCGGTCACACCAAATAGCAGGGTTTGGTACTGGCCTAAGGGAGGGGGGCAGAAAGTTGCTGAGAAACTGACTCTCAGTGGCTTCCTCAGGGTGCCCCCTTGCTAGCCATAAGTTACCATTTCTTCAGTGCGAATATGTAGGCAAGTTTTGTCTAAGAAAAATGCTGGAGGAAATCCTCTAATCCTGGCTGGAAAGAAGATATGTTGCACCGATTTCAACTAGATTAAAGTTTTAGGCAGAACCCAAGGAAAGAAACTGGGACACAAAGGAAGGAAACAAGTATTCATTAGAAACCTACTGTGTGCTAGTCACTGTGTGTGTAATAAATATTATCTTATTTGATCCTTACAATAACCCTGTGAGGTAGGTGTTATTCTTACCCCCATGTTATACTTTGTAAATTTGTATTAACAGAATTTTTCAGCCCTTAGCAGGGAGAGGGCATAGATATGTTTCCTGTTTGTTGAGGTCCAGTCTCTGTCCTCTCTACTTTTCTTCTTGCTTCTCCCTTTGGCTTGGTCTGTCACTTTTTTAGAGCTAGAGACAGGTAGGCGTACTGGATAGAGAGCTAGACCTGGAGGCAAGAAGACCTGAGTTCAAATCTGACCTCAGGTATTTACTAGCAGTGTGGTCCTAACCAAGTCACTTAACCTGTTTCAGTTTCTTCAACTGTGAAATGGGAATAATGTTACCATTTAACTCACAGGGTTATTGTGAGGATCAAATGAGATAATTCTCTCCATATACATATATATGTATGTACATATATGCATAATTATAGAGTCGGTATGAATGAGGGATCACATAATATACATGTACACACATATAATTTTCATATTATGTATCTTATACATATATACAATGAAAACAAAAATTTGTGTAGCACTTTATGGTTTGCGGAGTATTATACATACATATACACATAGCTATGTATTGAAGTTATCTCCACAGTATACATATATGCTATATATAGAAACACACACACAGATAAAGCATACATTTATGTATATAGTAGGATAATAGTATATTGTATATATATACATATACTATACATGTGTGTATATATATAATGCATATGCATATATATGTATGTATATATGTGTATATATAAACAAGAGAAACATTTATACAGCATTTTAAGCTTTACAAATTACTATGCATATGTATAGACATACACATAATAATTATAACTAACATTTATATAGCATTTTTCTATGTGCCAGGCATTGTTCTCAGTGCTTTTTACAATTATTATCTCATTTGATTCTTATGACAGCCTTGAGAGGTGGGTGCTATCATGATCCCCATTTTACAGATGAAGAAACTGAGGCAAGGAGGGGTTAAGTGACTTGTCCAGGGTCACAGAGCTAGTAAGTGTCTGAGGTCAAATTTGAACTTAGATCTCCCTGACCGCAGGCCTAGTGCTCACTGCACTGTTCCACTGATGTATCCTTATACATGATATATGTGTATATTTAATCCACATACAAACACAAATCATGTATGTATATACGTATATGTATATAAGCACATAGCGATTTACAAACCATAAAATGTTACATAAACATTGTTGTTATTGTTATAATTATTTGAGTGCCACTGGCGCCATACAGCACCCTGTTCTGGACAGTGTGAGAGAGATGCTACAAGAATAAGAGGCAACTCTTGTCCTCATTGAACCTACAGAAAAAGAACATCGAGCTGTCAGAGACCTCAGAGATGATTCAGTCTGAAATCTCAGAGATGGAAAATGGTTTGTTTAAGGTTGGAATTGTGGGGCAGAAATGTCAGCATCAGGGAGGAGAAGAGAGAGAACATTTGATGAGGGCAATTCTTTCGGTTGCAGTCTTTCCCCACAGAAAATAAACAGATGCCCAGATCCCCATCTGCCCTGTACCCCTATATATTTTATAGTGAAGAACAAAAACCTTTCCTCCATCCCAAGTTCATTCGCTTCCAGCTATTAGACCCACTGAGTTTTAAAAACATCGTGTCCAGCTAACCAATTCCAGACAGCTCATTTGACTTAAGTAAAAACATGACTTATAAATCAATTGTATTGTCCCTTGTAAAAGCTCTTTATGAGAATGTTGTGTTCTTTGCAGCTGAAGATTCAGGGTCAGAACAACCTGCACTTTCCTAGTTTGTCCTGCCCAGGGGTTTTGTTTTCTCCTGTCAGCTTCTTCCTCAGTGGCTCAGAGGGATTCAGCTCCTTGGAGCCAGAGAAGGGCTTTGAAGTGAGCCCACACCTCTCCAACCTGGAATCCCTGTGTCGGTGTTCCAAGTCTCAGGCTTGAGTTGTTGAAAATATGCCGCCTACAATATGATTCTGCCTTCTCCAGGGAATAGTCACACTAAGGATGTGAAAACAAACAAAGGAGAAAGAGTGCTGGATTTTGGAGTCCAAAGATCTGGTTTCTAATCCTGGCTCTGCCCTTTACTCCATGTTTGGTCTTGAATGGGTTATTCTGTGTTTCTTTGGCTGAGTTTTCTTATTTCTGAGTCTAGACTAAAGGATCTCAAAAGTCTTTTAAATCTGTTATTCTATTAAGGATCGGGAAACAGTGAGAGTTATAAGAAGGAATCTGGCTGATGGCTCAAAGAGTGAATGAATGAATGGAAAAATATAAATATTTAGTAGGGGCTTATTATGTACAAAAATATACTGATAAAAATAATATATTAATGTATTAAAATATAAAAATAATATAAATAAATATACAAGAAAAAGCAAGATTATCTTTACTGTCAAGAAGATCAGTAATTAGTAGGAAGAAATGATGTCCATTGGCTACATGATGGGGGAAGAGGAGGCAATGAAGGCAGTAGAAAGAGCACTTGACTTGAAGTGGGAAGATCTGGGAGCAAATTTAGGCTCTACCACTTATTTAGTCATGTGGTCTTGGGAAGTCACCTGGTGAAATTATTCAACCTCATTAGCCTTAAATGTCTTCATCTTTAAATGAGGGGGCTGAATTCCTTGATTTCCAATATCTATTCTAACACTAAATGAATGACACTATTAGCCTGTGATATGGAAAGTCTTCTTTAAATGAAACCTGGCTCTGCCTCCATAGGCAATTCAGTTCTGAAATTGAATTTTCACTGTTAGGTGTTGCCATGAATATTTCTCTAATTCTACTGAGATCCATGGGTTCATGTTAAGGGGAAATCACCTGGTCTTTAAATAGGCTGCACTCATCAATGATAACTTTTAAGATCACTTTATGGGCTCTTCAACTGGATCTGGTCCTAGGTTTCAGAAGGTCTTGCTTTCTCAACCAAAAAAGGAAGAGATGCAAAGGTGGAGGTCCAAGACAAAATGCCCCCATAGGAATTCTTCTGAGGATTGGGGTTTCAAATCCTGCATCTGACACTTAGTACCTATTTGACCTTGAGCCAAGTCACATAACCTCTCTGAGACTCAATTTCCTCACCTGTAATATGATAGGGGTTGATCTGGATGACCTCTTCCAGGTTCCTTCCTGGTCTTGTTATATGTCCTTATGATTCAATTACCAAGTAGAATGGAAGTGATCTTTGAAGGAAGGGATTGTTTCCTTTGTATCCCCAGTTTATAGCACATCACAGGAATTTAGCAAATGTTGGCTGAATTCAGTTGAATTGTCTTTGAATATTCAGTGGCTTTGC
The DNA here is from genome assembly GCA_011680675.1 of Gymnobelideus leadbeateri. Taxonomy (NCBI): domain Eukaryota; kingdom Metazoa; phylum Chordata; class Mammalia; order Diprotodontia; family Petauridae; genus Gymnobelideus; species Gymnobelideus leadbeateri. The sequence continues at coordinate 1,420,238 of WOXC01008258.1, forward strand.
ATATAGTATACATATGATATGGGCTGTACTGAATTCAGAAAGTGAAATCAAGCAATCAGTTTGATTAACTCAAAACCTTCTCTAAAGGAAGGTTGAGCCCACAAGAAGACTCCCTAAGACCTTTGGTAAAAGAATAATTCTCTGTCAACTTTGTATGTCTGGCAGTTTTGGGATTGGTGGGACCATTCCAGTTGATTTTAAATGATCAAGATTCATGTAGGACTGACTGATCTCAGATATTCAGTCAAAGATTTAGCAATATTCAGTTTTTCAGGTCTATCTCATAACCTATGTTCCTGTGAAAACATCATCAAAGTGCTTCTTTAACCTCCTTGGTAACTAAGGCATCTAATTGGGCCCTGAGTAGTTTGTATTTCCCATTATCCATTTCTATTACCATCATTTCTAGCAGTTTTGACATTTGTAATGTTCCCAACACTTCAACTGTTAACAACCCAGTTAGCAACAGAGCAGAAAAGCATGTTTGTATAATCTAATCTTTTGGCAAAGTGCATCATTGTGGGTGAACCATGTGGCTACTTCAAGAATAAACAACTATATATATATATATATATATATATATATATATATGTGTGTGTGTGTGTGTGTGTGTGTGTGTGTGTATGTGTGTGTGTGTGTGTGTGTGTGTGTGTGTGTGTATGAAAATGGAAGATCTTGGGCCAACTTTGAACAAAAATCATTGAAATCATCCTGATTGAGATCACAATTAGCTTTCTGGGTTAGAAATGATTCTTAAGTGAGAACATTGGTAATGAAGTAACAAGGGATACCTTCAACACCGCTCCCATTAGGTTAGAGTGTACACTCCTTGTGTGTACAGATTATTTCATATGTTGAATTTATATGTCACAATGCTTGGCAAAAAATGTTTGTTGATTTGATTGATAAAAGCAATGTTCTGCAGTTGTAGTCCCCTGCTTCTGCAAAGAAGAGAGGAAAATGCATTTTCTCATTTCAAGCTTGCCCATCACACTTGTATGGCATTCTTTTTTTTAAATTGATGTTAGTTGTTTGTTGCTTGGTTCACTTGCGGATTTAGTCAGTTATTCCTCCATCTAGTTATTTATTCATCAACCTATGTATTTATCCATCTATCATCTATTTACTTACCTACAGCTCTATCCACCTACATATCCATCCATCACCCATATACCTACCTTCCTACCTACAGATCTATCTTTCTATCTACATATCTATCCATCTATTATTTAGCTTCTTACCCACAGATCTATCCATCCATCTACCTATTTATCCATCTATCCATATATCCATCTATTTTCTACCTATAGATCTATTTATCCATCTATTATTTCTTTCCCCCTCTCCCTCTCTCTCCCCCCTCTCTTCCTCGCTCTGTTTCTATGTCTCTCTCTCTCTGTCTGTCCATCTCTGTGTGTCTGTCTCTCTTTCCAGCCCTGTAGTCATTGTACATATTTGTTATCTGGCTTTATTTACTTCACTCTTATTTGGTCCATAGAAATCTTCCTGTGCTTTTCTTAATTCTCCATCTCCATCATTTCTGATGGCATGGTAATATGCCATTATACTCACATTCCACAATATGCTTAGCCATTCTGCAGTTGACACCAGCTTCTCTCCATTTATAACTAAAGAGACAGACTCATACGCAAAGTGACTCGCCCAAGGTCACCCACTTACAAGATCACAAGTGGTGAAGCCAAAATGCAAACCCAGATCCTTGTATTCCAAATAGTTCTCTTTTGACAAGTCCTGCTTTTTAGCACAATGGAAATTTCTCCAGCCTACATCAAAAGATGAACACCATTGCATGAAGGTCTTAAGTGCTCAAGGTATTTTATTGCTCATAAAATCAATAGTAAATTTGGTAGCAAAGAAGTGGTAATGCTGACAGGAGCTGTAGCTTAGGGAAAAAATCAGGCTGTGGAACAAGTCCAGACACTCTGCATTTGCTGAGCTAACTGAAAGTACCTTTTGTCACTAGGGGAAAAGTGAGGCACGCATAGACCTTATTTTTAGCTCTGCATTGGGACCCATTAGCTGGAATCATATCCCAGAATTCAGACTCGATGCATTGTCAATTCAATAAATGAACTTTTTCTAATGAGGGTCTGGGCCTCAGAGCACGTCTCCCCACAGAAAGGTGTTCTGCCAGAACAACAACTGGTAATCTACAGAACAGTGACTAATGGCCATAGGAATAGCCCCTGAATATGCAATCAGCTCTGTTCTTCCAGTGCTGGAGTGGGTCATCCTGGGAGGATTTCTTAGGCCTCTCTAAGTGGGGGCACTTAATTCAAGATTCCCTCCTCTAAGCACCTCTGGACAACTACTACATCCTTAGGACTGCTGGGTCTTTCCATCTGACCTTCTGTAGAACTTTCTTTTAGATGTGATCTCCATTTCAATTAGAATATAAGCTCCTTGAGAGAAGAAGCTTATTCATTTTTTTTCCTATTTTTATCCCCAGGGCTTGACACATAGTAAAGTAAATACTAAATAAATACTGTTTCATTCATTGATTCATTCAACTATATGTAATGTCTCAAAAGTCTCAATCCAGTTTGAAGCTCTTAAAACTACCCCAAGAATTCTGGAATGCATTGTGTGTCTACATTACCTGCATGTATATAAAATATACATACATACATGTACATGTATATAAGCATGTATATGCATACATATACACACATGTATATATAATATGCTATGTTATACAATATGATATATACATATGTGTATATACATAACATATATTTATATATGTGTTGATATATACACACAAAATGGTGTTCAGTTCAGCGCAATTCAAATTTTCAAGGTCCTGTACTAGACTCTTGGGATACAAAGGGAAAAATGTCAGTCTGTGCTCTCAGGGAGCTTATATTCTACCTGGATCATATGACAGCTAGTGTGGTATTGGAAACTTGGTTTCCCATCCTTCCCTAGACTCTCACTGTCTGTGTGACCTTGAATAATTCACTTAATCTATTTGTACCTATTTTTCCATATATAACATGTGGTTACTAGACTTGGTGCTCTCGAGGGTCACTTATAGTACCACATCATAAAAATATAAGATAAGTTAAGAGGGAGAGATCACCATAAACAGGAAGGATAAGGAAGAGGAGACATTTGAGCTGAGATTTGCAGAAGGTAGAAGTTCAAGGCTATGCCAAGGCATGGAGATGGTCTTCAGAATGGTCAGTTTGGGGAAGACCTCAGCCAAAAGGTCTCTGAGCTGAGGGGCTAGTTCTCTCTTGGCCTGAACAGTACCTATCAGTAATAATGCATAATTGTTACTTAATAAATGTTCATTTAACTTGTCATAATAATAAATAACATCTACAGAAATTTTTGTTAGACAAAGACCAGGATTTTTATTATTTCATCTGAGTCTCATGACAACTTCATGAGGTTTTAAAGATAAGGAAACCAAGGCTGAGTCAGGCTTAATGGTCCTATGCTCAATATGCATTAGTCCAGTACTGCTTTTATACAGTGTTGTCCTCTTAGAAACCTTCATATCTTCAAGGCTCAACTCCGATATATTCAATTCAGTCCTTTCTGACTCCAAGTCTAGCACCTTTCAGAGAATTATTAGAGCAGAAAGAATCAACAGAATCAACCTGTATTAAGCACCTTAGTATGTTCTAAGCGCTGCTGTAAGCACTGGAGAAACAAATACAAATAAAAAAAAGACAGTCTTTGCCCTCAAAAAGCTTGAAACCTAGTGTGGGAAGGTGGTTGTTGTTTGTCCTTCATTCTGGAAGAGGACCATGATATCAGGGAGGTGGTGCCATGACATGCAAGTGAACTGGATTTAAATGAGGGTGGGCCGGGTAAGGTCACCAGCCTCACTCTCTCCTCCGAAGCTATCTGATCCACCTCAAGTCCAGTGTTCCACCCTTATGGTCATGCTGCTGCTGAGGTGAGAAAGACGAGGGACCAGAAGGATGGTGGTGCCCTCAGTGGAAATAGGGACGCCTAGAGGAAAGGTGAGTGTAGGGCAGGTAGATACTATCTTCGGTGTTAGACATGATGAGTTTTAAATATGTATGGATATCCATTAAAAGACCTAGGACAAGCAGGCAGATGGTGATAGGAGCATTGGGCTCAGGAGAAAGAGTAAGGCTGATATGATAAATATGGAAATTATCTAGAGCTGATAATTGATTTAGTGGCAAGCTGTGAGATCATTAAGAGACAGTGTTTTGAGAGATGAAGGGACCCAGGATGAAGTCATAGGGGACACTTGCAATTAGGGGTGGACCATGGGTGGAACCCAGCAAAGAAAACTGAGAAAGAAGGATGAGACAAACAGAACCAAAAGAGATGAGTGATACAGAAACTTGGGGCAGGGAGAGTATATAAACTAGCAGGTGGTTGTCAACAGCATCAAATATGGTGGAGAGGTAAAGAAAGGATGAACAAAGGGAAAAGACTATTGGATTTAGGAATTAAGGGATTCTTGGTAATTACAGTGAGAAGTTAGAAAGTTCAATCTTGAGGACAGAAGTTGGAATGCAAAGAGTGGAAATGGAGATAATGAGGATAGTTTTTTCTAGGAGTCCAACTGTGGAAGAATTGAGAGATATAGGACAATCGATTAAAGGGTGCTAGAGTCAAGTGAGGATTTTGGAGCAGAGAGGAGAAGTGAATATCCTTGTAGGCATCAAGGAAGGAACAAGTATAGAGGGAGACATTGAACAAAGTGGAGGGTAGGTGGGAATTAAAGGCACAAGCTTCTAGAAGAGATGGAATCAAAATATAGTCAAGGGTCTGGTCTCAGAAAGAATATAAGCCACCTTTTCATCAGAGACTGGAGCAAAGAAAGATAGAATGAGGAATAAGGCTGATGGGTTCTGAGGTGTTGAATATAGCAGACAGATGCTTTCTGCTTTCTTATAAAGTAGGAAGCAAGGTACCTTGTTGAGTGGAAACAGGTTAGAGTAGGAGGATGGAGGAGAAATGGGAAGGTCTGGAACTCCTGCTGTAGGGAATGGGCTAGAAAGTCAACTAAGAATGGGTAAAAGGTTTGCCAAGCAGTGGCGGCAGTCCAAAATGACAGTAACAAATTTTGGGCGGATCTACTTGGCATGGTTGTGTGATTTCCTCAAGTATCATTCAACATCCTGAGTGCTGGTGCAGAGAATGATGGTCTGTGGGAGATGGGAACCAGGGCTGAAGTATGACTAGTCATGGGTGTCACTAAGACAAGGAAACTGAGGATATGGGATAGAGCATAGTTAATGGAGTCAAAACTTAGGATGGAGAAGAAAGTGAGTCCAGAACAAGAGTGAGGACAGTGTAAAAAGGAAGGGGTAAGAATTTGAGGTAAAAATGAAGAATGAAAAATAGGTAGAATGGGAGAGAAGGGACACAAAAGATTGGGTGGTTGTGGTCAGAAAGAGAAGTTGGGTGAGGTGGAGTGAAGGTTCAGATCATGGCCATTGAGGAAGATAATGACTTGGGAGGCCAACGTCAGCAAACTTCTTTAGGTCAGAGGGCTCTACTATATTTAAGACATAACTCAAGGTGTAGCTAAAGGAATGCATCCAGAAGTGAGAGGGAGAGGGAGGGAGAGAAGTGAATAAAAGAAAGGAAAAGGGAGCATGGAAGAGGAAGAGAGAGGCAAGAAGGAAAGCAAAGGAAGCTTGCATTAGGTAGTGATGGCATGCCACCATCAACAGTTTCTCAGAAGCTCCATTAACACTTTCTGTTAACTAGACTGGTAGCAATAGGGTTGAATGCCTCAGTGACTCTTTATAAGTTGGGCATATTAATGTACTAATCATGGTTCCATTTGAGCTTCATTCTGCACTTTCCTGTTAACATCTAGGGGCACTAAGCGTTATTTCAGCAGGTAATTTTCTGTTCTAATCTACTTATTTCCCTGGTGGCAGAAACTGAATATTTCTCTGAAAATAACAGTAATAGCCTCTTTGTTTAAACCTTCCTGGAACAACAAGTTTATAAGCAAAGGAAAGAAACTTGAAAAATCCACTCAATTAAACTCCAATGAAAATTTGCTTATTTGTTTCTCTCCTATCTTATAGCTGCTTTGACAGATGGATTCCAACAGCCCTACACCCCCCAAAATCAGCCAAGTCTGTCAGTCTCCTTCTAAAGCCTTAACAACAATACATTGAGAGCCTTTTCCTTCAGAACACATGAGGAGTCAATGATGAAAGCCAAATAACCCTGTGGGCCTTGAGAGCCACATGGGAGCTGAGGATGTGCTGGGGGTTGGGGGGTGCATCAGGCGAGGTGGAAAGTAGCAGAATGGAAGTTGGAGCCAAGTGTCTCTTTCATTCACGTCAAATGCTTCCACAAAGGCAACGGAAGGGCACTGCTGACATGCATGCCCATTTAGCCATTATTCTGAAAACAAAACAATGGGTCCTCTCTAGAATGAACTTTCTCCACACTTAGCCAACAGGGCGGAGTTGCTCTCTCTTGAGGTCAAATCAAATCAAATCAATTAAATCAGAAACCAAGTTTTGAGTGCCCTCTGTGTGCCAGGCTAATGTGCACTGGAGCTTTGTGCTGAGTATTCCTTTGTCCGTTTCTCCTCAATAATACACAGGAACTTCCACACCAATAAAAGGATGGGCTCTGTTGATATTTTCATAGAATTGTTGGGTTGGTGATTTTTTTTTGGGGTTATGCCAAAGCTGATTCATGCGAGAAATACAGGAATAGACTAATCAGTTAGAGCAAAAAGAAGAGAAATGAGGGACTGTGGAAGAGGAAGAATGAAAGACAAAATAACATTTTCCTGTTCCTGTATTAACCTATATTTGCTAATCTCACACTGAAGATCAAATGTGAGGTAGGACTCTTGCTCAGGGTAGATGGAACAGTATTAATTAATGACAGGGAGAAGGCAGAGCTGTTCATAACTAGTTTTGTTTCTAGTTTCTCTGCTAAGGAGAACTACCTCCATATTAGACATCTTAAAAATAGCTAATGGGAAGCTGATATCTGTGATGACTAAGGAAAAGAGTATGATATATCTACTGATGATGGATTGAAGTCACCTACCCCTGAGGAATTACAACTCAGGGGACTGAAAGGACCAGTTGATGTGATTACTAAGACACTGTCAGTGTTATTTGAAAGTACATGAACAAGAGAATGCCAGAAGGAAGAACTATCAAAAGATTGGAGAAGGACAAATATTGTCCCACTTTTCAAAAAAGGGTTAAGAGAACAGTCTGTTAACTATAGGACAATGGACTCAACTTCAATTCTTAGAAAAATTCTTCAATGGGTTGTTACGGAGATGGTTTGTGGCCATCTGGAAAAGAAATGGGTGATTGCAAAGGACCAGCCTAACTTGGGTAACAATTGGTTGTGACAGACTAATTTTATTTCCTTTCTTGACAGTCACTAAACTAGAAGATTAAGGAATTCTGTCTGGATTTTGGTAAAGCACATGATAAAACAGCTCATGTTATTCTCATGCTATTCTTGTAGAAGTCACAATTCTTAGAATCATAGGATGGGAGAGGTGGAAGGGAGCACTGAGGTCATTGTGAGCTCTTTGAGGGTAGGGACTGTAGGTTTTCCCCCTTTATACTTAGCACAGTGTCTGCATACAGTAGGTGCTTAATAAATGTTTGCTGATTTGATTTGACCTGTTAGTCCCTAATTCAATAGAAAAGGTAATGGAGGAAGTAGAGAGATGTTAACTAGACATAATAAAATTAGATGGATTTGGAATTGGTTGAATGGCTCACCTCAAAGATTAGTCATTAGTACTTCAATGTCAGTGGGGATGGAGGCATCCAAGGGAGGACCTCTGCTTGGCCACTGTCCTTTTTACTTTGTGTTTATGTTTATGGCATTTTTATTAATAATTTATACAAGGACATAAAATTTGCAGATGATACCAATTTGGAGATACAGTTAACAAAGAGAAAGACAATCAAGATTAAAAAAAAATATCTTGACAGGCTAGAGCTCTGGACTGAATCTAGTTGGATGAAATTCAATAGGGTCAAATGTAAAGCTTTAGTCTTGGGTTTAAAAAATAATTTCATAAATACAAGATGGGGGAGGCAAGGTGAGAGAGCAGTTTATCTGAAGAAGAACTTGGGTTTTCATGAAATACATTCTTTTTGTTTTTGCTTTTTTTTGTAGGGGGGAAGGCAGGGTAACTGAGGTTAAGTGACTTGCCCATGGTCAGACAGCTAGTAAGTGTTAAGAGTCTGACACTGGATTTGAACTCAGGTACTCCTGACTCTAGGGTCGGTGCCACCCCAAGCTACATTCTTAATATGAGCCAGGAGGAGGATGTGGCAACCCACTCCTCCTCCAAAAAAAGCTAATGTGCTTTATACTATGTTCAGATGGATGTAGCTTCCAGGAAGAGGGAGGTGACAGTTAGTTTGTAGACTCCCCTCACTGGATTATATCTGGAGACTGGATTATAACTGGAAACCTGGCAGTCACCATTGAGGAAGAATTTTGATAAGTAAGACAGCATCTAGAGAAGAGTAACCAGGAGAACTAAGGGCCTAGAACTCAAGACATACTGTGATGGGTTGAAGGAACTGGGGATGTTTAGGTTAGGGAAGGGAAGATTCTGGCACATGGGGTAGAGGTGTGTTCAATTATGTGGAGGATTGTCATATAGAAGAACAATATGATTTCTGTTGGACACATCCAGGCAGATCTAGGTGTTATGGATGGGAGATGCAAAGAGGTAAAATTAGGCTTAATGGCATGAAAACCTTCCTAACAATTTGTTGTTGTTGTTGTTGAATTATGTCTGACTCTTCCTGACACCATTTGGCTTTTCTTGGAAAAGATACTGGAACAGTTTCCCATTTCCTTCTCCTGTTCATTTACCAGATGAGGAAACTGAGGCAAACAGAGTGAAGTGACTTGCCCAGGGTCACACAAATAGTAAGTGTCTGAAGACAGATTCGAATTCAGGGAGATGAGGCTTCCTGACTCCAGGTATGGCGTTCTATCCACTGTGCCATATAGCTGCCCCAGTTGGATCTGCCCAAGAGTAGAATGGCCTGTCTGGAGACCTGGTAGTTTCCACCACATTGTGGGTCTCTCTGGGTATGTTATAATGGAAATTTCTTTTGGGTAAGGGTTAAACTTCATAGGCACTGAGGTCCCCTCACATGCTAAAATGCTAAGATTTTGTGTGATTCTCTGATTTATTTTTGCATATCAATGTGTTGGGCTATAATTTGGAAGAATTGGGAATTCCAAAGAAAAAGAAGAATGAGAGATTATTATCAAGAAAAATGTGTGACTGGAAGAAGACATGGACTGATCACATTGTGAGGATGACATGACCAGTGGGAATCTAGAGTGCTGCGCTGTGGTGATGTGGAGAAGCCAGGAGAAATCAAAGAAGGTCTCCAGTGTAATGGGAGCACATGGACAAAAGGTCCACAGCATGGGCAATGATCTGTATTCTAGGATGGGACTTTCAAATAGATGAGATCACAGGTCCTTTGGAACACTTTAGGATTAGGTGTTATTAGAACCAAAGAAAGGCAGCTAGGTGGCACACTGGACAGAATGCTGGGCCTGGAGTCAGGAAGACTTTAGTTCAAATCCAGTCTTAGACACTTACTAGCTGTGTGACCCCGGGGAAGTCACTTTACCCTGTTTGCCTCAGTTTCCTCATCTGTAAAATGAACTTGAGAAGGAAATGGCAAACCAGTCCAGCTTCTTTGCCAAGAAAACCCCGAATGGGGTCATGAAGAATCAGACATGACTGAAGAGCAACAACAGAATCAAATCAAGTAAATGATTAGGATATGAGGTATGGAAGGGACCACTGAGGTCACTGTGAGCTTGAAGTTAAGGATTGGTTTTGGCTTTCTTTCTTCATTTCCTTCCTTCCTTCCTTCCTTCCTTCCTTCCTTCCTTCCTTCCTTCCTTCCTTCCTTCCTTCCTTCCTTCCTTCCTTCCTTCCTCCTTCCCTCCCTCTCTTCCTTCCTCCCTCCTTTCCTTCCTTCCTTCTTCCTTCATCTCTCTCTCTCTCTCTCTGTCTCTCATTTTTCTTTTGTCTTTTCCTTGTGTCCTTTGCACACTGCCTGGCACATAGTAGGTACTTAATGAATAGTTGCTGACTTGACACGCTAACTGAAGACCCTCATTAAACAGAAAAGGAAGTGGAGCTGTGAGAGGGAAGCCTCTCATCGGGCCAAACCACACAATTTCTCCAGCACTTTGCCCATGAGGAGTTTAGGATCTCTTGTGATCCACACTTGTCACTGTGCCTGGCACAGAGCAGGTACTCAAGAAATGTTTGATTACTGATTGATTGGTCACTACAAAGCAACCGGTTTAAAATGAAAAATATTTATAACAGAACTGGTTTCTTTCAAGTCTTGGATAAAATCTCATCTTCTGCAAGAAGCCTTTCCCCAACGCCATCAATGCCAATACCTTTCCTCTGTTGATTATTTCCAATTTATTCCGTATAAACCTTATTTGTATGTAGTTGTTTGCACATTGACTTCCCTTAGACTATGCATTATTTGAGAGCAGGGACTATATGTTTTTATATCCCCAGTGCTAGGCACATAGGAAATTCTTATTGACTTGTCTTGCCTCAGAAGTTCTACATAAAAACAATCATTTTAACAAAAACATTAATAGGGGATGTTTAAGAGTAATCTTTTTTTTTAAAATCACTGAATCAAATGATGTCTTGGAATTATGTGAAAGGTTCATAGTAAAAAGGGCACTCAAGCAAAGTATACTCCAGCCCTCTCTCCTAGTAAGCCTAGCTTGCAAATGAAGGGCACTTACTTTGATGACATCTTCATCAGAGGACTTACACTCCACTGACTCTGAGATATCTGTCACAGCGCTGTTCTCTTCTATGGAGACCACTCGGATGGGCACTGCCACTGTCTTTCCGGTGAGGATAGCCGTATTCAGAATTTCTGTATCCTGCCAACAGAAGCAAATACAACTGGGTGAAGCTACATCTCAAAGGATGTCTGAGGGAATTAGGATTCCAGGGGAGAGGTTCAAACTAAATTCTTTCAAGTCGGGAGCGACATTTCACAGACAGCTAGCTGGCTCTGGGCGATTTTTTGTTCCCTCGTTCAGATCGCGTCCAGTACAAGAAGACACCTCCATAATGTACCTTGCCTGAAATGTAGTTTCCTGAGAGGTTTAATAAGAATTCCACTTTAGGTTTCTAACCAGCTTTGTTGTCTATCCATTTCGCAGACAGCAGGCAGAGTACAATAAGCCAAATAATTTGACCTCGGAGGACACAGGCAGAGATTAGCACCAACAATCAAACTGTTATTACTTACAAGAGCCATAGACTCAGGTCTGGAGTTCAGAGGGACCTCTGAGACCATTTCCTCATCCTTAAAGATGAGGAAACTGAGGCCCGGGGAAATGAAATGATTTGTTCAAGGGGCTTACTAGCTTAGACAGCTGGGGTCTGGTGTGGGAGTGGTATTGCACTCCTTTGACTCTAGAGACAGGCTTCTCACCACTTACACCACACTATCTTCTCCAAGACTTTTTTGTTAAAAACCAAACCATATTAAAATCGAATCCCCCTGGACTTCTCATACATAATCCATTTCCACCATTGATGTATAGGGAGTCTGGGCTTACCCGGTGTCCATTTCAATCAATCCTTTAAAAGCTTTCAAATTTTATATTGTTTTTTGGTATTTAACACTGGGGTAGTTAAATGGTGCTGGGCTTGGAGCTAGGGAGATCTGAGGTCAAACAGGGTGTCTGAGGGCACTTCCTAGCTGGGTGACCCAAGTCCCTTCACCTCTATTTCTCTCAAGTTCCTTATCTGTTAAATGGGAAACAATAGCAACCACAGGGTTGTTGTGAGGATTATGAGATAATAATTATTAAGTTTTTAGCATGGTGCCTGGCACATAGGTGTTATATAAATAAGCTCCAGTGGTCTTCTATTACCTTTAAGATCAAATAAAAAATCCTCTGTCTTCTAATGCTTTTTACATCCTGATTCCTTCTAATTTTTTGTTAAACATGCATTTATTAAGTATCTTTATTAAGCAGGGACTGTTACAAATATTATCTAATTTTACCCTCACAATAATCCTATGAGATGGGTGCTATTATTATCCTCATTCTATAAAACTATTAAAAATCTGAGTCCAGATTTGGACTCTGGTCTTCATGTCGGAATGTCTACACTTCACCCACGGCACCACCTAGCTATCTCTCAACAGCTGCTTCCAAAAGACCTTTCTGATCTTTTCTCTGACTTGACTTCCTTTCACATATTCTGAAATTTGATGACATTAACTGTCTTGCTATTTCTCTCATACCTTTTCACTGGCTGTCTCTCATTCTTGGAATACTGTCCCTCCTCTACTCCTACTACCTTGCTTCCTTGGCTGCCTTCAAAACTCAACTCAAATCAAAACTCAACCCAAATCCCTCATGTGGGAGACCTTTCCCTCCTGCGCCACTTTACCCCCCTTGACCTCCTCCACCAGACCTCCCTCTTAGGTTATCCTTAATTCATTCTATCTCTTGGCTGATGTAGTTGTTTGCATGTTGTCTCTCCCATTAGACTGGGAGCTTCCTGAGGGCAAGAACTCTCTTTTGGACTTTCTTTGTATCCTCAGAACTTAGCACAGAGCCTGGCATAGAGTAAATGCTTGATAAAATGCTTGTTGATTGACTGAGAGGATCAGGTATATGCTGGAGCCGTCTCAAATCCACTTTCATGAGATAGTCCAATTTCCAGCGTGAGCATTTTACACTTTGGAAATTGACAAACTCTACAAATCAGGGATTGCTCGATTGTTTTGTTGATTTAAGAAAGTGATGGAGAAACTATTGAGAATGTAAACTAAACTTAAAAGTGTTTTGTGTGTATGCCCCACCCCTTCCTCTTGCTTAGAGCTGATTGTTAAATATTTACATATACATTTCTCCACTTATGCAGTTTAAAGCCAAGTAGGGGATAGAAAAATACATTTGGAGGAAAGGAAAGGAATAAGAATTTGTATAGCATTTGCTTTACGCCAGGCACTATGTTAAGTACTTTACAAATATTATCTCATTTGATATTCACAAAAGTACTGGAGGGTAGGTGCTACTATTGCTCCCATTTTATAGATGAGGTAACTAAAGCAGATAAAGGTGAAGTGACTTGTCCAGGGTCACACACCTAGTAAGTATCTGAGTCTGGATTCGAACTGCACTACCTAGCCACTCCAACACATAAACAAATGAGCAAATCTATCCACACCTCATTTAGAAATACATATTTTGTGGTGTCTCCAATGATGAACAAAAGCATGTGATTTGAGAGACTTAAATTTATGCTTGGAAAATGCCACCTGTCTGCATATTTTTCTGTGTCAGAAAGCACTTACATAAGCACATATGACTCAGGAATCCTTATGCTAGCTCAGATTTGCCCACATCTATTCAGAGCTTTGTATATTCTGGCCAATTTCTGCTTCGGGCTTCAACTCTGAAATGGCATTCTGTCTAAAGGAAAGATGGACTCTGTAGCTCATCCAGGGCTACCACTGAAATAAAAGCCATCTTCTCCTTTACAAGGGTGGCACAGAGGGAAAGGAAAGATGAGAGAGAGGACCCCAGGCCTTTTCCTGCCTTGCTGCAGAATGCTGTTCCCTAGGTCGTGGTTAAATAATATGGGGCTCTATTCTCTACTGTCCTCCATTTTGCTCAAGCTGGCCCTGAAATCAAGGTAGTTTGTATTCACCCTGACTGACTATTACAGATGGTAAGAATGCTCCCGGAATTCCCCAGAACCATTCTGAGATGAGGCAATAGAAAAAGAACCACGAGTACATTTACCGATAATGTAGGCCGCTCCATCTTCCAGACATCACTAATGCTCTCTAAAATAGCCAACTCCCACATAGATCAATTTTGATTAGTCAGTTTTAAAACTGTATCAGTATAAAAAAACAAATTGTAATAAATCATGATTGAAGATCTTCCTTCCTCTCTTTCTCTCTTTATCTTTCTTTCTTTCTTTTTTCCTCCTCCCTTCCTTCCTTTCTTTCCTTCCTTCTTTCTTTTTTCTTTCTCTCTTCCTTCCTTTCTCTCCTCTCTCTTTCTCCTTTCCCTTATCTCTCTTTCTTTTTTCTTTCTTCCTTCTCTCTTTCTCTCTTCCTTTCTTTCTCTTTCTTTTCTCCTTCTTTCTTTCCCTTTTCCTTCCTTCCTTTTTTTCCTTCTCTGTCTCTGTCTCTCTGTCTCTCTGTCTCTGTCTCTCTCTGTCTCTCTGTCTCTTTCTGTCTCTCTCTCTGTCTCTCTGTCTCTCTGTCTCTCTCTCTCTCTGTCTCTCTCTCTCTCTCTCTCTCTCTCTCTCTCTCTCTCTCTGTCTGTCTGTCTCTCTCTCTGTCTCTCTCTCTCTCTGCGAGTTTCAGTCTTAGAAAAAGCCAGTTCAGGAACAAAGGCCATCTAGTAGGTGACTGTTTGGCCCTAGGCAGGCTTCATCTCAAATCTATGGTCAATAGTAGTAGATTGGAATTCCAGTCATATAGAAAACACCCTAAACCAATATAAATTAGCAACTTCTTTGCTTTGAAGACAGCTATCTTGAATCAATTCTCATATACCATTGCCTCAAGGCCCTTCACTATCCTCATTGTTCTCCACTGGATGTTGGAGTTTATCAGTGTCTTTCTTAAACCGTGGTATATCATACTTCTGTTGAGATCTGATAAGAACAGAGAATGGTGGGGCTGCCACTTTGAAACTAGTTAGTCTTAGAGCAGGGAGTTC